>PUQB01000003.1:120823-752105 GCA_003024785.1 Selaginella tamariscina | reverse complement strand
TGTATGATACGGTGGATACTGCTCAAAAATTTTCGAGATTCTTCTTTCTGAGGCACGTATCCAAGTAGTTCACTAGCTCATCCATGATATCGGTATCAGAATATGGATCGAAAGTGATTGGATGAATACAAGCAATGTTTTGGTTGAGCATAGCCTTCTGAGGAGAGTCGTCTACTACTAAGATATGTGCATTCTTCGTTATCCTTAAGCGACTGATCTCCCCATGAGTCCCAATTATTCTTTCATTCTTGAAGAAGTATGGCTTGCTTTCCTTTCTTATATTGTGAAATTCGAGAGGTTTATAACACATTCGCTGGTCAAAAATCCAATCTTTACGAATCACCTCTTCTGCAACACTACAATGTTTCTTAAGTAAATTCAACAGCGGTGTTAAGTTATGAATCTGCATGCATGACCAAATCCCCACAAGCGCACCCATCTCCTTAAGCTTTTGAAAGAGACGATCCAACCCTGGACGAAAAATAATATCATATCGAAATTTACCATGACAAGGAATGAAATCTCCTTGTTTGATTTCTTTTTTCCTATCCTCGGGCCTTTGTCGATGAAGCAGAACACCATTGACATCCAACAACACAATATGGCCATGAGTAACATGAGATAGCGTTGCCTCTTGAATACTTTGCAAATCACTTGTTTGCTCCCTTTCACATTTATCCGTTGCCACTATCTCGTTGCCTATCCCTTCATCATTTAATTGTACATTCATTCTATTGCACTGAAGAAATTGATTTCGGAACTGAAGCCAATAAAAATGATGATAAAAAACTGAAGTGGCCCCCATGGTAACGATGTTTTGAGCTGCATTATTATCCATTTCCTGCATGAACTCTGTCATTCTGACATGTGGCACAAGAAATTGTCGCCAAACCCCTCTCTTACCTCATGCCAATGCTGAAAATCCATGTTCTCAATTGTTTCATTACATCTGCAAAATGATAATTAGCTGACCTTAAAATTATCAAGGTATATTATTTACCTTGTTAATGTGTGACCCATGTTTGAACTAAAAGCTTCATTAATCCTTGAGAATTTATTTTCTGTACAAATATAAACGAAATATACAAAAATGCCTTATGTTACACTCATTTACAACTATTCGTCACTCTAACAATTCATTAACAATTCTTCTTCGCTATTACCTTCTGAGTGAGGCGAAGAAGGTCTAAGCCGCTTGTGAGATGGTTCAAGATCTTCTGCATCTTCTATTGATGTTTCCATGGGTAATGGAGTGTGCGAATGTTCTTACTCCTCGAGATAACTTCCGGTCTAATATCTGATTGAAGTTCGTCCTCAGACTCCGACATTGAACCAGATTCGTCTTCAGAGCTATCGCACTTATCTGGAGGGAACTTTCTCAAATACTCCTTTATGGATTCGTTGGGGTAGTCAGTTGAGAACCTATCTATCCACTTGTTCAGGTCCTCAACCATGGTCTTATCCTTTTCAACGGCAAATACACATGTATGCCGAAGGTAACACTCCTTCAAGACGGACCCCCTAGTGCAGTAGTCAAAAACCCACGCATCACTGTGAGGACCCCTGATCAAGTTGACGATGCTCCGTGCCGCTTGACTTGTGATGTTTGGATAACGTACATTGCCGAATACGTCACTCTCACTATCGGTGTATCGGATGGAGGTTCAGGGCCGTTGGAGTGCAAACAGATGCCTGGCCAGTCATTTGGAAGTTTGAAACTGTTTGGCGCATTCCTAACAACCAAGTGAACAACCGAATCAATGCACTTCGGATCAGCATCATTCATATAAAATCCTGTCCAACGATGTTTATTCCTCTTGGCAAAGGAGAAGGCAAAGGTATCGGTGACATGAGCAAGAATCAAGAAATAAATACCTGAAAACGTAGATATCAGTCAAGAGTGCAAGTATGAATTCAATAATAAATACCTTCTTTGTACATGCTTGCACGGCTAAGTTTCTCCACCAAATCCTCTAGTGTCCTGTCTGTCGAAGGATTTTTTGACACCCGCCGATCCATCACGAACAATTGAAACGGTTTCCTACAAGCAGTGATGGTACCCCATAAAGTCTCCGAATCCAACAACAAACATCTGTAGGGCTTGTCGTGATTCGTAGCATCCTCCTTTATAAGGTTCAACTCGGTTCTCCGCTGCTGAAGGACTGCCATAAGAGAAGGCATCGCAATGTTCTCCTTTTTGGCGTTGGCGTGCAATAGATTCTTGCCCAGATCTTCCGATTGATTCACCCATTCGACAAGCATATCATCATTTGTCACATGCAAATATTTGTGACCTCTTCGTATGTTGAAGCCGAAATCCAACCCAGTTTGTGGCAGTGTATTCCCAACCACTCCTTGAAGTGCCTGACCGTCTTCAACTCCATTGCCTTGAGATGAAAAGGAGAGGTGGGGCTGCTGTTGTTAATCTGTAATTTGCCATCAATCACCAAATCAGCCAAGACTTCCATCTCCTCCATCGTTGTTCCATTTAAAGGCTTCAACCATGTGAGCTTGAAATCGTTGTCTACATCCTTTATAGATTGAACAGACTTAGCCTTCGGCGTCTTACTGGGTTTCTTTGCAGACTTCTCTGAGGGCTCCACTTCACTTGTCTGCTTCTTCTTCAGTGTTCCTTTTGCAAAGGATTCCATAATCCCCAACCATTTCGCAAAGATCCTATCCTCGGGACAAGAAATCAACATCATCAAAAAGGATGTTTCCTTCCCGCCCACCTGGGCAAAATCAACTGCTACAATTTCTTCAACTCTCTGAGGAAAAAGACAGATTAATATACCGGCGAGATAAATCCCGCCCAAACAATTTGCTTACCCGGTATTCCGCAGATTGTGTATTCCCTGCGGTAGCTCTTTGTGGTCGCTGAAGAGATTCCCACACGGCTCGCGTGTGTTTGAACTTCTCCCATATTTTGCTGTTGTAGTGGTTGGTGTCTGCAGCGTCCCATTCCGCCGATAACTTATGGTACTGCTCGATTGTGAGATTCGGCTTCGCTAAAAACGCCGATCTTTTCGTCAGCTTCTCACGGGTATGCTCGGAAAGTTTTGTTGCCATCGTTCCTTTGTTGTGTTCGTCGAGAAGTCGTTGGGCTGCCGTTATTGTGTGCTGGCCACTAATGATGTAGTACTTAACTGATTTTCTATTCTCCGTCTGAACCTTCCTCATTTGTTCCGGTGTTGTGATCCACACTTTGTCAGCGCCTTTGTGTCTCTCGTAGTATGCGCACAAAACAGCATTATGTGGAACGGTGTAAGAATTGTCGTCCTTCATCTTCTCCATGAGCTCAGCTACACGTTCCTGATTCAGTGGCCTGTAATTGAAGTTTGGGTTGACGCTGCAATACTTAACCCTACACTGGTAAATCCTATCATCCAACATCATTTCCTTGTGGCTTATTGCAGCATGGGACGCCACAGGTGCAGCTGACAAAACGACTAATGATTTTCTTCTACGATCCGAATCAACATGTGTGATCCCCGATTGATGCTGTTCTAAGTTCTCGGCACACTCTTCCAGCTCCCGAAATTTTCTAAGCAAATTGAACGTGATCTGTAAAGAACCTGAGACCAAGCCACCCTCTCAATCTCCTTTATGATGTCGCAGTGTTCTTCTTCAATGTGAAGAGGGACGATTGCTCCACTTGCTGATTTTCTGTATTGTGAAGCAATATCTCCTGACAATACACCTACTCGATGAGTCTGAAGATCTTCGAAGTAGACATCCAGATGGATCCCCTCCATAGATGGGCTTTCGTTGAGTTGAAGAAGAACTCCAAGGTCAACATCATTAGTGAACACGTGAACGTCATTATCCACAAGTCGACAAAAACCACCCGAAATTAATGTTGTAACTGGCGACCTCTGGATCCGAGAACGTGACATTGGATGGAACAGGCATATGTGTCGAGCATCGTTCAATCTGGGTTCACAGCATGCTTTCGGATGCTTGACTAGCACACCCACTTTCCATTGTTTTGCTTGTCCATGCGATGTGACAGAGGTTAGTTTGACAGCAACCATGGTTGTTCCAATGCGCTTCCCGTTTAGTTTGAAATATGGCCAAGTTGATTCCAGAATCCCCCTGCCCATCTCTTCTCCTGCTCTCGTCTTTAATGTCACCTCAATTCCACATCTGAATACAAAAATGATTAGTTCAAGTATCCGAGTATAACAGATTTTATTTTAATTCTTACCCAGAATTTGACGACGACTCCATACTAATGACTCGATCTCCTTGTTTGATCAAATCGTCCTTCTGCAAAATAATACACTATGAATACAAATCATATAAAAACGCACACACACTTGTATAAACCCGAATATACAAAAATAATACACAGAGAGAAGTAGACGGAATTAACTGTCCAAAGCTCACATTTGTGCTAGTGCAAAAGAAAGATAACATTTCGTTTTAGAACCACCACAAATGTGAGCTCTGGACAGTTTTACATAGATTCCTAGCTTTTACTCGAAATATTATGATAAGATGATAAAAGTAAATAAAATGAGATATGCAACTTATATATACTAATACACATATATATTCACATGGAAGGTGCGGCGGGATTAATCTCGCCACCCCTTCAATGCCTCCTGAAAGAGTGGGCGGGATTAATCTCGCCACCTTTCTGGAGGCCTTGAACGGGAGTGCGGAATTAATCTTGCCACCCTTCTCGGTCTCAGAGAGAACTGGGCAGGATTTATTTGGCACACCCCTTCAGTGACTCCAGAAAGGAGGCGGGATTAATCTCGCCCACCATGTAAGGGATGGTTAAATGAATTTCCCACCCTTCCCAATTCTCTCCATTGGTATGTTGTAAACCTTCTACGTCTCAGACAGAAACGTTTGGGATTGGTCCGACTCACCAATGGAGAAAAAAGGAAGGGTGGCGGGATTCATTCCTCCAACAGGCATTGAAGGCTCGGCGGGATTAATCCCCCGCCCAGGGCCTTCACTCGGTCCCTATGCGGCGGGATTAATCCCGCCGGACGCCAATTCCCTGCTCAAATCGGGCGGGATTAATCCCGCCGCCTAGGCCCTTTAGGCAGGCCTTTGGCGGCGGGATTAATCCCGCCCGATTCCGCGCAGGGCAGCGGGATTAATCCCGCCGCCCGGCCCTTCACTTCGGCCCTAGGCGGCGGGATTAATCCCGCTGGACGCCAATGCCCTGCGCGGAATCGGCGGGATTAATCCCGCCGCCTAGGCCCTTCAGGCAGGCCAATGGCGGCGGGATAAAATCCCGCCCGATTCCGCGCAGGGCATGCGTACGCGGCGGGATTAATCCCGCCGCCCAGGCCCTTCACTCGAGCCTTAGTCGGCGGGATTAATCCCGCCGAACGCCAATGCCCTGTGCGAAATCCGGGGGATTAATCCCGCCGCCTAGGCCCTTCAGGCAGGCCAATGGCGGCGGGATAAATCCCGCCGATTCCGCGTAGGGCATGCGTACGCGGCGGGATTAATCCCGCCGCCCAGGCCCTTCACTTCGGCCCTAGGCGGCGGGATTAATCCCGCTGGACGCCAATGCCCTGCGCGGAATCTGATGGGATTAATCCCGCCCGATTCCGCGCAAGGCATGCATAGGCAGCGGATTAATCCCGCCGCTCACAAGGGTAACGAATGAGCAGCGGGATTAATCCCGCCGCCGAGTGGCTAATTATATAGCGGCGGGATTAATCTCGCCGCTACACACGTCTCACCATATAGCGGCGGGATTAATCCCGCCGCTACACACACACACACACAGATATATATATATATGTATATGTGTGTGTAGGAGAGTGCGTGTGTGTGCTAGAGATAGTCAAATCAGATAAAATTATACATATACACACACACATATATATATATGTATATATATATGTATATACGCGTCTGTGTGCGAGATATAGATAAATAAATAAAATTATACAGATATTGATACACAAATATATGTATGTATACATAAGTATATATATATATATATGTGTGTGTATATGTATATCGTGTGTATGCGTGTGTGAAACAAATAAAATCATACAGATAAACAACACACACACACACATATATATACAGGAGTGTGCGTGTGTGTGCGAGAGATACAATTAACAAATCAATAAAATTATACAGATACACACACACACATATATATAGATAAATAAATAGAATATATATATCTGTGTGTGTGTATATGTATACGAGTGTGCGTGTGTGCGAGAGATAGAGATCTATAGAGAAGAGAGAGAGAGAAGGAGATATATATATATATGTGTGTGTGTGTGTGTGTGTGTGTGTGTGTGTGTGTGTGTTACGAGTGTGCGTATGTGTGCGAGAGATAGAGATCTATAGAGAAGAGAGAGAGAGAAGGAGATATATATATATATATATATATATATACAGATATATATATAAATATATATATATATCTGTGTGTGTATATGTATACGAGTGTGCGTGTGTGTGCAAGAGATAGAGATCTATAAAGAAGAGAGAGAGAGAGGAGATATATATATATATATATATATATATATATATATATATATATGGTGTATATATGTATACGAGTGTGCGAGAGATAAAGATCTAAATTATATTATTAAGATACACACACATATAAATATATATGTGAATAAAAATAAATAAATATCACAAATAAACGCAGAGGAGTGTGCGTGTGAGAGAGAGAGAGGTCTCACCTGTGTGAGAGAGAGAAGGAAATTTCGCCGCCGCCGCCGCCGCCTTACAAACCCTAGGAATATACCAAAACCCTAAAAGGAATAGAATATATATTAACCCTAATCGAATATTCCTTTTAAGAATATACTTAAACCCTAAAAAGAATAAACTATAGATTCGCCCTAAACGAATATTCTTTTATTATATTATCAGCATGTGCATGTGCGTGGGTGTATCACATACACCCCAAGAATAAATATCATGCAAGGGTTTAACACGTGTGTGTCCATGAGAGTGTTAAAGTTTCACGTGCAGCGATACATATATACACACATAGTATTATACACATAGACATACATACATATTAGTATATATTAATATTAGAGAGACAGAGTACAGGATCATACATGGTGTGTATGTTTGAAAAAAGAGAAACAGTACATATTTACATGGATCATGCATGGTGTGTATGTATAAAAGAAGAGTGAGAGTGTTAACAAATTAAATTCATACACATTGGATATATTAGTACACACATATACATACACACGTGTATACACACAGACATACATACATATTACATGTGTAAATTCAATGTAGGGTTTAGGGTTAGGATGGATCATGCATGGTGTTTATGTATGAGAGGAGTGAGTGTTATACACAAATATACATTATACATATTACATAATATTGTAACATCAGTACATATTATGGATCATGCATGGTGTGTACGTATGAGAGAAGAGACAGGCTACATATTATGGATCATGATCATGTATGGTGTGTATGTATGAGAGAAGGGATTATGCATGGTGACACTGTGTATGTATGAAGAAGAGATAGAGTGTTAACAAATGAAAATCGTACACATTGCATATATTATATTAGTACACATATATACATACACACGTGTATACACACAGACATACATATATATTACATGTGTAAATTCAATGTGTTACATACACACACACTGAGTACATATAGATCATACATGCGTTGAACATGATGTTTTTCAATAAAGAAGCAACATATAATTTCTCAAGTTTGGTTTAGGGCAATGTGCATGTGTGTGCATATGTGTCTCTTGTAAGTGCTTCTAATGTGTGTGCACATGTATATATAAATTTATGATTGTGTTTATATATAATATGTGCAAAACAAACATCGAATAATTAAGAAAATAATATTAATATACACACTATGAACATATTTTAAATTATACATAATAATATATGATTTTTTTATATAGCCATATATAGTTTTAATAATATATATTAATTTAAATTGATAATAAGGTTTAACACTAGAATATTCTTGAAATAATAACAAATTAATTGAGAAAATCCCATTAATATATACAAATGTAGAATAATTACTGAGATAATTAAGAATAAGACTAATTTAATTATGATAATCATGTTTAATATTGGAATATTCTTTGAATATTAAGAAAATAACAAAGAATATCCCATTAATAGTAGGAAATGTAAATTAATTACTCGAGTAATTAAGAAAATAATAATAATAAAGACTATGAATATATTTTAAATGATACATAATAATATATCAATTTATTTATTGTATTAGTGTATATATATATATAATATAAACTTAATAATATATACTTGAATATTAAGAATGTAGAATAATTACAAAAATTTCGTAATATTAAACAGCTTGAAGCACTTGAATGACATTAAATGCAATTTTAAAACACTCATTGGAATTGGAGAGTATATATGTCAGACTGTCGGTTATTTGTTTCAACTCATCTTAAATTTTCTTTTCTGTTATTTCAAAAATTTCGAATTTCTGACATAAGTATTATCAGTCTGACATGTAAATTTGAAAATAATTTAATTTCCCATCCAAATTCAGATCTGGTTCTTTCTCCGGCAAGGGTTTCTTCATTTTCACTCTTCAGATTTTCTTTTTTCTTCTTAGTGATCAGCTCAGGAGCGACATTAAATTGGGTGCGCTATTGTTTATAGGAAAGCACGGCGCCTTCAGTGCTGTTTACAA
Organism: Selaginella tamariscina; assembly: GCA_003024785.1. Lineage (NCBI taxonomy): Eukaryota > Viridiplantae > Streptophyta > Lycopodiopsida > Selaginellales > Selaginellaceae > Selaginella > Selaginella tamariscina. Next base: position 743,414 of record PUQB01000003.1, on the reverse strand, counting down.
GTAAGTATTATAAACAAATTTAGATATATTTATAAAGATTCACTCTCTTACATTCTCTCTTAAATTTTAGAATTTAGGGATTTAGGAATGCATTAGGATTACAATATATTCTGTTAGGGATTTATCCCGTTTAAATATACTTTTAACTTAATATTCTCGGTTAGCCGGGGCGGCGGGATTAATCCGGCCATTTTTTTTCGCCTCTTTGAAGAGGTGGCGGGATTAATCCCGCCACCATCTCTTTCATAGCTATGGCAGAATTAGTTCGGGCAATGCTTCTCCGCCTCTTAAAAAGAGCGGCGAGATTAATCCCGCCGATAACTCTCTCAACTGATAATGATTTACTTGAATTTATTAGAAAGAGTTGTCGGCGGGATTAATCTCGCCAACCATTTTAGGAGGCAGAGAAGGGGTGGCGGGATTAATCTCGCCACTACTTCCCTGTTTTAAATATTTGTGGGCAGAATTCATCCCGAATCTCTTTGAAATCATAGTTTCGGAGAGAGTTGTGGGCGGGATTAATCCCGCCGCTTATTCCCCGTCGTCAGAGTTGTGGGCGGGATTAATCCCGCCGCCTATTCTCCGTCGTCAGTGTTGTGGGCGGGATTAATCCCGCCCCCTCTTCCTCGTCGGAGGAATTTGCGGCGGGATTAATCCCGCCGACTCTCACAGACGAGGAAGATCCGGCGGCGGGATTAATCCCGCCGGTACTTCCTAGTCGGAGGGAGCCCGCGGCGGGATTAATCCCGCCGCTACTTCCTCGTCGGAGGGAGTCGCGGCGGGATTAATCCCGCCGGTACTTCCTCGTCTGAGGGAGCCGCGGCGGGATTAATCCGCCGCCTCTCTCGACGGTAGAGTCGGCGGCGGGATTAATCCCCGACTCTCTCCGATGGGGTAGAGTGCGGCGGGATTAATCCCGCCGACTCACTCTGAAGGGGTAGAGTCTGCGGCGGGATTAATCCCGCCCATCAGTTATATTAATAAAGCATGAGATATTATTTTTATATATAATTATGTATTATTGCACATGCATATTATTAAGCAACTGCAGTTATGATTTCTTAAAATATTGCATAAACAGATATCATAAATAACACAATTTATGTGCAGGACAATATGTATAATACTGGAGATAAAGTATGTCTTCTTCGGAACAACGAGATAGTTGGCACTGGAACTGTGGAAGTTCGAGATGATAATGCATCATGTCACAATATTGCCCAAGGATCTTGTGTGTACGTATGGGTGAACACCATTTTCAAGCATGTTGAGGTTCCTGGAATGGAATTTGAGGAGGGTTCTCCTGTATTGTGGAATTTGGATGAAGTCAAGGCTGACACAGAATATACAGAGTCACAAACAAACAGTAGCACGAGTTTTCCAGATGATGGCTTGCCTGCTGTGATGGATGAGGTGATTCTCTTTCTTCATGAGATTGAGGTTGGGAGAGGCATCATCACAGCTATAAATCCAATGGAAGCAGTGTCAGAAGAGAAACTAGGGTCCGACTTCGTGGGTGTAGTTGTGACAGAGGTTTCACCTAATGGCACTTTGCATCCTGGATCCCTCGTGAGGTGGCGAACATCTGAATTAAGACGGCAAGATGGTTCAACATATTCTGGGTTGGATTTCAATAATAACAACCCGGAAGAACAACTCATATTTGAAGAGGTTCCTTGCATTGGTCCTATTGTAAGAAAAAGGCGATTCATGGGTTGCAGATCTTCCCCTACATGTTTCAGCAAGAGGATGAAGATGGATCCTACATCTTCCGAAAGTGTTACGAGCATTTCCACGATTGACTGCTGCAAGAAGAAGTGTTGTCAGATGGCAGACCGGAATGAAATTACCCAATGTAGACATGTCTTTCGTACGCTCACCCAAAAGCAAAGGCATGAGTTTGTATATGCTGCACTAACTGGGTGTATTGATGGAATGGCTTCGGACACAGGTTATCAGAGTACATCCATGGTATTTAATAAGGTGGCCATCTGCTTCAAAGCTTGGTACAGTATATATGGGATCCCAAAGACCACGTTCTACCGTCGGAGGGATGAGTGGTTAGATGGAGCGCGAACCTCAGTACATGGGAACACTGGCTTGGTCAAAACCCGCTCTCACATTATGGCAGCCATAGAGATACTCAAGGCTTTTGTGGAAGCAAATGCAGACAGGATGCCTCACAAATGCCGAACCACAAATGCAGGGGTCAGGGAAAATCTCAAGGTTTTGCCTTCGATCTACACTCAATTGAAGCTGTGTGAACATGTGAACAAGTGCCTCAGCTTGATGGGGCTGCAAGCAATCTGCACTGGTACCTTCAACAACATATGGAATACTCATTTTAAGGATGTGGAGATTGCAAAACACTCTAGCTTTTCCAAGTGTGACACTTGTACATCATTGAAGGCTGCAGAGGCTTGTGCAAAAACCTTGGTGGAGATCACTGCCATTCAAAAGAAGATGGAGGCCCACATGATTGCGCAACAAACTTGCCGGTCTCAGTACTATGCACACCGCATGCTTTCTGTGTCACACCCATCAGAGTACCTGTGCTTGATCCATGACAAGATGGATCATTCAAAGACCAGCATTCCAAAGCTCGTTGCAACACCAAAGTGCCTTGGAAATGTCATGAAACTTCCGATTTCATTGACAGGTGTGCTAACACATGGACACGGTTGTGAATCATATGGACACTTTTCACTTCCACATTGGTCTAGCGACTCCAATTTCACTATTGGGTCGTTGGCCATGTGTTTCAGAAACCTTGAAGCCCACTCACAGACAAGTCCTATCGGTGATCTCAAAGTGAAGAAACAACACCTTCAACCTTTACATAATGCTCTCATGAACACGTCTGCACTTGAGGCTACTTGGGAATATGAGAGGCATTGTCAGCAACCTGCACAAAAAACAGATGGCCCTGTTGAGAGTTCAGGTTCAGTGGAGGGATCTAGCTCAAATAGTGTACATGTGTCCTCAACATCAAATAAGCTTCCTCGTCATTTGCTTTTACAGATGGATAATTGTGCAGGCGAGAACAAAAATAGGTAAATCATTTTACTTAAGGGTTTCTCAAGCTCATACTTACTTTTATTTTCTAGATATGTGCTAGCATACTTGTCAATGCTTGTTGCCAAAGGTGTGTTTGAAACAATCACGCTCAGTTTTCTTATGGTTGGTCACACTCATGAAGATATTGATGCGTTCTTCAGCAAGGTCTCCAACTCTACAAAAAGGACAAGTGCACTTACCTTACCGCATATGATGAATCTTTTTGAAAATTGCATCTCCAAAAAAAGTTGTGCTTTGCTTGTGACTGAGGTGCCAGACTTCAAAAAATTTCTCAAGGAGTATATAAAAGAGGGGAGTGATTCTTTAGTTGGTCACCTTGTGCCGCTACAATTCTTTTTCTCCATACGAGATGGTATACCTATTATGCAGTACAAGTTACGGCCATCAGAGCAGGAGTGGTTACCGAAAGAGGGGTTAATGCTCTTCAAAAGTGGAGAGAATGGAAAGCCACTTCTCCCAGAAGGACAACCAGACCCTATTCCATTGAGTGCCCAGCTCAAGGAACAAGAGGTTATTATTGATGGCATCAAAAAATATGTGGCATGGGTTCAAAAATCGATGCCAAAGAATTCTGATAAGGCAACTGGTTACTCAGAACTATATAAGCATGTGGTTGACTATTGGGAGACTGTTGTTCGAGAGTTGGAAGGGCCTACTGTCACAAGTACAGAATTGCAACACCCTTTTTGGCCTAAAACAAGGTGGCGAGAGGAGATTGAAATGACATCACTGAGCACAGACGACATAGAAGCCAGTAGTGATGTGGAAGTGCAAACCCCACACTTTGTTGGACAAAGGAACCAAAAACCTAAAGCATACTTTGATTGCTGCCAGGATCTTCAAAAACTAATGATGGTTCTCATTACTCCAGATGCGTCATATAATCAGCCTATTTGGATGGGTCAAATTATCGACACACCTGAAGTAATCACAAAAAATAGTATTGTTAAGGTTGCATGGTTCAAACCACAAAAAAGGCGACACGAGAAGGAGAGCGAAAGATATAATGGATGCCTAGAGAAAACATGGTCTCCCAATCAAAAAGACCCAGCATGTTTTATAAATGTTAAATCCATTCGATATGGGTGGATGTCAAGAAGCGTTGATAAAGTCACGATTAACAAAACTGCAAGGGAATGTATGTTTTCTGAAGCTTAAAGCAATTACAAAATTATAAAATATCATATATTTAATATTCATAATTATTATAAACTCTTTAATAATAGTACCAAATTGTTTACTTAACTATATAAATTTAAAAAATGATATGGAAGATTGACTATATTATTATAGGATTTTATATATATATTATTACTACTACAAATTTTTAATTAATAATGTTATATTTAAATATTAATATTTTAATAACAACATCAATATTTATATAATGTACCTCTTATGCTCTTCCTTAATTGTTATATTAGGCAATATATTATATAATTTAATACCTTCTACTTTTATAATGTTATTAATTTTTGTTCAATGAATGCTATAATTTATTAAAGGGTAGAATACAAAATAGAATATTCTAAAGAATATTCTATTTTCAAACATATATTCTAAAGAATATTCCTTTAATATTAGAAAATGCTAATTAAATAGCTAAAATTGCTAATTATTAGGAAATGGGACTATAGCCATGCCCATTTTAGTTACAACTTTGCATATATACTAGATAGCCATCGTAAGAAGCCATAATTAAATACCATTTCACATGCCACATCTCATAAAAGTTTAGGACTAAAATATGTTTGACATTAATTAAGGTGGCTTAAGCCCTTCCTAAACTACAATGACTCTCAAAAGCCACATTATTTTTCGTAATCCATAATTGAAAACCACAATTGAACCTAAATCCTCTACAAAAAGCCACAACTTACTTGCAAAAGGGACTTTACTCTCATGCCGCTCATAAAAACACGATGTTAAATGACTTTTATCGTTAAAAACCACACAATTTCAAAAAGCCACAATCTTTTAACTCATTGTGAATATGGCGTGTACTCCATATGCGATGGGGTTTCATTCCCAATACCGTTAGAGGTTGAGGATGGTGTTTCTCTTGTAAACACTAGAGTGGCACATGTGGGAGTGGTACTAGTCAAAGATCGCCTCTACCTTCAAGAAATTGTCTTTAAATCAAATTTCGGCTTCCAAAATATATTGTCAGTTATGTTGAAGTCATAGTTATAGAAGCGAATAGTACAAGTGTCACCGATTGTGGTACCGTCTTTCATAGTGGTGCCTTTTTTACCACATTCCTAACAGCTGTTGCAATTGCATTTGGAGCAAGAGTGGTTTTCCTTGTTAATTTATCTAGGAGCTGAGAGTCATTTGTGCCAGAACCCTTGTATTTTCCTGTATGAACGTAGTAGCTCTAATCATCTACTCGATGGCCATTATTAAATCAATGACACATGTATTATAAATCTCTATTTTTGACTTTCCCTATGAAGTCTTCAAAGTCTAGTGTCTATTCTCATTTAAGTTGGTTGTAGGGACAACAAGTAGTTTTTGGAAGGTGGATCATGTGGATGGTTTGCACGTTAGCAAAACGTGAATAGAGGACACAATGTTCAAAATACATAAAACAAAAAATATCCCAAAAAGTTCTTCTTGCATGCCACCAACCTAGCCAAGCATCAAGCTCCAAAATTTAAATAGGGTTGATGTGATCGGTGTGTCAAATGTCGAATGAGGTTTGTTTTATCGCCTCCAAGGTGGAAAAAAATATTCACAACAAATTTTTCATTTTCAACACAATATTGGGGATGAACACATGATTTAGTAGTATCTACCATGTTCTTTAGAAATGGAACCCAATACATACACTCCTTGGGTTATTTTTGTCACCATTGAACACCGCAATGAAATTTGCTCTGGCCATGTCAACCATCCAAGCTCAAAAATTGGGATTTTTGTAGATGTGTTTGTATACCACCTCTTGTAGATACTTCCAAAAGATGAGAGTAGGGTGGTCTCGCACCTTGGACTCCACCATGGTAATGGTCAGGTTGGTGCACATCTTGAAAACATAGAACCTAACCTAATATAAGCTTACTCATTATGGATCATACATGTGAACATCCATGGTGATCCAATCTTCCATGCAATGCACATGGTTGAAGTGGACCCAACAATTGTTGAGATCTCCATCTCCATTCGTGTCTATCTTTTTGATAGGGTCGATGTTTGAATTTGGACATGTTGTGAACATTTTGAATAGGGTAGGCCCTCTCAGATGTTGCAGTTATCTACTTAGAAACAAATTGTGGTGAATGTATTTGTATCTCAGTTTCTTCTTTAATTATAAAACACCTTGAATGCCTTTGGTGCCATTATTCTCAATATAATTCTTGACCCTGCAAAAGTGTTATAATTAATGAGCATTTCAAATTGTCAACCAAAACCCACTTCTTTGTTGTAATAGGCATTACAATGTAATGCTTATAATGAGTGAACCCCGTGATTTTATTCATAATTCATGTGACTGTCTTAGAAAGTAAGAATTTTTAAATCTCTTCAAACTTATAATTAAATGATATTAATGATTAAGATTTATCATTAATATAGAAGCAAATATATAGTTACAACAAATCCTCAATGTGTTACTTCCTAGGAGAAAACAAAATTTATAAATCTTAAGCTAGATTCCTCTTGTATATGTTCTAGTATGTTTACTCTAGTTTCAAAGCGTTTAATTAAAAATATCAACCTTCTCCATATTTGAATGGCAATGTCTTCAATTTGTTGAGGAATAACATGAAGTTCATGGCTTATCTCTCTGAATAAATACATGATGAGATCTTCTAAGCTTTTATAGTCGTCCAAATATTCCATGAGATCATTAACTAAATTTATCTAGTCTATCGTCCCAATCAATGTGTTGCACTATAACCAAACCCTATGATATGACCACATGCACAAGAGATTCCGTATTTGCATTATAAATAAAGCGATGATAAGTGTATCCTAACCTTCGAAAAGGTCTCACTCTCATTGATACCTTATCAAAATTGGACCATTTGATTTCACATTGAAGGAGTTGGATTGCCTCCATCAGTTTACATGAGTCTATGAGGCCCTTTCCATTGTTTGTGATAGAATTTGCAAGATAATCACTTTAACCACATATTCATAGCAGTAACATACACCTGTAAGTAGAAAGGGAAATTGAGTATACTTTTTAAAGAAGAAGACAATAAAAAAATAAAAAATTCATGAAAGTGATTATTTATGAAAGATATAGGTAAGGGAAACCATCCTCTCATTGTTGTGAATCCTATCTATAATATAGATATATACATGCACACTCATAGACATATACACATATACACACAGTTCAACACATGAGAGCTCCTCCCCTGGTCAATAACCAACCCAACAGGAAAGTGAATTCCAATACCACAAGTTAATAACAATGCACAAAGATATGTATTGGGAACCGATTGTAAATTGTGTAGGGAAATTGCCCTAATACTACCATATATCTATATAAATGTCACATGCTGAAATGACTTAATGGTTCACATTTGGCCGAGGATTTCTATGTGGATGCCCATTATTAGAAAATAAAATAGAAATTATACTTTCTGTGGTGCTTTGTGGTAAAACAAATCAGAAATGTATAAAGTTTTGTACATGTGCAATGTAACAAACCCTAATTGTTAAGGCATGTTTTTTTCTACGGTTAGTTTATTGTAACCAATTGAGCATAGATAATGTAATTTTATATTCTTTATTTTATTTATACATAATAGTGACAAAAGAGTAATAAGCAATACAATTATTATAATTAATCAATATAATTATATGTTGACAATCATATGTATTACTAGTCAATTACGTAGATCCATGTCTAGCTAATTCATTTTATAAAAATGCTTTCACAATCCAACCCCCTTTTATATTAATGGTAATTATTTATCATTAATATAATAAGGGTTGATTAATTAGCAAATACTAAAAATTAAGAAAAAATTTATATTTAAAAAGAATTATATATATAAAATTCATGTATATAAATTAAATACATCAATCTTCAAAAGTCTTTTTATTTTATATCTTATAAACATATAAAATCATTACGTTAATTAGGATTGCGAAAAGTAGCCAAACATTGTCAAGCCACAATCCAGGAACAAAGAAGTGAGCAGGATTCCGAGAATAAGGAAGCTTGACTCAGAAGCAGGACAGGGAGCAGGACAGGAACTAAAAACCATGAATAAGACAAGAGCAAGAAGCAAGAAGCAAGAAGCAAAACAAAACAAGAATAAGACAAAACAAGATTGATCGTAAAAAGACTGGTGTTGATAGTAACTGATTATACAACAGTTAGGTCGGAGCTTTTATACTCACAACTCCAAGCTAATCTGGTCATGAGCTAAAAATAGTGACCCTTATCCTTTAAGCATATCCTATAGTATATTCTATAGGCATATCCTATAGGAATATCCTGCAGGCATATCCTATAGGTATATCCTATAGGCATATCCTGTAGGAATATCTTGTATGCATATCATGTAGGTATATCCTATAGGCATATCCTATAACCCGTATCCTGTATCCTGCATCCTGTATCGAGTCGTGATAGCACCTCCTCCCTAAGGACGAGTTCCACGAGTCTTGGGACCTGGTTTAGCAGGATAACGCCAATGGAAAGCAGCAACTTTGGAAGAAGCATGGAGTAAGTTGGATGCAGATTCCTAAGTGCGATCGGTAAGCAAATAATCTTTCTAATCCATCAAGTATTGAAGTTAACGGCGATGAAGACGAGAATCAAGGATGGCTGCAACTTCGTACTCAGGTTCACCATCAATGACCACAGGAGGGGGAGGAGAAGAAGCACGACCAGGAAGAGAAGAAGGATGATACGGCTCCAATAAGGAGGTGTGAAACATAGGATGAAGTTTCACCGTAGATGGTAACTTGAGTCGGAAAGCTACAGGATTGACCTTAGCCGCAATCCTGTAAGGGCCCAATTGTTGAAAATCCAACTTAAAAAAAGGCATGTTGGTACGAATATGCTGAGGAAGAAGCCACACGAGATCACCAATCTTGTATGCAGGTGCCGATTAACAATGAGCATCAGCATGATGCTTGTACCGTTCCTGTGCCTACTGAAGATGAACCCGGAGATCCTCATGTACCTGACGAAGATTCTGGAGACGATTCTGTACTGCAGAAGCGGAAGAAGGAGAAGTAGGAGGAGCAAAGTCAAAACGTGGATGGTAGCTTGTAAGAGCAAAGAAAGGTGTCTAGCCTGTAGATGCGTGAACGAAGTTGTTGTATGCAAACTCCGCCATTGGAAGAAGGTTCAACCAGTTGTCCTATTGGTAACTGATGAAGCAGCGAAGATGTTGCTCCAAGGTCTAAATCGTGCGTTCTAACTACCCATTAGTTTGTGGATGGTATCCTAAAAAAAGGTCCGCTTTAACCTGTATACTCCGGAGAAGTTCTCGCCAAAACTTGGACATGAATTGTGGGCCTCGATCAGAAACAATGCTCTCAGGAAGACCATGGTGTCGGAATACTTCGCGGATCACCAACTCAGCAGTTGTCTGGCCTGTAGCAGTCTTGTGATATGGTAGGAAATGAGCCTGTTTGGTGAAACGGTCAACCACCACAAGAATTGCATCAAATCCATGAGAAGGAGGAAGATTTGTGAGGAAATCCATAGAAATGAATCTCCAAGGAACAGAAGGAACATGAAGAGGACAAAGAAAACCAGAGGGCATGCATCTTCGACCTATTACAGGTGTCACAACTCCGTACAAACTTGTCCACAAAACCTCGCAACCTAGGCCACCAATAGTTGCGAGTCACCAACTCAACTGTCTTGGCCACACCAAAATGTCTTATAGTTGGGGTATCATGATAATCCTGTACCACACGAGTCCTGCAAACACCAACAGGAACGTATAGGAGACCTTCCCGGTACAGGAGTTCGTCCTGTATGGCAAACAATTTGTAGTCTGTACGGGAACTAGAGGAAGAGGAACTTTGATGTCAAGACTAATGTGTGAAAACACATTCCTTGCCAAGTCGTCTGTAGCCAACTGCAAACGGATGTCTTGTAGGAGTGTAGAATCTACTGGAGCCTAATGAACTTGTAATGCTGCAAGCCGAAGTCGATCAGGACCCACAACACTTGCTTTTGACAATTATATGTAGGATCGCCCGGGGTTGGTGCAAGGTAAGAGCGCCTAGACAATGCATCTGCCTTGCTATTTCGAAAACCAGGCCTATAGATGATGACGAAATCAAAACATGATAGGAACTCTGCCCACCTAGCCTGTCGCCAACTGAGAACTCGAGCCGTTTGAAAATACTCTAGGTTCTTGTGATTCTTAAGAACTTGTACAGGATGCGCAGCACCTTCCAGGAAATGCCGCCACTCCTCGAACGAATCCACAATGGCCTTGAGTTCTTGTCATGAATCTCGTAATTGATCTCTGCCGAAAGGAACTTACAAGAGTGAAAAGTTACAGGATGAAGCAACTTGTCTTCTTCAACTTGTGATAGAATAGATCCTATTGCAAAATCCGAGGCATCTGCTTCAACGAAGAAGGGACGAGAAGGATCAAGATGTGCTAAAATCGGAGCTGTCGTGAAGGCGTCCTTGAGTGTTGTGAATGCATGTTCCACCTTGTCGAACCAAGAGAACACTCCTGTGCGCTTGGTGAGTTCCGTGAGTGGAAGTACATGCTTGGAGAAGTTCTGTATGAACGCCTGTAGAAGTTTGCAAAGCCAAGGAAACATTGTACATCTCGTACAGACTTGAGCCTCTCCCACTCCGCGATAGTCTTCACCTTGTGCATGTCCATGGAAACGCCAGCAGGAGAGACGATGTAGCCCAAGAACTCCACAATATCCCTATCGAAGAAACACTTCTCCAACTTTGCATACAAGCCATGCTCGCGAAGCCTCTATAGGACTAGTCGTACATGCTTGTCATGAGCCGCCTGGTCCTTGGAGAAAATCAAAATGTCATCGAGGTAGATTACCACAAATTGGTCCAAGAAGTCACGAAAAATGTTGTTCACCATGTGTTGGAACACTGCTGGGCATTGGTAAGTCTGAAAGGTATCATCGTGTACTCAAAGTGTCCATACCTTGTACAAAATGCAGTCTTCCACTCATCGCCTGGACAAATCCGTACAAGATTGTAAGGCCCTCGTAAGTTGATCTTCGTGAACACCTTTGTTCCTTGCAATCGATCGAGAAGTTCCAGGATCAATGGCAACGGGTACCGGTTCCGAATGGTGACTTGATTTAAACCTTTATAGTCCACAACCAAATGTAAACTCTCATCTTTCTTCTTGACAAAGAAGATAGGTGCTCCTGCAGGGGACTTTGAGTGATGAATGAAGTCGGATGCCAAGCTTTCCTCGATGTACTTACGAAGAACCTCCAATTATGTAGGTGACAATGCATAAATCGGTCTGAATGGTGGAGTCTTTCCTTCCACAAGATCGATAAGACAGTTGTAGGACTTGTGAACAGGAAGAACTGCAGCCTTTTGCTTGTTAAAAACGTCCTGAAAGGAGTGATACTTGGATGGCAGAGAAGAAGGAGGAAAGAAGAAGGAACAGGAGAAGAAGAACAGGAGAAGGAGATTGAAAAAATAAGGGAGTTAAATACAGGAAAGGTAGAAGAGGACGTAGGAGTTACTTGAAAGGTAAAAAGATGAAAAGAAGCAGGATCAGTGGTAAGTTCATGCATGGTAATGGTAAGAACTCGGAGAGGAGAAGAAGGGATCTATGATTGAAAAAGATGAAGGATCTTAGGGGGTGGAACAAAAGAAGAATAATGAAAAAAGGCAGGATTGGGAGAAACATATGTGGATGTTGACAAGTGTACATGATGTCAAGTCATGATCCAGGAACTAGGAAGAGAGTAGGATTCCAAGAACAGGAAGGCTTGACTCAGGAATAGGACCGAGAGCAAGACAGGAACTAGGAATAAGACAGGAACTAGGAATAAGACAGGAACAGGACGGGATCCAGGAGCAAGACAGGATCAGGATAGGATCCGGGAGCAAGACAGGAAGGCGTAGGACAGGATCCAGGAACAAGACAGGAACAGGACAAGATCCGGGAGCAAGACAAGAGCAGGAGGCAAGGAGCAAGACACGAACAAGACAAGAGCAAGAATGATCGTAGAATGACTGGTGTTGATAGTAACTGATTGTACAACAATTAGGTTGGAGCTTTTATGCTCACAACTCCAAGCTAATCTGGTCATGAGTCTAATCTAGTCATGAGTCTAATCTAGTCATGAGCTAAGAATAGTGACCCTTATCCTCTAGGCATATCCTATAGCATATCCTATAGGCATATCCTGTAGGAATATCCTGTGGGTATATCCTGTGGGTATATCCTGTAAGAATATCCTGCAGGCATATTCTATAAGTATATCCTGTAACCCGTATCCTATATCCTGTATCTTGTAACCCGTATCCTATATCCTATATCCTTTATCCTGTATCCGGAATCCTGTATCAGGTTGTGACAGTGCACCTCCTCCCTAAGGACGAGTTCCATGAGTCTTGGGACCTGGTTTAGCAGGATAATGCCGATGAAAAGCAGCAACTTTGGAAGAAGCATGGAGTAAGTTGGATGCAGGTTCCCAAGTGCGATCGGTAGGCAAATAACCTTTCCAATCTACCAAGTATTGAAGTTGGCAGCTATGAAGACGAGAATCAAGGATGGCTACAACTTTGTACTCAAGTTCACCAGCAATGACCACAGGAGGGGGAGGAGAAGAAGCATGACCAGGAAGAGAAGAATGATGATACGGCTCCAACAAGGAGGTGTGAAACACAGGATGAAGTTGCACCATAGATGGTAACTCGAGTCGGAAAGCTATAGGATTAACTTCTGCCACAATCCTGTAAGGGCCCAATCGTTGAAAATCCAACTTAGAAAAAGGCCTGTTAGTGTGAATGTGTCAACGAAGAAGCCACACAAGATCACCAATCTTGTATGTAGGTGCCGGTTAACGATGAGCATCAGCATGATGCTTGTATCGTTCCTGTGCCTGCTGAAGATGAACCCGAAGATCATCCCGTACTTGACGAAGATGCTGGAGATGATCCTGTACTGCAGGTGGAAGAAGGAAGAAGCAGGAAGAGCAGCAAAGTCAAAACGTGGATGGTGGCCTGTAAGAGCAAAGAAAGGTGTCTGGCATGTAGATGCGTGAATGGAGTTGTTGTAGGCAAACTCCACCATTGGAAGAAGGTCCAACTAGTTGTTCTGTGGTAACTAATGAAGCAACGAAGATACTGTTCCAAGGTCTGAATTGTGCGTTCTGACTACCCATCAGTTTGCGGATGATATCCTGAAGAAAGAGCCAAAACTTGGACATGAATTGTGGACCTCGATCGGAAACAATGCTCTCAGGAAGACCATGATGTTGGAACACTTCACGGATCACCAACTCAATAGTTGTTTGTCCTGTAGCTGTCTTGTTGCAGGGTAGGAAATGAGCCTGCTTGGTGAAACGGTCAACCACCACAAGAACTGCATCGAATCCACGAGAAGGAGGAAGATCTGTGAGGAAATCCATAGAAATGGATCTCCAAGGAGTAGAAGGAACAGGAAGAGGATGAAGAAGACCAGAGGGTGCATGATGAGGCAACTTCGACCTGTTACAGTGTCACAGCTCCGTACAAACCTTTCCACAAAACCTCGCAACCCAGGCCACCAATAGTTGCGAGTCACCAACTCCACTGTCTTGGCCACACCAAAATGTCCTGTAGACGAGGTATCATGACAATCATGTACCACACGAGTCCTGGAAATACCAACAGGAACGTACAGAAGACCTTCCTAGTACATGAGTCCATCCTGTGTGGCAAACAACTTGTAGTCGGAACGAGAACTAGAGGAAGAGGAACTTGCAATGTTAGGATGAATGTGTGAGAACACATTCTTTGCCAAGTCGTTTATAGCCAATTGCGAATGGATGTCCTGTAGGAGTGTTGAATTTGCTGGAGCCTGATGAACCTGTAGTGCTGCAAGCCAGAGTCGATCAGGACCCAACACACTTGTCTTTGATAGTCATATGCAGGATCGCCCAGGACCGGTGCAAGGTAAGAGCGCCTGGACAATGCGTCCGCCTTGCCATTCCGAAAACTGGGCCTATAGATGATGACAAATCAAAACATGATAGGAACTCCGCCCACTTAGCCTGTCGCCGACTGAGAACTCGAGCCATTTGAAAATACTTCAGGTTCTTGTGATCCATAAGAACTTGTACAAGATGCGTAGCACCTTCCAGGAAATGCCGCCACTCCTCGAACGAATCCACAATGGCCTTGAGTTCCTTGTCATGAATCTCATAATTGATCTCCGCCAAAAGGAACTTACGAGAATGAAAAGCTACAGGATGAAGCAACTTGTCTTCTCTAACTTGAGATAGGACAGATCCTACTGCAAAATCCGAGGCATCTGCTTCAATGAAGAAAGGACGAGAAGGATCAGGATGTGCTAAAATCGGAGCTGTCGTGAAGGCATCCTTGAGTGTTGTGAATGCATGTTCCGCCTTGTCAGACCAAGAGAAAACCCCTGTGCGCTTGGTGAGTTCCGTGAGTGGAAGTACACGTTTGGAGAAATCCTGTATGAACCGCCTGTAGAAGTTTGCAAAGCCAAGGAAGCATTGTACGTCTCGTACAGAACTTGGGCCTCTCCCACTCCATGATGGTCTTCACCTTGTGCATGTCCATGGAACACACCAGCAGGAGAGACAATGTAGCCCAAGAACTCCACAGAATCCCTGTCGAAAAAGCACTTCTCCAACTTGGAATCAGGCCATGCTCGCGAGCCGCTGTAGAACTAACCGTACATGCTTGTCATGTGTCGCCTGGTCCTTGGAAAAGATCAAAATGTTGTCGAAGTAGATCATTACAAAACTGGTCCAAGAAGTCACGAAAGATGACGTTCACCATGTGTTGGAACACAGCTGGGGCATTGGTAAGGCCGAAGGGCATCACCATGTACTCGAAGTGGCCCTTGTATGAAAGGCAGTCTTCCACTCATCGCCTGGATGAATTCCGTACAAGATTGTAAGCCCCTCGTAAGTCGATCTTTGTGAACACCTTTGCTCCTCGCAGCCGATCGAGAAGTTCGGGATCAATGGCAACGGGTACCGATTCCGAATGGTGACTTGATTCAAACCCCTGTAGTCCACAACCAAACGTAAACTCCCATCCTTTTCTGACAAAGAAGATAGGTGCTCCTGCAGGGGACTTTGAGTGACGAATGAAGCCGGATGCCAAGTTGTACTGACGAAGAACCTCCAACTCTGTGGGTGACAGTGCATAAATGATTCGAATGTGGAGTCTTTCCTTCTGCAAGATCAATAGGACAGTCGTAGGACCTGTGAACAGGAAGAACTGCAGCCTTGTGCTTGTCAAAAACGTCCTTAAAGAGTGATACTTGGATGGTAGGGAAGAAGGAGGAGAAGGAGATTGAAAAACAGGAGAGTCAGATACAGGAAAGGTAGAAGAGGATGTAGGAGTTACTTGAAAGGCAAAAAGGTGGAAAGGAGCAGGATCAGTGGCAAGTTCATGCATGGTAGTGGTAAGAACTTGGAGAGGAGAAGGAGGGAGCTGTGACTGAAAAAGAGAAGGATTGGGGGTGGAACAGAAGCAGAGTAACAGAAAGAGCAGGATTGGAAAAAACTATGTGGATGTTGACGAGTGTAAGGATTGGAAGAATCCTATACAGGAGTGTGGTTGCGCAGAAGTGGAGAAACCTGCATGTGCTGACGAACCAACAAGAGGTGGATCCTGTTGAGAGGAACCTTCGACACTGATACAGGATTGGAAGAACCCTGTACAGGAACCGTAAACTTACAGGAGTGGAGAGAGCCTGCAGATGTACTAAGGAACTGACATGAGGTGAATCCTGTCGAGGAGGAGTCTTCAACACTGATACAGGAATAGGCACGGTCAATCCTGTAGCTTGTACTGCCTCAGATACTAAGGATGTATCTTGCACGCAGGAAGGTACAGGATTGATCTTAGCTGCCGAAGAGGAAAACGTGAGCGTCCTAGACCTCTAGTCGATCTGCGGATTTGCAACAACGAACCATGGCATACCCAAAATGATGGGAGTCGACCGAGTCTTAATCAAGTTAAAGGAAATTAAACAGTTGAATGTGCCATGACTGTAGGAGAGAGGTTCAATAGCATGGGTAAATATGCCAGAAGCAATCAGTCGCCCATCGGCCACCTCTACAGGAACTGCACACTTCAACTTCACCACCAAAATGCCATGTTGAGTTGCAAAAGTGTCATCCATGAACATGCATTTGCACTAGTGTCTAACAAGGCAAACTCCTTAAGCTCTCAATTATTAAAATGGATGTGTACAGGAAACTTAAGTAATGGAATGGTATGAGCAGCACCAATAGAGCCTGCACCTACGTCCAACTTCGCAGCTCCTAAACGAAGTGGACATTGAAGTTTTCCGACTGAACTTCAGCTTCAACTTCATGCGTCTTAAACTTCTTGGCTTTAATAGGACAATCTGCCACCTTGTGTCCTGCTCCACCACAATACAAGCACAGGTTCTCACTGTGGCGACGTTGCTTCTCAGCAGCGGAAAGAGAGCCACACTTAGATTTCTCAACCTCCATAGGAACTACTCCAGGAGGTGCTGCAGGAACATGTACCACCGCTGCAGGATTGGTTTGCAGGAATTGCTGACGGGATCTCTCTTGACGACGCTCGAACAAACGGTTGTTGCAACGAATAGCTTGTTGCATGATCTCCGCTAAAGTTTGGGCATCCGATAACGTAAGAAGAAGGTTCTTCACGTCATCCCTCAACCCAAAACGGAAATGTTCGATCAATGTAGTCTCGTCCCATGAAATGTTCATGCAAAGTTGCTGAAATTCGGATGCATAGACGGAAGCTGGTCGGGATCCTTGAGTGAGCTTTTGTAATTTCGTGCTGCAGAACGGTACTTGTCAGGATCCCTAAAGCAGGCTTCAAAGGTAGCCATGAAACCTTCAAAGTCTTCCATCAATGGTCGTCACGTGGTGGCGATGGTGTTTTGTCCTTCTGACCCTCATCTACTCTTCCTGTCGTCCCCTGTAAACCTTCCAGAACAAAGCATGCATCATGTAGTTCTCTGACCTCCTCACTTGTTAGCTTCGTTTCCTTGAGCACAGGCCAAACCATTGGTGGTGTTAGAATTCGTGACTGAAGAATTTTGCCGTTTGGCCGCGTGAAACACCCTGAATCTTTTGGGCAGAACCACATCATCTGTTGTACATACTCCTCATTTCCCAAGGCATCAATGTACATTCGTTTTCCATAGAATCCTGGTGCTGGCAATCTGCTTGGATAACCGATTGGTTTTCCACACAGAGCAGTTCCTTCCTGATTCATCCCAAACACTTAACCTTACTAGATGCTCCGATTCGTCTGATGGCCCACTTTGTTTGAGCAATCTCTCTTTCCAAAACCTCTTCAAACCTTAACCTCTTTCTCCTGTTGTTTTGGACCACCTGCTCTGTGTACTCTACATCATGTCTATGTGAACGTCGAGCATCAGACTGTTCTGTTCCTATGACTGTTCTCTCTAACAGTTTGCACTCGAACGTTAGTGGTACTCGTGAACTCCGGGCTGGTCAAGTGTTCCTCGCCTTCCACCAGATTGATAATTGTTGATGGAGATACACTTTTCCCTCAGAGAGTTTGCGTTGCACTTGTTTCAACAGAGTTTCCTTCGAAGGCCCTGACCCTGTATACCTCCCTTCTATTGCCGCTTTCACCTTCGCACTCTGCATACTGCATCGATGAGGTCTAACATTGTCGCCTCCAGCAGTGGTACTCTTTTGGCCAATCTTGCTCTTCTTGCTCTTGCATGAATCACTTCAGCATTGTTTGTAGTTGGAATGCTCGCGAGTCCTTCTTCTGTCATGTCTCCCAGTTCCACCATGGAGATGTGGTCCTCATGCCTGATCCACCAAGACAGCCATGTCTTCAAAGCTCGAATGTTTGATGCTCGTCCTTCCCAAAAAGACTCGAGAATTGCTAATTGTTCTTTCTTAGATTGTTCATTTAGTGCTGCAGGCCAAGCACGAGCAAGCTTCATGTGTTCTTCGCGATGTTCTTCTGCAATCCATTTCTTTGTCACCTGACGCACGGATTGCATAAAGTGAAACAGACAACTTATTTCCTTCCCTTTCATCTTTTCTCCGTTGTTGAATACTTGGCGCAAGGCTATCCATATCGCTCCAGCCTCATTCGACATGAAACCAACAAAGTTGACATTCTCCAAACCCTGCTTCTTACAAACCTCTAGCATAGAACTTCAGCACTGCAACATTATCTTCGCGGCACATATCTGCGTAAGCTATAGTCACCATGGATCTGACACTGTAAGAGAGCATTAGATAACAAAGATTAAAAAGTGTTATGAAGAGTTCTACAACTTACAATGGGTCATAAAGGTGTATTCTAATTGTTGCCCAGTCTGGTATACGGTGCATGTGGTCCAAAACAACCCATTGATCATGAAGGTCTCCTCCACTTTGACATCTTTTGATGTAGTCAACTCCTGAACCCGGTCCCTCAATTGTCATTTTGAAGATCAGAGGCTTACGAGACTTCTCCTTCTTCCTTGAAAAGTTCTTCAAAGATGAGCTCACACAGCTTGAAACTCAATCACTCATTGATTGGTTCGCGGACTGCTCTTTACCACGTTGCTGACACTAGATCTGGCACGCTGAACGTTTGAAGCTGACACTGAGGGGCTGACTGGATGCTGATGAACACCTCTGTGAATGAACAACCTTGTAAAAGAAATGTCGTCTGGCAGAATGTAGTACACATAAGCCGACAAGTGTGCACTAGCAATGGCTCCTCTCCACAATGCTTACATTTCATGCCTATTACTTTGCCTGTCTCAGTTGTCTTTGCCTTCTCCACAGCACCCTTGAAGTGACATTCATTTGCTTTCTTCTCAAAAGCCAAGTAGGGGCAGGTAGGATTGATGCATTTGAGATGTCCGACACATGAACTTCGACTGACTCGCCCGGAACATGCCAGTGTGTTGTGCTCGGGTGTGTCCAATGGTAGCAGCCATCCTTGCGATTCATCCCCAAGTACTTCTCTGTGCTTTCTTTCTTTGGGGAAGTTCGTAAATGACATTTCCATTGTATATCTGCGGTAGTTCAGAGACTCGTTTAACTTCAGACGAACCAATGAGATCCTTCCCTATCCTACATTTGTCTGCTTTAGAAGACACACCAGCATGGATTCCTCACGCTCCTTTGTCCGCAACCTGAACAACGGGCCCTTTGCCGGGCACAATGTGTAAAAGACAAACTGGTTTGATGCATTGCCTTCTGGTAACAACTCCACATCTTCTCCAGAACTCGCAGAAACTGACATCAATTGAACCACATGTATACTGAACCAACAAGGAATGTTGAAAGCAAAGTGAAGATCATGTTCAAACACAAAAGCATTTCCATCTTCATCGACTGGGAAATCTTTGTCAATGCCTTCATAGGTAACTCTGGCCATGACAACGCAAGGAGAAAGCTCGGTGGTTTAGGAAAGCAAAGCAAAAGATTAAACACACTCTCGTTCGCCAAAAAAAATTATAATCGTTGATAATAAACGTGAATACACTTTTGTATATAATTAATTCTACGCTGCCCAGCTCACAGTGTTCTTAATGCTGTCCTCTCTAGTATCACCGATTTAATTTAATTACTACCTTTTATGATTTGAAATATCTTCACCTTTACCAATTATTCACATATTTTAATATTAACCCTAAATATTAATGTCACATTTATTCCGTAGGGTTCACTGTTTTTTGCGGCTAGGGTTTTTTGGTAGATAGGGTTTACTGTTTCCACTGCGGCTAGGGTTTTTTCAATCTCAGATCTGAGTTCTGAAATCTCCTCCAAGGGGCTTGAGAGGAGCGGCGCCATCCATTTCGAGTCGATTCGTGCAGCGCCCAAGTAAATCAATCGAGATTTCTGTGCCGATTTAGATTGTCGGCACCATCCTGCTCAGTCGGCGGCCACAAGGTATGTGCAATTTCTTTATTTTATGATTTGCGGCTCAAATAATTTATTTTTCAGAGATAAAGGGTCTTCCCATTTGTGCCACTGAGAGCGACGGACCATCCTGGTTCAGTCGGCAGCCACAAGGTATTTTCAATTTGTTTATTTTTTTCTTTGCTCAAGTATCCGTATCACAATGTTTTTTTTTTAGAGTTAATGTGTCTTCCCATTTGTGTCGGAATCCCAGAGATAAAGGGTCTTCCCATTTGTGCCGACTGAGAGTGACGGCACCATCCTGGTTCAGTCGCAGCCACAAGGTATTTTCAATTTGTTTATTTTTTTCTTTGTGGCTCAAGTATCCATATCACAATGTTTTTTTTTTAGAGTTAATGTGTCTTCCCATTTGTGTCGGAATCCCAGAGATAAAGGGTCTTCCCATTTGTGCCGACTGAGAGTGACGGCACCATCCTGGTTCAGTCGGCAACCACAAGGTATTTTCAATTTGTTTATTTTTTGCTTTGCGGCTCAAGTATTTCTTTTTTAGAGTTAATGGGTCTTCCCATTTGTGCCGTCTGAGAGGGACGGCACCATCCTAGCTCAGTCGGCACCATTATCTCTTCAGTGCCGTCTGAGAGGGTCGGCACCAACTATCTCAGTCGGCAGGATTTGTCTTCTACTTCTGTGCCGACTGAGAGGGTCGGCACCATCTAGCTTGAGTCGGCAGCCACAAGGTTAGTCATCTTTGATTTTTATTTTTTATTTTGTCTCCTAATCAATTGACTTGTGTGTTTGCTTTCCAGAGTTTACAAAATGGTGAGAGCTTCAAAACGTCTACTAGAGACTGCGCCTGATGAAGAGCCACGGGAAGAGAAGAGGATATCGAAGCACAAGCGAGGAAAGAGGAGAACCATCTAATGTAGCAAAGGAGGATCCTCCAGTGACTCAGTCTGAAGTAGTACCAGTTGAGCAGGAGCAGCCTCCATCAACCATCACAGATTTCCCGGAGAGCTCGTCGCAGTTGCCTCCTTCATCCTGAGGTTGCAGTCCTGAACGAGCAAGTGCAGATGACAGAGGCAGTTGAAGCTAGCGAGGACGACTTGGAGGAGGCAGTCAGCAAAAAGAGAGGCCGCGGGAAAGCTGATCCAAAAGGCAAGCGAAGAGCGATAAGGAGCCGAAGGAGTTATACAGCATACCGGCTAGCCTGCATTTGGAGAGCTCAGCGAACCTGCTCGACAAAATTACTGTCAAGGGACTTGGTGATCCTCCTGATGTGCCCATCTGTAGAATGCATTCGAACGAGGTGGTTCGACGAGTGAACCCAGGGGACTTGGACAGCTGGTGTCATCGTTGAAGAAGGCTGGTTATCTACGCAACACGGCCTTGTTCATTCTGTCCATCGGAGATCACTCACTGTAGGAGCTATCGAGCTGTCGAAGGACACGGTTCAGTACGAGCAGCACCGGTCTTTCGAGCAAGCTCTTACTCAGCCGGAGTACAAACAGTGGGCTTCAAGGCTCTCAAACCGGAAGTTCAGCTGCTGGACGGGAACCATAGGCTACAGGCTTTGCAGAAGCTCTACCGGGAGGATGCAGAGGACAACCAGCGATGGGCTATTCACGTTCGATCGAGTTTCATCTCCACGGAGAACCTCGACAATCTTCAACTGGTTTCGATGTTCCAATCGATAAACATGTGAGTATTTTCTTTTCTTTTCGTTAAGGGTCTAGACTTACAGTTTCATTGAACAGATCTTCAGCAACATCTGTGGAAACAAGCTACCACATATTCTCCTCGCTGTAAAGGCGGTCTGCACTAGTACCGAAGGAACTCAGAAAATCCTCGAGTCACTCACGGAGGTTGATCGTCTTGAGGTGCGGAAGTGGAAGGAGAGTTCAACAGGAAAGACGGCTTGGCATCCTCTTCCAAACCTGATCTGCAAAGATCCTTTTCAAGGTAACCTCCGATTTGATTTATAGGAAAGAAGTTTTTAACTTATTCTATGTGCAGAACAAGATCGACGATGATCTCGACAGAGCAGTCACCAGTGCTAAGGGCAATCCACAGCTTGAGTAACCTGAAGCAGCTAGTGTACAAGAAGCATGACAAGCGTATGCACAAGTTCCTCTCCATCATAGACCCAGACTTGGGGGAGGAGTGGTTCCAGAAGGTGACGAACATCTCTCATAAGCAGTGTCGCTATGGGCATTGAGAAGCTGTATGCGATGTCAAAGGCGAAGATTTCAAACATGCTGCGACTCCGATACTTGAACAAGCTCACTCGTCTCGAATCCAAGGCAGAACAACAGACACTTGGGCTACTAGGCATGCAGGACAAAGAGTGGATTAAAGTGGTTCACCTTGGACTTATATTGGAAGGCTGTGCGCGAGGAAGCCATTCAGATCCTTAAGGGGTTGCAAGAGGATGGTGAAGAAGTTGGAACGGATATCGACTTCATGAGCTGGTTTGACGAGATGCAAACTCGGAGCAAGTGCCTGGTCTTCAGCCCTTCCATGACTGCATATGGTTCACTTATTTGATGGAGTCAAATGAATTTCTGGAGTGTGAGGAGTCTGCACGTCGGATGATATGGAGGTAAGCTTTCATCGGCATTGCTACTGTCTGACTTTGTGTTACAGGTTCATACTGGCGAAGAAAATGGCACCGTCTCAGACGATGAAGCTGTGGATAGATCATACAAGCGAGCCTCACATGTGGTCGAAGAGTAGAGGAGCTCTAACATCGTTCGAACGGGAGCATGTTCCATTTTGGCTCGACTGTTCGTCAAAATAGCCACCAGCTTGGGAGCTCAATATTCGACATGCATGGCAATGATCTACCAGCGATTGTTTGGGAGCCGGACGAAGTAAGAGGCTATCAAGAAGAGCAAGATGAAGAAGACAGTGCGGAAGACAACTACACCTGCAAAGGGATTGGGAGTGGGACCAAGCTCTTCTACAGCACCTCCGCCGGTAATGGACTTTACAATTAATGAGGTGCAGCCACTTGTAGCTGCTTTGGCCATCAAGGACGACCTGATGACCTTCATCCCGACCCTGGTTGCATCCCGTGGATCCTACGACCTGGCTGTGTGCGATATGGAGGAGATGAGCAGGTCTTTCTTTGAGCCGGGTGCTTCCCAGATAGAGGTGTATACCAAGCTCCGACAACATGTTGACAGACTACATATGGCTGAGTCACAAACGGTGTTCCAGGAAGTGGTAGGTGAATACGGCTTCAACCTCATCATCCTCGACTTGCCCAATGAGCTTGTATATGGAGGTGCTAGCATCAACAAGGACATTGTGTAGCTAGATCCGGTGAAGTTTGAGGAGGCCTTGCAATTCAGTGGAATGCACTTGGCAGCAAGTGGTTTCATGATCGTCTTCGCGAGTTCTCCTTCTGTATCGGGGGTGATTCAGGCGGCTGCGGTAATCAACTTGGAGGTTGCAGGGACTTACAGCGTCTACCGTGCATGAGGCTAGGGATCCTCGTCAACACCGCCGACCGTTTTCAGGAGGCTTGGTAAGGAAGTACATTGTTTTGTTTATCCTAATGGAAGTTTGTGCAGGATGATGATTCAACCGAAGAGTGTTCGACTCATGCAGCTTTTGATCGAGCGTCTCAGTAGACCTGGCGACCTAGTCTAGGATATTGGTTCCGGAATCAGATCATCATTGTTAGCTGCCGTCGAGCTCGGAAGTAATATTATAGGAACCGAGAAGAGTTTCGAACTCTCTAGGTTGGCAACAAACAAGCTCGCAGAGAACATTAGACCAGAGGAATTACCTACTCAAACACCTCCACGTCCAAGCCTAGCTGGTGGTTCGAGAACTGCAGCTTTACTTAAGATGAAGAAGAAACTTTAGCTAATGTATATTGAGTAATAAATTAAGCTAATATAAAAAAGAATAAGATAGAAACAACAGTTTTACTAGAATTCTTTTTTGCTGACCAGAAAGATATTCTAAATTATTCTAGAATATTCTAGAATATTCGAGCCCAGGCCTCTTGGGCCCCAAGCCTCCAAAATGGCGGCACTCCTTGTCCAGTGTGTTGTATTGCTCCTGAAGTTGTCGTGCTATGCTTTCTTTGGCACGCTGTGTATCTCCCTAGCAAATTAGTGTCTCCACGACACTTTGAAGGTGCAATAACTAGCCTCTCATACCTCCTTCCATGGGTATTTTTTAAATTGAGGATTCACCTTGTAACTTGAAATGTAGTCTTCAAGTTACTTGAGAAATGAGAAAGAGTTCTCAATACATTGCTTGGGGAGAAATGTAATACCTTGTGGGATTGCTAGGTGTCCAAATGAGTGGCATATTATAGTTCAATATACTGAACTAGATATCTTACTCATGTTTGGGGAGTTTAACTAAATTATGAAATATAGCTAAAACATGAAGTTCATATGACACTTCAGTGTTATGTAACATTAATGTGGAGGTTAATATCTTGCTAAGTCAGCTAGATGAACCAAACGTAGATTCATAGTTCCTCTTAGTCCTTGAAATATGAAGTAGCATTATATTTTTTTTCATCTCAAAACTGAAGTTCGATTCGTATTAACTAAGTCCATTTTCATATTATAGTTCTTGCATTTTGATAAATTGATATAATTGTGAACTCATATCCAGTAATGTAATAACTAGTAGAAAAACTCAGAAATTGAATGTTAGGTTGTCATAGTTTTTACTATGACTCAACCCTTTACTTTGGACGTTGACTGTTGTTACATACTGTACTATGTTGATAAGCCCTAGGTGTAGAAGAAACATGCCCGCTTAGTGCACTTGGATATCTAGTGATGGTCCGGTTGGGTGTCATTAGGTATTTGCAAGAAACTCTGGGCAAAGCTAGCACTTCCATCTAGAAAACTCTTACCTTAGATGTCCCGGTTGGATTAATGGCTAGTCCCGGTTGGATTAATGGCTAGTTCCGGTGAGTTCAACATGTCAGATATGCTTAAAAATACCCCCAGGTTTGACAGGTTAGGGTTTAGGGGTCGATGGATAACTCACCAAGTATGTTCCCTCTGGGAATGAGATTTCAGTGCTAGCCCACTTATGTAAATAGGAAAACAGGGGGGGGGGGCCTCTATCACATAAATAAGGTAGTATATAGGAGTGAGGGTTCCTGGGTTCATGACTGAGCTCGTTACTCTTCTCCCGGTGCAAGCTCTAGCTTGTGTCGTCAAGGCACAACCCTCTGTTGTGCGGCCCTAACTTCTAGATGCCAGGGGTACATCCCACCTTCGGGGTAGCTTACCCTTAACGTTGGCAAATCCATACCTGGGAGGTCTTGTCGGAATGCACGTTCCAAGAGGCAGAGGTTGAGGCTTGTCTCCAGCCTCCTCCTCCACGTCAAGCTAGGTGTAGCACTCACGGCCAAGCAAGGCACATCCGTGTCCTTGTCCAACTATGAGCATGGGATCTTGTTTGACATATTCATGTTACTTGGTTCTTGAGGGTTCATTGAGGGGTTCTAGAGTTGGCATTTAGGAGCCACGTTTGTGGCACTTGGTGCAACTCTTGAATCTAAGGGCTATGGCATGATAGCCCACATCAGGGAAGGTATGTCACATGGAAATGTGACATTGGGCTAAACGTCACATGGTACAACGCCTGAGGCACGCTCTTTGGGGTTATGTCATGGGCTTGTCCCCAAGGGGTTGGATACTTTAACAAACAAATATGCTTGTGCTTGCACTAGGGTGCTAAGCCTTGGGCATCCGCTCAAGGGAGGTTAGGTCTCATAACTAGGTGTGCTTTGGCACACTTGGCTAGGGGAGTGTTCACCTTGGAATTCAAGGGTTGAACAACCTAAACATGTCAGCATGAGCCCTTTCATGAGGCACTTGCAAGGTCATGTGCTTAGGGTTATCCCAAACCTAACCTTAGGGAGTTTGCTTAGCAGAACACTCGTGTTCGCCTACGGCACACACTCGTGTCCTCACTAAGTACTAGCCCTAGGTCTAGGGTATAACTTGGCCACTCAAACCCTTAGGGGTTAGTCGTGGTTCAGGGTACCCTTGTCGCCCTAAAGGGGTTGTACTCCCAGATGAGGGTGATTCCTCAAGGGGTAAGTGACGATGCTTTAGCTTTGTCCAGGGGTATGTGTGGAACACACGTCTCCTTGATGGGGGTTAGGGCATGAGCCTGTCTAGGTCTTCTAGGGCAAGACCCTAAGTCAACTAGGGTTATCCCTCAAGGGTTTTTGGGGTAGACACTCTAGGAGACTTAGGCTAAACCCTAAGTCAACTAGGGTTATCCCTCAAGGGTTTTGGGGGCAGACATTCTAGGGAGACTTAGGCTAAACCCTAAGTCTCTTGTCCACTTGGGCATTAGAGTCTAACCCTAGGGGTCGTTGGGGTTGTTCTGGGAAACTTAGCGTTGCTCACACAGGGTGATGACGCCAAATGACCACCTGGCAGCCACGTGTTGGCCCTTTGGGTTAAAACTCTGACATAGGTGATCAATATCAGCTCAAGAGTATCATTATCGAAATTGCACTTGTTTATGGAATAAGGATATATTTAAAGGTGCTTGTCGAAACACTAATTATTTAAATTAATGTAGAGGTTATACTTCATAACTTCAGGGGAATGTTTACATAATCAGTTCAAGAGTTCAAGATGATATAATGTTACAACGACATGCAGTATTATGAATTTAGGGAGGCTCTTATCGTGAGAACTAAGTTTGGAAGTTGGTATTTTGAACTCATTTAGATAAGGAGTTAGGAATTATTGAATGAACCTAATGGTTATGCTCTTTGGGGAATGAATACAAAAGGAACAGGTCAGTTGAGACACGTGATATTTAGAGATCACCGGTTGAGGCACTAGATATAGGTTGAGATTCATGGTTTTCACATTAATTTTAAAAAAAAAGTTATGTTAGCTTATTTGGTCCTTGAACTAGTTGGTGTTATGAAAGAGTACAAAGTTGGTTACAAAAAACGAATATTAGTGCTATGACACTTGGTTGCAAATTTGACTGAATTTGATTCATATCGGAAATGAATTTATATTAATGATACACCAAGTGGATGGGCTAATTTCAAATTAGCATGACCTTGTTGTATATATGTGTACAGCCATGCGTCTCTAGGATCGCCTCTGGCCAAATTGACATGTCTACAAAGAACAAGGTTTTAGGAATAGTACTCTTGTATTGGAAAAGAGCTTGGTTCTAATAAAAGTCTCATACCTAGTTTGGCGTAGCTATACACTAACAAGGGATAAGTATAAACATAGACCCTTATGTAAAGGGGTAATGAGGAACACCGAGGGATGTAGAACTGGAAGCTATAATACCCTAACATGGGGATGTGGAACCATTTGGAAAATCAAAGAAACATGAAGACGTAAGTATTGAGATGGACTCAAATTGCTTATTGTGCGCTTGATGATAGGG
Source organism: Selaginella tamariscina (assembly GCA_003024785.1). Lineage (NCBI taxonomy): Eukaryota > Viridiplantae > Streptophyta > Lycopodiopsida > Selaginellales > Selaginellaceae > Selaginella > Selaginella tamariscina. Next base: position 715,883 of record PUQB01000003.1, on the reverse strand, counting down.
TCATTAGGTGTGTTTAAAAGTTATTTCTTGTTAACCTAGGGGTCGGCATTCAACATTAACTAAAGGCCTCCAATATAATTATAGTTAAGTAAAGAAATTAACCATTATGTTGTTTGTGTTGAGTGACAGACTTTGCAAACATGCAAAAGGTCTCTAGGTGACTTCATGCTGCAGGTGGTAGCTGAGTTTACAACTCAGTGAACGACGGTTCTAAAGTACTTGGTTTCGCATAACGCAAGGGGGATAATGAAAATTATGTGAATTTTAGGCTAACTTCGTGTAGAGTGACATGTTAGTTTTGGATAGTTTTTTCTAACATTATCTAGTCTTGGAGTTGGACGTCAACAAGGACGTTGACATTTTTGAAGGTGGGGAGTGTGTCATAGTTTTTACTATAACTCCTCTTTATTTTGAACATTGATTGTTGTTACTCACTATACTATGTTGATGGAACTTAGATGTAGTAAGAAATATTCCCACTTAGTGCACTTGGGTATATGGTGATGGTCCGGCTGGGTGTCATTAGGTATTTGTAAAAAACTCTAGGCAAAGTTAGAATTTACCTTCTAAAAAACCCACCCCCAATTTTAATGTCCTAGTTAGGTTTATCAGTTAATGTAGATTAGTTTGAAATGTTAAATAGGTTTAGGAACACCCCTAGGGTTGCCCTAACCCATGTCCTAAGATCCCCACCCCCTCAGGTAGGGTTTAGGGGTGAGAATTAAAACTCGTCTCATTAACTAAGGGGCTGGCATTTCGTGCCAGCCCACTTACACATATAGGAAAAGGGTGGGGGTGGGGGGGGGGGTGTCACATAAATAAAGTAAGATATATGTAGGAGAGTTCTTAGGTTCTTAACAAGAGTTCGTTATTCTTCTACCGATGCGAATTCTAACTTATGTCATTAAGGCACAACCCTTTATTGTGCCACCCTAACTTCCAGAAAATAGGGGTACGTCCCACCTTTAGGGTAGCTTACCCTTAACGTTGGTGAATCCATGATTGAAATGTCTTATTAGAGTTTTAACCCAAAGGGCCAACACATGGTAACACGTGGCGGCCTAATGGCCATTTGGTATCATCACCCTATGTGAGTAATGCTAAGTCTTCTAAGATGACCCCAAGAGTCTGACTCAGATGCCTAGTTAAACAGAAGAGTTAGAGTCCTACCCTAAGTCCCCTAGAAACCTTAGAGGATATCTTGAGTAGACTTTAAGATCCTATCCCAGTAGACCTAGACTAGACAGGCTCATGCCCTAACCCCACAAAGGAGATGTGTCTCACACATACCCCGTGACATAGCTAAGGCATCATCACTTACCCCCCAAGGGTTTGAGTGGCCAAGTTATACCCTAGACCTAGGGCTAGTACTTAGTGAAGACACGAGTGTTCTACTAAGCAAACTCCCTAAGGCTAGCTTAAGTACATGACCTTGTGAGTGCCTCATGAAAGGGCTCATGCTAACAAGCTTAGGTTGTTCAACCCCTGGATTGCCCAAGGCTTAGCACCCTAGTGCAAACACAAGCATGCCTGTTTGCTATAGTATCCAACCCCTTAGCAACAAACCCCTAAAGACAACCCCAAGAGGTGTGCCTTAGGCTGTGTCATCTAGCTTAGTGTCACATAGAGATGTGAAACTATTTCCTAGATATGGGTTATCATGTCATAACCCTTAGATTCAAGAGTTGCATTAGGTGCCACGAATGTAGCTCTCAATGCCAACTCTAAAACCCCTCTATTATCCCTCAAGAACTTGGTAAAGAAACCCTATCAACTAAGAACCCATGACCACAGTTGGACAAGGACACAAACATGCCTTGCTTAGTTGTGAGTGTTGCTCTTAGTTTGACGTGGAGGAAGAGGTTGGAGACAAGCCTTAACCTCTAACCTTTGAAATGTGCATACCCCTGTTAACTAGAACTTAGGGCGGCACAACATAGGGTTGTACTTTAAAGACACAAGCTAAAGCTTGCATCAGTAGAAGAGCAACGAACTCAGTCATGAACCCAAGAGCTCTCCTACATGTACTACTTAATATATGTGACAGAGCCCCCCCCTTGTTTTCATGTTTACATAAATGGACTGGCACGGAATCTCATTCCCAAAGGGAATATACTTGGTGAGTTAATTAATGACCCATTGACCCCTAAACCCTAACCTAAGGGTTTAGGGCGTGGGTTAGGGCAACCTTAGGTTTAGGTCAACCCTAGGGATGTTTTCACCCATATTCGACATGCCAAAAACTTAATTGAGACACAAAAAACTAGGGTAAGAGTTTTCTAAATGGAAGTGCTAGCTTTGCCCAGAGTTTCTTATAAATACCTAATGACACCTAGGTGGACCATCACTAGATATCCAAGTGCACTAAGCGGGCCTATTTCTTCTACACCTAGGGTTTATCAACATAATTTAATAGGTAACAACAATCAACGTCCAAAGTAAAGAAGAGTCATAATAAAAACTATGACAAGAATGCACGTTCTAAGGGTTAAAGGTTGAGGCATGTCTCCAGCCTCCTCCTCTACATCAAGCTAGGTGTAGCAGTCATAGCTAAGCAAGGCACATCCATGTCCTTGTTCAATTTTGGGCATGGAATCTTTGCTGACAGGTTCTCATTACCCAATTCCTAAGGGTTTAGTAAGGGTTTTAGAGTTGGCACTTAGGAACCACGTTCATTGCACTTAGTGTAACTCTTGAATCTAAGGGACTATGGCATGATAACCCACTTCGTGGGAAATAGTGTCACATGAAGATGTGACACTAGGTTAGACGACACATGGTACAATGCTCTAGGCACACCCTTTGGGGTTGTGTCATGGGGTTGTCACCAAGGGGTTAGATACTCTACCTAATAGGCATGCTTGGGCTCACACCAGGGTGCTAAGCCTTGGGCATCAGCTCAAGGGAGGTTAAGTCTTGTAAGTAGGTGTGCTTTGGCACACTTGGCTAGGGGGTGTTCTCTTTGGGATCTAAGGGTTGAACAACCTAAGCACATTAGTAGGAGCCCTATCATGAGGCTCCTTTAGAGCAAGTTAATATAGGTACAAAGAAAGAACCTAAGGTATCAACAATATAGAGACTTAAAAAGCATACCCCCAGAACTATGTACTCATATAATTCAACTTTTATTGAATTGTGAACCGTTTAAGTAAAGAGCATATAGGATGAACCTAATTATGCCAAGTTTGCTAACTAGCATATTCGGTTATGAGACCTAACCTCCCTTAAGCGGATGCCCAAAGTTTAGCACCTGATGGGAGCACAAGCATGCTTACTTGCTAAGTATCCAACCCTCAGCCTTAAACCCATGACACAACCCCCAAAGGGCGTGCCTCAGGTGTTGTATCGTGTGTCATCTAGCTTATTATTACATGTTCATGTGACATTATTTTTGAAGATGTGGACTATCTCGCCAGACTCTAGATCTACACATGATGCCACGAATGTGGTTTGTAGATGCCAACCCTGGAACCCTCTCTCTATGAACTTTCATGAACATGGTAAAAAGAATGTGTTAACCAAGATCCCACACTCATATTTGGATAAGAACATAGATGTGCCATGCTTAGTTGCAAGTGTTACTCTTAACTTGACATAGAGGAGGCTAGAGACATGCTTCAATCTCTAATTGTGTACTCTGACAGGTCCTTCCAAGTGCGGATTTGCCAATGATAAGGGTTATACAACCCTTAAAGTGTGATGTACCTCTGTGCCTAAAAGTTAGGGTGGCACAATATGGGTTGTGCCTTGACGACACAAGTTAAAGTTTGCATCGATAAAAGAATAATAAACTCACTTATGAACTTAGGAGCTACATATACTCTATCTTATTTATGTGATAGAGCCCTCCCCCTTACCTACTTGTGTAAGTGGGTCCATGAGTAACCCTAATTTAACCTAGCCCAAAACCTACCCTAGGGGGAGGGTTAGGGCAACTCTAGGGTTAGGTCAACCCTTAGGGTCAAATCGGAGGAAAATTTTCTAAATAGAAGTGCTAGCTTCTTCTAGAATTTCTTATAAATACTTAACGACACCTAATTGAACCATCACTAAATACCCAAGTGCACTATGCGGGCATGTTTCTCTTACACATAGGGTTTGTCAACATAACTTAGTAGGTAACAAAATTAAATCTAAAATAAAAAGTAAAGTCATAGTTGTCAAGCCACGATTCAAGAACAAAGAAGAGAGCAAGATTTCGAGAACAAGGAAGCTTAACTCGGGAGCAGGACAAGAAGCAGCACAAGAACTAGGAACCAAGAGCATGATGAGAACCAGGAACAAGACAAGAGCAGAAGGCAAGGAGCAAGATAAGAACAAGACAAGAATAAGGAACAAGAATGATCGTAAAATGACTGGTGTTGATAGTAACTAATTGTATAACAATTAGGTCAAAGCTTTTATGCTCACAACTCCAAGAGCTAATCTGGTCATAAGCATAATCTAGTCATGAGCTAGAAATGGTGACCCTTATCCTGTAGGTATATCTTGTAGTATATCCTATAGGTATATCCTGTAGGCATATCTTGTAGGAATATCCTGTAGGCATATCCTGTATCCCGTATCTTGTATCTTGTATCCTATATCCGGAATCTTGTATCCGGAATCCTGCATCTTGTATCAGATCGTGACAACACCTCCTCCCTAAGGACGAGTTCCACGAGTCTTGGGACCTGATTTAGCAGGATAACACCGATGGAAGACAGCAACCTTGGAAGAAGCATGGAGTAAATTGGATGCAGGTTCCCAAGTGCGATTGGTAGGTAAATAACCTTTCCAATCCACTAGGTATTAAAGTTGGTGGCGATGAAGACGAGAATCAAGAATGGCTGCCACTTCGTACTCAGGTTCATCATTAATGACCACAGGAGGGGGAGGAGAAGAAGGATGATATAGTTCTAACAAAGAGGTGTGGAACACAGGATGAAGCTTCACAGTTAATGGTAGCTCTAGTCGAAAAGCTATAGGATTGACCTCATCCGCAATTGTGTAAGGGCCTAATCGCTGAAAATTCAACTTAGAAGAAGGCTTGTTGATGCGAATATGTCGATAAAGGAGCCACACAAGATCACCAATCTTGTATGTAAGTGCCGGCTGACGATGAGCATCAGCATGATGTTTGTATCGTTCTTGTGTTTGTTGAAGATGAACCTAGAGATCATCATGTACCTGATGAAGATGCTAGAGACGATCCTATATTGCAGGAGCGGAAAAAGGAAAAGCAGGAGGAGCAAAGTCAAAATGTGGATGGTAGCCTATAAGAGCGAAGAAAGGTGTCTGGCATGTAGATGCGTGAACAGAGTTGTTGTAGGCAAACTCCGCCATAGGAAGAAGGTCCAAGCAATTATCCTGTTAGTAACTAATGAAGCAACGAAGATATTGTTCCAAGGTCTGAATTGTGCGTTCTGACTGCCCATCAGTTTGCGAATGATATCCTGAAGAAAGATCCGCTTTAACCTATAGACTTTGGAGAAGCTCTCGCCAAAACTTGGACATGAATTGTGGACCTCGATTAGAAAAGGTCAAAAAGCATGCACAAAATGTTGGCCTTTTGGCATCCTTACTAGTTGGATCTCCATGGGCTTGGGTTGCCCCTTTGCTGGAGCTTGATGACCCATTGATGTAAGACTTTGAAGGATTCGTGGTTGCCTTTGAAGCCTACTTTGGAGATCCCGATAAGTACCATTCTACATGCACGAAGTTACGGAAGCTCACACAAGGATCCCGACCAGCTTCCGTCTATGCATCCGAATTTCAACAGCTTTGCATGAACATTCCATGGGATGAGACTGTATTGATCGAACACTTCCATTTTGGGTTGAGAGATGACATGAAGGACCTTCTCCTTACATTACTGAATGCCCAAACATTAGCAAAGATCATGCAACAGGCCGTTCGCTGTGACAACCGTTTGTTTGAGCGTCGTTAGGAAAAATCCCGTCAGTAGTTCTTGCAAGTTAATCCTACAATTATAGTACATGTTCCTGCGACACTTTCTGGAGTAGTTCCTATGGAGGTTGAGAAATACAAGTGTGGCTCACTTTCTGTGGCTGAGAAGCAACGTCGTCGCAGTGAGAACCTATGCTTATATTGTGGTGAAAGCAGGACACAAGGTGGCCAAAATGTCCTATTAAAGCCAGGAAGTTCAAGACGCGTGAAGTTAAAGCTGAAGTTTAGTCGGAAAACTTCAATGTCCACTTCGTCTAGGAGCCGCAAAGTTGGACGTAGGTGCAGGCTCCATTGGTGCTGCTCATACCATTCCATCACTCAAGTTTCCTGTACACATTCATCTTAATAATTGAGAGCTCAAGGAGTTTGCCCTGTTAGACACTGGTGCAAATGCATGTTTCATGGATGACACTTTTGCAACTCAGCATGGCATTCCGGTGGTGAAGTTGAAGCATGCAGTTCTTGTAGAGGTGGCCGATGATTGTCTGATTGCTTCTGGCGCAGTTACCCATGCTACCACACCTCTCTTGCAATCATGGCGCATTCAACTATTCGATTTCTTCAACTTGATCAAGACCCGGTCGACTCCCATCATTTTGGGCATGCCATGGTTCGTGGTTACAAATCCTCAGATCATGGAGGTTTAGGACGCTCACATTTTCCTCTCCGGCAGCCAGGATCAATCCTGTACCTTCCTGCGTACAAGATACGTCCTTAGTGTCTAAGGTAGTACAAGCTACAAGATTGACTATGCCTGTTCCTGTATTAATGTTGAAGACTCCTCCTCGACAGGTTTCACCTCATGTCAATTCCTCAGTACATTCGCAGGCTCTCCTCACTTCTATGCATCACGAACTTCTGTACAGGATTCTTTCAATCTTGTACACTTGTCAACATCCACACAGGTTTTCCCAATCCTGCCTCTTTTCGTTACCTTGCTTTTGTTCCACCACCCAAGATCCTTCCTCTTTTTCAGTCACAGCTCCCTCCTTCTCCTTCTCAAGTTCTTACCACTACCATGCATGACTTGCCACTGATCCTGCTCCTTTTCATCTTTTTGCTTTCCAAGTAACTCCTACATCCTCTTCTACTTTTCCTGTATCTGATCCCCTGTTTTTCAATCTCCTTCTCCTTCTCCTTCTCCTTCTCCTTCTCCTTCTCCTTCTCCTCCTTCTTCCCTACCATCCAAGTATCACTCCTTTCAGACGTTTTTGACAAGCACAAGGCTGCAGTTCTTCCTGTTCACAGGTCTACGACTGTCCTATCGATCTTGTGGGAAGGAAAGACTCCACCGTTCGGACCGATTTATGCACTGTCACCTACAGAATTGGAGGTTCTTCGTCAGTACATCAGGAAAACTTGGCATCCAACTTCATTCGTCACTCAAAGTCCCCTGTAGGAGCACCTATCTTCTTTGTCAAGAAAAAGATGGGAGTTTGCGTTTGGTTGTGGACTACAAGGTTTGAATCAAGTCACCATTCGGAACTGGTACCCTTGCCATTGATCCCGGAACTTCTCGATCGGCTACGAGCAAAGGTGTTCACGAAGATCGACTTACGAGGGGCTTACAATCTTGTACGGATTCGTCCAGGCATGAGTGGAAGATGCCTTTCGTACAAGGTATGGACACTTCGAGTACACGGTATGCCTTTCGGACTTACCAATGCCCCAGCCATGTTCCAACACATGGTGAACGACATCTTTCGTGACTTTTGGACCAGTTTGTGGTAATCTACTTGATGACATTTTGATTTTCTCTAAGGACCAGCGGCTCATGACAAGCATGTACGACTAGTCTTAGAGGCTTCGCGAGCATGGCCTGTATGCGAAGTTGGAGAAGTGTTTCTTCGATAGGGATACTGTGAGTTCTTGGGCTACATCGTCTCTCCTGCTGGCGTTTCCATGGACATGCACAAGGTGAAGACTATCGTGGAGTGGGAGAGGCCCAAGTCTGTACGAGATACAATGTTTCCTTGGCTTTGCAAACTTCTACAGGCGTTTCATATAGGACTTCTCCAAGCGTGTACTTCCACTCACGGAACTCACCAAGCGCACAGGAGTGTTTCTTGGTCCGACAAGGTGGAATAGCATTCATAACACTCAAGGAACCTTCACGATGCTCGATTTTAACACATCCTGATCCTTCTCGTCCCTTCTTCGTTGAAGCAGATGCCTCGGATTTTGCAATAGGATCTGTCCTATCACAAGTTGGAGAAGACAAGTTGCTTCATCTTGTAGCTTTTCACTCTCGTAAGTTCCTTTCGGTGGAGATCAATTACAGATTCATGACAAGGAACTCAAGGCCATTGTGGATTCATTTGAGGAGTGGCGGCATTTCCTGAAGGTGCTGCACATCCTGTACAAGTTCTTACAAATCACAAGAACCTGGAGTATTTTCAAACGGCTCAAGTTCTCAGTCGGCGACAGGTTAGGTGGGCGGAGTTCCTATCACGTTTTGATTTTGTCATCATTTACAGGCCTGGTTTGAAATGGCAAGGCATGCATTGTCTAGGCGCTCTTACCTTGCACCGACCCTGGGCGATCCTGCATATGACTATCAAAAGCAAGTGTTGTTGGGTCCTGATCGACTTCGGCTTGCAGCACTACAAGTTCATTAGGCTCCAGCAGATTCCACACTCCTATAGGACATCCGTTTGCAGTTGGCTACAGACGACTTGGCAAGGAATGTGTTTTCACACATTAGTCCTGACATCGCAAGTTCCTCTTCCTCTAGTTCCTATACAGACTACAAGTTGTTTACCATACAGGACGGACTCCTGTACCGGAAGGTCTCATGTATGTTCCTGTTGATGTTTGCAGGACTCATATGGTACAGGATTGTCATGATACCCCGGCTACAGGACATTTTGGTGTGGCCAAGACAGTTGAGTTGGTGACTCGCAACTATTGGTGGCCTGGGTTGCGAGGTTTTGTGGACAAGTTTGTACGGAGTTATGACACTTGCAATAGGTCGAAGATGCCTCGTCACGCGCCCTTGGTCTTCTTCGTCCTCTTCCTGTTCCTTCTGCTCCTTAGAGATCCATTTCTATGGATTTCCTCACAGATCTTTCTCCTTCTCGTGGATTTGATGCAGTTCTTGTGGTGGTTGATCGTTTTACCAAACAGGCTCATTTCCTACCATGTAACAAGACTACTACAGGCCAAATAACTGTTGAGTTGGTGATCCGCAAAGTGTTCCGACACCATGGTCTTCCTGAGAGCATTGTTTCTGATCAGGTCCACAATTCATGTCCAAGTTTTGGTGAGAGCTTCTGCGGAGTCTATAGGTTAAAGCGGATCTTTCTTCAGGATATCATCCGCAAACTGATGGGTAGTCAGAATGCATAATTCAGATTTTAAACAGTATCTTCATTACTTCATTAGTTACCAACAGGATAATTGGTTGGACCTTCTTCCTATGGCGGAGTTTGCCTACAACAACTCTGTTCACGCATCTACATGCCAGACACCTTTCTTCGCTCTTACAAGCTACCATCCACATTTTGACTTTGCTCCTCTTGCTTTTCCTTCTTCCGCTCCTGCAGTACAAGATCGTCTCCAGCATCTTCGTCAGGTATAGGATGATCTCCAGGTTCATCTTCAGAAGGCACAAGAACGGTACAAGCATCATGTTGATGCTCATCATCAGTCAGCACCTGCATATAAGATTGGTGATCTCGTGTGGCTTCTTCGTCAACATATTCGCACCAACAGGCCTTCTTCTAAATTGGATTTTCAATGATTGGGCTCTTACAAGATTGCGGCTAAGGTCAATCCTGTAGCTTTTCGACTAGAGTTACTATCTACAGTGAAACTTCATCCTGTGTTTCACACCTCTTTGTTGGAGCCGTATCATCCTTCTTCTCTTTCTGGTTGTGCTTTTCTCCTCCCTCTCATGTGGTCATTGATGGTGAACCTGAGTATGAAGTTGCAGCCATTCTTGATTCTTGTCTTCATCGCTGCCAACTTCAATAGTTGGTGGATTGGAAAGGTTATTTGCCTACCGATCGCACTTGGGAACCTGCATCCAACTTACTCTATGGTTCTTCCAAAGTTGCTGCTTTCCATCGGAGTTATCCTGCTAACCCAAGTCCCAAGACTCGTGGAACTCGTCCTTAAAGAGGAGGTGTTGTCACGACCCGATACAGAATGCAGGATTTCAAATACATGATACAGGATACATGATACATGTTACAGGATATGCTTATAGGATATTCCTACAGGATATGCCTAGAGGATAAGGGTCACTATTTTTAGCTCATGATTAGATTAGACTCATGACCAGATAACTTGGAGTTTGAGCATAAAAGCTCCGACTTAATTGTTGTACAATTAGTTACTATCAACAGTCATTCTACCGATCATTCTGTTCCTTGTTCTTATCTTGTTTTGTCTTGCTCCTTGCCTCTTACTCTTGTCTTGTTCCTGGTTCCTAGTTCCTGTCCTACTCTAGTTCTTGTCCTGCTCCTTGTCCTGCTTGTGAGTCAAGCTTCCTTGTTCTCGAAATCCTGCTCACTTCTTTGTTCTGGATCGTGGCTTGACATCAGTCGAGTAGCATTGTGGTTGCATGTGGATCAAAAGCCTGATCTGATTCAAGAAACCTTAGAAATTGGCGCGATTGCCACTGAACTTCTCTGGCATGATGATCTTTGGTTCTGAAGAAGAGTTCGCTGGAGAGGAAACCACGGATGCTTGAGAGAGAACATGTGCAGCAGCCTTGGAGGATGCATCAGCAGTTGCATGCACCGCGTTGGTGGAACCTTACAGATCTGTGACCACTTGGCACAAAGTGGCTAGCTCATGAAGCAACATTTGGTGCTTGTTGAACCTTGTAATCCTACCAACTGAACATAGTAGAGCTTGCCATTGACAAACCTGTATTAAGGGTCTATCGGAATAAGATATAGAAGAAATTAGACATCAGAAGGTCGGGAAAGGGTAAGGATGGCAAGGTGTATAGCAGGCAACAATACTATTGATCCCGTCATAGTACTGAGAAAATGAATAGTATACATCAAACCAAAAATACGAGTAAGAGATAGACATATAGAGAGAGAAAGGAAACTTATATTATGTCCACGCACGGCACATGGTACAAAATAACAGTATACTCGGGATTCCTTTCTAGTCCTAATATGGTCTATTTATACCTGTACTCTTGGTCCCGTACTAGCAGTTATAGTAACTACTCTTAGCCTTATCCATTCAGTTACTGTAACTCCTTCTTATCCTTATTCAAGTATGTTGTACTCCGCCTTAAACATCGTATTACGGTAGTGACCCACCCGTATTACGTTCGTGACTCGTACTCCGATATATCCTTCCCACTCTGGGTTTTCAACAATATATATTATTGTTTTTGGTGTTTTTCCCATTATATTCGCCCATGAAATAACAAGAAATCCTATAAATGTTTAACTATGATCCTAACATCCCCCAGATTGGAAGTGTTGCATCGCCACGATGCAACCTTACGATGTCCCTGCTGTTCCACAAAAAGATGCGACGAAGGCATTAAGCTTGTGGTTCTTCTTGCGTAATTGCATACTTCGTCCGTGTCGTCTGCTATTGTAGTGGTTGTTGGGTTGAACTTTCTCATCTTGTCATGGATGTTGCGTACTTGTTCAACTAGTGTGTGCACAATATCCATGAGTACCTTGTTTTGTTCGTACAAACGTCGCATGATGTTCAAGTGCTCCAGGAATTGTTTGTCGATGGTGTTGCAACGGTCATGAAGTTATTGACTGAGACTTGTGTCTCCTCGTTGAACTGCTACTTGTTGTATGATGGAATCAACAACACTTCGAAGATGTGAAAACTAACCTTCGAGAGTAGTATCATTCGGTGGATCTTGTGGTAGTAATCTGGGTAAAGCAGTTTGATCACACGTGCGCTTAGAACTCCTAGATGTGTCCCACTCCTGACAATTTGAAGCATGATGTCCCATCTGCCGTAATGGTGAGTAGGGCTGTTGCTCCTGCTCTTTATCGTGAATGTCGTTCTTGGCTTGTTGTCTAGGTGTCGGTTCTGTCGAATGCGTTTTTGATTTGTCTGCCGTACCGCTGGAGCCTGTACTTGCTCTGTTGAAGGTACTACATGTGGTGCTATGATATGAGAAGTACCTATGGTAGTTTGAGTATGAGCTGATGGTGGTGACGATATTAGGGTGGTGCCCGTATTGATGTTGTTTGTTGGTGCAGAATCCCCGCACTCCATGGGTGCTGTGGAGGTTGGTGCTATTGGTTGACTGCGATCTGGTGGTGTTGTGTCTTCATACTCCATGTGTGCTATGGAAGTTGATGCCGTGGGCTTGTTACGCGTCCTTCAAAGGTCTCCTCTACAAAACTTGATCATCATCTTCTTCGTTGTCCACAAATTGGAGTGTCACCACAGTTCCTGTGTTTGCGGTTCTTTTGGCTTCTTCGGTTGTGACCGTGGTTGTTTCTTTGGCTTGGTTGTAGTGGTGCGTCCAAATTACAAGTGTCAAAAACATTGTCTGGGTACTACAAAGTAAGACCTAACCAAAACCCCATCCTTGTTGTGAGTACTAGTGTACCTCTCGGTGCTAAGTCCGCATGTGTAATACAGAGGGTTGTTAAAATGTGATGAAGCACCGAAAATACGGTTGTCTCCTTGTCCTTGCTTTTGGGATTGTGTAGAGTTTGCAGCTCACGTTGCAGCCCCACTACGACTAGCTCCCCCCAATCCGGGTTGTGTCCTTGTTTAGATACATGATAGACATACCCGATTTCCTTATTGAAACCTGCCGGTGTTTTGCAGAAGGCAAACGCGGTGGTGATAGCCTTGATACGACTCTTATGTGTTCCCGCAGAATGGATGTTGGTGCCGTGTTGGCCGTCTTTTGTTTCTGGAGAAACCTGTCGTAGTTATCGGTAGTGTTGTATGTATGTGTGGACTTGTGTAATTGGATCATAGGCGGTATCTGGATCTAGGAATTCAAAGACATCCCTAATGAGCTTACTTGTGAAAGAGAATGCCCTGCCGTGTAGTTGTGTAAGGCCTTGAATTGTGGTGTGTATGCCTTAATCGCTTGATCGACTACGTGTTCACCTTGTTGATCCAATCATTTGTGAACAGACATGTTGAAATATCACTCCAACTGCATCCGCTATATCCATTCTCGTATATCCGAGATGAGTGTTGGTGCCGGACGAACAATATGATATAATACTGGTGAAAGGGGAATTAAAACTGCCGGTTTGGACTGGGATGCTGTATTGAGTGCTGTTGCGGAAGTGCTTGTCATGTCAGTGTACTCGTCCATCGATTCCATAAGTCCCGGTGAATAAAGGAAGAAAAAGACGAAGGACTTGAAGATTGGAAGGAGGAAGAAATTAAAGAAGAATTTTGAAACCCTAATGTGTGCTCTTGGTTGGGTATTGCTATTTTATGCTTGGAAAATTTATGGTCTACCAGTGTCTGCGAAGCAGTCCACATGTCAATATCTGATTGGTTGGGTGTGTGGATACCTTGGTTTTCGATAGATTTGACAGAGAATATCTCATCATTGGATTTTATTCCTCGGATTTCTCGATTTCTTAGATTTTGGTATTCCCTTGTGTGAGTGATCTTGTTGATGTTTCCAGAAGATTCTGCTGATGTCTACCCGCCATGTTGATACGTGCTTTTCCATGTCTTGTTCTGACTTACGGCTGAGATCGTATTTCGGGTCATTGTTTAGTTCGTGCGTTTCCGTGTCCGGCTTGCTGTGCAATTCATACTTTGGGTCATTGTCAAGATCGTCCTCTGGCTTATTAGAGGTATATTTCCATATGTGATTTGTATTCGTTGTAAGTAAAACTCGTGTTGTAACATTCATAAGAGTGATGGTGTTGTTATCTCATATATCGGTAATAATATATGGTCCATACCATTTGGACTTGAACTTATGTCCGATGGGTCGGAGATTTCCTCGATAGTGCCATACCATTTCTCCAACTCGGAATATGGATCGTCGTTGTACTCGTCATATTCGATCGTGCCACGCCTTAATACGTGTTTGTATTGCTTGTATATTGAAGACTGCTTGCTATTGTTTCTCATTAAGTTTTTTGAGTTGTAATAATCGTTGTTTAATTTGTTCTGTTTCTTCAATGTCGTATTCGAGTGACATCCATAATGATGGTATAATATACTCTATAGGCATAAGGGCTTTTAATCCGTATGTAAGTTGAAATGGTGTAAACTTTGTTGCCTTTATATGTAGTATGGTATGTCCATAATGCGGATGCGAGTTTTTCATCCCAGTTTTGCAATTTGTGTTGACTATCTTAGTTAGTACGGTCTTCAATATTTTGTTAGTAGCCTCCGCTTGTCCATTGCCTTGCAGATAATATGCCGTGGAGACGTAATGCTTTACTAAATATTCGTTGTAAAGTACTTTGATGACATTGTTAACAAAATGAGTTCCTTGGTCACTGTTAGGATCATAGTTAGACATTGATAGAATTTCTTGTTATTTCATGGGCAATATAATGGGAACATATCAAAAACAATATATATTGTGGAAAACCGAGAGTGGGAAGGATATATCGGAGTACAAGTTACTAAAGCCATACCGCAGTATGAGTCATTACCATAATATGATACCAGTGGAGTACGGCATGTTTGGATAAGGATAAAAGGAGTTACTGGTTGATGGTGGCCCGTCATCGCGGCCAGCTGGCAAGACGCCCACTGGCGCGGACGAGCGACGAAGCGTCGGATAAGGGGAGGTACTTCAGGTATGGACTGATGGCGATCGGTGTTAGGCGGCAGCGTAACCGGGCGAAGATCCGATCGTCTAGACCAACTACCCAGGGTACGAAGGACAACACGCATGGGGAGGCGCATAAATGTGACAGGCAAGACTCTGTCACTAGGCGGCAGAGCAATGGGAGAGTGCCACCTATACCTAGGGACTAGCGGTAAGTACCCACTATATAAGCCAGAAGGCTGGTAGTGGGTTGGGGTCTTTTTGGGGAGTCAAGTCTGCATCTTATAGCTTGCTCCACTGTTTGAGATAGTTTACTCAGACAGGCAATATATATCCATTTTCCTTCTATTCACCTCACAAGCGGCATTTCCCGCTTGCCCGACTCATGGGCCCCGCAATCCTCTCTGCCGAGTCATCTTAGTAGAACTCCCCCTTACCTGTACACGGACCCTCGCGGCGCCCAGGTAATGGCCAACCAATACCTCCCATCACTCCTGAGGTCAGGTCCGGCTTGCAGCCGAACCCCGGGGTTGGATGCTCTCAACAGCGTCCTGGCAACCACTGCAGCTTCCTGAGAAGCACCACATCTGGCCTGTGGTCCCCGACGACCATTTGTGGAGACCACGGAGGGATAAATAGTACACACAGATGGAGTTCACTATAGCAAGTAGAGTGGTGGCCCAACGAAGAGCCGGGATTAACTCATTCGAGCAAATAAAGATTGACGAGCAACAGTTGACCAGGAGAATGCGGCGGGCCGACCGAGGGAGATTAATGGATGGCGGCGAGGCATCGCGGTTGCCGCAATCGGCCCTACCTCACCTACCCGAGGGAACAACGATAATGCCGCATAGCCGAATCTTCGAGCAGTGGTAAACTCGGCACACTAGCGGCAGAGGCAGTTGCACACTGCTGACGATGAAGAAGGATATGAAGGCACTGCAGCACGTTTGGACGACAATCCAGGCACGGCAGCATGCGGGTATGAATAGCACCCGGACGGGCGACTTCGCCTAGCAGTAACCTACGACGCAGAGTGGGACGGATGGCAAGACGACGAAAGCCCTCAGCCTCTCGACATAGGTGAAAGTGACGGCCACGAAGAGCCCCCATACCAACAAGCAGAACCAATGTTTGACGAGTACCCCGAAGGAGGAAACCTCGCCCAGGACAACCCCAGGAGAGGGCAGGCCTGCGACGGAGGCAAGAATCTCGAGGGGGTGAAAGCAACACGGATAGCGACGGAGGACGTGAGCCAGAAGCCCAACATGACCAATGCCACGATAGAGGTAAGATAGGAAACCCAGGGCCATCGTCACCTATCAGGGTGACGCGGGGGGCCTGTGTTTGCCCGAAAAGAGGGGAGAAAGAGCCTCATCCGAGAAGCCCCGTAGGAAGGGGCATTGATTGCCAACAAGGCAACCTCTACATCAAGAGTTTAGCCGATTGGACGACGCAGCAGGTCAAGGTAGTTACCAGGATGAAAACCCAAGGCTTCGAAAGGCCGGGGTACACATGGGATGACCGCCTGCATAGAGGCAAATGAACGTCGACGAGCTAATGGACTAGGAGGAGGCACCAGAAAGAGGGGCCACACAGTGGCTACCTTGGAGAAGGGACGAGAGGAATTCGCCCAAGGGTAGGAGAGATTCGCCTGAGCGACTAGTATCGCACCGGCCCCACGAGGGAAATCCGCCAGGGCACACAGCAGAGCCTTAACCATCACCAGACGGGGGGATACCGTCTCAGGGCGAGGAGGAATCACCCCATCAATCACGACCGTCTAGACATCGCGGGGATTCCGCGCACGATCATACAAAACTACTCGCTGGAGGAGGGAAAACCATCCAGCCAAGGTAAGCCGCACCACCAACCGTCAGGTTGGTCCCGCGGTGGGGGCCCTCGAGGGACAGCCGGGAGGAGCCCATCCTCGTCACCCACCCTCAACGGGAGGGCAGGGCCGCGAGGAAGGAGAAAGGTGCTCGCAGAATACTAGGACGCGGACTACATCACGTCCGAAGCGGAGGGTCCGGATCAGAACAACTCTTAGGCACAATGGGTCACCATGAGAACCGACCTGGTCACCTTATTAGCCCGAGCGCTCAATCGGATGCAGGAGAGCACTGTAACAGTGCCCTTACCCGTGTTCCATGGAGTGAAGGGGGAAGACGCAGACCAACACGTGCACAAGTTCGAACAGGTGTGCGAACTTCGGAGTGTGAGCGACAATCACAAGAAGTTGAGTGCCTTTGCCTGCACTCTGGACAAGAAGGCACACGCCTGGTGGATGCAATTCCACAAGGCGAATGAAGGAGCCCGCTGGAAACCGCACAAAGGGCGTTTCTGGATACCTTCCAAGAGGAAAAGAGTGAAGAGGAGGTGATCCACAAGCTAACGAGCTTGAAACAGAAAGCAGGAGAGTCGGTCGACGAATACACGGTCCGCATGCTGTGGTATATCGCCTGGCTCAGAGACGCCCAGTTGACCTGACCAAGAAATGTGGTACCGAAAAGGACTGCGGTCGGAGATCCGCAAGTGGATCGGCTTAGATGACAATCGGACGTTTGACAAGTTACTCAAGTACGCCAAGAAGGCCGAAAAGCGGGAAGCTGAAAGACGCCAAGAAAGGAAGGCGCAGGACAAATCAAACGCAGAGGAGGCGAATGATACCGCATCGGATGAGGAAAACCTCTCGGATGCTCCAAGGCTGACCAGAAAGGAGAAACGGTCGGGTACCAAGGGACACAGGCAGCTACAGCGGGGGGAAAACCTTAGGGGGCCACGCGAAAGGAAGACTTATCCACGACACTGGCTCAAATGGGATACACTGCACGGGGGGATAAGTACTGTCGGGTGTGTAACATCCGTGGATCTCACAACATGGATGATTGCTACCGGCTGGCAGAACTCCTAAGCAAAAGGCCACCACAGCAGCACACTAACAGTAGAACAAGGAACCGAAGAGGTGGCAGATGGCCGAAGGAGTTACGACCACAGGATGGAGGGAAACAACCAACCCCGTAGCAGGTCCCGTTCAGGAGACCGGAATCGTAGGTCCCATTCCCGAGAACGGCCACCGTATCAACCCAGGTATGGCGACAGAGAGAGACGACCGGAACGCAAGGAGGTGTTGTGCGCATTGTGCGGAGGCCCACACCTGCTCTATCGATGTTCATGGGTATCATTGATCAAACCAATGCTAGAAGCGCAAGCAGCCAGCGTCGCCAGGAGACGAGTAACGGGCAGATCCCCACAAACCCAATTCCAAACTCCACACCTCAAGTAAACCAAGTAACAGTGGTACTATCAGAACAAGATGTCGGGACAAACATAGTACCACAGGCTCCCTTAGCGGACGAAACAAGGGACACAAAGGCAGAGAACCAAGGGAGGGTGAAGGCGCGAAAAGAGAAGACAGGCAACAAAAACCCCGGTTTTAAAGCAATGGGTAAGGAAGCAAACGCAAGAACTGACAGTCTCGGAACCTGTGGAGCCCAACCGAGGCCAAGAATCACTAAGAAAAGTAAGGAGAAGGCGAAACCGCCCATTCGTAAGGAGGGAGGCCCAGACGGGGTCAGAACAGGAAACGCCGCTAGTTCCCACCGCACGATTGGAGAATTGGGTACGACCAGAAGCAAGACACCCACCAAGAGGCATTGCAACCATAGTGGACTACATGAACGACATACCAACTATCGCGGTTCGCATGGTAGGTCACACAATTAGCGAAGTAATTATAGATGTCAGCAGTCAATGTCATGTCAGCAGAGCTCCACAAGAAATTGTGTATGCCAACTCCGGAGCCCACTCCATTTCAAGTACACATGGCCAATTAGGCCGAGGTGGTGCCCAATGGCATCTTGAGGGCAGTAGAGGTCGAGATCCAAACGGTTAAATTTTGGATCAACGTTGTGGTCCTAGATATGCACGCCAGGGGGGGATTCGACCTACTCCTCGGTTGACCCTGGCTCAGGGGTGCAAAGGTACAACACGATTGGGAACACCAACAAATATGGTTCTGCACCAGACGAGCGATAAGGTCCATACCCACAGGCAAAACCCAAGCCCCCGCACGGAGATTCGGGGCGTTGGAGTATCAGGAGCCCGGTAGGCGCGGGGGATGGAGTGAGGGCGTGACAACAACCTCCGCAGGCCGACTTCTGGGATTGGGTCGCGCCAGATAGGAGGTCTCGCATCAGAGGCAGGCCAACGTGAACAAACTAAGGTCGCAGGAGCAACTGAAGCCCGAGACTATCCGGCACCGGAACGTTGGTTCACCAACCACCAGGACAAGTCCGGAGGGCTTATGTGGACATACCCAAGCCGAACGGCCACCCCAATCAAGCAAAGCCACCCCAGAGCCGGTATCGACAGGGATCGGCAGCCCTTTTCCGGTCCTAGTCCAAGGAAAAATATCCACTACCTGGGTCAATCGGAGATCAGCCCAAAAAGTGGGGGGGGAAGAAGCTCTGGCATAGACCCTCCCGGGTGGAAGTAGGACACGAAAACCTAGATAGGGGACATACGGGGCAAGTGTGGGGAAGAAGCGGCAAGAAGGGATCAACAAGTAAGACTGTGCAGTTAGAGCCAAGATCGGCCTCACCAGGCGGCAGCAAAACCACCACAGTCCATGATAACGGACAAGTACCGATGAAGGACGATCGATAGTAGCCGCGCCGGTCACCAGATGGATCACAGATTGAGGAATCCCAAGGCAGAACCAACGAACCATGGGGCGAAGAGATAGGGAAGATGGAGGAGTCGAAAGCAGGATCTCCAAACGTACGTGTGGCCAGCTCACAGGATCACATGGTCCACGAGGTTGGACCGTAGGCGTGAGGCACGCACTACGAAGGCAATGATGTTGGGCGGCACTATCATTGCGTATCCAGGCGCAGGGATAGACGCGCCAGTCACCTCGGAGGATGCCACAAGGAGTGCCATGGCACCTACACTCAAAAAGGAGGTGCACAATGCCACACCTCCATTACCATGACCACAGGGTGGACAGAGAGAAATCGGCCAGTGGTGATCAGAGAAATTCGCGTGCTCATCAAGGGCCAAGAACGAGCAGCGGAGCTAGTATGCCAAGGTCGACCTTTCGTGGGGAGAAGTGGAAAACCTAGGATTTGATGAGAAGGCCAGACAATTCCTCCAGTCAGCGGAATTAATGGCTAGTCAAACTGGGCGTAGGGGGATACAATTCTGCACGGATGGGAGCGCAGTCTTTCGCATTATGTTCGACAAACTAGCGATAGTCTTCCGGCTACCAGGGGACGGCCTAGCCTAGGGAATGCTCGGACGCGGAGGTTCAACGGCCCGCCACCACAAAACTCATGGACTACGAGGCATACAAGCGAAGGAGGAAGCAGCTGAGTTCGTAACGCTAGTGGCCTTCATGCTCACAGGAAGAACAGGGAGTCGGATCACCAGGCGATTGGCGAACGGTTTTTGCAAAACATGAGAAAGAGTCGCAATAAATTGGGTTGACTACCTTAAGCAGTACCTGATTCCGGCTTTAACTAGTGGGATTCACAGAGTTCGGGCTGGCACTGAGCAAAGGCTACCCACGGCTGGCCACATTGCTATTATGACCACAGGCTCGTTCGGCAACGGTAGTAAGAGCACCATTACCACTCCAAATGGGGGAACAGCCAGAACCCCCAGAGTCAACAGAAGAATAGGATTCAACGGAGGGACTGGAGTCTATAGAAGAACATGACTCAACAGAAGAACAGGCGTCAACAAAGGAGCAGGCGGAGGGTAGCCTCCTCCCGGACCAGGAATCACCAGGGTATGTAACGCAGGAACCCATACACGCGATTCCCCTGGCTATAGGATCCCCACTACCAAAAACCTTGTCAGACGCAATCAATCAATCTACCGGGCCCAGCCAGGGAAGGAAGAAGGACAAGCCCGAGGACGAGTACGAGAGTAACTACCAACACTTCCAGGCCAATGGACGATGGACCTCCGCGGTCTATACCAGGCTCGCGGGGGTCTTCGACCAGCTAGACGAAGCCATGGCGATATATGACGGCCTCGACCTCCCAGCGGTGGCGAGGGAACGACGACATAGTGACAGAACTCACAGAGCGGCGGCAGGGAGCCCGGAAAGTTGCCCATAGGCTAAGGAGCTACTGAGTGAAGGGGGCCGACTGTGTATGATGACAATGAAGAGAACGAAGGATCCCTGGGAAAGCTGGAGTGAAAGGAGAGCAGACTTCTAGTGGTTGTACAGTGAGTGCTAAACTCTCCTAGGGCTACTCAACGATGACCAGCATGCATGCAGCCGGGTCATAACCGGAAGGGAACAGGTATGCAAACAGATACAGGAATTCAAAGCTTGGTTAGAATGAAGGTGTGGGGAGCTCGCTGAGGCACAAGCAGAACTAACGACGGTTAGAAGGGAATTACTGACAAAGACTCAACTCTCCAAAATCATGACCACACCTACAGTCAGCCAACCGGGACCCCTACTCAGGAAGCCAGAAGCGAGTGCCACCAGGCCAGCTGGCCCGGGACAGGACTCGGCCCAAACCATCAGGGAGCTAGAGGTACACACCCAGCTACAGGCCCAACTCCTCGCGGCAAAGGAACAAGAATTACAATACTCTCGAAAAAGGATGCAGGACCTGGAGGATCAACTCCAGCAAGCCCGAGAGCAATAGACAGGGTCCAAGGCAAAGCTCTGAAGGGTGATCGTGCTTCGAGAGGCGACCATCACCACATTCAAGACCGCGCTAGCGCAACAGAGAGCGAGATCGCCATGTACCGGGAGCTCCAAGGGGCAGATAACTAGGGCACATGGCCCGAGGACGTGCCAATGAATAAGTCTGAGCATCTGGTTGATGGTGGCCCATCATCGCGGCCAGCCGGCAAGACACCCATCGGCGCGAACGAGCGATTGGACGAAGCGCCGGATAAGGGGAGGTACTTCAAGTACGAATTGATGGCGACCGGTGTCAGGCAGCGACATAACCGGGCGAAGATCCGATCGTCCGGACCAACTACCCAGGGTACAAAGGACAGCACGCGTGGGGAGGCACATAAATGTGACAGGTAAGACTCTGTCACTAGGCGGCAGACCAGTGGGAGAGCGCCACCTGTAACTAGGGACTAGCGGTAGGTACCCACTATATAAGCCGAAAGGCTGGTAGTGGGTCGGGGGTCTTTTTGGGAGTCAAGTCTGCGTCTTATAGCTTGCTCCACTGTTGGAGATAATTGTACTCAGATAGGCAATATATTCCATTTTCCTTCTATTCACCTCACAAGCGGCATTTCCTGCTTGCCCGAGTCCTGGGCCCTGCAATCCTCTCTGCTAGTCATCTCAGCAAGAACTCCTTACCTGTACACGGACCCTCGTGGCGTTCGGGTAAAGGCCAACCAATACCTCCCATCACACCTGAGCTAAGGTCTGACTTGTCGGCCAAACCCCGGGGTTGGACGCTCTCAACAGCGTCCTGGTGACCACTGCAGCTTCCTGAGAAGCACCACATCTGGCCTGCAAAGTCCCCGACAACCACAGTAACTGAATGGATAAGGCTGAGGGGCAGTTGTAATAACTACTAGTACGGGACCTAGCATACAGGTATAAATAGACCATATTAGGACTAGAAGGGCATCCCGAGTATACTGTTATTTTGTACCATGTGCCGTGCGTGACATAATATAGTTTTCTTTCATTCTCCATATGTCTCTTACTTACTCGTTTTCTATTTTGATGTATACTAATCTTATTTCTAGTATTGTGACGGGATCCAAAGTACTGTTGCCTACTATACACCTTGCCATCCTTACCCTTTCCAGACCTTTTGTTGTCTGATTTCTTCTCTTTCTTATTTCGGTAGACCCTTAATACGGGTTTATTGTAGGCAATTTTACATGTGTGCAAATGGTAGGATTTTATGGTTCAACATATGGCGACCACGGAGGGATGGTCGTGTTAGTAGGTAACTAATAATGTGTTTGTAAAATGTATCAGGATGGGTAGATCGATACCCAAAGGAGTGTTGAAGTTTTAAGAGAAATTGTGACGGAAGAAAAAGATTGAGGCTAGGCGAGAGTCCTTCATACGATCAGCGTAGCTATTGTGGAAATGGAAGAATGTGCACCAAAGACCGCATGAGAATGGACCTGTAGCATATAGTAATAAGTGAATGGATGATTATCGACGTATTCTTGTAGAACGCCAAAGATATGAAGAAATTAAGCAAAGACAGCAAAGAGAGCGTGAGGAGCGATATTTACGACGAAAGCAATAATAGAGACAAGGAAGAGGATTGAAGAGCATGAGGAACAAAGAAGAAAGGAACAAGTTGAAGCTCGAGGATAGGAGCAACAAACGACGAAGTACGACGAGGTACAGAAGAAAAGGATACTAATCAGGGGAGTGAGGATTATGGGCAACGAATATCAATGTGAGGAAACTGGGATCTGTTGTCAGTGGAATTACCGGATGAGATGGGAACATTAACAATTACAGGGAAGGTTATACCATCCACTTTTTCAGGTCTTAAAAATGAGGATACGAATCGGCATATACAGCAATTTGAGAAAGTGTGTGAGGCCAACGAAATCAAGGATGAAGATGAGAAACTACGAATATTTCCATTTATGTTGAAGGGAGACGCTAGCGATTGGTATTACGAAAATGCTAACACAATCGATAAGTACAACGTATTACTTGCATTATTTAGGAATTATTATGTATGAAAATATCGGAAGCGAGACCCGACAGTGCAGTTGCAGGAAATACGGTAGGGACCTACTGAGGCAGTGGAGGATTACACTCGACGATTCTGGAGATTATACAACCACTGCGAGGTCGGAAATGTTAGTGATAAATTGGCAAAGAAATGGTATATAAATGGACTATGGACAACTTACAGCTTCAAGTATGACTGATAAGGCCGCCTGACTTAGGAGAAGCAATTAGAGAAGCAAAACAACTTGAAGTGTTGATACCTCCAAAATACGTAGATGAGGATGAACGAAAATCAAGAAGACAATACCGGAAGGAGAGCAAAATACGGTCAAGAACTAAAACAATATTTTGTACAACATGCAAAAATGAAGGACATAATGCTTCTGAATGTAAAGTACCCAGATGTCAATGTGTGGAGGATAGGCCATGAAGCGAGACAATGTCGGGATATGGGACGTACTTAGAATTTTCCACCACCCAGATGGAACAACAATCGGAATGCTAACTCATACGATTATCCACAACCACAAATGCTAATTCATACAAGTATCCACAAAGAGCGTATAATGGGGAATGCAGAAATGGTAATGGAAGGAGATTTTCGTGAATCTGGAGCATTCTACCAACAAGGCAATAATATGGAGTAGCACGTAGAAGACAACCTTTGTTACCAGCCCCAGCACATACAGGACCATCGTTATTACCCCAATACCACCTCCACCAGCATTACAAGGTTCGAATCCTAATGTGACATGTTTTAGATGTGGAGAAAAAGGACACTATTCTACTGAATGTAATAGACTCAATACTATTTGCTGTTACACATGTGGTGAGATAGGACATTATTCACAGAGTGTCCGCAACGCGAATTTAACACTGGAACATCTTCCACTGAACCAACAACATGGAGAATTGAAGTTCAACAAGAGAATGATCTAGCAGATGATCATCACGAACAAAATTACAAGTGCAAATGGGATCAAGATACAAACTACCCTCAATTGAGACATATGCAGTAACACGGCAAACGAGTACAGGTGAACCAGCAAAAGAAGAACCAATACGCAAGAATTGGGAGAAAGAAAAGGCTACAGTACAAAGTACTGATCAAATTCAGAAAATGCAACAAGAGGAAAATCAAGACTCTATGACTAATGAAATGAGCATGCATTCACAGCAATCCACATCAACAGTACCACTTGGAGATCGTATTGTTGCTGTGATTCTGCAACAACCTGTACAGTTAACTATAAGGGAGTTACTGACATTAGCACCATTTTTGCGAACACAGATAACAAATGCTTTGGACGTGAGCAATATTCAAACGATACAAGTCAAGTAGGAGTGAATAACAGTTTTACAAACGAAAGGACTGGGATGAAGAAGTGCCAATGATTACGGCTCGAATTGGCAAAAACAATATTCAGAATATACCTATTGATGGAGGTTCAGGAGTGAACATATAATTGAAGAGCAGACTTGCAAACAATTGGGTCTTGGGCCTATTGAAAATGCACCTTTCTTGGTACGGATGGCTGATCAGAGGAAAGTAAGACCCATTGGTATAATCAGATCTGTATGTATGGAAATTGTAGGAATCAAGTTTAAGGTATCTTTGGTCATACTACGTATCGAGCAGACCAGCAAACCATACCAGATATTACTAGGAAGACCATGGTTAAGAGATGCAAAAGTACGACATAATTGGGAGCACGACGATGGTATACTTATAAGAGTGGAAGAAGCAGTTGTTCGAAACAGCAGAAAAAGCCAATCGAACGACCAACTCGACCATTACAAATGGAGGATTTTGACTGGCATTACGGCTTGAACAAGGAAGAAGAAAAACTCCTTTTGAAAGTAATCCAGACCTCATAGAGATAGCACAAGCTGATTTATACCAAATGACACCAGAAGAGAAAATCGGAAAAGGCAGTACTAGTAATCAACAACAGCAACATATGGATACTCTCGGACTGACGATAAGTTTAAACAACCTCTACAACAACAGTTACAATTCGAGACAGAGCAGAATAAGAATACGACTCAACAAAAATTGGAAATTACTACGAATGAGAAGACTGAAGAAGTTGAAATTAAAAAGTGAATATGGCCACGAAAAGTACGAATAGCAGTTGATCTCGAGCCGGAATACCAAAACATTGATAAGTACTACGTCAAAATGCAGATGTTTTTGCATGGAGTTACGAGATCTCAAGGGAGTTCCCACATTTGTACATAAGATATAACTATTACCACATGCAGTCCCTAGGAAACAGCAAGCATACCAATGAATCCAATTTTTTGGCGAAAGTTAGAGAAGAAGTGGACAAGTTATTACAGGCCGGATTCATATCCAATTGAAAACCGCAATGGTTCACCAATTGTCGTAGTCCCAAAGAAGAATGGCAAATTACGTATCTGTGTCAATTATAAGAAATTGAATGATGTAACGAAGCGGGATACGTACCCAATAATTCACCGAAGAATTGTTGGATACAGTAGCAGACACGAAATGTACTCTTTCTGGATGGATTTTCAGGATATAACAAGTACAAGTAGATCTAGAGGATCAACCAAAAACGGCATTCATTAGTCCTTGGGGTACATATGCGTATCGCGTTATGCCTTTTGGGCTATGTAATGCACCATTTACCTTTCAACGTTTGGTTAGTGAAACATTCCGGATTATTTGACCACGTTTATGAAAGTTTTCTTGGATGATTTTAGTTTATGGAGCACAAAATAACACTGGACTGTTTAACGAAGTGTTTTGGGAAATGCCGATTAATAATATAGCTCTTAATCCGGAGAAGTGCTGTTTTTCCGTGAGATCAGGAATTTTGCTTGGGCATATTATATGCAAGGATGGAATAATGGTGGATCAAGATAAAATCAAAGTCATACAAACAATGCAACCTCCTAAAGACGTAAGGGAGTACGACGGCTTCTTGGGAAAATGGGATATCATCGAAGATTTATCAAAAATTACGCAGCAATAGCAAGCCATTAACTATGCTTTTGAGGAAAACAACCATTCAAATGGGATGCGAACAGAGCTTCAATACGTTAAAAGCATTAATGAAGGCTTATTTTAGCTAGTCCAAATTGGCAGCAGGAGTTTCATGTACAAGTGGATGCATCGTCATACGCTATCGGCTGCATATTAACGCAAACCCAGGAAGACGGAAAAGATCGACCATTATATTACTCGAGTCGGCGGTTAGCACCTAGAAGAAAATTACACACTACGGAAAAGGAGGCACTCGAATGGTTTATGCAGCAAAGAAATTTCATTATCTGCTAGCAAACAAAGTCAAGTTCATTGTCGATCATCAAGCTTTGACACATTTGTTAAGCAAGACTAAGCTCGAAGGAAGATTAGTACGTTGGTTTTTTTATTGCAGGAGTTCGACTTTCAAATCATTCACAAACCAGGCAAATTACACCAACAAGCAGATTTCCTAAGTCGTATTACGAATGAAGAAGAAGGTGTTGGCGTGAATGATGAACTACCAGATGCTAACTTATTTCAGGTACAACAAGAAAACAACCAAAACTGAAATCACAAAGGATATCTACAAATATTGAACACTTTTTAACTACTGGAACAGCACCAGATAAGTACGCAACAACGCAAACAACTCATCTTATGATGTAAGCCATACTGCATGGTGTTAGGTATATACTATATAAAAGGCAAAGATGAAGTTTTAAGGAGATGTGTGCCAATGGAAAGTTCAGATTGTATTACGGGAAGCTCACTCAGGGGAACATGGTGGACATTTTGCAGGAACATAACATGAAAAATATTACAGTCCGGATTATGGTGGCCCACGTTATTCAAGGATGCTATCGAATATTGTCAAGTGTTTGAAGTGCAACGAACATCAACTAGGTCCACACCATCAAGTTCAACCATTACATCCAACAGAACCATTAGCTCCATTTATGAAATGGGAATGGATTTTATGGGACCAATTAATCCTAAAAGCAGCAAGAGGAATCAGTATATATTGGTACTTACGGGATTGTCGCACAATACGTGTAGCTAAGTTTATTTACGAGAATATCATAGTACGATTTGGAGCTTCAATGGAACTCATCAGTGACCAAGGAACTCATTTCGTTAACAACGTCATCAAAGTACTCTACAACGAATATTTAGTAAAGCATTATGTCTCTACTGCGTATTATCCGCAAGGCAATGGACAAGTAGAGGCTACTAACAAAATACTAAAGACCGTATTAAGTAAACACCAATCACAAAAACTGGGATGAAAAACTTCCATCAGCATTATGGGCATACCGTACTACATGTAAAGTGGTGACAAAGTTTACTCCATTTCAACTTACATACGGATTAGAAGCTATTACGTTGGTCGACGGTGGCCCGTTATCATGGCCAGCTGGCAGGACGCCCACCAGTGCAGACGAGGGCCTGGACGAAATGCCGGATAAGGGGAGTTACTTCAGGTACGGGCTGATGGCGATCGATGTCAGGCGGCGTATAATCGGGCGAAGATCCGATCGTTTGGACCAACTACCCAGGGTACGAAGGACAGCACGCATGGGGAGGCACATAAATGTGACAAGTAGGACTCTGTCACCAGGCGGCAGACCAGTGGGAGAATGCCACCTGTAGCTAGGGACTAGCGCTAGGTACCCACTATATAAGCCGGAAGGCTAGTAGTGGGTCGGGGTCTTTTTGAGGAGTCAAGTCTGCGTCTTATAGCTTGCTCCACTGTCAGAGATAATTGTACTCAAACAGGAAATATATATCCATTTTCCTTCTATTCACACCACAAGCGGGCATTCCCCTCTTGCCGGACTCCTGGCCCCGCAATACTCTTTGCCTAGCCATCTCTGTAGAACTCCCCCTTACCTGTACACGGACCCTCACGGTGTCCGGGTAGAGGCCATCCACACCTTCCATTACTCTTGAGGTAAGGCCCGGCGTGCCGGCCGAACCCCCAAGGTTGAACGCCCTCAATAACATCCTGGCGACCACTGTAGCTTTCTAAGAAGCACCACATCTGGCCTACGGAGTCCCTGACGACCATTTGTGGCGACCACGGAGGGATAGATAGTACACCAGATGGAGTTCACTGTAGCAAGTAGAGTGGCGATTCGACGAAGAGCTGAGATTAACTCATTCGAGCAAATAAAGATTGACGAGCAACAGCTGACCAGGAGAATGCGGCGGGCCGGCTAAGGGAGATTAATAGACGGTGGCGAGGCACCGCAGTTGTCGCAATCGGCCCCTGCCTCACCTACCCAAGGAAATGACGGTAATGCCGCATGGCCGAATCTCCGAGCAGTGGTAAACTCAGCACACCAGTGGCAGAGGCAGTCGCACGCCACTGACGATGAAGAAGGATATGAAGGCACTGCAACACGTCCGGACGACAATCCAGGCACGGCAGCATGCGGGTATGAACAGCACCCGGACGGGTGACTTTGCCCGACAGTAACCTATGATGCAGAGGGATGGATGGCAAGACGACGAAAGCCCTCTGCCCCTCGACGTAGGTGAAAGTGACGGCCACGAGGAGCCCCCATACAACGAGCAGAACCAGTGTTTGACGAGTACCCCCGAAGGAGGAAACCTCGGCTAGGACAACCCAGGAGAGGGCAGGCTTGCGACAAAGGCAAGAATCTCGAAGGGGCGAAAGCAACACGGATAGTGATGGAGGACGTGAGCTAGAAGCCCAGCATGAGCAACGCCATGGTGGAGGTAAGATAGGAAACCCAGGGCCATCGTCACCCATCAGGGTGACGCGGGGGACCCGTATCTGCCCGAAAAGAGGGGAGGAAGAGCCTCATCTGGGAAGCCCCCATAGGGAGGGCATCGATTGCCAACAAGGCAACCTCTACACCAGGAGTTCAGCCGATCGGACGACACAGTAGGTCAGGGTGGTTACCAGGATGAGAACCCAAGGCTTCAGAAGGCCGGGGTACACATGGGGCGACCGCCTGCACGGAGGCGACTGGACGTCGACGAGCTAACGAACTGGGAGGAGGCACCAGAAAGAGGGGCCACACAATGGCTACCTTGGAGAAGGGATGAGAGGAATTCATCCAAGGGCAAGAGAGATTTGCTCGAGCGACTAGTATCGCACCAACCCCGCGAGGGAAATCCACCAGGGCACAAGGCAGAGCCGCAACCATTACCAGACGGGGGATACCGTCTCGAGGCAAGGAGGAATCGCCCCATCGATCACGACCGTCTAGACGTCGCGGGGGATTCCATGCACGGTCATACAAAACTACTCGCTGGAGGAGGGAAAACTGTCCAGCCAAGGTAAGCCGCCCACCAGCCGTCAGGTTGGTCCCGCAGCGAGGGTCCCCAAGGGACAGCTGGGAGGACCCGTCCTCGTCACCCACCCTCAACGAGAGGGTAGGGCCGCGAGAAGGAGAAGGGTGCCTGCAGAATACCAGGACGCAGACTACATCACGTCCGAAGCGGAGGGTCCAAATCAGAACAACTCTCAGGCACAATGGGACGCCATGGGAACTGACCCGGTCACCTTATTAGCCCGAGCGCTCAATCGGATGCAAGAGAGCATTGTAACAGTGCCCTTACCCGCGTTTCGTGGAGCGAAGGGGGAAGACGCAGACCAACACATGCACAAGTTCGAAATGTGTGCGAACTTCGGAGTGTGAGCGACAATCACAAGAAGTTGAGTGCCTTTGCCTGCACTCTGGACAAGAAGGCACACGCCTGGTGGATGCGATTCCACGAGGCAAACGAAGGAGCCCGCTGGAAACCGCACGAAGGGCGTTTTTGGATAACTTTCAGGAGGAAAAGAGTGAAGAGGAGGTAATCCACAAGCTAACGAGCTTGAAACAGAAACAGGACAATCAGTCGATGAATACATGGTCAACATGCTAGGGTATATCGCCAGGCTGAGAGATGCCCAGTTGACATAACCAAGAAAATGTGGTATCGAAAGGGACTGCGGCCAGAGATCCACAAGTCGATCGGCTTGGACGACAATCGGACGTTTGACAAATTGCTCTAGTACGCCAGGAAGGCCGAAAAGCGGGAAGCTGAAAGACGCCAAGAAAGGAAGGTGCAGGACAAACCGGACGCAGAAGGGGCCAATGACACCACACAAACGAGGACGACCTCTCGGACGTCCCCAATCCGACCTGGAGGGAGAGAACATGAGGGGACCAGGGAGCACAAGCAATCCAACGAAGGGGGACTTACAGAGCGGGTCACAAAGCAGGAAGACCTGGCAGTGACCCTTGCCCAGTTAGGATACACAGCGTGCAGGGATAGGTATTGCAAAGTGTGTAATGTCCATGGGTCCCACAACACAGACGACTATTACCAGCTAACCAAGCTCCTAAGCAGCACACCACCCAGGCCGGTGCTGGGCCATTGAGCGACAGGAGGCGGATCACCTGGGGACCAACGGTATGGGGCCGTAGCGAGGGCCGATTCCGCCGTAGATCACGGTCAGGAGACCACAACCAAGGTCGCGTTCCTGGAGCGACAACAAAACCAACCAAGGTACGACGATAAAAATAGACGGTCGTGACGTCGAGAGTTGATATGCGCGCTGTGCAGCGAACACCATCCACTGTATGATGCCCTGGATCGCGATGCTCAAACCCATGTTGGAAGCACATGTACCAAAAGCCACAGGGGTGGCTAAGGAACCAGCCCCGGCCAGACAAGGCCACACCGCAGGCCCACCATGTAGAAACGTCAACCCCGAGCTGCAATGCGGGCAATCATGAGATCCCAAGCCCAACAGACTAGACAACTGGTCAAGTTGGAGGATGAAGACAACGGGAGTCCAGTGAAGAGGAGTGGCAGCTGATCTTGGGAAACTAGGCCAGTGGGAGCAAAAACGTGTTGAAGTGGAGCGGCTATAGAACAGGTGAGACTGGCACAAGGCGCAGAGGCCAGGGGCACAACGGGGGTGCACGGGGCCCTCGCTGGAAGATGCGAGAAACCCACATATCGGTAATCTTAGGGGAACTGCTACATTATCCCAGGGCTGTATGAAGTCCTCACCAAAGAACTGCACAGGGCCACAGTCACAGTCCCAAGGGTCGCAACAACAGTGGTAGACTTTGTGGACGATGTACTGGCCATACCCGTTTAGATGGCAGGACGTAGAAGTCCACAATGTAATCATAGATGGGGGATCAGGCGTAAACATCATGTCCACAAACTCCATCAACAACTAGGAATGCCACCTCCGGAGCCCTCACCCTTCCTCACATGCATGGCGAACCAAACCAAGCTGGTCCCTAAGGGCATCATGAGGAAGGTAAGCATCAAGATCCAGAGCATCAAGTTCCTAATAAACGTGGTCGTCCTCGACATGCACACAAAAGGAGGGTTCGACTTACTCCTAGGCCGGCCGTGGCTCCAAGGCGCAAGGGTACAACACGATTGGGAGAAGCAGCAGATTTGGTTTCCCGTCAAGGAGGGGGTCGTATCCGTCACTGCAAGACAAGTCCCGGCGCAACCCTCGGAGTCCCGACCCAGGAATACCATCTTCCGGACTAGGGGGAGGGGCTGGATGATGAGGAGGAAGCGGCCATCCTAGCGTGTTTGCCAGAGTTATTTGTCATAGGAGAGGTGGATCCTCGACAGGAAGTACGAGAGTCGGTCGCTACGTACCTAATGACTCGGTTGGAAACCGAGATGTAGACACTCCAGAAGCTCAAATCCCGAAGTGGCCTATTCTGTGAAAGGAGATAAGGAGTCTAGCCCCCTCAGCCCAGGAGGATACCATAGCAAACCAATGTATCGGTGGAACATAACTCCCGAAGCAGCGGTCAAGCAGGTCAACATAGGCACCGACGAAAATCCCGACTAGTAAATATTAACGGTCACATCGAAGCACAGCTGGGAGAGCAGATTACCAATTGTCTCCAAAGATACAGAGAAATATTCGCCTGGACCTATCACGACCTAAGGGGAGTACCGCCGGAATTATGTCAGCATCGAATTAAACTGAAACCCGACACTCGACCCAGTTGGCAACAATGCTACCGCATCAACCCGAACTACGCCCCAAAGGCCAAACAAGAGATCGACAAGTGCTCGAAGCGGACTTTGTCTACCCCATCAAAAATCCGGAATGGCTATCACCAATTGTGATAATGCCAAAGAAAGATGGCTAGCTGAGAATCTACGTAGATTACCGAAGGCTGAATGCCGCCATGGAGAAGGACCCGTTCCCTATTCCATTCACAGAGGCCATTCTAGAAGACGTAGCGGGCCACGAGATGTACTCGTTCATGGACGGCTTCAGTGGATACAATCAGGTGACGATCGCAGTGGACGACCAGGCCAAAACCGCCTTCATCATGGATTGGGGAGCCTATGCTTTCAGAGTTATGCCGTTCGGACTTTGCAACGCTCCAGCCACCTTTCAAAGGTTGGTCCAGCGGGTGTTCCTGGACAACCTCACAGATTTTGTCCGGGTATTCCTGGACGACTTCACAGCTTACGGACCAGCGGAAGACCATGTGACGCGCTTGGAATGGGTATTCTAGCGCTGTGAGGAATATGGGAACGTCATGGAACTTCGAAGATTCCTGGGGAAGGCAGGGTTCTATCGTAAGTTTATCCGGAAGTATGCTGATAGGGCCCAAACAATGACTGATTTACTCACCAAAGGAGCTCCGTACGAATGGACCACCCACCGTTAGGCAGCCTTCGAAGACATAAAGCGCCAACTGGTGGAAGCCCCCATCTCATCCCACCAGATTGGAACCGCCATTTCCACTTGCAAACGGATGGCTCAAGCATAGCGGCAGGCACGGTCCTGTCACAGGAGGACAACGAGAGCATGCTCTAACCCATAGCATATGGAAGTCAACTCATGACACTAGCCGAATGCAACTACTCGGCGACCGACAAAGAATGCCTGGCAGTCATTTACGAGGTATCCAAGTTTCGCCACTACCTTTTGGGTAACCACTTCATACTAATCGTAGATCACCATGCCCTGTTGTACCTCGTGAACAAACCACAGCTCCTCTTGCAGGAGTTTGAGTTTACTGTAATCCATAAGGCAGGTAAACTACACATATCACCAGACCTCCTCTCCCAAATAACGAGCGGCGAACCAGCGGAAACTGCTGATCTGCTCGACATACCAGACGCTAACCTTTTCGGGACGACCGTTGACCAAGGCACAGTACCACAAACCATCGAACCAAGAACCAGCCCAGACGTCCTAGAGTGGCAATGACCAATACGACACTACTCATCAGCGGGTTACATAGCCCCCTGGCACTTTGACAGAGCCTGGCTCGGAGGTGTTTACTGTTCCAACTAATCGGGATCAGCTCTACAAGCGAGGGAGGGATGACATACTCCGGAGATGCCCACGATCCAGGAACTAGGAAAAGAACAGGATTCCAAGGACAAGAAGGCTTGACTCAGGAACAGAATTGAGAGCAGAACAGGAACTAGGAATAGGAACAGGACGGATCTAGGAGCAAGACAGGATCACGCAGGACAAGATCCAAGAACAAGACAGAAGCAGGACGGGATCCAGGAGCAGGACAGGATCCAGGAGCAGGACAGGAAACAGGAGCGAGACATGAACATGACAGGGAACAAGACGAGATTAATCGTAGTAAGACTAGTGTTGATAGTAACTAATTGTACAACATTTAGGTCGGAGCTTTTATGCTCACAACTCCAAGAGCTAATCTAGGCATGAGTGCTAAAAGTGGTTGCATGCATGCAAAAGTGACTGCATGCATGCAGAGGCTAAGATGAGTCCACATGTCCCTTATCCTTTAGGCATATCCTGTGGCATATCCTGTAGGAATATCCTGTAAAATATCCTGCAACCGAATCCTGTGTCCGGAATCCTGGTAGGAATATCCTGTAGGAAAGTCCTGCATGTGTCCGGAATCCTGGTAGGAATATCCTGTAGGAAATCTGCAACCCATATCCTGTATCCGGAATCCTGTAGGAAAGTCCTGCAACCCATGTCCTGTATCCGGAATCCTGTATTCTGTATCGGGTCGTGACAGCACCTCCTCCCTAAAGACGAGTTCCACGAGTCTTGGGACCTGGTTTAGCAGGATAATGCCGATGGAAGGCAGCAACCTTGGAAGAAGCATGGAGTAAGTTGGATGCAGGTTCCCAAGTGCGATCAGTAGGCAAATACCCTTTCCAATCCACCAAGTATTGGAGTTGGTGACGATGAAGACGAGAGTCAAGGATGGCTGCAACTTCGTACTCAGGTTCAGTGTCAATGACCACAGGAGGGGGAGGAGAAGAAACACGACCGGGAAGAGAAGAAGGATGATACGGCTCCAACAAGAGGTGTGAAACACAGGATGAAGTTTCACCGTGGATGGTAACTCGAGTCGGAAAGCTACAGGATTTACCTCCGCCACGATCCTGTAAGGGCCCAATCGTTGAAAATCCAACTTAGAAGAAGGCCTGTTGGTGCGAATGTGTCGACGAAGAAGCCACACGAGATCACCAATCTTGTATGCAGGTGCCGGCTGACGGTGAGCATCAGCATGATGCTTGTATCGTTCCTGTGCCTGCTGAAGATGAACCTGGAGATCATCCTGTACCTGCCGAAGATGCTGAAGACGATCCTGTACTGCAGGAGCGGAAGAAGGAGAAGGGGAGGAGCAAAGTCAAAACGTGGATGGTGGCCTGTAAGAGCAAAGAAAGGTGTCTGTCCTGTAGATGCGTGAATGGAGTTGTTGTAGGCAAACTCCGCCATTGGAAGAAGGTCCAACCAGTTGTCCTGCTGGTAACTGATGAAGCAACGAAGATACTGTTCTAAGGTCTGAATTGTGCGTTCGGACTGCCCATCGGTTTGTGGGTGATATCCTGAAGAAAGATCCGCTTTAACCTGTAGACTCCGAAGAAGCTCTCGCCAAAACTTGGACATGAATTGTGGACCTCGATCGGAAACAATGCTCTCAGGAAGACCATGATGTCGGAACACCTCGGATCACCAACTCGGCAGTTGTCTGACCTGTAGCTGTCTTGTTGCAGGGTAGGAAATGAGCCTGCTTGGTGAAACGGTCAACCACCACAAGAACTGCATCAAATCCACGAGAAGGAGGAAGATCTGTGAGGAAATCCATAGAAATGGATCTCCAAGGAGCAGAAGGAACAGGAAGAGGACGAAGAAGACCAGAGGGTGCATGATGAGGCATCTTCGACCTGCTACAAGTGTCACAACTCCGTACAAACCTCTCCACAAAACCTCGCAACCCAGGCCACCAATAGTTGCGAGTCACCAACTCCACTGTCTTGGCCACACCAAAATGTCCTGTAGCCGGGGTATCATGACAATCCTGTACCACACGAGTCCTGGAAATACCAACAGGAACGTACAGGAGACCTTCCCGGTACAGGAGTCCATCCTGTATGGTGAACAGGTTGTAGTCTGGACGGGAACTGGAGGAAGAGGAACTTGCAACGTCAGGATGAATGTGTGAGAACACATTCTTTGCCAAGTCGTCTGTAGCCAACTGCGAACGGACGTCCTGTAGGAGTGTTGAATTTGCTGGAGCCTGATGAACCTGCAGTGCCGCAAGCCGGAATCGATCAGGACCCAACAACACTTGCCTTTGACAGTCAAATGCAGGATCGCCCGGGCTTGGTGCAAGGTAAGAGCGCCTAGACAATGCGTCCGCCTTGCCATTCCGAAAACCGGGCCTGTAGACGATGACGAAGTCAAAACGTGATAGGAACTCTGCCCACCTAGCCTGTCGCCGACTGAGAACTCGAGCCGTTTGAAAGTACTCCAGGTTCTTGTGATCCGTAAGAACTTGTACAGGATGTGCAGCACCTTCCAGGAAATGCCGCCACTCCTCAAACGAATCCACAATGGCCTTGAGTTCCTTGTCATGAATCTCGTATTGATCTCCGCCGACAGGAACTTACGAGAGTGAAAAGCTACAGGATGAAGCAACTTGTCCTCTCCAACTTGCGATAGGACGGATCCTACTGCAAAATCCGAGGCATCTGCTTCAATGAAGAAAGGATGAGAAGGGTCAGGATGTGCTAAAATCGGAGCTGTCGTGAAACGTCCTTGAGTGTTGTGAACGCGTGTTCCGCCTTGTCGGACCAAGAGAAAAGTCCTGTGCGCTTGGTGAGTTCTGTGAGTGGAAGTACACGCTTGGAGAAGTCCTGTATGAACCGCCTGTAGAAGTTTGCAAAGCCAAGGAAACATTGTACATCTCGTACCGACTTGGGCCTCTCCCACTCCACGATGGTCTTCACCTTGTGCATGTCCATGGAAACGCCAGCAGGAGAGACGATGTAGCCCAAGAACTCCACCGAATCCCTATCGAAAAAACACTTCTCCAACTTCGCGTACAGGCCATGCTCGCGAAGCCGCTCTAGAACTAGTCGTACATGCTTGTCATGTGCCGCCTGGTCCTTGGAGAAAATCAAGATGTCGTCGAGGTAGATCACCACAAACTGGTCCAAGAAGTCACGAAAGATGTCGTTCACCATGTGTTGGAACACGGCTGGGGCATTGGTAAGGCCGAAAGGCATTACCGTGTACTCAAAATGTCCATACCTTGTACGAAAGGCAGTCTTCCACTCATCGCCGGGACGAATCCGTACAAGGTTGTAGGCCCTCGTAAGTCGATCTTCGTGAACACCTTTGCTCCTCGCAGCCGATCGAGAAGTTCCGGGATCAATGGCAACGGGTACCGATTCCGAATGGTGACTTGATTCAAACCCCTGTAGTCCACAACCAAACGTAAACTCCCATCCTTCTTCTTGACAAAGAAGATAGCGCTCCTGCAGGGGACTTTGAGTGACGAATGAAGCCGGATGCCAAGTTGTCCTCGATGTACTGACGAAGAACCTCCAACTCTGTGGGTGACAATGCATAAATCGGTCCGAATGGTGGAGTCTTTCCTTCCGCAAGATCAATAGGACAGTCGTAGGACCTGTGAACAGGAAGAACTGCAGCCTTGTGCTTGTCAAAAACGTCCTTAAAGTCGTGTACTTGGATGGTAGGGAAGAAGGAGGAAGGAGAAGGAGTAGGAGAAGGAGATTGAAAAACAGGAGAGTCGGATACAGGAAAGGTAGAAGAGGACGTAGGAGTTACTTGAAAGGCAAAAAGGTGGAAAGGAGCAGGATCAGTGGCGAGTTCATGCATGGTAGTGGTAAGAACTCGGAGAGGAGAAGGAGGGAGCTGTGACTGAAAAAGAGGAAGGATCTTGGGGGTGGAACAGAAGCAAGGGTAACAGAAAGAGCAGGATTGGAAAAAACCTGTTGGGTGTTGATGAGTGTACAGGATTGGAAGAATCCTGTACAGGAGTCCGTGGTTGCGCAGGAGTGGGAAAAGCCTGCGAATGTGCTGACGAATCAACAGGAGGTGGATCCTGTTGAGGAGGAACCTTCGACACTGATACAGGATTGGAAGAACCCTGTACAGGACACCGCAAACTTACAGGAGTGGAGAGAGCCTGCGGATGTGCTGAGGAACTGACATGAGGTGAATCCTGTCGAGGAGGAGTCTTCAACACTGGTACAGGAACAGGCACGGTCAATCCTGTAGCTTGTACTGCCTCAGATACTAAGGATGTATCCTGCACAGGAAGGTACAGGATTGATCCTAGCTGTCGGAGAGGAAAACGTGAGCGTCCTAGACCTCCAGTCGATCTGCGGATTTGCAACAACGAACCATGGCATGCCCAAAATGATGGGAGTCGACCGAGTCTTGATCAAGTTGAAGGAAATTGAACAGTTGAATGTGCCATACTGCAGGAGAGAGGTTCGGTAGCATGGGTAACTGCACCAGAAGCAATCAGACGCCCATCGGCCACCTCTACAGGAACTGCACGCTTCAACTTCACCACCGAAATGCCATGTTGAGTTGCAAACGTGTCATCCATGAAGCATGCATTTGCACCAGTGTCTAACAAGGCAAACTCCATGAGCTCTCGATTATTAAGATGAATGTGTACAGGAAACTTAAGTGATGGGATGGTATGAGCAGCACCAATGGAGCCTGCACCTACGTCCAACTTCGCGGCTCCTAGACGAAGTGGACATTGGAGTTTTCCGACTGAACTTCAGCTTCAACTTCACGCGTCTTGAAGTTCCTGGCTTTAATAGGACAATCTGCCACCTTGTGTCCTGCTCCACCACAATACAAGCACAGGTTCTCACTGCGACGACGTTGCTTCTCAGCAGCGGAAAGAGAGCCACGCTTGGATTTCTCAACCTCCATAGGAACTACTCCAGAAGGTGGTGCAGGAACATGTACCACAGCTGCAGGATTGGTTTGCAGGAACTTGACGGGATCTTTCCTGACGACGCTCGAACAAACGGTTGTCGCAACGAACAGCTTGTTGCATGATCTCCGCTAATGTTTGGGCATCCGGTAACGTAAGGAGAAGGTCCTTCACGTCATCCCTCAACCCAAAACGGAAGTGTTCGATCAATGCAGTCTCGTCCCATGGAATGTTCGTGCAAATTGCTGAAATTGGATGCATAGACGGAAGCTGGTCGGGATCCTTGAGTGAGCTTCCGTAACTTCGTGCATGCAGAACGTACTTATCAGGATCTCCAAAACAGGCTTCAAAGGCAGCCACGAAACCTTCGAAGTCTTCCATCAATGGGTCGTCACGCTCTAGCAAGGGGGCAACCCAAGCCCGTGGAGATCCACTTAGTAAGGATGCCAAAAGACCCATCTTTTGAGCATCAGTCGAGTAGC
Organism: Selaginella tamariscina; assembly: GCA_003024785.1. Lineage (NCBI taxonomy): Eukaryota > Viridiplantae > Streptophyta > Lycopodiopsida > Selaginellales > Selaginellaceae > Selaginella > Selaginella tamariscina. Next base: position 676,804 of record PUQB01000003.1, on the reverse strand, counting down.
GTCGTGGTTGCATACGGATCAAGAGCCGGATCTGATTCAAGAAACCTTGGAAATCGGCATGATTGCCACTGAACTTCTCTGGCATGCTAACCTTGGCTCCGAAGAAAAATTTGATGAAGAGGGAACCACCGATGCCTGGAGAGAGCCTGCGCAGCAGCCTTGGAGGATGCATCAACAACTGCATGTGCCGCAGTGGTGGAACCTTGCAGGTCGGTGACCACTTGGCGCAAAGTGGCCAGCTCATGAAGTAACATTTGGTGCTCGCGTTGAAAGCGCTCAAAATCAGCCATGATCCCTGGCTAGAAGGTGTTCTCCTTAGATTTAAGGGTTGAAAGAAAAAGGAGGAAATGAAGGAAAAGAATCAAGAAAAAGGTAGCTGGAAAAACAGAGAACTATGAATTAGTTACTATCAAATTGTCAAGCCACGATTCAGAAACCAGGAAAAGAACAGGATTCCAAGGACAAGAAGGCTTGACTCAGGAACAGAACCGAGAGCAGAACAGGAACTAGGAATAAAACATGACGGATCTAGGAGCAAGACAGGATCACGCAGGACAAGATCCAAGAACAAAACAGAAGCAGGACGGGATCCAGGAGCAGGACAGGATCCAGGAGCAGGACAGGAAACAGGAGCGAGACAAGAACAGGACAGGGAACAAGACAAGAACAAGACAAGACGAGATTGATTGTAGTAAGACTAGTGTTGATAGTAACTAATGTACAACATTTAGGTCGGAGCTTTTATGCTCACAACTCCAAGAGCTAATCTAGGCATGAGTGCTAAAAGTGGTTGCATGCACGCAAAAGTGACTGCATGCATGCAGAGGCTAAGATGAGTCCACATGTCCCTTATCCTCTAGGCATATCCGTGGCATATCCTGTAGGAATATCCTGTAGGAATATCCTACAACCAAATCCTGTGTGTCCGGAATCCTGGTAGGAATATCCTGTAGGAAAGTCCTGCATGTGTCCGGAATCCTGGTAGGAATATCCTGTAGGAAAGTCTTGCAACCCATATCCTGTATCCGGAAACCTGTAGGAAAGTCCTGCAACCCATATCCTGTATCCGAAATCCTGTATTCTGTATCGGGTTGTGACAGTATGTGTATCTTCAATTTGAAACAGGGACAGAAACCAGATTGGGGGGAGCTAGTCGTAGTGGGACTACAATGAAGCTCACACTTTGCACAACCCCAAAAGCAAAGGACAAGGAGACGTCCGTATTTCCGGTACTACATCACATTTTGACAACTATCAAACATTACGTATGCGAACTTAGCACTGACAGGTACACCGGTACTCACAACTAGGATGGGCTTTTGGTTAGGTCTTGCCAATCAGTATCCGGATAATGTTTCGACGTCCATAATTGGATGCACCACTACCAACTAAGCCGAAGAAACGACCACGTACACAAGCAAAGAAGCTGGACGAGCCGCAATCAAAGGAACCCGAAGTCATACTCGAGTTGTGGACGAGAGGAAGAAGATGATCGAGTATGCAGAGGAGGCCTTTACCTCGAGGAGATCAGCGGAGGATGCGAAACAGGCCCACGGCATCAACTTCTGTACCACACACAGAGTGTGACGACACAACACTACCGGATCGTAGTCAGCACCAACTTCAACAACACCAATGGAGTGTGGGGATTCTATGCCATTCAACAATATGGGTCCTACCGTATTTCTGTCACCACCATCAGTTCAACATCAAACTATGGTAGGTACATCTTCCCATATCATACCACCACAGGTAGTACCTCCAGCACAGCAAGTATGGAGTCAGTAGTACGGCAATCAGGACAAGAACGGGATTCAGCAGAACCAACACCTGGACACTCTGCCATAAACGACATCCATGATAAAGATCAGGACCGGGTTCGAAGCGTACTCGTGATCAGACTGCTTCACCTGGACTACCACCGCAAGACCCACCACATGATACAACTCTCGAAGGTCAGCTTTCCCACCTTCGCAGTGTCGTTGATTCTATCACCCAGTAGGTTGCACTTCAACGAGCTGACGCAACTTTTAGTCAACAGCTTCATGACCGCTGTAATGCGATTGACAAGCAGTTCTTGGAGCAATCGAACATCATACGACATCTGTACGACTAGAACAAGGTACTCATGGATATTGTACACACACTAGTTGATCAAGTCCATAATATCCATGAGAAGATGAGCAAATTCAACCCGGCAGCTACTCCAACATCAGATGACGTGGATAAAGTACATAAATTATGCAAGGAAGAACCTCAAGCTGAAGAACTTCGTCGCTTCTATGTGCGGAACTGCGGGCACATCGTAAGGTTACATCGGGGCGATGCAACACTTCCAGTTTGGGGGGATGTTAGGATTATAGTTAGACATTGATAAATGTTAGGAGCATAGTTAGACGTTGGAGATTTTCTTGTTATTTCATGGGCAATGTAAATGGGAAAATATCAAAAACAATATATATTATGGAAAACCGAGAGTGGAAAGGATATATCGGAGTACGAGTTACGGATGCACACCGCATTACGGGGCGTTACCGCAATACGGTAGAAGCGGAGTACGCATTTATGGATAAGGATAAGGAGGAGTTATAGTAACCGAATGGATAAGGCTAGGAGGCAGTTATGGTAACTGCTAGTACGGGTATAAATAGACCAAATTAGGACTAGAAGGGATCCCGAGTATACTGTTGTTTGTACTATGTGCCGTGAGCGGACATAATATAAGTTTCCTTTCTCTCTCAATACGTCTATCTCTTACTCATATTTCTGTGATGTAGTATAACTATTCTTTATTTCCAGTACTATGACGGGATCCGTAGTACTGCTACCTGCTATACACCTTGCCATCCTTACCCTCTTTCCTGATTTCTGATGTCTGATTACGTCCGTAATTCAATCCGACTAGACCCTTAGTACGGGTTTATCGAGAGAGTAGAAAATTACGGGTTAACATATGGCGACCACGGAGGGATGGTCGTGTTAGTAGGTGATTGATAATGTGTTTGTAATATGTAGCAGGAGAGGCAGATTGATACTCAAAGGAGTTGTGACGAAAGGGAAAAGATTGAGACTAGGCGAGAGTCTTGGATGCGTTTGGTGTAGCTATGGCGAAAAGGGAGCAAAGTGAGCCGAAGACCTCGTGAGAATGGATCTGTGGCTTATAGTAGGTGAATGGATGATTATCGACGTATTCTTGCAGAACGCCAAAGATATGAAGAAATTAAGCAGAGACAGCAAAGAGAACGTGAGGAGCGGTATGTACGGCGACAAGCAGTAATAGAGACACGGCAGAGGATTGAAGAACGTGAGGAACAGAAAAGAAGGAACAAGCCGAAGCTCGAGGACAGAGCAAAAACAACAAAGTGCGGTGAAGCCACAGGAGAGAAGGACGTGAATCAGGGAAGTGACGAGCACGAGTCCCGAATATCAACGCGAGGAAACTGGGAACAATTGTTAGAAGAATTACCGGAGAGATGGGAACATTAACAATTACGGGGAAGGTATACCAGCTACTTTTTCAGGTCTTGAGAATGAAGATACGAATCGGCATATTCAGCAGTTTGAGAAGGCGTGCATAGCCAATGAAATCAAGGATGAAGATGAGAAATTACGAATATTTCCATTTACGTTGAAGGGAGATGCTAGTGATTGGTATTACGAAAATGCTAACACAATTGATAAGTACAGTGTACTACTTACAGTATTCAGGAATTATTATGTACGAAAGTATCGAAAACGAGATCCGACAGTGCAGTTGCAAGAAATACGACAAGGACCTACTGAGGCAGTGGAGGATTACACTCGACGATTTCGGAGATTATATAATCGCTGCGAGGTCGGAGATATCAGTGATAAACTTGCAAAGAAATGGTATATCAATGGATTACGAGACAATTTACAGCTTCAAGTACGATTGATCAAACCGCCTGATTTATTGAAGCAATTAAAGAGGCAGAACAACTTGAAGTGGTGATACCCCAAAATATGTAGATGAAGATGAACGGGAAACAAGAAGCAATACCGGAAGGATAGCGAAATACGATCAAGAACCAAAGCATTTTTGCACAACATGCAAAAATGAGGGGCATAATTCTTCTGAATGTAAGATACCCAAATGTCAGATGTGTGGAGGAATAGGTCATGAAGCGAGGCAATGTCGGAACATGGGACGTACTGACAATTTTTCATCACAACCTAGATGGAACAACAATCGGAATGCTAATTCATACGATTATCCACAAAGATCGTATAATGGGGAACGCAGAAATGGAAATGGAAGGAGATTTCCCCGTGAATCTGGAGCATTATACCGCAAATAATAATATGGATATACCACGCAGAGGACAACCTTTGTTACCAGCTCCGGCACAGTTAGGACCACCGTTATTACCACCAATACCACCTCCACCAGCATTACGAGGACAGAATCCAAATGTGACATGTTTTAGATGTGGAGAAAAAGGACACTATTCTACTGAATGTAATCGACTTAACAATATTCGCTGTTACACATGTGGAGTTGGGACATTATTCATCAGAATGTCCGCAACGTGAATTTAACACGGAACATCATCCACTGAACCAGCGACACGGAGAATTGAAGTCAACAAGAGGATAACTTACCAGATGAGTATCAAGAACAAAATTTCGAGTGTAAATGGGAGCAAGATGCAGAATTACCCTCAACTGAGACGTATGCGGTAACACGAGCCAAGCGAGTACGAATGGAGCCAAACAAAGAGGAACCAATACGGAAGAATTGGGAGAAAGAAAAGGCTACAGTACAACGAGTAACTGATCAAATTCAGAAAATACAACAAGGGGAAAGTCAAGATTCGACAATTAATGAAGTAAGCACACAGTCACAGCAATCTACATCAACAGTACCACTTGGAGATCGTTGTGGCGGTGATTCTGCAACAACCTGTACAGTTAACTATAAAGGAGTTATTGAATTAGCACCATTTTTACGAACACAGATAACAAGTGCTTTGGATGTTCAAGGCGATACAAGTCAGGTAGGAGTGAATACCACGGAAGTTTTTACAGATGAGAAGGACTGGGATGAGGAGGTGCCAATGATTACGGCTCGAATTGGTAAAAACAATATTCAGAATATACCCATTGATGGAGGTTCAGGAGTCAACATAATTGAAGAACAGATTTGTAAACAATTGGGACTGGGGCCTATTGAAAATGCGCCTTTCTTGGTACGGATGGCTGATCAGAGGAAAGTAAGACCCATTGGTATAATCAGATCTGTGTGTATGGAAATTGCAGGAATCAAGTTTAAAGTGTCTTTAGTCGTATTACGTATCGAGCAGACTAGTAAACCATATATTGGGAAGACCATGGTTAAGGGATGCGAAAGTACGACACAATTGGGAGCATGACGAAATGGTACTCTATAAGAGTGGACGAGAAGCGGTTGTTCGAACGCAGCAGAAGAAACCAATAGGACGACCGACCCGACCATTGCAAATGGAGGATTTCGACTGGCATTACGGTTTGAATAGAGAAGAAGAAAAACTCCTATTCGAAAGTAATCCAGACCTTATAGAGATAGCACAAGCGGATTTATACCAGATGACGCCGGAAGAAGAAAACATGGACAAGACAGTAATTAGTGATCAACAACACCAACACATGAATACTCTTGGACTAACGGATAAGTTTAAACAACCTGTGCAGCAGCTACAATTCGAGACGGAGCATGAACAAAGCATACGTACTCAACAAAAACTGGAAATTACTACGATGAAAGACTGAAGAAGTTGAAATTAAAACAAGTGAATATGGACCACGAAAAGTACGAATAGCAGTTGATCTCGAGCCGGAATACCGAAGACAATTGATATCCGTACTACGTCAAAATGCAGATGTTTTTGCATGGAGCTATGAAGATCTTAAGGGAGTTCCACCTACGATTTGCACTCATAAGATAGAATTATTACCACATGCAGTTCCGAGGAAACAGCAAGCATATCGAATGAATCCAACATTTTTAGCGAAAGTGAGAGAAGAAGTGGACAAATTATTACAGGCCGGATTCATATATCCAATTGAAAATCCGCAGTGGTTATCACCGATAGTCGTAGTCCCAAAGAAGAATGGCAAATTACGTATCTGTGTTAATTATAAGAAGTTGAATGATGTAACGAGGCGAGATACGTACCCAATACCATTCACCGAAGAATTGTTGGATACAGTAGCAGGACATGAAATGTATTCTTTTCTGGATGGATTTTCAGGATACAACCAAGTCAAGTAGATCCTGAGGATCAACCGAAAACGGCATTCATCAGTCCTTGGGGTACATATGCGTATCGTGTGATGCCTTTTGGGCTATGTAATGCGCCATTTACCTTTCAACGTTTGGTTAGCGAAACATTTCGGGATTATTTGACCACGTTTATGAAAGTTTTCTTGGATGATTTCAGTATTTATGGAGCGCAAGATATACACTTGGACTGTTTTACTAAATGTTTTGGAAATGCCGATTGAACAATATAGCTCTTAATCCGGAGAAGTGCGTGTTTTCCGTGAGATCAGGGATTTTGCTTGGACACATTATCTGCAAGGACGGAATAATGGTGGATCAAGATAAAATCAAAGTTATACAAACAATGCAACCACCTAAAGACGTAAGTGGAGTACGACGGCTTTTAGGAAAGATGGGATATCATCGAAGGTTTATTAAAAATTATGCAGCAATAGCGAAGCCATTAACAATGCTGTTGAGGAAAACACAACCATTCAAATGGGATGCGGAATGCGAACAGAGTTTCAATACACTGAAGCATGCGTTAATGAAGGCTCCTATCTTAGCGAGTCCAAATTGGCAACAGGAGTTTCATGTACAAGTGGATGCATCGTCATACGCTATTGGATGTATATTAACGCAAACCCAAGAGGATGGGAAAGATCGACCATTGTATTACGCAAGTCGACGATTAGCACCTGCGGAAGAAAATTACACGACTACGGAAAAAGAGGCTCTCGGAATGGTTTATGCAGCAAAGAAATTTCGACATTATTTACTTGCAAACAAAGTCAAGTTCATTGTTGATCATCAAGCGTTGACACATTTGCTAAGCAAGACTAAGCTAGAAGGAAGATTTAGTACGCTGGTTTTTATTATTACAGGAGTTCGATTTTCAAATCATTCACAAACCAGGCAAATTACACCAACAAGCAGATTTCCTAAGTCGAATTACGAATGACGAAGAAGGTGTTGGCGTGAATGATGAATTACCAGATGCTAACTTATTCCAGGTACAACAGGAACAACCACCAAAGCAGGAAATTACGAAGGATATCTGCAAGATATTAAATATTTCTTAACTACTGGAACAGCACCAATTAAGTACGCGACAACGCAGCAGCGAAAGCAACTCGTATTACGATGTAAGCCATACTGCATAGTGTCGGGATATTATATAAGAAAGGCAAAGATGAAGTGTTAAGGAGTGTGTGCCAATGGAAGAAGTACAGACCGTATTACGGGAAGCTCATTCTGGAGAACATGGCGGACATTTTGCAGGAACATTAACAGCCGAAAAATATTACAGTCTGGATTATGGTGGCCTATTATTCAAGGACGCTATCGACTATTGTCAAAAGTGTTTGAAATGCAACGAACACCAACCAGCTCCACATCATCAAGTACAACCATTGCATCCAACGGAACCATTAGCTCCATTTATGAAATGGGGAATGGATTTCATGGGACCAATCAATCCTAAAAGTAGTAAGCAGAATCAATATATATTGGTACTCACGGATTATGTTACTAAATGGGCAGAGGCTATCGCATTACGGGATTGTCGCGCAATACGGGTAGCTAAGTTTATCTACGAGAATATCGTAGTACGATTTGGCGCCCCAATGGAACTTATCAGTGATCAAGGAAGTCATTTCGTTAACAACGTCATCAAAGTACTTTGCAACGAGTATTTAGTAAAACATTACACCTCTACTGCGTATTATCCACAAGGAAACGGACAGGCAGAGGCTACCAACAAAATATTGAAGACAGTACTAACCAAGATAGTAAACACTAATCGTAAGAATTGGGATGAAAAACTTCCATCAGCATTATGGGCATATCGTACTACGTATAAAGTGGCCACAAAGTTTACTCCATTTCAACTTACATATGGATTGGAAGCAATTACTCCTATAGAGTATATTATACCATCATTACGGATGTCACTGAATACGGCATTGGGGAAGCAGAGCAAGTTAAGCAACGGCTACTACAACTAGAAAAACTTGATGAAAAACGGCAACAAGCAGTTTTTAATATACAAGCTATACAAACCCGTATTAAGGCATGGCACGATCGTTTACGACGAGTACAACGACGACCTTTATTCCGAGTCGGAGACATGGTATGGCATTATCAAGGGAATCTTCGACCGATTGGTCATAATTCAAGTCCAAATGGCAGGGACCGTATATAATTACCGACATACGAGAAAACAATACGGTCATATTGATGGATGTACCACAAGAGTCATACTTACTACGAATATGAATCGAGTACGGAAATATACAACGAACAAGCCAGCAGAAGATCTCGACACGATCCGGAATACGGACGGCACGATCGATGGACACAGACATAGCAGTATTAAACATTAATACGGAATACGTCAATATCGTAACTGGAAGACGATAAGGAAAAATGTGTAGCTAGTTGGAGGGTCGACGTCAGTAGAATCTTCTCGAAACATCAACAGAATAAGTCACACGAGCAAGGACAGAATCCAAGATAGCGGCAAGTCCGAGGAATGCAAAATCCAATGATGAGATATATTCTAGCAAATCTATCGAAAACCAAGGAAATTGCACATACAACCAATCTAATTCTGACACGTGGGCAACTGCGCAGAAATTGATGACCATAAATTTAACAGAGTATAAATTGAGGGTACTCGGCGCCGTCAGCATTCTATAGGGTTTCAAAATTCTTCCTTAGTTTCTTCGATATTTCCCACTTCCAATTTGTCTTTTCTTCCTTCTTTTCCTTCTTCTATTTCAAGGTGCGCATGGAATCTATGGATGAGTATACTGATACGACAAGCAATTCGGCAACGGGGTCAATGTTGATTCCCAATTGGAGCCAGCGGTGTCAATTCCACTTCCGCCAGTGCTGTATCGGATTGTTCGTCCAGCACCAGCACTGATTTTGGACATTCGAGAATGGATTGAGAGGATGCAACTAGAGCGATATTTTGAAATATTCGTGCACAAGCGATTGGACCAACAAGGGGAACATTTGGTCGATCAGGCAATTAAGGCGTATCTACCACAATACAAGGCTTTGCAATTACAGGGTGGAGCATTTGCGTTTTCAAGTAAGCTCATTCGCAATCTGTTTAGATTTCCAGAACCAGATATTGCTTATGATCCAATTCCTCAAGTCAATACATATGTTCAACATATACCGATAACATGGACAAATTTCGGCAAAAACAGAAGACGGCGAATGCGGCACCAACATCAATCCTGCGAGAACCGCATAAGGGACGCATTAAGGCTATTACAACTACCTTCGCTTTCCGCAAAACACCAGCAGGATTCAACAAGGAGATCGGGTATGTTTATCACCAATCTGAGCAGGGACAGAAACCAAATTGGGGGAACTGTAGTCGTAGTCGGGCTATACGGGAGTTGAACGCGCTACACAACCCGAAAGGAAGGACAAGGAAACGACCGTATTTCTAGTACTACATCATATTCTCACTAGTCTGAATATTACGTACGCGGATTTAGCACCCGAAGGTACACCGGTAATTACGTCGCGAATAGGTTTTTGGTTAGGTCTAACGAATCAGTATCCTGATAATGTGTTTGATGTCCGTAATTTGGATGCGCCACTACCGACCAAAACAAAGAAGCGGACCACGTACACAATCCATGAAGCTAGAGGAGCCACAGGCAAAGGAGCCCGAAATCGTAATCCGGCTTTCGGATGAGGACGAAGGGGATATGAAGTGTTGCAGCGGGACCATTACCACGAGGAGATCAACGAAGAAAGCGAAATAAGCCGACAGCATCAACTTCGTACCACATACGACAGGTGATGGTACTGTACTATCAGACCAGCATACGACTACAGGATCGAGTTCCACAAACCCAAGGAGTATGACGATTCTGTGCCAGTCACCAGTACGAATCCTCCCGTAGTTCCGTCACCACCATCAGTACACCACCAAACTACGGCAGGTACATCTACTCATATCATACCTCCTCAGGTAGAACCTCCAGCGCAGCATGTACGGGAATCCACAGTACGACATTCAGGACAAGAACCGAATTTGGCAGAACCGACACTACTATCTACCAAGAACAACAACGAATACGATAAAGAGGGCACCCGCAACAGCCCTATTCACCGATATACAGCAGATGGGTCATCCGCTTCGGATCGACAGGAACGTGATGTCTCGAGAAGTTTGAAGCGCACTCGTGACCAGACAGCTTCACCCGGACTGCCACCACAAGACCCACCATAGGATACGACAATTGAAGGTCAGCTCACTCATCTTCGCAATGTCTTTGATGTATTACGCAGTAGATAGCACTTCAACGTGCGGAGCTACTTTCAGTCAGCAACTTCATGACGTTGCAACACACTTGACAAGCAGTATTCGGAGCAGTCGAATATCATACGCCGGTTGTACGAGCAAAATAAGGTACTTATGGACACAGTGCATACACTAGTTGAGCAAGTTTAGTATCCATGAGAAGGTTAGTGACTTCAATCCGCAGCAACACCAACATCAGAGGAGCGGACGAAGTGCGGAAATTACGTGAAGAAAATTTAAGTTGAAGAGCTTCATTAGTTCTATGTGCGCACATGCGGGCACATCATAAGATTGCATCGGGATGATGCAACACTTCCAGTTTGGGGGGATGTTAGATCATAGTTAGACGTTGGTAGATTTTCTTGTTTTTCATGGGCAATGTAAATGGGAAAATATCAAAAACAATATATATTATGGAAACCGAGAGTGGAAAGGATATATGGGAGTACAAGTTACGGATGCACCACCGCATTACGGGGCGTTACCGCAATATGGTAGAAGCGGAGTACGGCATTTATGGATAAGGATAAGGAGGAGTTATAGTAACCGAATGGATAAGGCTAGGAGGCAGTTATGGTAACTGCTAGTACGGGTATAAATAGACCAAATTAGGACTAGAAGGGTATCCCGAGTATACTGTTGTTTTGTACTATGTGCCGTGAGCGGACATAATATAAGTTTCCTTTCTCTCTCAATACGTCTATCTCTTACTCATATTTCTATGATATGTAGTATACTATTCTTATTTTCCAGTACTATGACGGGATCCGTAGTACTGCTACCTGCTAATACACCTTGCCATCTTTACCCTCTTTCCTGATTTCTGATGTTTGATTATGTCCGTAATTCAAACCGACTGACCCTTAGTACGGGTTGATCAAAGTACGAAGAGTCAGAAAATTACGGTTTAACATAAAATTTCTTGTTATTTCATGGGCAATATAATGGGAAAATATCAAAAACAATATATATTGTGGAAACCGAGAGTGGGAAGGATATATCGGAGTACGAGTTACTAAAGCCATACCGCAGTATGAGTCATTACCATGATACGATACTAGCGGAATATGGCATGTTTGGATAAGGATAAGGAGTTACAGTAACTGAATGGATAAGGCTGAGGGCAGTTGCGATAACTGCTAGTACAGGACCTAGAATACGAGTATAAATAGACCAGATTAGGACTAGAAGGGCATCCCGAGTATACTGTTATTTTGTACCATGTGCCGTGCGCGGACATAATATAAGTTTCCTTTCATTCTCCATATGTCTCTTACTTACTCGTATTTCTGTTTTGATGTATACTAATCTTATTTCTAGTACTCTGACGGGATCCATAGTACTGCTGCCTACTATACACCTTGCCATCCTTACCCTTTCCAAACCTCTGTTGTCTGATTTCTTCTCTTTCTTATTTCGGTAGACCCTTAATATGGGTTTATCGTAGGCAATCTTACATGTGTGCAAATGATAGGATTTTACGGTTCAACAGTCACTGATAAGTTCCATTTGATTTTTATAGATAAACTTGGCTACACGTGTTTGCGTGCAACAATCCCGTAATGCGATAGCTTCCGCCCATTTAGTAACATAATCCGCGAGTACCAACATATATTGATTCCTCTTGCTGCTTTTAGGATTGATTAGTCCCATAAAATTCATTCCCCATTTCATAAATGGAGCTAATGGTTCTGTTATATGTAATAGTTGAACTTGATGGTGTAGAGCCGGTTGATGTTCATTACACTTCAAACATTTTTAACAATATTTTATAGCATCCTTAAAATAACATAGGCCACCATAATCTGGATTGTAGTATTTTTTGTGCCATTAACGTTCCTGCGAAGTGTCCATCGTGTTCCCCTGAGTGGGCTTCTCGTAATACAAGCTAAACTTCTTCCATTGGCACACATCTCCTTAAGACTTCATCTTTTCCCCTATTATATAGTATACCTGATACCATGTAGTATGACTTGCATCATAAAACGAGTTGTTTGCGTTGTTGCGTAGTTGCATACTTGTCTGGTGCTATTCCGGTAGTTAGAAAGTGTTCAATATTTTGAAGATCTCCTTTGTGATTGTAGTGTTTTGGTTGTTCTTCTTGTTGTATCTGAAATAATTAGCATCTGGTAGTTCATCATTCACGCCAACACCTTCTTCCTCATGCATAATACGGCTTAAGAAATTAGCTTGTTGGTGTTGTTTGCCTGGTTTGTGGATGATTTGAAAGTCGAACTCCTGCAATAGTAAGAACTAGCGTACTAATCTTCCTTTGAGCTTGGTCTTGCTTAACAAGTGTATAAGAGCTTGATGATAGACAATGAATTTGACTTTGTTTGCTAACAATAATGCCAAAATTTCTTAGCTGCATAAACCATTCCGAGTGCCTCCTTTTCCGTAGTCGTGTAGTTTTCTTCTGCAGGTGCTAACTGCCGACTCGCGTAATATAATGGACGATCTTTTCTATCTTCCTGAGTTTGTGTTAATATGCATCCGATAGCATATGATGATGCGTCCACTTGTACATGAAATTCCTGTCGCCAATTTGGACTAGCTAGAATGGGAGCCTTCATTAATGCTTGCTTTAACGTGTTGAAGCTCTATTCGCATTACGGATCCCATTTGAATAGTTGTGTTTTCCTCAGTAGCATAGTTAATGGTTTCACTATTGCTGCGTAATTTTTGATAAATCTTCGATAATATCCCATTTTCCTAAGAAGCCGTCGTACTCCACTTACATCTTTAGGAGGTTGCATTGTTTGTATGACTTTGATTTTATCTTGATCTACCATTATTCCATCCTTGCATATAATATGCCCAAGTAAAATTCCTGATCTTACAGAAAACGCACTTCTTTGGATTAAGAGTTATATTATTTCAACATTTCCAAAACACTTTGTTAAACAGTCTAGGTGTTTGTCTTGCGTTCCATAAATGCTAAAATCATCCAAGAAAATTTTCATAAACGTGGTCAAATAATCCCGGAATGTTTCACTAACCAAACGTTGAAAGGTAAATGGTGCATTGCATAGCCCAAAAGGCATAACGTGATACGCATATGTACCCCAAGGACTAATGAATGCCGTTTTTGGTTGATCCGCTGGATCCACTTGTACTTGGTTATATCCTGAAAATCCATCCAAAAAGGAGTACATTTCATGTCCTGCTACTATCAACAATTCTTTGGTGAATGGTATTGGTACGTATCCCACTCGTTACATCGTTCAATTTCTTATAATTGACGCAGATACAATTTCCATTTTTCTTTGGTACTACAACAATTGGTGATAACCATTGCGGGTTTTCAATTGGATAATGAATCCGGCCTGTAATAACTTGTCCACTTCTTCTCTAACTTTTGCCAAGAATGTTGGATTCATTCGGTATGCTTGCTGTTTCCTGGGGACTGCATGTGGTAGTAATTTATTTATGGGTACAAATTGTGGGTGGAACTCCCTTGAGATCTTCGTAACTCCAAGCAAAGACATCTACATTTGACGTAGTACATTATCAATTGTCTTCGGTATTCCGGTTTGAGATCAACTGCTATTCGTACTTTGCGTGGTCCATATTCACTTTTTAATTTCACTTCTTTAGTCTTCTCATTGGTCGTAATTTCTAGTTTTTGTTGAGTCCGTATTCTTTGTTCGTGCCTGTCTCGAATTGTAGTTGTTGTTGCAAGGTTGTTTAAACTTATCCATCAGTCCAGAGTATCCATATGTTGCTGTTGTTGATCACTAGTAGTTGTCTTTTGGTTTTCTTCTTCTGGTGTCATTTGATATAAATCAGCTTGTGCTATCTTTACGAGGTCTGGGTTACTTTTGAAAAAGTTTTTTCTTCTTCCTTGTTTAAGCCGTAATACCAATCGAAATCCTCCATTCGTAATGGTCGAGTTGGTCATTCGATTGCTTTTTCTGTTGTGTTGAATACTGCTGCTTCTTGTTCATTCTTATAGAGTACCATTTTGTCGTGCTCCCAATTATGTCGTACTTTTGCATCTCTTAACCATGGTATTCCCAGTAATATCTGGTATGGTTTACTTGTCTGCTCGATACATAGTACGACCAAAGACACCTTAAACTTATTCCTGCAATTTCTATACATATGGATCTGATTATACCAACAGGTCTGACTTTTCTCTGATTAGCCATTCATACCAAGAAGGGCACATTTTCAATAGGCCCTAGACCCAATTGTTTGCAAGTCTGCTCTTCAATTATATTCACTCCTAACCTCCATCAATAGGTATGTTTTGGATGTTGTTTTTGCCGATTCGAGCCGTAATCATTGGTACTTCTTCACAATCCTTCTCATCTGTAAGAACTTCCGTGGTATTCACTCCCACTTGACTTGTGTCAGTTTGAATGTTGCTAAATCCAAAGCATTTGTTATCTGTGTTCGCAAAAATGGTGCTAGGTCAGTAACTCTCTTATAGTTAACTGTACAGGTTGTTGCAGAATAATGCGACAATACGATCTCCAAGTGGTACTACTGATGTGGATTGCTGTGAATGCATGCTCATTTCATTAGGCATAGAGTCTTGATTTTCCTCCTATTGCATTTTCTGAATTTGATCAGCCACTCTTTGTACTGTAGCCTTCTTTCTCCCAATTCTTGCGTATTGGTTCTTTTGTTTGGTTCAACCCTACTCATTTAGCTTGTGTTATAGCATATGTCTTTGTTGAGGGTAATTCTGTATCTTGTTCCCATTTGCACTTGTAATTTTGTTTTCATGGTCATCCGCTAGATCATTTTCTTGTTGAACTTTAATTCTCCGTGTCGCTGGTTCAATGGGAGATGTTCTGGTGTTAAATTTGCATTGTGGACATTCTGGTGAATAATGTCCCATCTCACCGCATGTGTAACAGCAATACTATTGAGTCAATTACATTTGGTATAATAGTGTCCTTTTTCTCCACATCTGAAACATGTCACATTCAGATTCAAACCTCGTAATGCTGGTGGAGGTGGTATTGGTGCCAATAAAGTGGTCCGATTTGTGCTGGGGCTGGTAACAGCGATTGTCCCCTTCGTGATATTTCTGTATTATTGCCTTGTCGGTAGAATGCTCCGAATTCAAAGGGAAATCTCCTTCCATTTTTGTTTCTTCGTTCCCCATTACACGCTCATTGCGGATAGTCGTATGGATTAGTATTTCGTGATTGTGGATAATCATTTGAGTTTGCATTCCGGGTGTTGTTCCATCTGGGTGGTGGTGGAAAACTCTCAGTACGTTCAATCATTGGTTGGGATTTATATCCTGCATTCCGACATTGCCTTGCTTCATGTCCTATTCCTCCACACATCTGACGCTTGGGTACTTTACATTCAGAAGCATTATGTCCTTCATTTTTGCATGTTGTGCAAATATTGTTTTGGTTCTTGGCCGTATTTTGCTCTCCTTCCGGTATTGTCTCCTTCTTAATTCTCGTTCATCATCATCTACGTATCTTGGAGGTATCAACACTTCAAGTTGTTCTGCTTCTTTAATTGTCATGCGGTTTTATCAATCGTACTTGAAGCTGTAAATTGTCCCGTAGTCTGTTTATATACCATTTCTTTGCCAATTTATCACTGACATCTCCGACCTCGCAGTGGTTGTATAATCTTCATAATCATCGCATGTAATCTTCCACCACCTCAGTAGGTCCTTGCTGTATTTCCTGTAACTGTACTATCGGGTCTTGTTTACGATATTTTTGTACATAGTAATTCCTAAATAGTGCAAGTAGTGTACTGTACTTATCAATTATGATGGCATTTTCGTAATACCAATCGCTAGCGTCTCCCTTCAACGTAAATGGAACTATTCGTAGTTTCTCGTATTCATCCTTGATTTCGTTAGCTTCACACGCCTTCTTAAATTGCTGTATATGGAGATTTGTATCCTCATTCTTGAGACCTAAAAAGGTAGATGGTATGACCTTCCTCGTAATTGTTAATGTTCCCATCTTGTCATTTACTTCCATTGACAACAGATCCCAGTTTCCTCGTGTTGGTGTACGCTGCACATGATCGTCACTCTCCTGATTATTATCCTCTTCCTCTGTAACCTCGTTGTACTTTGTCATTTGTTGCTCCTCTCCTCGAGCTTCAGTTTGCTCCTTCCTTCTCTGTTCTTCACGCTCTTCAATTCTCTGTCGTGTCTCTATTACTGCTTGTCATCTTAAGTATTGCTCTTCGCGCTCTCTTTGCTGTCTCTGCCTGATCTCTTCATATCGTTGACGTTCTGCAAGAATACATCGATAATCATCCATTCACTTACTACTATATGCTGCAGATCCATTCTCATGCTGTCTTTGTTGAACGTTCTTCCATTTTCGCAATAGTTGTCCTGATTGTATTGAGGACTCACTTCCGAACCTTTGAAAAGCCTCAATCTTCTTCTTCCGCCGTAATTTCTCTTTACACTTCTTTGGGTATTGGTCTACCCATCCTGGTACATTCTACAAACACATTATCAGTTACCTACGAACACGACCATCCCTCCGTGGTCGCCATATGTTGAACCTTGTAATCCTACCAACTGAACATAGTAGAGGTCGCCATCGACAAATCCGTATTAAGGGTCTATTAGAATAAGATATAGAAGAAATCAGACATCAGAAGTTTGAGAAAGGGTAAGAATGGCAAGGTGTATAGCAAGCAGCAGTACTATGGATCCTATCACAGTACTGAGAAAATGAATAGTATACATCAAAGCAAAAACATGAGTAAGAGATAGACGTATAAAGAGGGAAAGGAAACTTATATTATGTCTGCGCATGGCACATGGTACAAAATAACAGTATATTCGGGATCCCTTTCTAGTCCTAATCTGGTCTATTTATACCCGTACTCCTGGTCCCGTACTAGCAATTATAGTAACTACCTCTTAGCCTTATCCATTCAATTACTATAACTCCTTCTTATCCTTATCCAAGTATGCCGTACTCCACCTTAAACATCATATTGCGGTAGTGACCCACTCATATTACGTTCGTGACTTGTACTTCGATATATCCTTTCCACTCTGGGTTTTCAACAATATATTTTATTTTTGGTGTTTTTCCCATTATATTCGCCCATGAAATAACAAGAAATCCTATAAATGTCTAACTACAATCCTAATAGTGCTCACGTTGAAATTGCTCAAAATTTATCATGATTCGTGAAAGAAAGGAAAAAAAGGAAAACAAGGGAGAAAAGCTAAGAAAAAAAAAGTAACAGGAAATTAGGGAGCTATGAAAGTAATTACTATCAAACTGTCAAGCCATGATCCAAGAACAAATAAAAGAGCAGGATTCCGAGAACAAGGAAGCTTGACTTGGGAGCAGGACAAGAAGCAGGACATGAACTAGGAACTAGGAGCAGGATGAGAACTAGGAATAAGAGGCGAGCAAGAGGCGAGCAAGACAAGAACAAGAAACAAGAATGATCGTATAATGACTAGTGTTAATAGTAACTGATTATATAACAATTAAGTCGGAGCTTTTATGCTCACAAATGCAAGTTATAACTAAAATGGGCATGGCTATAGTCCCATTTCCTAATAATTAGCAATTTTAGCTATTTAATTAGCATTTTCTAATATTAAAGGAATATTCTTTAGAATATATGTTTGAAAATAGAATATTCTTTAGAATATTCTATTTTGTATTCTACCCTTTAATAAATTATAGCATTCATTGAACAAAAATTAATAACATTATAAAAGTAGAAGGTATTAAATTATATAATATATTGCCTAATATAACAATTAAGGAAGAGCATAAGAGGTACATTAT
Source organism: Selaginella tamariscina (assembly GCA_003024785.1). Taxonomy (NCBI): domain Eukaryota; kingdom Viridiplantae; phylum Streptophyta; class Lycopodiopsida; order Selaginellales; family Selaginellaceae; genus Selaginella; species Selaginella tamariscina. The sequence continues at coordinate 658,443 of PUQB01000003.1, read as the reverse complement.
ATAAATATTGATGTTGTTATTAAAATATTAATATTTAAATATAACATTATTAATTAAAAATTTGTAGTAGTAATAATATATATATAAAATCCTATAATAATATAGTCAATCTTCCATATCATTTTTTAAATTTATATAGTTAAGTAAACAATTTGGTACTATTATTAAAGAGTTTATAATAATTATGAATATTAAATATATGATATTTTATAATTTTGTAATTACTTTAAGCTTCAGAAAACACACATTCCCTTGCAATTTTGTTAATCGTGACTTTATCAATACTTCTTGACATCCACCCATATCGAATGGATTTAACATTTATAAAACATGCTGGGTCTTTTTGATTGGGAGACCATGTTTTCTCTAGGCATCCATTATATCTTTCGCTCTCCTTTTCGTGTCGCCTTTTTTGTGGTTTGAACCATGCAACCTTAACAATACTATTTTTGTGATTACTTCAGGTGTGTCGATAATTTGACCCATCCAAATAGGCTGATTATATGACGCATCTGGAGTAATGAGAACCATCATTAGTTTTTGAAGATCCTGGCAGCAATCAAAGTATGCTTTAGGTTTTTGGTTCCTTTGTCTAACAAAGTGTGGGGTTTGCACTTCCACATCACTACTGGCTTCTATGTCATCTGTGCTCAGTGATGTCATTTCAATCTTCTCGCCACCTTGATTTAGGCCAAAAAGGGTGTTGCAATTCTGTACTTGTGACAGTAGGCCCTTCCAACTCTCGAACAAAAAAGTCTCCCAATAGTCACCACATGCTTATATAGTTCTGAGTAACCAGTTGCCTTATCAGAATTCTTTGGCATCGATTTTTGAACCCATGCCACATATTTTTTGATGCCATCAATAATAACCTCTTGTTCCTTGAGCTGGGCACTCAATGGAATAGGTCTAGTTGTCCTTCTGGGAGAAGTGGCTTTCCATTCTCTCCACTTTTGAAAAGCATTAACCCCTCTTTCGGTAACCACTCCTGCTCTGATGGCCGTAACTTGTACTGCATAATAGGTATACCATCTCGTATGGAGAAAAAGAATTGTAGCGGCACAAGGTGACCAACTAAAGAATCACTCCCCTCTTTTATATACTCCTTGAGAAATTTTTTGAAGTCTGGCACCTCAGTCACAAGCAAAGCACAACTTTTTTGAGATGCAATTTTCAAAAAGATTCATCATATGCAGTAAGGTAAGTGCACTTGTCCTTTTTGTAGAGTTGGAGACCTTGCTGAAGAACGCATCAATATCTTCATGAGTGTGACCAACCATAAGAAAACTGAGCGTGATTGTTTCAAACACACCTTTGGCAACAAGCATTGACAAGTATGCTAGCACATATCTAGAAAATAAAAGTAAGTATGAGCTTGAGAAACCCTTAAGTAAAATGATTTACCTATTTTTGTTCTCGCCTGCACAATTATCCATCTGTAAAAGCAAATGACGAGGAAGCTTATTTGATGTTGAGGACACATGTACACTATTTGAGCTAGATCCCTCCACTGAACCTGAACTCTCAACAGGGCCATATGTTTTTTGTTTTTTGTGCAGGTTGCTGACAATGCCTCTCATATTCCCAAGTAGCCTCAAGTGCAGACGTGTTCATGAGAGCATTATGTAAAGGTTGAAGGTGTGTTTTCTTCACTTTGAGATCATCACCGATAGGACTTGTCTGTGATGGGCTTCAAGGTTTCTGAAACACATGGCCAACGACCCAATAGTGAAATTGGAGTTGCTAGACCAATGTGGAAGTGAAAAGTGTCCATATGATTCACAACCGTGTCCATGTGTTAACACACCTGTCAATGAAATCGGAAGTTTCATGACATTTCCAAGGCACTTTGGTGTTGCAACGAGCTTTGGAATGCTGGTCTTTGAATGATCCATCTTGTCATGGATCAAGCACAGGTACTCTGATGGGTGTGACACAGAAAGCATGCGGTGTGCATAGTACTGAGACCGGCAAGTTTGTTGCGCAATCATGTGGGCCTCCACCTTCTTTTGAATGGCAGTGATCTCCACCAAGGTTTTTGCACAAGCCTCTGCAGCCTTTAATGATGTACAAGTGTCACACTTGGAAAAGCTAGAGTGTTTTGCAATCTCCACATCCTTAAAATGAGTATTCATATGTTGTTAAAGGTACCAGTGCAGATTGCTTGCAGCCCCATCAAGCTGAGGCACTTGTTCACATGTTCACACAGCTTCAATTGAGTGTAGATCGAAGGCAAAACCTTGAGATTTTCCCTGACCCCTGCATTTGTGGTTCGGCATTTGTGAGGCATCCTGTCTGCATTTGCTTCCACAAAAGCCTTGAGTATCTCTATGGCTGCCATAATGTGAGAGCGGGTTTTGACCAAGCCAGTGTTCCCATGTACTGAGGTTCGCGCTCCATCTAACCACTCATCCCTCCGACGGTAGAACGTGGTCTTTGGGAATCCCATATATACTGTACCAAGCTTTGAAGCAGATGGCCACCTTATTAAATACCATGGATGTACTCTGATAACCTGTGTCCGAAGCCATTCCATCAATACACCCAGTTAGTGCAGCATATACAAACTCTGCCTTTGCTTTGGGTGAGCGTACGAAAGACATGTCTACATTGGGTAATTTCATTCCGGTCTGCCATCTGACAACACTTCTTCTTGCAGCAGTCAATCGTGGAAATGCTCGTAACACTTTGGAAGATGTAGGATCCATCTTCATCCTCTTGCTGAAACATGTAGGGGAAGATCTGCAACCCATGAATCGCCTTTTTCTTACAATAGGACCAATGCAAGGAACCTCTTCAAATATGGGTTGTTCTTCCGGGTTGTTATTATTGATATCCAACCCAGAATATGTTGAACCATCTTGCCGTCTTAATTCAGATGTTCGCCACCTCACGAGGGATCCAGGATGCAAAGTGCCATTAGGTGAAACCTCTGTCACAACTACACCCACGAAGTCGGACCCTAGTTTCTCTTCTGACATTGCTTCCATTGGATTTATAGCTGTGATGATGCCTCTCCCAACCTCAATCTCATGAAGAAAGAGAATCACCTCATCCATCACAGCAGGCAAGCCATCATCTGGAAAACTCGTGCTGCTGTTTGTTTGTGACTCTGTATATTCTGTGTCAGCCTTGACTTCATCCAAATTCCACAATACAGGAGAACCCTCCTTAAATTCCATTCTAGGAACCTCAACATGCTTGAAAATGGTGTTCACCCATACATACACACAAGATCCTTGAGCAATATTGTGACATGATGCATTATCATCTCGAACTTCCACAGTTCCAGTGCCAACTATCTCGTTGTTCCAAAGAAGACATACTTTATCTCCAGTATTATATATATTGTCGTACACATAAATAATTGTGTTATTTATGATATCTGTTTATGCAATATTTGTAAGAAATCATAACTGCAGTTGCTTAATAATATGTATGTGCAATAATACATAATTATATATAAAAATAATATCTCATGCTTTATTAATATAACTGATGGGCGGGATTAATCCCGCTGCAGACTCTACCCCTTCAGAGTGAATCGGTGGATTAATCCCGCCGCCGACTCTACCCCATCGGAGAGAGTCGGCGGGATTAATCTCGCCGCCGACTCTACCCCATCGGAGAAAGGCGGCGGGATTAATCCCGCCGCGGGCTCCTCAGACGAGGAAGTACCGACAGGATTAATCCCGCCGCAGATTCCCTCCGACGAGGAAGTAGCGGCGGGATTAATCCCGCCGCGGGCTCCCTCAGACGAGGAAGTACCGACAGGATTAATCCCGCCGCAGATTCCCTCCGACGAGGAAGTAGCGGCGGGATTAATCCCGCCGCGGGCTCCCTCCGACGAGGAAGTGCGGCGGGAATTAATCCCGCCGCGGGCTCCTCCGACTAGGAGAGTACCGCGGGATTAATCCCGCCGCCGGATCTTCCTCGTCTGTGAGAGTCGGCGGGATTAATCCCGCCGCAAATTCCTCTGACGAGGAAGAGGGGACAGGATTAATCCCGCCACACACTGACGACGGAGAATAGGCAGCGGGATTAATCCCGCCCACAACTCTCCGAAACTATGATTTCAAAGAGATTCGAGATGAATTCTGCCCACAAATATTTAAAACAGGGAAGTAGTGGCGAGATTAATCCCGCCACCCCTTCTCTGCCTCCTAAAATGGTTGGCGAGATTAATCCCGCCGACAACTCTTTTTAAATAAATTCAAGTAAATCATTATCAGTTGAGAAAGTTATCGGCGGATTAATCTCGCCGCTCTTTTTAAGAGGCGGAGAAGCATTGCCCGAACTAATTCTGCCATAGCTATGAAAGAGATGGTGGCAGAATTAATCCCGCCACCTCTTCAAAGAGGCGAAAAAAAATGGCTGGATTAATCCCGCCGCCCCGGTTAACCGAGAATACTAAGTTAAAAGTATATTTAAACGGGATAAATCCCCTAACAAAATATATTGTAATCCTAATGCATTCCTAAATCCCTAAATTCTAAAATTTAAGAGAGAATGTAAGAGAGTGAATCTTTATAAATATATCTAAATTTGTTTATAATACTTACTTGTAAACAACACTGAAGGCGCCGTGCTTTCTTATAAACAATAGCGCACCCAATTTAATGTCGCTCCTGAGCTGATCATTAAGAAGAAAAAAGAAAATCTGAAGAGTGAAAATGAAGAAACCCTTGCCGGAGAAAGAACCAGATCTGAATTTGAGTGGGAAATTAAATGTATTTCAAATTTACATGTCAGACTAATAATACTTATGTCAGAAATTCAAAATTTTTGAAATAACAGAAAAGAAAATTTAAAATGAGTTGAAACAATAACCGACAGTCTGACATATATACTCTTCAATTCTAATGAGTGTTTTAAAATTGCATTTAATGTCATTCAAGTGCTTCAAGCTGTTTAATATTACGAAATTTTTGTAATTATTCTACATTCTTAATATTCAAGTATATATTATTAAGTTTATATTATATATATATATATATATATATATATATATACACTAATACAATAAATAAATTGATATATTATTATGTATCATTTAAAATATATTCATAGTCTGTTTATTATTATTATTTTCTTAATTACTCGAGTAATTAATTTACATTTCCTACTATTAATGGGATATTCTTTGTTATTTCTTAATATTCAAAGAATATTCCAGTATTAAACATGATTATCATAATTAAATTAGTCTTATTCTTAATTATCTCAGTAATTATTTTACATTTGTATATATTAATGGGATTTTCTCAATTAATTTGTTATTATTTCAAGAATATTCTAGTGTTAAACCTTATTATCAATTTTAAATTAATATATATTATTAAAACTATATATGGCTATATATTAGATAAAATTATATATTATTATGTATAATTTAAAATATGTTCATAGTGTGTATATTAATATTATTTCTTAATTATTCGATGTTTATTTTGCACATATTATATATAAACACAATCATAAATTATATATACATGTGCACACGCATTAGAAGCATTTACATAGACACATATGCACACACATGCACATTGCCCTAAATCAAACTTGAGAAATTATATGTTGCTTCTTTATTGAAAAACATCATGTTCAACGCATGTATGATTTATATGTACTCAGTGTGTGTGTATGTAACACATTGAATTTACACATGTAATATATATGTATGTCTGTGTATACACGTGTGTATGTATATATGTGTACTAATATAATATATGCAATGTGTACGATTTTTCATTTGTTAACACTCTATCTCTTCTCTCATACATACACAGTGTCACCATGCATAATCCCTTCTCTCATACATACACACCATGCATGATCATGATCCATAATATGTAGCCTGTCTCTTCTCTCATATGTACACACCATGCATGATCCATAATATGTACTGATGTTACAATATTATGTAATATGTATAATGTATATCTGTGTATAACACTCACTCCTCTCATACATAAACACCATGCATGATCCATCCTAACCCTAAACCCTAAACCCTACATTGAATTTACACATGTAATATGTATGTATATCTGTGTGTATACACGTGTGTATGTATATGTGTGTACTAATATATCCAATGTGTATGAATTTAATTTGTTAACACTCTCACTCTTCTCTCATACATACACACCATGCATGATCCATGTAAATATGTACTGTCTCTCTTTTCTCAAACATACACACCATGCATGATCCATAATATGTATTGTCACTCTTCTCTCATACATACACACCATACATGATCCTGTACTCTGTCTCTCTAATATTAATATATACTAATATGTATGTATGTCTATGTGTATAATACTATGTGTGTATATATGTATCGCTGCATGTGAAACTTTAACACTCTCATACACGTGTTAAACCCTTGCATGATATTTATTCTTGGGGTGTATGTGATACACCCACGCACACGCACACGTTGATAATATAATGAAAGAATATTCGTTTAGGGCGAATCTATAGTTTATTCTTTTTAGGGTTTAAGTATATTCTTAAAAGGAATATTCGATTAGGGTTAATATATATTCTATTCCTTTTAGGGTTTTGGTATATTCCTAGGGTTTGTAAGGCGGCGGCGGCGGCGGCGGCGAAATCTCCTTCTCTCTTTCACACAGGTGAGATCTCTCTCTCTCTCTCACACGCACACTCCTCTGCGTTTATTTGTGAAATTTATTTATTTTTATTCACATATATATTTATATGTGTGTGTATCTTAATAATATAATTTAGATCTTTATCTCTCGCACACACACGCACACTCGTATACACACACACACACACACACACACACACACACACATATATATATATCTCCTTCTCTCTCTCTCTTCTCTATAGATCTCTATCTCTCACACACACGCACACTCGTATACATATAAACACACAGATATATATATACATATACACACACACACACACACACATATATATATATATATATATATATATATATATATATATATATATATTTATTTATTATCTATATATATGTGTGTGTGTGTATCTGTATAATTTTATTGATTTGTTAATTGTATCTCTCGCACACACACGCACACTCCTGTATATATATGTGTGTGTGTGTGTTTGTTTATCTGTACGATTTTATTTGTTTCACACACGCATACACACGATATACATATACACATATATATATATATATATATATATATACCTATGTATACATACATATATTATGTGTACCAGTATCTGTATAATTTTATTTATTTATCTATCTCTCGCACACAGACGCGTATATATATATACATATACATATATATGTGTGTGTGTGTATCTGTATAATTTTATCTGATTTGACTATCTCTGGCACACACACGCACTCTCCTACACACACATATACATATATATATCTATGTGTGTGTGTGTGTAGCGGCGGGATTAATCCCGCCGCTATATAATTAGCCACTCGGCGGCGAGATTAATCCCGCGCTCATTCATTACCCTCGTGAGTGGCGGGATTAATCCCGCCGCCATTGGCCTGCCTGAAGTGCCTAGGCGGCGGGATTAATCCCGTCGGATTCCGCGCAGGGCATTAGCGTCCAGCGGGATTAATCCGCCGCCTAGGGCCGAAGTGAAGGGCCTGGGCGGCGGGATTAATCCCGCCGCATACGCATGCCCTGCGCGGAATCGGGCGAGATTTATCCCGCCGCCATTGGCCTGCCTGAAGGGCCTAGGCGGCGGGATTAATCCCGCCGGATTTCGCACAGGGCATTGATGTTCGGCGGGATTAATCCCTCCGACTAAGGCCCGAGTGAAGGGCCTGGGCGGCGGGATTAATCCTATCGCATACGCATGCCCTGCGCGAATCGGCGGGATTATCCCGCCGCTAGGGCCGAGTGAAGGGCCGGGCGGCGGATTAATCCCGCTGCCCTGCGCAAATCGGGCGGGATTAATCCCGCCGCCAAAGGCCTGCCTGAAGGCCTAGGCGGGGATTAATCCCGCCCGATTCGCGAGCAGGGAATTGGCGTCCGGCGGGATTAATCCCGCCGCATAGGGACCGAGTGAAGGCCCTGGGCGGCGGGATTAATCCCGCCGAGCCTTCAATGCCTGTTGGAGGAATGAATCCGCCACCCTTCCTTTTTTCTCCATTGGTGAGTCGGACCAATCCCAAACGTTTCTGTCTGAGACGTAGAAGGTTTACAACATACCAATGGAGAGAACTGGGAAGGGTGGGAAATTCATTTAACCATCCCTTACATGGTGGGCGAGATTAATCCCGCCTCCTTTCTGGAGTCACTGAAGGGGTGGTGTGAAATAAATCCTGCCCAGTTCTCTCTGAGACCGAGAAGGGTGGCAAGATTAATTCCGCACTCCCGTTCAAGGCCTCCAGAAAGGTGGCGAGATTAATCCCGCCCACTCTTTCAGGAGGCATTGAAGGGGTGGCGAGATTAATCCCGCCGCACCTTCCATGTGAATATATATGTGTATTAGTATATATAAGTTGCATATCTCATTTTATTTACTTTTATCATCTTATCATAATATTTCGAGTAAAAGCTAGGAATCTATGTAAAACTGTCCAGAGCTCACATTTGTGGTGGTTCTAAAACGAAATGTTATCTTTTTTTGCACTAGCACAAATGTGAGCTTTGGACAGTTAATTCCGTCTACTTCTCTCTGTGTATTATTTTTGTATATTCGGGTTTATACAAGTGTGTGTGCGTTTTTATATGATTTGTATTCATAGTGTATTATTTTGCAGAAGGACGATTTGATCAAACAAGGAGATCGAGTCATTAGTATGGAGTCGTCGTCAAATTCTGGGTAAGAATTAAAATAAAATCTGTTATACTCGGATACTTGAACTAATCATTTTTGTATTCAGATGTGGAATTGAGTGACATTAAAGACGAGAGCAGGAGAAGAGATGGGCAGGGGGATTCTGGAATCAACTTGGCCATATTTAAATAAACGGGAAGCGCATTGGAACAACCATGGTTGCTGTCAAACTAACCTCTGTCACATCTCATGGACAAGCAAAACAATGGAAAGTGGGTTGCTAGTCAAGCATCCGAAAGCATGCTGCGAACCCAGATTGACGATGCTCGACACATATGCCTTGTTCCATCCAATGTCACGTTCTCGGATCCAGAGGTCGCCAGTTACAACATTAATTTCGGGTGGTTTTGTCGACTTGTGGATAATGACGTTCACGTGTTCACTAATGATGTTGACCTTGGAGTTCTTCTTCAACTCAACGAAAGCCCATCTATGGAGGGGATCCATCTGGATGTCTACTTCGAAGATCTTCAGACTCATCGAGTAGGTGTATTGTCAGGAGATATTGCTTCACAATACAGAAAATCAGCAAGTGGAGCAATCGTCCCTCTTCACATTGAAGAAGAACACAGCGACATCATAAGGAGATTGAGAGGGTGGCTGGTCTCAGGTTCTTACAGATCACGTTCAATTTGCTTAGAATTTCGGGAGCTGGAAGAGTGTGCCGAGAACACTAGAACAGCATCATCGGGGATCACACATGTTGATTCGGATCGTAAGAAAATCATATCGTTTTGTCAGCTGCACCTGTGGCATCCATGCTGCAATAAGCCACAAGGAAATGATGTTGGATGATAGATTTACCAGTGTAGGGTTAATATTGCAGCGTCAACCCAAACTTCAATTACAGGCCACTCAACCAGGAACGTGTAGCTGAGCTCATGGAGAAGATGAAGGACGACAATTCTTACACCGTTCCACATAATGCTGTTTTGTGCGCATACTATGAGAGACAAAAGGCGCTGACAAAGTGTGGATCACAACACCGGAACAAATGAGGAAGTTCAGACGGAGAATAGAAAATCTAAGTACTACATCATTAGTGGCCAGCACACAATAACGGCAGCCCAACGACTTCTCGACGAACACAACAAAGGAACGATGGCAACAAAACTTTCCGAGCATACCCGTGAGAAGCTGACAAAAAGATCGGCGTTTTTAGCTAAGCCGAATCTCACAATCGAGCAGTACCATAAGTTATCGGCGGAATGGGACGCTGCAGACACCAACCACTACAACAGCAAAATATGGGAGAAGTTCAAACACACGCGAGCCGTGTGGGAATCTCTTCAGCGACCACAAAGAGCTACCGCAGGGAATACACAATCTGCGGATACCGGGTAAGCAAATTGTTTGGGCGGGATTTATCTCGCCGGTATATTAATCTGTCTTTTTCCTCAGAGAGTTGAAGAAATTGTAGCAGTTGATTTTGCCCAGGTGGGCGGGAAGGAAACATCCTTTTTGATGATGTTGATTTCTTGTCCCGAGGATAGGATCTTTGCCAAATGGTTGGGGATTATGGAATCCTTTGCAAAAGGAACACTGAAGAAGAAGCAGACAAGTGAAGTGGAGCCCTCAGAAGTCTGCAAAGAAACCCAGTAAGACGCCGAAGGCTAAGTCTGTTCAATCTATAAAGGATGTAGACAACGATTTCAAGCTCACATGGTTGAAGCCTTTAAATGGAACAACGATGGAGGAGATGGAAGTCTTGGCTGATTTGGTGATTGATGGCAAATTACAGATTAACAACAGCAGCCCCACCTCTCCTTTTCATCTCAAGGCAATGGAGTTGAAGACGGTCAGGCACTTCAAGGAGTGGTTGGGAATACACTGCCACAAACTGGGTTGGATTTCGGCTTCAACATACGAAGAGGTCAGCAAATATTTGCATGTGACAAATGATGATATGCTTGTCGAATGGGTGAATCAATCGGAAGATCTGGGCAAGAATCTATTGCACGCCAACGCCAAAAGGAGAACATTGCGATGACGCCTTCTCTTATGGCAGTCCTTCAGCAGCGGAGAACCGAGTTGAACCTTATAAAGGAGGATGCTACGAATCACGACAAGCCCTACAGATGTTTGTTGTTGGATTCGGAGACTTTATGGGGTACCATCACTGCTTGTAGGAAACCGTTTCAATTGTTCGTGATGGATCGGCGGGTGTCAAAAAATCCTTCGACAGACAGGACACTAGAGGATTTGGTGGAGAAACTTAGCCGTGCAAGCATGTACAAAGAAGGTATTTATTATTGAATTCATACTTGCACTCTTGACTGATATCTACGTTTTCAGGTATTTATTTCTTGATTCTTGCTCATGTCACCGATACCTTTGCCTTCTCCTTTGCCAAGAGGAATAAACATCGTTGGACAGGATTTTATATGAATGATGCTGATCCGAAGTGCATTGATTCGGTTGTTCACTTGGTTGTTAGGAATGCGCCAAACATTTCAAACTTCCAAATGACTGGCCAGGCATCTGTTTGCACTCCAACGGCCCTGAACCTCCATCCGATACACCGATAGGTAGAGTGACGTATTCGGCAATGTACGTTATCCAAACATCACAAGTCAAGCGGCACGGAGCATCGTCAACTTGATCAGGGGTCCTCACAGTGATGCGTGGGTTTTTGACTACTGCACTAGGGGGTCCGTCTTGAAGGAGTGTTACCTTCGGCATACATGTGTATTTGCCGTTGAAAAGGATAAGACCATGGTTGAGGACCTGAACAAGTGGATAGATAGGTTCTCAACTGATACCCCAACGAATCCATAAAGGAGTATTTGAGAAAGTTCCCTCCAGATAAGTGCGATAGCTCTGAAGACGAATCTGGTTCAATGTCGGAGTCTGAGGACGAACTTCAATCAGATATTAGACCGGAAGTTATCTCGAGGAGTACAGAACATTGCACACTCCATTACCCATGGAAACATCAATAGAAGATGCAGAAGATCTTGAACCATCTCACAAGCGGCTTAGACCTTCTTCGCCTCACTCAGAAGGTAATAGCGAAGAAGAATTGTTAATGAATTGTTAGAGTGACGAATAGTTGTAAATGAGTGTAACATAAGGCATTTTTGTATATTTCGTTTATATTTGTACAGAAAATAAATTCTCAAGGATTAATGAAGCTTTTAGTTCAAACATGGGTCACACATTAACAAGGTAAATAATATACCTTGATAATTTTAAGGTCAGCTAATTATCATTTTGCAGATGTAATGAAACAATTGAGAACATGGATTTTCAGCATTGGCATGAGGTAAGAGAGGGGTTTGGCGACAATTTCTTGTGCCACATGTCAGAATGACAGAGTTCATGCAGGAAATGGATAATAATGCAGCTCAAAACATCGTTACCATGGGGGCCACTTCAGTTTTTTCATCATCATTTTTATTGGCTTCAGTTCCGAAATCAATTTCTTCAGCGCATGCAATATCTGAATCTTGTAAGGATGATGTACAATTAAATGATGAAGGGATAGGCAACGAGATAGTGGCAACGGATAAATGTGAAAGGGAGCAAACAAGTGATTTGCAAAGTATTCAAGAGGCAACGCTATCTCATGTTACTCATGGCCATATTGTGTTGTTGGATGTCAATGGTGTTCTGCTTCATCGACAAAGGCCCGAGGATAGGAAAAAAGAAATCAAACAAGGAGATTTCATTCCTTGTCATGGTAAATTTCGATATGATATTATTTTTCGTCCAGGGTTGGATCGTCTCTTTCAAAAGCTTAAGGAGATGGGTGCGCTTGTGGGGATTTGGTCATGCATGCAGATTCATAACTTAACACCGCTGTTGAATTTACTTAAGAAACATTGTAGTGTTGCAGAAGAGGTGATTCGTAAAGATTGGATTTTTGACCAGCGAATGTGTTATAAACCTCTCGAATTTCACAATATAAGAAAGAAAGGAAAGCAAGCCATACTTCTTCAAGAATGAAAGAATAATTGGGACTCATGGGGAGATCAGTCGCTTAAGGATAACGAAGAAGAATGCATATCTTAGTAGTAGACGACTCTCCTCAGAAGGCTATGCTCAACCAAAACATTGCTTGTATTCATCCAATCACTTTCGATCCATATTCTGATACCGATATCATGGATGAGCTAGTGAACTACTTGGATACGTGCCTCAGAAAGAAGAATCTCGAAAATTTTTGTGAGCAGTATCCACCGTATCATACATTTCCTGAAGCTTTTCTTTCTCGTGATTTTGAATTTTATAAAATGAAGGATAGCAACCGGGCGCTTTATAATATTATTCTTAAGGAACGTCATTTTTAGATGAGCCTTTATGCAGACCTTGGTCTTATACATCTTATGTATTAACAAGGATGGCAACTCCCAATTGCATTCGTGAGAGTGTTAGTGGTGGCAACAACATCAATATATTGACCAAAATGATTTGATTAATCCGGAGAGTGATGATTTAGACAAAATGAGGAGATTTCTCTGTATGGTTAGGAAGAAAGTATTTATAAATAAATTAACATGTTGATAAGAAAATGATTTCATTTGTAATTATGTTTGATAGTATTTCTTCATTATTGTAAACTATTTTTAGAATAATATGAATATTCTAAGATATTTTAGGAATATTCCTTACTAAGTAAGGTTATTGAAGGATTAATTAATTAATTAATTAATATTTAAGGCTTAATTACATATTAATTAAATGATTAATTAATAATTAAAACTTAAGTATTAATTAGTAATTTATTTTATATTCCCATTTTCACGTATCATGCCCACTTTAGTTACAACGTGCATACAACTCCAAGAGTTAATCTGGTCATAAGCCTAATCTAGTCATGAGCTAGAAATGGTGACCCTTATCCTGTAGGTATATCATGTAGTATATCCTATAGGCATATCCTGTAAGTATATCCTGCAAGAATATCCTATAGGCATATCCTGTATCCCATATCCTGTATCTTGTATCCGGAATCTTGCATCCTGTATTGGGTCATGACAATAGTTTGGAAACTTCACTTTCCACCGTAGATTTAAAATGACTCAACTATCATGATAATGTCAAACACTCTTTAGTTATATGCCCAACTTGATTATATTAAAAACATCTCACAATTGCACCTATAGTTTGTGATCCTCGATTTGTGGGCAAGTTTTGGGGAACGTTGTTTAAGCAGTTTGGTACGATGCTCAAGTTCAATATAGCCTACCATCCGCAAACTGATGGTCAAATGGAGAGGGTGAATCGACAAGTCGAGGACTATCTCAAATGCTATGTTCAAGGTGATCAACTTGATTGGGCTGAACACTTAGATATGGCTGAGATATGTTACAATAACTCGACGCACACTGCGATCGGATGTAGCTCGATGGAAGTGTTGACTAGGAATAAGGGTGGTATTCCTCAGAGTATGGTGTTACCAAAAGACAATGTCAATCGAGTTCCCTTTGTAGCAGAGTTCACTAGACAGTTGTATCGGACATGGAAAGCTACTCGTCAAGCAATGGCTGTAGCTCAGGAAAGGTATCGTCAGCAGTACGATAAGCATCGACGGGATGTAGAGTATCAGGTTGGGAACATGGTATTATTGAGTACCAGAAACTTGAAGGTTCCAACGACTCTTTCGAAGAAGTTTCTATTGCACTACATAGGCCCATACAAGGTGGTGAAGCGAGTAGGGAAAGTGGCTTATGGGTTAGATCTTCCTCCAAAGTTGGGAACAATACACAATGTGTTTCATGTCAACTTGCTCGAGCCATTCCACAAGGATAAGAAACATCCACATAGATATCATAATTTACGTCCGCCTCCAGAGTTAGTTGGTGAGGAGAAAGAATTTGAAGTTGAGGCGATATTAAAGGGGCGAAACATTCATGGACGGCGAAAACGTAAACGTGAATATCTTGTTAAGTGGAAAGGGTACCCGGCATGCGAGTCGACATGGGAACCATTGAAAAATCTGCAGAACGCGATGGAGTTGGTGAATGAGTTTGAGATGAGGTCTCAAACTGATTAAGAAATAAAGTTATTTCTTCTTAACCTAGGGGCCGACAAAAAACCTTAACTAGAGGCCTCCAATATAAATTCTAGTTGACTTAAAAATTAACTAACTTGTTGTCTGTGTCGGGTGACAGACTTTGCAAACGTGCAAAAGGTCTCCAAGTGACTTTTTGTCGCAGGTGGTGCCTCCGGTAGCTGAGTTGTCGCTTAGTGAACGACGGTTATAAAGTACTTGGCTTCGCGTAATGCAAGGGGGGTAATAAAACTTGTGAACTTTTTGCTGACTCCGCATAGAGTGATTAGCGTTAGTTTTCAGTTAATTTTTTCTAACCTAGTCTAGTCTTAGAGTTAGACGTCAACAAGGATTCCAAAGGCGGGGAGTGTGTCATAGTTTTTACTATGACTCGACCCTTTATTTTGGGGTTTGACTGTTGTTACTTACCGAGTTGTGTGACGAACCCTAGATGTAGTAGGAAACATGCCCGTTTAGTGCACTTGGGTATCTAGTGATGGTCCGACCGGGTGTCATTAGGTATTTGCAGGAAACTCTAGGCGAAGCTAGAACTTACCTTCTAGAAACTCTCCCTTGGTTTGACGTTCCAGGTTAGGGTTCTTCATTAAAAATAGCTTGTCAAAAAGGGTTAGGACACCCCTAGGGTTGACCTAACCCTAGGGTTGCCCTAACCCCACGCCCTAATACCCCCCCTTAGGGGTTAGGTTTAGGGTTAGGTTAGAACAACCAATTTCTCTAAGGGTTGGCATTTCCGTGTTAGCCCACTTACTCATTTAGGTAAACAGGGGGGGGGGGGGGGGGGGTCCGTCACATAAATAAGGTAGAGTATATGTAGTGAGGCTTCCTGGGTTCAAAAGAGAGCTCATTAACCTCCTACCGGTGCAAGCTAAGCTTGTGTCGTCAAGGTGCAACCCTCCGTTGTGCCACCCAAACTTCCACACAACAGGGGTACAACCCACCCTAGGGTTAGACTATCCTTATCGTTGGCAGGATCTTGCCTTTGAGATAGGGGCACGTCACTTCCAAGGAGTTAATCAGATTCCTTGGTCCGAAACCCTGCTTGCAGGCTCAAAGGCATTGCCCGAGTTCACGTTCCGCAAAACTAGTGGTTGAGGCCTTGCTCCGGCCGCCTCAACCATGCCAAGCTAGGAACGACACCTAAGGCTCATCTAGTCTGTGTATCCCGATTCACAAGGTGAGTCTCGTTCATGGACTTAGTCAGTTAGGGGTTTGAGTTCCTAAGGCTTGGGTTCCTAATACGGGTTATTTTACCAGATTCTGTGGGGTTTCTAGAGAGGGGATTCTAGGGTTGGCACCTGGCAAGCCACCTTTGTGGCACTAGGTAAAAACTCTGACAACAACCCCTTTTGAGCAACAAGGGATACCCTAATCCACAATAAACCCCTAAGGGTTTGAGTGGCTGAGTCATACCTAGACCTAGGGTTAATACTCAGTGAGTACACGAGTGTGCGCCATAGGCAGACATGGGTGTTTTGTTAAGTGAACTTCTCAAGGTTAAGTTTGGATAATCCTAAGTACACGACCTTGCAAGTGCCTCACAATTAGGCTCTTGTTAACTAGTTCAGGTGGATCCTAAGGAGAACCCCCCCCCAAGCCGAACTACCCCTAAACACTTAAGTGCACTAAACAAGGTTGTTTCTCACTACATTTAGAAATTATCAGCATAGTTCAATAGATAACAATAATCAACATCCAAAGTAAAGAGAAGTCATAATAAAAACTATGACATTCCTCCTCTTCATCCAAGGACTTTTCTTTTTAGAGGCTTTCAATTTTCCTTCAACTATCTTTTATATTTATATCTTTTTCTTCTCATATACTTTCAACTTAGCAATGAAATCACTTCTATCCATCTCATTAATAATTAATGCTAAATTCTTATATAGTTTAACAATTCTTGTTTATACCATTGGAATAAAGCATCTTCCTTAACATATGACTTACACTTCTTCTCATGCTTTTTAAATCTATATGTATACTCATATATAGTTTCAGATATAATATATATCATTGTCAAAGCACAATAAATAACCCTGTTGGCGAAGATCGAAGAAATACTATAACATGTATCAATAAGAATAGCTACATGAGTATTATATATGAAACCTTGCATGGAGACAACCATATGTGAGGAGTTTGTGAGATGAAAAGGAAAGAAGAGTTGGAGGAGGATGTGGTGCAAGAATCCTTTGGTAGAAAATTGTTGGGGAACTAGGAAAAGTGGAAAATTGTGTTAAAGCCATACTTAACATACCTATTTGTTTCTCGCCTCATGTGCAATATCCACGAGAGCAATATCCTCATTAGCAAAATAATGATTTTGACATGAATGCCGACCTGGGTGTGGTGATCACCAATTTGAAAAACATTGACATTGTTAATAAGTGTGGGCAAGAATATCACAAGTCCAATAAGAAAACTACCTCCATCTTTAACCATGATTAGCACCATTAACACGAGCAACTTCCACTTCCATAAGTAAAGGACCAATAGGAGCATTGAAGGTTGGAGGAGTGATTGCCTCTAGAACAAGTAATTACACTTTAAGAGCTACCTCAAAAAGTTATGCATGAATGAAAGTCTCTTCCAAAGTGATAAGACCCAACACATGAACATAACCTACAAAATCATGTTGAAGAACATGCCATGCCATAACATACCAAGTTTGATAAGCTCAGACATTGTAGAATCAACTCACATTAAGAAATCATGAAATTTAATAACAAACTTGTTTGGTGCTTGCTTTAAATTATGGGGGCGTTGAAATGCATCGTTAAAATCTTTTGCTTTCTCAAAAGCTAATTTAAACTTTGTTTAAAAGGTAAACCAATATTACTTATTCTTGAGTAAACCTACTAGTAATGAACAACTAGTATTGAAGAGCAACATTAAAAGACATATCAAGAACTCGTGAAGACATTGTGTACATGTCCATCCATGATATATTAATATTAAAGAAGTGAGCTAGCCAATGGTGAACATATGCACCTAGAACACCTTGAAAAGGTTGAGGCTGCACACATGGATTAGGAGGAGGAACTTGAGCTTAAGCTCGAACTTATAAACATTGAACTAGTTGATCATTCTAATGCATAATGCAAATCAATTGTTTTAAAAGTTATTGTTTCATAGTAACCATACGAAAAGAAATATAAAAAAAATTAATTCTCTCATAAATTATCCGACTTCTTCACTAATATGAGAACCCTGAGACATAATATAATAAATACATAAAAAGACATGAAAATTGTCATAGTTTTTACTATGATTCAATCCTTTACTTTGGGGTTTGACTGTTGTTACCTACTGGATTATATGATGAACCCTAAATGTAGAAGAAACATGCCTACATAGTGCACTTGAATATCTAATGATGGTCTGGCCGAGTGTTGTTAGGTATTTGCAAGAAACTCTAGGCGAAGCTAGCACTTCCATTTATAAAACTCTCCCTCAATTTGACGTTCCAAGTTAGGGTTTTTGCAAAGTATAACTTGTCAACAAGGAGGGACACCCCTAGGGTTGACCTAACCCTAGGTTTGCCCTAACCCCATGCCCTAATACCCCCCACTAGTAGTTAGGTTTAGGGTTAGGTTAGGCAATGCATTTTCATTAAGGGCTAGCATTTCCATGCCAGCCCACTTACTCATTTAGAAAAATAGGGGCGGGGGGCTCTGTCACATAATTAAGGTAGAGTATATGTGGTGAGGCTTCTTGGGTTCAAAAGAGAGCTCGTTAACCTCCTACCAGTGCAACAAAGGCGGCTTGCCAGGTGCTAACCCTGGAATCTCCTCTTTAAAAACCCCATGAAATCTAATAAAGTAACCCATATTAGGAACTCAACCCTTAGGAACTTAAGTCCCTAGTTGATCAAGTTCATGAATAAGGCTCACCTTATGAATTAGGATACACAAACCAACCGAGTTACAGGTATCGTTTCTAGCTTGGCGTGGTTGAGGCGGCTGGAGCAAGGCCTCAACCACTAGTTCTGCGGAACGTCAACTCAGGCAATGCCTTTGAGCTTGTGAGAAGGTTTTCAGACCAATGAATTTGACTAACTCCTTGGAAGTGACGTACCCGGTCACAAAGTGCAACGATAGGATAGTCTAATCCAAAGGTGGGATGCACCCCTGTCGTGTAGAAGTTAAGGTAGCACAATAGAGGGTTACGCCTTGACGACACAGCTTATCTTGCACCAGTAGGAGGTTAACGAGCTCTCTTTTGAACCTAGGAAGCCTCATTACACATACTCTACCTTATTTATGTGACGGAGTATTTTTTCCTAAATGAATAAGTGGGCTGGCACGGAAATGCCAGCCCTTAGTGAAAAGAGATGCCTAACCTAACCCCTAGGGGGGGGTATTAGGGCATGGGGTTAGGTCAACCCTAGGGGTGTCCCTAACCCTTTTTGACAAGCTATACTTTGTGAAAACCCTAACTTAGAACATCAAACCAAGGGAGAGTTTTTAAATAAAAGTGTTACTTTCGCTTAAAGTTTCTTGTAAATACCTAACGGCACCCGGCCAAACCATCACTACATACTCAAGTGCACTATGCGGGCCTGTTTCTTTTACATCTAGGGTTCATTACATAATCCAGTAGTCAAACCCTAAAGTAAAGGGTCAAGTCATAGTAAAAACTATGACACACTCCCTACCTTTAAAAATGTCAATGTCCTCATTGACGTCTAACTCCAAGACTAGACTAGGTTAGAAAAAATTAATCGAAAACTAATGCTAATCATTTTATGCGAAGTCAGCAAAAAAAGTTCACAAGTTTTATTACCCCCCTTGTATTACACGAGCCAAGTACTTCAAAACCGTCGTTTACTAAGCAACCACTCAACTGCCGAAGGCAGCACCTGCGACTTGGAGACCTTTTGCACATCTGCAAAGTCTGTCACCCGACACAAATAACAAATTAGTTAATTTCTGTAAGTTAACTAGAATTTATATTGGAGGACTCTAGTTAATATTGTCTGTCGCCCCTTAGGTTAAAAAGAAATAAAACTTTATTTCTTAATCAGCTTGAGACCTTGCCTCAAACTCAGCCACCAAATCCATCGCATTCTACAAATTCTCCAATGATTCCCATGTCGATTTGCACGCTGAATAACCCTTCCATTTGATGAGATACTCAAACTTACATTTTTGCGGCTCATAAACCTTCCTTTTGCTCAATATGGATTCGACTTCATACTCCTTCTCTTCACTAATTAGCTTAGGGGGCAGATGTAAGTTATTGTATCTTTGTGGATGTTTCTCATCCATGTGGAATGGTTTGAGCAAATTAACATGAAACACATTTGTAACGTTCTTAACTCCAAAGGAAGATCTATCTCATAAGCCACCTTTCCTACTCGCTTTACCACCTTGTACGGACCTATGTAGTGCGATAGAAACTTCTTCAAAAGAGTCGCTAGAACCTTCAGGTTTTTGATACTCAACAATACCATATCTCCAACATGATACTTTACATCTCGTTGATGCTTATCGTACTACTGACGATACCTTTCATGTGCTACAACCATTGCTTAACGAGCAGCTTCCCACATTCAGTACAGCTGTCAAGTGAATTCTGCTACAAAAGGAACTCGATTGACATCGTCTTTCAGTAATACCATACTCTGAGGAATATCACCCTTATTCCCAGTTAACACCTCCATTGGGCTACACCCAATCATAGTGTGTGTTAAATTATTGTAACATATCTTAGCCATATCCAAGTGTTTAGCCCAATCAAGTTGATCATCTTGAACATAGCATCTGAGATAGTCCTCAACTTGTCAGTTCACTCTCTCCATTTGACCATCTTTTTATGGATGGTAAGCCGTATTGAACTTCAGTATTGTGCCAAACTACTTAAACAACGTTCCCCAAAACTTGCTTGTAAATCAAGGATCCCGATATGAGATCATCATTTTCAGTAGCCCACACACTCTTACAACCTCGTGAAAGAACAACTTTGTAGCTTGTTTTGCATTCACTACCTCTACAGTTGGAACAAAATGAGCAACCTTTGAAAACCGGTCAACCACCACCATGAGGGCATTGAAACCACAAGATTTTGGCAATCTCGTGACCAAATCCAAAGTAACACTTTGAAATGGCCGTTATAGAATCGGTATACACTGCAACTTCCCAGCTCGTTTTTGCGATCGACTCTTCACTTGTTGACGTGTGGGGCATGTCTTAACATACTTGGCAACATCGTCTATCATACCTAGCCAATAGAATCGCTATTTCAATAAAGCCAACGTCTCATGCCTTCTACTATGTTCTGCCAAAGGAATGTCATGATGCTCTCTTAACAGCCTCTCCCTCCATGTCCCCTTTGGAACATAAAGTCTTCTTTCTTTTTAATAAAGAACTTCATCTTATACCGCAAAATGTGCATGTTTGAGTGCATCCATTCGACTTTCTATTCCTGCTGGAATATTACCATCTCTTCATAATTGATGAACTTATTTCCTCTTTGCCACCGGCTCAAAGCCTCCTTAGCAAACTCGTCTTGAGGATACGCCGTCACAAATTCATCCACCAGAGTTGACACTAGTGCTAACATAATACAAAGATGACCCTTCTTACTGAGTGCATCAGCTACCACATTGTTTTTTACAATTTTATGTCTGATTTCAGGCTGAAATCGAGCTAACTTTTATTACCATCTAGCATACTTTGATGATAGTTTTGGTTATATTTCAAAGTACCTTAGAGTTACACTATCCGTCCAAACCACAATGTCATGACTTGAAAAATAATGACATCAATACTCTAAGGAAGCAACAATATCATACATCTCCTTTTCATGAGTAGGCCGTCGAATTTGTGTGGCATCGAAGAAAAGGTCCTTTCTGTTGCAATACACCACCAATTGCAAAGTCGGAAGCATCACACTCTACCTTGAATGAATCTTTAAAGATGGGCAATTGCAAAATTGACTGAGAAGAGATAGCTTTTTTGAATTTGACAAATGCCCGTTGGCACTCTGAAGTCCAATGCCACGGAATGTTTTTCGTGAGATCTGTTAAGCCACTATCCAAGAGCAAGGAGGCTTGACTCAAGAGCAGAACAAGAATTAGGAACAAGACGAGAACAGGAGGCAAGGAGCAAAACAAGAACAAGATAAGAATAATCATAAAATGACTGGTGTTGATAGTAAATGATTATACAATAATTAGGTCGGAGCTTTTATGCTCATAACTCCAAGAGTTAATTTAGGCATGAGCTAAAAATATACTCCAAGAGCTAATCTAGTCATGAACTAAAAATAATGTCCCTTATCCTGTAGGTATATCCTGTAAGCATATCCTATAGGTATATCTTATAGGCATATACTGTATTCCCATATTCTATATCCTGTATCCTGTATCTTATATCAGGTCGTAACAAGATCTGTCAATGGTGCTGCTATCTCCAAGTAAGCTTTTATGAATCTTCGATAATACCTTATCAGACCAAGAAATGATCTAACTTCATACATGTTTTTCAAAATCGTACACTCGGTAATAGCTTGAATTTTTTTTGGATCCATGGCAACCTTGTCACATGAGATTGAATGTCCCAAGAAATCTATCTTGGTTTGACCAATGCGCACTTGCTTTCTTTAACATACAATTTGTTCTCTCTCAACTTCTGAAACACTTTTTTCAAGTGTTCCACATGTTCCTCAATTGTCGAATTGAACACTAGAATGTCATCAATATACACCATTACGAACTCGTCTAGATAGTCTCTAAACACATCATCCATCATTATGCAAAAAGTTGTTGGTGCATTGCATAACCTGAATGGCAAGACTAGGAACTCAAATGATCCATAACGCGTTCGAAAAGTGGTCTTCTCAATGTCATTTTCTGCTATCCAAATATGATAGTATCCGAATCTCAAATTTATTCTTGAAAAATACTTTGCTTTCGATAGCCTATCAAATAAGTCATCCACTTATTTTTTATAGTTATTGCGTTCAACGCTCGATAGTCCACACACATTCACATCGTACCATCCTTTTCATTATAAATAGGATCGGTGCACCATACGGTGATTGTCTATGCCGAATGTGTCTTCAACCAATCAATTATGTCAACTGTCTTTTCAATTTTATTAACTCTCGAGGATTCAATGGATATGGGACTCTTGCTGGTGGAGACGAACCTGGCAAAATCTTTATCATCTGGTCCACACCTCGATATAGAAATAACTCAGGCGGCAAGTCTTCTGGCAACACATTCTTAAACATGTTCAAGACTTCCAAAATAGGTTCAGGAACAGATTCTTGACCATCTCCTATTTGACTTCAATAGTATCTAAAATCATTGCAAGAAATACATGTTCCCGATGTCTAATTGCCTTACGCAACTAAGTTAAGGTAAGAAACATAGGATTCCAATCCTTATCAGTTAGCGTTTCCATTTTGAGCGTTGTTTTTCTAACATCCTATTTATCTGTTGCAAGCATGATTTGATTATCTTTGGAACCCCTCATTTTGATCACATGTTTATGAAACCATTTTATACCCAAAACAAAGTCAAACTTCGTCATATTCAAGACAACTAAGTCTAACTTAGCCTTTCAACTTTTAATTTGGATAGGAACTGCCCTTGTTATATTATTAGTATTTTAAGAACCTTTGCCAAAATTAATCTTTATTTCACACATCTTTATTCCATCCACATTCAATCAAAGAACTAGACTAGTCGATATGAAATTGTATGTTGCTCTAGTATCAATCATCATTCGGACTCAGTCCCCTCATATCCTTCCTGTCAAATATAGCAAAGGGTCAGTTTTGTCTTGAATAGCAAATAAGGCAGGTTGTGGCTGGCACAACATTACCTCTTCTGACTCGTCTTCTGGATCTTCAAGTGTTTCAGGTTCAGTAACTTCCTCTTTTACCATTGCCTTGAAATGACCCGATTGTTGTGAGGGTGCCCGACATTCTTTAGCAAAATGACCATGCTTGTTGCAATTATGACATTTTGGAACCTTGCCTGCAAACTGCGAGGGAGCTGACTTTGATGGGCAGGGGATTTTGGAATCAACTTGGCCATATTTCAAACTAAACAGGAAGTGCATTGGAACAACCATGGAACCCTTGGCCCACTGAGGTGGTGATAACACTAATGGTTTCAATGGGTTTTGATGTATTCAAAAACTTCAACCTGCCAACAAAGGGACTTGCACTTCGAATTGATGGTGGTTAATTTGGTCGTTTATCAAACCTTTTGAACCTAGACTTTGAAGGAAAACTCCTCGGTTTAGGTTTTGCCATAAAACTTTAATGACATGCCATAAGCAACCTTGGTTGATGATGGTCAGACACCGTCAAACGGCCAGCCAGCCCAGACGAGCGATGGGACGAAGTGCTGAATAAGGGAGGTACCTCAGGTACGAACTAATAGCGACCGATGTCAGGCGGTGGCGTATCCAGGCATAGATCCGATCGTTCGGACCAACTACTCAGGGTACGTAGGATAGCAAGCGTGAGGGAGGCGCATAAATGTGACAGGCAGGACTCTATCACCAGGCGGTAGACCAGTAGGAAGGCACCACCTGTACCTAGGGTCTAGCATTAGGTAACCCACTATATAAGCAGGAAGACGGGTAGTGGATCGGGGTCTTTTAGGAGTCAAGTCTGCGTCTAATATCTTACTCCTCTGTCGGAGATAGTTTGTACTTGGACAGGCAATATAATATATTCATATTCCTTCTATTCACCTTACAAGCGGGTGTTCCCCGCTTGTCCTACTCCTAGGCTCAGCAACACTCTCTACCAAACCACCGTAGTAGAACCCCCTACCCTGTACACGGACCCTCGCGGCGTTCGGGTAGAGGCCATCCAACACCTTCCACCACTTCCGAGGTAAGGCCGGCTTGCCGGTTTAGACCCCTGGAGTTGGACACTCTCCACAGTGTCCTGGCAACCACTGTAGCTTCCTGAGAAGCACCACATCTGGCCTGCGAAGTCCCCGACAACCAAACCTTTTGAGCTGCCTCCTGACATTCTCGATAGCTTGTTAGCTTGTACCTTGTCATCAATATACACCATTACAAACTCGTCTAAATAATCTTTAAACACATCATTCATCATTGTGCAAAAAGTGACATTGAGAAAACCGTTTTTCGAACGCGTTATGGATCGTTTGAGTTTCTACTCTTGCCATTCGGGTTATGCAATAATTCAGCAATATGTATATCACAAATATTTTCTTATTCTTAGCAGAACGAACAAGAATGCAAATATGCTCTCAACACAAGCAATAGTCTCTCACATATCTGGTTTGGAAATTGAAACATTTGATACTTCGATATATTTAACATATCTTTAACCTCTGACTTTGATTATAGATTTAATTATGCACACACAGTGATACATATCAATCAGTTTTCAAAGTGATATTTACAGCTTTTGAAGATTGCTTAATCACAGGATTAGGTACTCTGGAACGATCTGGGTACCATCTTGTCCACGTAGAGTATTCCTTCAAGGTGGTCGCACTCATGTTTGAAGGGCTCTTGCTAGCTGCCCCTTTGCATGCACCTCAACCTTCTCCCCCTTCCTGTTCAATCCACACACTTCAACATGGGAGAATCTCTTCACAAGAGCGCTGTATCCAGGTATGCTGCTCAAACACAGATACATAAACTATACACACGTGTGTGTGTATACACACTATGTAACTTGTGTGTATAACATTTGTGTACTTAATCATGCTTGAGATTTACCTGGGACATTCTTCTCTACTTATCTCCGTTTCGCTTGGATTTACTACCTTCAACTTAGGATTTATGATCACCTAGTTAATGTTCTCTGTTACCTGAATATGATGGTACCTAAATCTGAACTCTATTCTTGAAAAATACTTCCTTTTTGATAATTTATCAAATAAGTCATCCACTCGCGAAAAGAGGATACTTATTTTTTATAGTTATTGCATTCAATGCTCGATAGTCCACACACATCTGCATCATACCATCTTTTTTCATTACAAATAAGATTGGTGCACCATATGGTGATCGACTAGGTTGAATGTATCCTTAACCAATCAATTCTGTTAAATGTCTCTTCAATTCTATTAATTCTTGAAGATTCAACCGATATGAAACTCTTGCCGATGGAGATGAACCTGACAGAATCTTTATCATGTGGTCCACAACTTGACGTGGAGGTAACTTGAATGGCAAGTCTTCTGGCAATATGTTCTTAAACATGTTCAAGACTTCCAAAATAGGTTTGGGAACAGATTCTTGATCATCTCCTATCTTGACTTCATCAGTATCCAAACCACTGCAAAAAATACTGTCTAATTGCCTTACATAATTGAGTTAAGGTAAGGAATGTAGGATTTCAATCCTTATTAGTTAACATTTTTATCTTGAGCATTGTTTCTCTAATGTCCTCTTTGTTTGCTGTAAGCGTGATTCGATTATTTCCGGAACTCCTCATTTCAACTATATGTTTATGAAACCATTCCATACCCAACACAAAGTTAAACCCCATCATATTCAAGACAACTAAGTCTAGCTTAGCCTTCCAACTTTTAATTTGGACAAGAACTACCCTATTAGTATTTTGAAAACCTTGATCTTTATTTCACTTATCTTTATTACATCCAAATTCAATCAATGAGCTAGACTAGTTGATATGAAATTGTATGTTGCTCAAGTATCAATCATCATTTGGACTTGGTCCCCTTGTATCCTTCCTATCAAATATAGCAAAGGGTTAGTTTTGTCTTGAATAGTGAATAAGGCAGGTTATGTCTGGCATAATATTACCTTTTCTAACTCGTCTTTTGGATCTTCAAGCATTTCAAGTTCAACAACTTCCTCTTCTACATCGCATTAAAATGACCCGATTGTTGTGAGGGTGCCCGACATTCTCTAGCAAAATGACTAAGCTTGTTGCAATTATGACATTTGGAACCCTATATGCGGACTGTGGGGCAGACTTTGGAGCCGAGCCCTTGGCCCACTGAGGTGCTAATGGTTTCCGAAAATCCGGTCTTGATGTGTCCGAAAACTTGGAATTACCAATAAAGGGACTTGCACTTCGATTTGATGGTGATTAAGTTGGTCTTCTATCAAACCTTCTGAACCCAGACTTTAGAAAAAATCTCCTTAGTTTAGGTTTTGCTTCCTCCCCCTTATTATACAAGTCTTTAACGATATGCCATAAGCAACCTTTTGAGCTGCCTCCTGACATTCTCGATAGCTTGTTAACTTGTACCTTAGGATCTTTTTTCGCGTCTTCTCATTCAAGCTGACCATGAAGCAACTTCGAGCTTCATCATCACTCATGTTCAAAACCAAACACCATACACTTTTAAACTGATAAACATGGTCCATCGGGTTTCCCCGAATTCCTTGTTTACAAGCTGCCAAATCAGCACGCAATTGCAACCCGAGGTCATCCGGCATATACTGCTTTTTTATCTCATTCTTCATGTGTGTCCAGCTGTTTCAATATTCACATTCACCTTCAACTATCCGTCACCAAGTCTTAACTTCTCCTTTGAGAAACTATTTGACATATGCAACCTTTTCTATTTTTCTCATGGAAGCAACCTTAAAATAGCTTTCCATATTGTACAACTAGTCATCCAAAACCTTGTAATCCTTTGAACCTATAAAATTTGAAGTCTTGACTGGTTTGAACTTACTGGGACCTCCACCATTTACTTCCATAGAAGAATCTAATTCAGAAGAACCTGACTTTGAGTCACGCTTCTTCTTCTTTTTTCGTGTGTTTGGTTGTGGAACATTTGGTAATGTGGTAACCACTGAAATTTGATCAGCAACATTACCGATTCGATTGTTCAACCCTAAATATCCCCTCAAAGTTTGTTTAAGGCATCCATAATTATTTCCCGCCAACTAGGCCACTGCCTAACTCTAGGGGGTTGACCTAGATCAACTTCATCCATCTCCTCATTTTGAGCCTCTACGACAACCCTCTTTGCCTCAGGCTTTGGTTGCTTTTTTATGCTCATCGTATTAAACCCTAGTTTCAACACTCGGAGAATATGCTTGGAATATTCCCAATATGAAGTTGGAAACACCCTACATAGGTTGTACACCCACACACATCAGCTTGAACCAGCATAAAACTTTTAGACATACATAGAATCTCACGCCAACTCACACTGAGCAAGTGTTCTTCGAAGATTGATAACTCACATGATCAAACTCTTTGCGCAAAATACAGACATGTAAATCGAAAGCAATAGAGTAGATCAAGAATTTAGAGTTATATGACTTAAGGCAGTTCTACTGACCGCAGAGAACTTGCTCTGAAGCCAATTATCAGAGTTTTTACCTAGTGCCACAAAGGTGGCTTGCCAGGTGCCAACCCTAGAATCCCCTCTCTGGAAACCCCACGAAATCTGGTAAAGTAACCCATATTAGGAACCCAACCCTTAGGAACTTAAACCCCCAGCTGACCAAGTCCATGAACAAGGCTTAGGTTGTGAATCAGGATACATGGACCAGCTGAGCTACATGTATTGTTCCTAGCTTGGTGTGGTTGAGGCGGCCGGAGCAAGGCCTCAACCACTAGTTCTACGGAACATGAACTTGGGCAATACCTTTGAGCTTGCGAATAAGTTTTCGGACCAAGGAATTTGACTAACTCCTTGAAAGTGACATACATGGTCACAAAGGCGAGATCCTGCCAATGATAAGGATAGTCAACCTAAAGGTGGGATGTACCCCTGTCGTGTGGAAGTTGGGGCGGCACATCAGAGGGCCGACAAAAATTCAGATATATTTTGTATTCAACATTATACACAAAGAAAAGGGATATTCCTCAATATATCTAAACTACCTAATAATAAATTATTTTGATTATAGGATTAGTCACACTAGAATATACCATGGTTAATCTCCATATATACCTTAGTCACCTTAATAATATTATTAAGTTAAAAGTTTAATTTAATTATTTAAGAAACTAATATCTTTTAATGCAATAATGTAATATATGTTAAAGACTAACTAGATAACTTAAGTTTTAAGTTTTATTTTAAAAAACATTTAAAAGTAGAATAAGTAAAACATTTAATAATATCCTATTAATAAGATGTCAAAGTTTTATTGAATTATGTTTGAGCTCTGGACTATTAAATATATTACTATTTATAATTTATTTAAAATATTTAATAATTTAAAAACAATAAAAAACAAATATATTATCAATCATTATACAAACTGTTTAATAAAAGTTTAGTTTACTTAAGCATTGTATGTAAAAATATTTTAGATATATTTAGATTCTATGCCAGAATCCCACATTCACATGCTCTACTCTAAACTGCATACACACGCGCACACACACATATGCATTAAACAAAGTTTAGACTGAAATCATTGTTTATTGGTGAACATCGATAAGTTCATATAAAAATATTATTAGGCTAAAAGTATTTATATGAATATACATTGCCATATAATTGAAGTAACAATTACTTGGCACATGTAATTAAACCAGTTTAATTATATGAGAAGGGCGTTTACATGCTGTGCCTAGGCATCCGGCAGAGAACATAAGATCTAGGGTTTGGATGAGCTAGGGCTTATGCGGAGGAGGAGGCGAAAGCAGGCGTGCCAGGCGGCGAGAAGCCACCATATGTCCAATCCGATTCAACGGAGGTGAGCTGAGGATGGTACAGCAGCGCAATCCCTGGAAATGAAGCACTTCCTGCGCAAGCTCCATTTAGGAGGAGGCAGTACTCGGGATGATCACCTAGACGGGGGACGATCGTCTGATGCAACCTCCTCGTCTTCACCTTTCTGGGGCCTGTCGGATTGGTTCTCTTCTTTCAGGCACAGCCATAACCACAACCAGATTACAGAACACAGTGCCAGCGCAAGGGGTCGTCTTGAAGGAGCTGCAGTAGAAGGTTCATCTAAGGCACGTTTAGATTACGATTCCCTGGAGGAGGAGTATCAGGTGCAGCTAGCTCTTGCACTCAGTGTTTCAAATGAACAGCCGATTGATCCTGAGAGTATGGAAATTGAAGCTGTCAAGAGAATTAGCCTTGGTTTGTGTCCAGCTCCTGCTGCAAACTCGCAAGCCGAGATGGCTGCATACCGATACTGGGTAAGTACTTCCTAACAAGAGTTAGCCTTCGTACTCTGATCTGGCTTGTCTATCAGGCGTACAACGTACTGAATTACGACGACAGAGTGCTAAATGGATTCTATGACGTCTATGGAGTGGTGTCGGATCCAAAGCACCCCAAAAGGTTGCCATCGCTTGTTGATCTTCAGGGAGAGCCTGTATCCAGCACACTCAGCTATGAGGTTGTCCTGGTCAACAGAGAAACAGATGCCGAGCTTGTGAAACTGGAGAAACGAGCTCGATTGGCACGAGCTGAATGCAGAGGGAACTCGGGCGGTCCCTTGAAAAGTGGACTTGCTCAGAAGATTGCCATCATGGTCTCAGAGCAAATGGGAGGTCTAGTAGAAGACGACGATGGCATGCTTTCGGTGTGGAAGACTACAAGTTGGGAGCTCAAGTCATCTTTCATAGCAATGTGCTACCACTTGGATACCTACATATTGGACTGGCTCGGCATCGAGCATTGCTATTCAAGGTAACTTCCTGTCATCTTTTGCTGCTGCTATTCTTTTCTTTTCTTGATTTTGAAGTTTCCAGGTTTTGGCTGACTGCGTTGGCATTCCCTGTCGGTTAGTTAAAGGGAGACATTATACTGGTGCCGACGAAGGGGCTGTGAACATTATCAGGGACATAGATAACAGGTATTCCTTGTCTCATATTCATTACATTCTCTACACTTTGGAAAGTTAGTGGGTTCGTATATGAAATGCTGACCATGTTGATAGGGAATATATTATCGACCTCATGGGAGCTCCCGGCTCAGTCATACCTCCAGACGCAGATGACAAGAAAGCAGCAAACTTGGGAGAAAGGCACCACAGTGAGCCAGCTGGAATGGAAGATGCATTGGAGCGTCGGCCTCGGCCATCTCATGGGAGGTCCCCGTCGTGGACTGAAGGTATTGGAATTCGTCAGGCAAAAGCTAAAGACATGTCGCAGTATGTGATAGATGCAGCAAAGGAGAATCCAGTACTAGCACAGAAGCTCCATGACGCTCTCGTTGAGAGTGGGTCGCTGCCCCTCCAGAGTTTTTAGCTGAGCTATCTCCCAAAGAGCTCCAGAAGAAGGACACGTCCTCTGCTGGGCAAGGTCATGGTCGTTTCTATGCTTAGTTACTATACTTAATTATAGGCTTGTAAAAGCTTTGGTTGTTGTGCAGAAGCCAGAAAAGGTGGCCGTATTGCGAAGGAGCGAGGGAAGCCTCCCCTGAAACCAGCGAGGTGGATGATAAGGAGCGGCTGCAACGTCTGAAATCTGTGGAGGCTTAGGAGATAGACGCCCTTGGAGTCTCCGATTGCAACATCAGTGGAGTGCTGTTCATGAGAATTTTCCAGCTGAATTCATAAAGAATTCCCCTGTAGCAGCCTCAGCCATAACTGCTGCAGTCGTGGCTTCTTCGATGGTTGTTGCTGCTGCCAAGTCGGATAGCAGTGAGGAAGTTCCCATCACGGCTGCAGCCACTGCGACTGCAGCAGTTGTGGCTGCCACTTCTGCTGCCGTTGTGCTCAAGTCGGAGAGCAGTTCAGGTCACTCGGACAGAGGGGAGGGAGCGGGGACAACAAAAGCAAGGAAAAGGCGGTGGAACTGAGGACAACAAGAAGAGTGGTAGCGGACAGAGGAATAAGAAGGATGATGCAGGAGTGGAGGACGAGCGGAGTTCTGTCCTGGAAGATGTTGCGGAGTGGGAGATTCCATGGGAGGAGCTTGTTGTTGGAGAACGCATTGGTCTTGGTAAGTTCCCCAGGGAAAGCGCCTTTGTTCGATGGGTAATGTGTGCCAGTTGCAGGCTCCTATGGAGAAGTATACCGGGCGATTGGCGTGGGACTGTGAGCATTGGCTGCTCTTTCTGGTTTTATGACACTAAATCTTTTTCTTGCTGCAGGAAGTCGCTATAAAGAAATTTTTGGATCAAGACATTTCAGGAGATGCGTTGGAGGAGTTCATAACAGAGGTACCTAGTACTCTCATGCATCCGCATTTTCAATGTTGCATTTCTTGAAGGTTCGCCTGATGAGAAGAATGAGACATCCGAATGTGGTTCTTTTCATGGGAGCTGTCACTCGACCACCACATCTGCGATTGTGACAGAGTTTTTGCGAGGTACGCTCGTTCTATAATAATATTGCAGCCGATTCATTTGGTAATGTTTAGAGGAGCTTGTTTAAGCTTCTCCATCGGACTAGTGGTCAGCTGGATGAAAGGAGAAGGATGCGGATGGCTCTTGACGTGGTAACTACGATAACTTTGGATTTCACTTCTTATTTCGATCTAATCAATATGTACATGGTTAAAGGCCAAAGGGATGAACTATCTGCACACCAGCACTCCTATCATTGTTCACCGTGACTTAAAATCTCCGAACCTGTTGGTGGATAAGAACTGGGTTGTGAAGGTAAAGCTGAAGTGAGTATTGTTTTCAGTCTTACATACCTTATCGAGTTTGCAGGTCTGCGATTTTGGTCTTCTCGTATGAAACATCACACTTTCTTGTCTTCCAAGTCACAGGCTGGAACGGTGGGTGCTATTGTTTCTGTGATGGTAAATTTTCTTGACAACATGATTTTACAGCCTGAATGGATGGCCCCGAAGTCTTGCGAAATGAACCATCTGACGAGAAGTAAGTGGATGTGTGTGAGAGGAGCTTTATTTATTTTCTTTTTCTTTCTTTTTCTTTTTTTGTTTTTTTTGTGTTTTTTTTTTTTTTTTTTTTTTCCAGAGCCGATGTTTACAGTTTCGGCGTCATTCTGTGGGAGCTTGCTACCATGCAACAACCTTGGCATGGAATGAACCCGATGCAAGTCGTTGGGCAGTCGGATTTCAAAACAGGAGGCTTGACATCCAGCGGACATGGACCCAGCCATTGCAAAGATCATCCAAGGCTGCTGCACAAGTATGTTATTTCCTCCCTTAAAAATTGGTTTGTTCTAACAACTATTTCATGTAGTGATCCTAGACTACGACCAAGTTTTGGGAGATAATGCGCAGTTTGCGACCTTTCCAGAGGCCTGTTATTGCTTCACAGAGCGACTCTGGGAAGCAAAAGGTCCAACAACAACAGCAACAATGGAAATCTCCAACTGAAGAGGCCAGCTGAGTTGATATATTTGTAACTACATATATAGATAGATGACCGTGTCGAAATTGACACGTTGGTTTGGAGCTCTAGATTTGGTGTGTCAAATCTGGAGGTTGCAGAGTAGTGTGTAGGTGCAGAGGTTGTGGGATCTAGCTGATTAGCACACCCGGCGGCTCGTAGAGAGTCACCCGCAGCAGTTGAGGCGCTTAAAAGGGAGGTCCAGGCAGGTGCGTCCGGTTGGAACGGCATGGTTGCGAGCAATTCATGGGCCTCTGCCAGTCGGCCTGACCTCGCAAGAACATCAGCCATACACATGAAATGATCCTTTACTGGCACGAGACCGTAGTCTGCGGACAGAGACACAAAGTAGACATGGGCCCGAGCTAAGAAGCCAGCGTGACTGCATACGGAGAGGATGCTGACCAAGGTGACCTTGCTGGGGAGATGCCCGTGGAGATGCATGAGGCGGAAGAGGTGCTCGGCTTGGATCAAGTTGCCACCTCGAGCATATGCTGTTATCATGGCGGTCCAGGACTTGACGTCTGAGACGGTGAGCTTGTCGAATACAGCTCCGCATCCTCAACACGACCGTAGTTACCGTACATTGCAACCAGAGAGGTCTGGACTGCGAAGTTGGCAATGGTCTCGCCACCTTGTTCCAATAAGGTTGCGTGAATAAGCCTTCCCAAGGCCAAGTTGCAAGAGGAGCACGCATCAATTACAGAAGAGAAGGTGATGGAGTCCAGTCTGGCCCCTTCAAGACCATGAGACGGAACAGTCGGACGACCTGGGCGCTGTCGTGCCCCGTCTGGGCATACGCCGTGATCATTGCATTCCATGCAACTGCACTCCTCTCCGGCATTACATCGAACATGTGCCTTGCGCTGTTGAGATCTCCGCCTCTGGCATATGCAGTGACCATCGTGGACCACGAGACGCAGCTCCGAGCCCATTGGGGCATTGCATTGAAGAGCTGCCTTGCCTCTTGGGCATAACCATGCTGGGCATATGCTGATAGCATGGCAGCCCAGAGGACAGAATCTGGAGCCACTACTTTGTTGAAGAGCCTCCTTGCACTATCGACATCCCCGCATCTTCCATATGCACCCACCAGCGCCGTCGCCACTTGGATGCAGTAAAGCAGGGGAAGATTGTCGACTTCTGAATGAATGGCATGGCTTCCGCGATGCTACTGCAAGCGTCAAGAGATGCAATAAAGGTGACCTGGTTAGGCTGCACGCCTTCTACGTCCATGAATCTCAACAGCTGGAGAGCTTGGGCGAGACACTGGTTCCGGGTGTATGCGGTTATCATAGCGTTCCATGAGACCACGCTACGGAGGGCATGGCGTGGAAAACAGCCTCGGCATCTGCCACTCTCCCGCAGCGTGCATAAGCAACCAGCATAGCCGTCCATGAAGCCACGTCTCT
Source organism: Selaginella tamariscina (assembly GCA_003024785.1). Classification (NCBI taxonomy): domain Eukaryota; kingdom Viridiplantae; phylum Streptophyta; class Lycopodiopsida; order Selaginellales; family Selaginellaceae; genus Selaginella; species Selaginella tamariscina. The sequence goes on along the minus strand of PUQB01000003.1, from coordinate 623,981 downwards.
CTGCGGCATTCTATCAAAGGTGTCCCGTGCGTGTCCAGGTGCCCGTTTTGGGCGTATGCTGCGAGCATGATGTTCCAGGAGAATTGGTCCTTGTTACTGATTGAGTGGAAGATTGAACAGGCTTCGTCAAGACTGCCACACTTTCCATACATATGCAGGAGGAGATTGCAGAGGAAGCGATCGCTGGTGCACTTGTGCTTAATCATGTGGCATGGACCCGCTTGCCTTGAGCGAGTGCCCCAGCATTTGCACAACGCTTTAGAAGCGATGCATATGTGCGATTCTCATGACTTCTTCTGTGCTCTAGATCTGTCACGGCCTTGCTCAAATTATCGACAACGTTCTCTCTGTCAAACCCAACTGTCGTACACATAGTACTCTTTAATTCTAAAAAAATTAATTTATAATCCATTGGATTTAAATTCTCCAATTTATTATAATAAAAAGTATATACTATATTTCATTCAAGTAAAAACAACGATATTCTATTGAATTTTGTTTTCATTTTTTACTTGAAATGTTAATGTTATAAATACGTACTTACATTATATAAACGGGAGATGACAAGGAATCCAAGTTCTAGGGATGACGGGGTACCAATAATGTAAAGGTCGCTCAACTGCCGTCGACTTCTTCACGGATGAAGAGGGAGGTGGGGTTTCGCAGTTATCCTTGTGCTCTACAGTTTTCGGCTTTTTGAGCCTCCAAGCATCTGCGTGGTGACACCCAAGCGTGTTCAGGGATGTCACATTCCACGTGCGCACCTGTCAAAAGAGTTAACAATTCGTACACACGCACGCAAGCAGAACATCCCACCGTTCTATCGTCTGAAGCGGTTGCGAACTTGAAGCGCTCAGTTGGGCACCTACAAACACCCATCACAGTGAGATTGCTGTCAGCTAATTTACGTGGATCTTACCAGTCCACCAAAGTAGCTTCGAATTGCTCTTCATGCCCTTGAAGAACTCTGCCATCTTGGGGATTATTTACCTGGAAGAGCAATGAGATTAGCTGCAAGTCACCCCAGTCTCAAGTTCCCTACTGACCGGCCACAAATGAACCTTGCCTGTGCTGGACCCGCTCAACACATTTGTGCCGTCCGGGCTTAATGCTGCCTGCGTGAATTATGCCAGTAGTACAGACGTGACGAAAGCAAACACCAAGATACCTACTTTGACATAGTGGTCCTGGTTTCGTGGCCTTCGAACTCCTGGGTTGGGCAAAAGGCGCGCGAGAACATGCTGAACAGAAAAATCTTGGCGGGCGGCCCTTTTGCCGAAGCAATGAAGTTGACCCCAGAAGAGTCCCTGGACAGACTCGTGTATCCATGGTCACCTAACTGCATGCAACAAGCAATCCGTCAAACACCAAAATCCACACAAAGTGTTCCTTACAAAATCGGATAAGCTGCCTTCCCTCCCCGGACGGTATTGCTCCACATTTTCCTTCAGCTGCCTCACATCCCAAAGCTTGAGCACTCTGCAGACCACCAATGTAAGCGAAGGAAAAGGAAGTACCGGCCGATTACTTATCAGTTGCACCCGCAGTTACAAACTGCTCCCCGTCTCCAACAAGGAGGACGGCGGATACGACAGTGACAGTGATACTCTGTCACAAACATAAAAACAGCGGTGGAAACAGAAAAAAGTATATGCTTACCGCACCCGTCCTTGGTAAATGAGGCTTGGTGATATGCAATGAAGGCACCGTGCTCCAGGATCTGCATGTAATAGGTTATAATCATACGGCAAACACATTATCGCACAAACTTACCGGAGATCCCACAATGCGACGTTACCGTCTCTAGCCCCGACAGGAGACAGTCTGCAAAATAAGCCAAGTCAGGTTTAACATCGGAATAGAGCAACACAAACCTGGGTTAGACGGATGAACGCTCAATGCCTTGACACCTCGTGTATGCCAGGCTACCGTACGGAGGAACTGACCCGTCTCTGCATCGGAACTCACAATCTGGAGAGATATGGAGGAATCAGGCAAGGCTTGTCATTGCATTCCATCCCTACCGCAAATCTGCCGACCCCGTGTAGATTCGTTGGTCCAACTGCGTGAGTATAGCATCGAATTAGCAAAGATAAAATATATGAAGCAGTTGACGCACGTGTGACCACTCAAGTGCACAGACTGTATCACTATGTACAACCCTCCTCAAGATACAAGGCCATCGGTCCATGTAGACAATGGTGACGAACCCATCCTCACTGCCAACTGCCAGAGGGCACCAGTGTTGGGTGGTCTGTGAACATTTTTGAGAGCTCGGCTGACAGAAAGGACGAGCAGGCCTACCTTACCAAAAGACAAGGCTGACGGGGCAAGAGCAGTAGCAAAGCTATTCTCGGTTGTGCTCACCTCGAATCTATCGGCACGAACTATGAAACAAAGCAAACATTATAAGAGGAACTAGGATCAGAATTACAACACATTTACTCCTTCGCGGGCGGAGCTGATTGAACTCTATGTCGCGGAACAGCGCCATATCGTAAACATGCTGCCCTACCCTCCGCTTCTTCCTTAAACATCACAAATGGCGCCAACCTAATTAGCGCGTTTTTACAAATTGCCACATTCATTTATTAAACTGCTAATCACGCACGCTTCTTTTAATTCTCGAACAAAAGGTTTCTGCAGGAAGAGATATCCCTGAGTAAAGAGCAAGTGTCTCATCATACGCATTAGGCCTACCTCGAAAAATCCAGTCGGTAACTCACAACGCCGCTGAAGAGAAACTCAGCCGAGTATACCTTCACACCTGAACATCACATCAGACAATACGACGCACACCACAGTCCCACACACGCACCCTGACGGAGCAGCCGTTGGCATAGCTTACGGTCCTTGTCGCAAGATATCACGATACATTCCTCATCCGAAGCATCATACTGGCTCACCAGCTTTGCCTCCTGCAGCCTTGATAACTGAAGGCACTGGTTCTTCCATTGCGCTCGGAGTTACGTACACACTTGTTCCCTGCACTAGCGCTAGTAAATACAAACGTGATAAGTTGGGAATATACCGTGAGGAGCGGTTTGTGCTGAGCCGATGTGAAAGTCGTGTGCATGGAGAAGCCGAACTCCCTTTCCTTTCTGTAGTCCTGGAGAAGGAAATTCTTCTCATCAACAGCACACCCTGCGACATCGCAGCTCTCCAGCCACCCGAGAGACAACCGGCTTGCCAGACGCCAGAACTTGCATCATGTTTGCCGACCTTGAAAACTTTTCCGTCACAAAGTGCGTGCAGTCCAGAGCTGTCTCCGCACACTCAAAGTTCAGCCTCGACACAATCTACAAGCAGCATTAGTAGACAAGGAGCGGAAGAAAGAAATGACAAGCTCACTTTCTTTTGCTGCTCGATGGTTTCCTTCCCAAGCCCAGCACTGAAGAGGACCCTGGTACTTTTCCTGCGGCATTTCCTGGGCGTATCGTCCGCTAGGATCACTCAAGCTCTGGCTTGTCCTTCCGCTTGGACGATCTGGTCACGGACTTGGTATCTCGATCAAGCCGTCCCTTGCCTCTGGTTGAAGGTGTTCGGGGCGATGCTCTCGGCCTCTTCTTCCCCGTCGTCTGCTTCACTTGTTCTGAGGGTGTTGCCACTTGTTCCACGTCCTTTGGAGCCGCGTCCTCTTTGTCCGCCTCCTTTGGAGTCGTCTGGATCGCAGCCAGCTCCTCTTGAGTGCCCAAGAAGTCAAAGACGGACATACTCTTCTTCTGTAGCTCCGCAACGTTGGAAAGCAAGTTGAGATTCTGCGGCTTCTTCTTCTCCGTATCGAACTCGTTCAGCTGAGCTTCCTGGGAGAACTCACCACACATGGAAACAACAAATCTATCCAGCACCTGCATTGCGTGAGCCTGAGACTCCTCGCCTGGATCCTGGGAATTTAGGTAACTCAACTCCCTCTCCTTCCCTGTGACCTTCTCCAGTGCAGTCTCAACTGTAGCAACTATGACATCCCTACGGTCCTCGCAATTCACATTCGGTGGCTGGAACAGAACCTTACGGATTCTGTACAGAGCGTTGTCGCCATTCTTGGGACTCGCTCCATCCATCTTCGCCTTGTTGTTGGAACACATGGCAGTGAGACTGGTGGACGGTTGCGCGGTCGGAGTTTGCCAGTCTTCACCGATGCTTACATCAGCAAGACTGTCCGGCCGCTGCTTGAGACCCCAGCTCATCAGTGGCTTTGCGGATTCTGCCAAACCCTGCCCTTGGTCTTGCTTCAGCTTTTGCAGCAACCTTTCATATGCAGCAAGAGCGGAAGCACGGAGGGACTGCACACGTAAGGACGCTAGGGACTTCTTTACCTGTTTCTTCGGTTCTTGCTCCTTTGAGATGTCCTGGGACTCCAGAACCAGAGTCGGCAGCATTTGCGTCTCCATCTCCTGCGTCTCCAGAATGAGAGTTGGCGTCTGTGTTTCCTGGAGACGGTCTGGAAGGAGAGAAAGAGCTTCTCAAGGAGTAGAGATTGATTGATCGTGCATACCTTGATCATGAAGTGCAGAGGAGGCAGTGTCAACCAGAGCCGTTTGTCGAGCTTGGTCCACAGTGGTGGCATTTGAATCAGTATCAAATTGGGTCTCTGGAACGAACTCTTCCAGCAATTGAGTTGCATGCTCTTGCGTGATCTCGCTCCCAGCCATCGCTCAAGCTTCAAGAACAAGACAAGCCCTAATTGATATTCTGTCGGTAGAAAACGGTAACAAACACTACTTACGTAATAATGGTAAGTGTTTTGCCTTCATCCGCATTGGCTGTGGCATCAGCCGTGCGAAGTGCAACATCGGCACAGCTCAGTTTCAGTGCCAGGTTTCATGGGGATTTCAGAATGCATCCAAGCGTGGAGCTCCTTGCCATTTGCAATGACCACTTGCGGGATTTCAACCTAAAGCTCCAGCATAGCCTGCACTTGACGGTACAGTTGAGCACTAACTTATCCATGAATCTTGCCGTGTTGCCTAGCAGATTTACTCGCGGACTCCCGAATGCTATGGTACGGATGCGCTTGAGTTCAGGCAAATTGCTCCTGGCAACCAATTACTGCTGCACTTTACATCCGATGTCAAGCCTTGTTTGCAAGAGATTGAGTTTTCCTTGCTCAAACAGGGGTAAGCAAGCATTGAAGAGGTAAGGACCGTAAGGTACTATAATTTTGTTTGCAATTGCAGGCTTTGGAGTTGCCAGATTTCAACGCTTTGGTGGTTCCTTTGGCAAGAGAGCTGTGTTTGGTAGGCCTGGTTGTTGCCGAAAGAGCTTCCAGGCATGCTAACGTTGAGGAGAAAGCATTTACAGTTGAGGACACAGGAGAGCTAGTCAGACTTGCTCGCCCTTTGGCTCTAGCCTGCATCATGGATCAGGTAAAGCCTTTAACTTGTGGCTGGTAAATGCTGAAGCATTTATAATTTAATAGAGAGCGGCATTACTACAGCACGCATCTTGGCAGAAGAGTGTCAAGATAGAGAACCTGCTGGAACAGGTAGGAATGAGTCGTGGCTAGTTTAGCTTTTCTTTTAACCTCTCGCTTGGAAGGCTCGGGGGTCCTTGACTGCTATGAGAACCCTTGGCAAGATGCTACTACCACAACTGAAGCGAGGGGAGGTATTCATTCTCATGTAGGATACATTCCAAGTTTTTTACTACTTGCATTTTATAGATCTCTCGGGATGTGCTCCAAGATATGTTAGTCCAAGGGGAGCACATGAATGGCGTCCTTGAACAGGCGTTATACGTATCTCTGGATATGGTATGGTTTGTCCCTCTCTCTGAAACACTTCTTGTAACGAGGGTGCTCTCAGGGTGAGGGTTTAAGTGCAGAAGATACACTAGCTGCTCACGGTTCCAGCCAGATAATTGATACCTCTCCTGTACGAGTCGCACTTGCTCCACCAGACGATGACACAGGGTGATAGTTATCTACTGGTCTATGTCCAGAACAGATACTAAAGTTGTTTGCTGCTGAATGAATCAGGAGCTGCAATGCAGCAGATATTGTATCGCAGATTGCAAAGGCAGGCACCAGTATGGCTTCAAAGATGAAGCTGAAACTAGTGGTGAGTGTCGATCCAGGTGCAGCAGCATTAACAGTTTGTGTGGAGGAAAACAGGCTGAGGCAGGCATTGAGAACACTAGTGGACAATGCAATACAAGGAGCACGAGGGGAAGGTGGAGAGTGGGTCAGACTCGACATTCGCAAAGTCTCAGCAGGTGTTATCCTGAGTATTCAAACCAACATACAAGGGCTGGTAAGTTAAACTTCACAGGGTTTATTTAATCGCTAATCCTTTTTGCGAAAAGGATACAAAAGCAGCTAGGTCGCTTCTGGAAGGTCTCGGGGTGGTTTTGCGAGTAACGGCTCCAGCCGGCGTCGAACTGTTATTGCCGTCCAAAGAAGATAAAGTTTAGTGGCAGGAGAGATGTGTTGCAGGAAGAAAGCAAGGAAGGCTGCCACAGCTGCAGTTCAACTGGTAGGATGCACAGGAGTAAGACTCGTTGGTGTTGCTATAGACGTTCCAGCCATGTGTACAATAGCAATTGCGAAGTGTCCAATTTTGCTGGCGAAAAAACAGATCATGGACGTGGCGTTGAGCTGTTTGCCAATGACCGGAGTGTTGCTGCAGTTGTAAAAGGTATGTATTCTGGAGTTGTTGCTTACAGAGAAAAATCTCTTAATCATCTTGTTGCTGCGGTTTCTAACTATGATGAGCACGAATGATATGATGCCTTCCTTACCCAGGAAGCAAAAGCAGCAGGAAGGAAATGGCAGCAACCAGGAAGCCGTTTGTGTACGCCAGATTGGGGAGTACAAGTTGGAGAGGCTATTCGAGTTTATGAAATCTAATGCTGAAGGAAAACAAGCTGTCCCTTGATGCCGTTACTCTGACTTTCTGGTGCATTCGGCATCTCAATTTAAGGACGACGAGCAAGACAATGGGGATGGTGGTTGTGTATTACATGACTCATTGGCGGAGCTAGAGTATCAAATACGGGCAGCTAAGCTGGAGGCCAATGAAATCGATTCCCTGGTTGATACGGTTGTACGTCTCCCTGGGAGCACGCTGGAGATGGATCCTATCAGGAGAGGGACAATCCAAGGAATCGGTCGGAGAATTCGGGGCATTGCCAAGTTTGTTTCTGCCAGTCCAGAGTTTAAAGAGTGCTACAACAGATGGCGTCTTGGCTACTACGTGCCAGGACACAATCAGTTTTGATTCATTATAATATCGGAGGATATTTTAAAGTCTCAGAGCAAGCTCTTCTCCTTCTCTGTGGTACTAGAAAGAACATGTCGTCCTTGTGAGCTACATGACTTACCATGGCTTGCGTTCGTAACAAGTTTACATCTGGTCTTGTAACGTTTTGACAGGACCTCGAACCTGAACCACTTTTCCTCCCGCTTCAACAAGCTTCACGGGTGAATTCATGTTCATGATTGCGTTTAAGACGGAGGAAACAACAATATACGACAAAACAATGCCTCGACAAAGTCTTATTTAGAGTCATGCAGCCTTGGCATTGGGAGTAAAGTTATTTGTTGTGTTATTTCTTCGGCCACCACAGTTCAAGCAGTGAAGCTCATCCGGTGGCTTGGTGAAGCTGTACGATGCAAATCCTGAGATCCGCTTGCACCCATACACTACTAGTGTCCAAGCTGCATCTTCAAAACAGGAACAGCCTCAATCATGAAGCCCAGGCTCGACTTGTTCGTGGATTCCTTACGTGGGGTCGACTTTGCATTATTCAGGGTGGTCTTGTTTATAGTGACAAAGGCAGGATATACGAGCGGGGTGCAAATGCGTACAACGCAGCCATGTACAGCCAACACAGACTCCACCGCCAGTGCCGTTCCAAGTTACCAGATAGACTGACTATCTCCTGAACAATTGCCAGGTACAGCAAAGCTATGATGCATTGCCAATGAGACTCTAAGCTGACGATGTACAGATTTGTGAATTCTTAAATGTTCCGAATCCGTGTTCTCTTCGCGTCTTATGCTTTTAACAGTTACTACTTCAAGCAAGCAGAGTAAGTTGTAAGCACACCCAGTCCTTTCCTGCGTGCACTTGGATCATGCGAGTATCCAGCAACAATAATCTTAATTTCTTAAAGACGTAGCGTAGAAAGTGGTACGACCCAACAATTAAGATTAGTTTAACCTCACTGCGGCATTCATTGTGGGCGACGGAGATCCAACCGAATGTTGGGTATCAGATGAATACGCATGAGGAGACATATTTCTTCACGGGATGAAATGGGCGCCTTGCCGCACACTTTCCCTGCTTCCAATTCTGGGAAAAGGGCAATGGGGTTGCAATCCTACAAGCTCCTGGCTGTAATTTTGATTGGATTTCTGTTCATCTCTGGCTTCAAGTTGAGCACTTTCTTCACATCAATCCCATCAAATTCACTGGGTACGTTACGTAATATGATCATCCGTGTTGTTAATGTGAGTTCACACGACAGGTGACGATATGTACATGGGAGGTTTACTGGCTCTCGTCCACAGGGAGACAAATGCCACAGCAGAAGCCAGCACCACCTTTATCGTAAATCTTCCACGTTCAAACCTTCCACATTCCTTGTGTCCAAATTGCGGGAGTACGAGACTTTGCACGAGAAATGTGCTAAGGAAGCTCGGAATTTCAATCCAAACTCAGACACATCTTCTACTCATGGTAAGCAATTGGTTACCTTGTTATCTAACTTATCAAAGTGTTCTACTCAGGATGTCAGTTCCTAGTTTGGATAAACTACAGTGGCCTCGGTAATAAGCTCGTCACTCTGACTGCCGCCTTTCTTTATGCACTTATCACAAATCGAGTCCTCCTGGTTGACCCTGGCAACGACATCAACTCCCTCTTTTGCGAGCCATTTCCGCGCTCTTCGTGGCTTATCCCAGCCCAGGTAGCACCATCTGTAGCTACACATGCATGCGAATAGTGACTTGACTCTGTTTGCCAGGTGCAAGCGGATTTCCTTGCGGGACTGAACGAGTCGTCTGAATACAGATTCGGGCGCATGGTCAACTCCGGTGAATGCATCCCGGACGCGAGGCATCTTCTTAACAGAAGCCGGGCACCACACTATGTTTACCTCCATTTAACCCACACTTACGACATCAATGACCGCCGGTTTTTCTGTGACGAGGAACAGAAGTTTCTGAGGAATGTCCCTTGGCTTTTCATGCGATCCAACAATTATTTCGTGCCAAGTTTCTACTTCATGACCACGTTCAGGTCGGAGCTTGGCCAAATGTTTCCTGACCGCGAGACAATATTCCACCATCTTGCCAGGTAACTTCTTCTGTTTGCTAGATAGGACTCACCAACAACTTATGGTACTACAAGGTACCTTCTTCACCCTACGGACGCCGTTTGGTGGAGAACAACGAGATTCTATCGTACATACCTTAGTCAGCCTGGACCTCTCGTTGGTCTCCAGTTACGGACTTTTGATGAGTCAAGCGAGGCCCTCAAAAGATTCTCGGTTCAGGTACATGTTTAGTTTATGTGATGAGCAGCTGATTGATAACTCTGCTTCAGGTTTTGGAATGTGTAACAGAAACGGGGCTTCTTCCCAACGTGACTTACGACGACGAACGTGTGGAAGTGGTTACGGGCAAGTCGCTGGTGTCGGTACTGGTAACCTCACTGCATCAGATTTACTATGAGAGCCTGAAGGATACGTACGTAAGATTTCCGACGGAAGACGGGACAATTGTCCAGGTAAAATAAAAGTTAGAATGCATGTATGTGACATGACTAGACGTACAGGTGAATCTGCCGAGCCATGAAGGTTTTCAAAGGACTGATACGGCAGAACATGACACGAAGGCTCTTATGGAGATATTTTTGCTGTCCTTTTGTGATCATTTGGTAACGAGTCCAATGTCGACTTTTGGCTATACAGCAGCAGGCTTAGCGGGGCTTAAACCCTGGGTTTTGCGGAGGCTGGAAGAGGAATACAACAACGACAAGGCTTGTGGGAGGGCGTTCGCTATGGAGCCTTGTTTTCATGCCCCCCGTTGTATGATTGCGACTGTCGAGGAGGGAGAAATCCTGCGCAAATTCTAGATTTCGTGAGGAATTGTAAGGATGTACACTGGGGGATTCAGCTGGCTAATGGACAATTTTGAATCGTTAAGAGTACAAAATTGAATTGTTAATTATTCTTAGATTTCTTCTGTTTCATATACTCTTGCTGCTGTTTGATCATAGCCTCAAACACATCCAGTAGCGATTCCAACCTCCCCGCCTCCGGCTCGAAAACCTTGAGCGCATATACAATCCCCTCGAGAGTCGACATGCATCCCGGCCTCGGCTCTGACCTCACAAACTCGTACATGCTCTTGAAACTCTCCGGCAGCTTGTAATGCGGAAGCTGCAGCAACCACGGATTCTCCATGTACAATCTCCTCGCCTTGGACCACGTGCCATCCAGAACAATGATCTGATCCGGTGGAGAGGGAGCCACAGCTTCCCTGATCACGCGTGGTTTCCCGTCCACGCCCGAGCGGTGCCCAAACTTGACGTCTGGAAACAAAGCGCGGAGGTCCTGCGATCGCTCGCTGGGGAAAATAAGTGCTGCATTGGGTGAGAGGTCGATCCAGGGTGGTGCTGTCCTGGGGAGTGAGGGATCCATGCTTGCGCAGCCGTAGAAATAGCAGTCGTGGTGCAGCCTCTGGTGCTCGCAAAAAGCTCCCTGCCCAGCAGCTGCTGCTCTGGAACAACGCTTAGAGCCAGAGACTTTGGGACGTATCCGATAAGAGCCCGAAGTGGTTTCTGGAACCGTGATAAGTTGGACGTTCTTGAGGCCCAGGACTGCCACTCGGACAGAGCCAAGGTGGTGCTCCATCTCCTCGGGGTGCTGTAGAATAGTGACGCGCGTCCTGTTGTTAATGGGCTCGCCGATCATACCGCACATGCACAGGACGGCGGCTTTGCAGCAGCGCCTGCAAAAGTCGCGCTTCTTACCGCCGTCGCTCTCCTCTTCGGACAAGAAGCCGCATTCTTCCCCCATGAAAAGGATTTAGGGCTCCTAGGATCGCTTAGGGTTGCGGCGCCATGGTGTGCATTCGGAAAGCGACCGTAGATGATCTGCTGGCGATGCAGAGCTGCAATCTGATGTGCCTGCCACCAGATGAAGTACTACTTCTACCACATCCTGTCATGGCCGCAGCTGTTGTACGTCGCCAAGGACAACAAGAAGATTGTAGGGTACGTTCTGGCCAAGATGGAGGAGGAGAGCAGCGAATGCCACGGCCACATCACATCGCTCGCGGTTCTCCGCAACCATCGAAAGTTAGGGGCTCATGACCGCTGCACAGCGCGCTATGCAAGAGGTCGTCGGAGCCGAGTATCCCTCCATGTGCGCAAGAGCAATAGGGCTGCGTTCCATCTCTACACCGAGACGCTTGGCTACAGGATCAATGACATTGAGGTCAAAATACTATGCCGACAGCGAGGATGCCTACGATATGCGTAAGATGTTCAAATCTAAGTCTACGGATGCGGGCAGCAAGACGGAAGAAGGATGTTGGACAATAAGCCTGAAGGTGCATCACGGAGGAGCAAGAGCGATTATAGATCCGACTGAAGGACGCCCAAGTAAAGTGAATTTGGAGGCAATTGTACAAACCTTCATGGGAAATGCTATATTCAAGATCAGCGGTGTGTCCTTGGATTCAAATACACATTTAGACCACTTCAATAGTCATTTTATTTATTTTTATTAAGTATGCATGTTTGCTCTGAATACGACTGTGTCTTATGCCTGGATTGCACACATCCTTCTGGAGGGGTTCCATATAGCGGGCACCAGGAACTGCTTGTTGTGGTGGCCGTAGACGTTGAAGGTCGCTTCAGACGTCTTGTTCTTGAGCAGCTTATCTAGAACGAGAGTCGTGTCCTTACAGAAGCTTGCCACCTCGCGTTTCACTTTCTTATCGTTTTCGTGGTAGTACCCTCTCAGATGCGGGTTAGTGGCGACAGCCGATAGCATCTCCGCAATGTTGACAATCATACCATCGACCGCAATGTCTCCGTTTGGTGGGACAAGTCCTTTAATCAGAAGCGTTCGCTTGCTGTGCATTTGTTTTTGTTGGGCCTTCTGCTTCCAAAAGGCCAGCTGCAGTTACCAGGGGCGTTACCAATCCATGCGTAAGACAGTGCCTTGTTCCCGGTCGTGATAAACGAGTGCTGCCCACAGCACTGTCGGCAGAGGCCTTTGACTTTGACGTGCTCTGACGTGAGGACAAGGTAGATTCCCTGAGGGTCAACTGGGAAGTAGCCAAGGGAACGGAGGATGAGCTCCTCGACATGTGACAGGTTGAGACTCCTTCCCATGGAGTAGTTCTTATCTCGAATCTCCTGGCCACGCCTAATACACCTTGCCACTGGGACTCCTTGGCGATTGAGGTAGCTCTGTGTGATTTGCCACCATTTTCTAACTGTTGGCCTGAGCTTTGATGATTCCTCGGAAGAATAGAATAGAGATGACTTGGGTGGTGATGGTGGTGGGGGTGACTTTGGTGACTTAAACGGTGGTGGTGATGGACGCGGAGGTGGTTCCTTTTTAGGTGGAGGTGGAAGTTGGAAAGGCGGAGGTGGTTCCTTTTTCGAAGGTGGAGATGGTGGTGGTGGCGGCGGTTCTTTCTTAACTGGTGGTTCTTTTCTGAAAGGTGGAGGAGGCGTTGATGGCTCATTATTATGGGACTGAAATGACCTCAAGAAGGACCTGATGGTGCTCCTCTGTGACCGGGTGAAGTCACCGTAGAAGACCACATAGACGGAGATGGTACTGTTGTTGCCAACGAGGATGGATCCGTTGTGGAATGTGGGTCCTCTGGGGCTCCGTAGCCATCCAACTGCCTTATTGCCTTGTACAAGTCCGTTGCTGAACAGGGTTAACAAGAACATGGACAGCAGCTTGCCCATCTCGTCTGTGTACGTTTAATAAGAAAAGAAATACAGTTGCTACCAACTGCCAAATGCAAACCGACGGATCTGGATCTGCCACGTGGCTGGAGATCGACGGTTTAAGGTGCGCCTTACCTTTTGCCGCGTTGGGATTCGCATAGCAGCGGTTTAGGGTTCTCGTTGGAGAATGGAGACGCAGGCGGCCATTCGTGAGGAGGAAGTGGATGCGCTCGTTGCGGATGTGGTGAGGTACATGCTCTTCAAGAATTTCCAGCAGCCAGGAGTCCCAATGAAGCGGGAGGAGCTGACACAGATTGTGACCAAGAACTACAGGCAGCGTGCGCTCCCTGAGCATGTGATCAACAAGGCGCAGGGAAAGCTCAAGCAGATTTTTGGAGTGGAGGTCTGTGAGCTGCAGAAAGTGCGGCAGCAGAATCGCAGCGGCCGTATCCAAGGTGGGTTTTGGTATTCGTCTGTCTCACATTTTAGGGCTATTTGTGTTTTCCAGCGGCCTCCTCTGAACCTCCAAAGGAGTATATTCTCAAGAACACAGTGCCGGTTGAGCTTCGAAGGGAATACATTGACCGCACTGGAGCAACTGCTGCCCGTGGTTTGGCCCTTGCCGTCATTGCCATCGTTTCTGCAGAGCGAGGGAAATGCCCAGAAGGTTTCATTGTTTTCACGATGCAAATAGCAAGATGACCTGATTGTTTGAAAATGCAGAGACACTCTGGGCTCATCTACAGAAGCTTGGAATAAGGGAGGACGATGACAGGCATCCCACATTTGGGCATGTTAGATCAACCATGGATGCGATAATCAAGCAAAGGTACGTGCTGCGATGCATGTACTTTTTTTCCGTAGCGCTTAAATGATTTGCTATAGGTATGTCCAGAAGGCGCGCGAAGGCGATGGGTTTGTTTATGCACTTGCAGAGAAAGCACTGGATGCTCCTTTACAAGAGCAACTACGGAAATGGATTGGCGAGGTTTGTTGCTATCCCTCAATCAGTGATCACATGTTATAACACAAGGATTGTGTTGCAGTTGGCCAACGACTACTGCGGTATAGACAGTGGCCTTGACCTTGGCGACAGTGACATTGAAGATAGCTCAAGATCAGAATGATATTGCGTTTCAGCCATTCTGATTGCGAGTGAACAAACAAAAGAGGGCTCCGCACCATCCAAAGTTTAATTCTGCTGTACATTTCTCAGAGAACCAGCACCGGCAATTACTTGGTAGTTTGACATAGCTTTTAGTTAGTTGTTTTGCAAGACACTACACGTAATGAGAAAGATAAAGGGCAAGCAGAAAGAGTTAGGAACCCGTCGTTTCGTCCTAGGATTCCTATTCATCATGTGCTTTTGTACGTTGACAAGGAATCAAGCCTAAGCCTTTCCTATCAGCTCCACGTCAAACAAGAGTACTGAGTTTGGAGGGATGACGCATTTGCCTGGCAAGATGCACTATGTTTTACATTTTTCTGCATAGTTTGACATTATTACCTCCTCTGCAGCCTGCACCGCGCTCTCCATACCCCAGGCTGGGAGGAATTCGTAACTTTCGCTTTCCACCTACATTTTTAAGTTTAGTAGCATATATGATACCGGTGTGTCGTTGGTCTGACCTGGTAACATTGGTGGGATATCATCTCCTCCCAGAATTCCTTCATCCCATCCTTTAATCACCTGTGAGAGTGAAGTCAGATTAGCAAAAGCATTTCCTGATTAATTACCTCTCCAACACCAAGCTTGAACATGAGTGGCTTTCCCCGTTTGTAGCTAGTATCAAAGACTGTGCCGTCTTCCAGCTTGCCCGTGTAGTGTGCCTGCTTGGTGTATAGAGAGAGAACAAGGAGAAACGACAAAAAAACATACCTTGATAAGAGTCCCCTGGGAATAGGTGCGCCAGAGCCCAGCAGCGTGTCACAATATTCCAGCCCCGATTGGCCAAAGTGTACCCACGTACGTCTTGTGCTTGTGCTCCGAATGCAACAAATGTTGTTGCAGCCAGAGTGAGCAGCAGCGCTCTCCTCTGTCTGTTGCGACCAACTTCTCTCTTAGATTGACACCTTATGTTGATTCTCTGCTTCGTCACTGCTGCACATGAGGCCATATTCGACTGTGCCATAGCCATAGCCATAGCCATCTTATAACCCGTAGAGTTTAGGACTGATATAATGTTGCTGGATCAAATGCGAAATGTATTCTGTTAAGGTTTATAGAAGATGCTGATGTACACCAGCAGCGGTTGTCCAAGGCTCATCTACAACTCATCCGTTTGTTTTTGTCTTGTCGACTTGTAACAGTGCGTCTCCTTTGTATATCCCAGCACAATGACAACCCCGGCTGTTCATGCTTGCATGCAGGAGTTCATTCATACAAGAACTTGCAAGAGCATTCTCCTTTGAAATGAGTTTGAGAAGAGAAGTTCGGCATCGTCGCTGTCAAAAAATGCTACCATGGTTCCTCCTGAATGAAAAGATGACACTCACCGTTTTGCAATCTCCAGAGTCATTGACATGTGAACTTCGAAAAGAACTCACAGAGCGAGCACCTAAGCTTGGGTTTTAGTGTCACCTCTTGGTTGGCCTCCTTAGAAAATGTATAGCAAGCATTCGGTCGGTAGGTTCAAAAGGAGTAGGTGCATAAACTTCGTCCATTAGTTTCTTCTACAACGTCAAAAGGAGTAGGTGCATAAACTTCGTCCATTAGTTTCTTCTACAACGTCGGAGCCGGGTAACATGCGGATGACTGAAATGGTTGCTAGGCTTGGACGAGTAAACTCGCCACTTGTCAGGAATGGCTGCATGCAGAAGACAAACGAAACACGCCAAACTAGTTGAGTGAATCAGTTTATGCAAATACAATGGAATTGTACATAACAAACTCAATCAAAATTAGAAGATAAACCAGCCGCTCATCTCCTTCTCCTATGACCTGGTGACCGAGAACGCCTGTGCCTAAACACAGCATCAGCTAAACATCCCATTTGTAAACACCCTAGCATACCTTCGTTTTTCACGGGACGGCGAAGGACAATTCCTGCGTGGCGAACGCGAACGAGACCGTGAAGCTTCTCTATAAATCACCCATGATATACATTCTCTCTCTAGACACACACACAGCACCATACCTCTTCCGAGATTTGGGAGAGCGAGACCTACCTACCCTCCATGCGACTTTCTTACAGGGTAAAAAGAAAATTACAAGCCACTCAGTGCAAAATCAACCAACAACGTCGAAACTCACCTTCTCCTCGGACTAAATGGCGGACTACTAGTTCGTCTAGGGCTCTTAACGGAATTTGGTCGCTTCTCATGATGCAACTTTCTACACATTCAAAACATTCAAAACACACAAAACTTATGCATAAGCAACAACACGATCTCTAGCATACATTACGAGAGCGCGCGCACACACACACACATACACACACCTGGGAGACGGACTTCTATGCCTTCTTTCGTTTCTTCTCTGCTCCCTGTGCCTGTCCTTTGCTTTCCTATCTCCTTCATTCTCCTTGTTGTGCTCCTTTCGTGGCAAATCCTTGTCCTTGTCATACTCAGTTCTGATCTTATGGTTCTCCTTATCAATGCCGACTACCTTTTCGTTAGCTTTGTCAGGACTACTACTTGTCTCCACATTTTTACCTGCTTCCACCACCTTATAATTATCTCTATCGGCCACCTGAGCGTTTTGTATACCATTATTATTTGCTTCCATCACCATCTGGTTATCCTCATCACTTTTCATTACTTTGGAACTATCCTGTTCCTGCTCCTGCTTCTCCTGGGTTTCTTCATCGTTTGAGAGGGCAATATTGCTGGGCTGATTGTCTACCGTATCGTCATCCGAATCGTAGTTCGCAAGGCCAAGCAAGCCAGCAGCATTACCACTCACAGGTTCTGCTTCTTCACCATCCACAGAAGCAATCAAAACCCGAGCCGGAGCATTCAACGACCGCAACTTGTCTCTTTTTTCTTTCCTTTCTGTAAAACAGCGCAACGATGTATTATGGAAGAAGCCCAAACCAAGAACACATACCCTGGAACCTACTTTCTTCCTCGTTAAGTGTCTCTTCTGCAATTTCATTAAACAACCCATCCGTTACCTTGAACAAGAAAAGTGCGACGTAAGTCAGCGTTCACTCTATCATCATCAAACTATAAACGCTATTTATGCACATACACGCTATTTACGCACATACACACACATGTTAATAAGGATCGATGCGTGTGTAATAAAACAGAATACCTTAAGCAGCACTTCCGTTAAAACTCTCTTTATCTCCTGGTTGATTGCAGCAGTCTTCTCTGATTCACCTTCATCCTGCACTAGAAAGTCAGTCTTTTCTGATTCACCTTCATCCTGCAAGTGTAGAGTGTGGGGGGTGTGTGCGTATGGAGAGAATAAAAATGGACCTCATCTTCCTCTACAGTATCACTGCTCACTGGCGAGTTTGTCCCGTCTTTCGCTAGAACTGGTGTTGAAATATCCGTTCCATTCCTCTTAACCATGCTATCCGCTGCTTTCTTCTTCAATTCCTCTTTAAGCCATGAAGGAACAGCTGCCTGCACCAGTATGTATGTACTTCAAGACGTACGCACGTCAAAGACACATGCAAAGTACACATACAAATAACTGCACTCAAGCCGGGAGACAGTCAGACCTTCTTTTGAGGCACAATATCAATACTCTGTGGAGCTGCTTGAAATCCATACGGCCGATATGCTGTTGTTAGAACAGAAGGTCCTGGAAATATCTGAAGATAAGCAGACAAAATTAGTACATCGTATTTATCAGTAATAATTATCAGTAATTTGATGTAGCATACCTGAGGAGGCCCTGGTGGGTGCTGAAGGGGTGATTCAAACTGAGAAAAGCAGAACTCATATATTGCATTCTTGCTATGTTTCTCCTATTTTATAATAATGTTCTTGCTACTAATATTATATACCTGAGAAACTCCTTGCTGATGATGGTGATGGGTAGACGGCTCGAACTGAAAGACCACACTAAATCAGTAGCAGATAAAACGATATGCTTAACAAAACGAAAGGATCAACGTACCTGGAGAGCTTGTAGAGACGGATCAAACTGAGTGATCAAATGTAATTAGCGAAATACTAGTAAGAACTGAAAACGACAACAAAACTAACGTACTTGAGGAGGTCCTGGGGGACGATGGAGAGACTGTTCAAACTGACCAACCACTATAGTCAATACAGAATGGTGGATAGTTTTAACAACTCCGTACTAGCATACCTGAGCCGGTGGAGGATGGAGAGGGGGTTCAAACTGAACGAGCAAACAACAAGAAAGTCAAGTTAGTTCCGCACTACATATGACTACTGAATAAATCAACATGCCTGGGGAGCTCCTGGTGCACGATGGAGCGAAGGTTCAAACTGAATGACCAAACAGAAGTTAATAGGATAACAATACAAACGCTAAGTATGAGATTACTGCCTGGGGGACTCCTGGTGGATGCTGGAAAGGCTGTTCAAAAGAACCAGCATTAGCATAGCAAGAAAAGATAACAAGTCATAGATGTAAGACAAACTTGAGGAGCTCCAGATGGACGATGAACGGATGGTTCAATACAAACGTAACATTAACATAAGCGTAAGCATACCTGAGAAGCTCCATGGTGAGGAGCTGCTGGAGGATGATGAAGAAGCTGCTGTTTAAGTAAAGGATTAGTAAAACAAGTACAAAACACCAGCTTATAACATACCTGAGGAGTTCCCAGCGGATGATGGAAAGGCTGTTCATACTAAGAAAAAATCGGTACAAGACGATAATGTTGTATGGTAATTAACATACCTGAGAAGGTCCCGGTGGAAACTAAGCAGGAAAGGAGAAATTCAGTACCACAAGGGCAGGCAGTTCACGGGTTCAACATACCTGAGCAGCTCCTGGTGGATGATGGAGAGACGATTCAAACTAAAGAGCCAAAACATCAGTCGAAGAAAACATACACATATGCTAACATACGAGAGGAGCTACTGGGGGACGATGAAGAGCTGGTTCAAAGTGAGGTACCTGAGGAGGAAACGGTGGTGGAGGCCACATAACAGGAGGAGGAACGTCAGCATGCTGTTGTAGAAGAAACTGCTGGTGTTGCTGTTGCTGAGGGATATAGTGGAAGCCTGGCAGAGGAGAAATGAAAAGGGTGAATGAAGTGCCGGATGAGCAGTTACCTGCGGGATTGTGGTTGAGGTAGGGAACTTGTTGTGGAGGGGGCTGAGCAGATTTTGCACTGGCCCAAGCCCGAGCTTTGGAAGCCCAGTCTTCCTCCGAAGAAGGATTGTCGACTGCATTGCAAACAGATCGCAACCAACGTGAATGATGCAAAGACGCTACCTTTACCTTGACGCTGGGGCTGCGGGGGAGGCCAATTCTGGGAAACGAAGAAAGAGTTGAGGAGGAAACGTAGAGGGGAATGGGAATTGCAGAAAACAAGAAAGCGGATGCAATGGTGCGCTGTATGTGGATGCGCAGTGCAAACATTAAGAGGTTACCTGATGTTGCTGTGCATGAAACTGACCATGTTGTTCTTGTTGTTTAAGGAGCGTGGGATCGGGCCATGGCTTCTGAGCATAGCCTCCAATCCATTGCTGCGCTTGATGCTCCATTTCTACCCTCTGCCCTAAAGCTAACCCGTGAGTTAATTAATTGGGAGATTAGTTATAACTGGAGCTTTGAAACTCGGTAAATTATTTTATTCTGATTTACAAATAATGTTTTGTTTTGTTTATTACTGCAAGCCAAAACCGGTGGAGTTTGAGATGGCCAGCTTAAGCCTCTGCTCTAACTTTGCCCTGGAGCTATATTCCGGAAGCAGCAACAGGTTAAAGCAAGTGTGAGCTGTGGGCAACCTAGAAATAAAAAGTTTAGCACACAGTTGTGTTTGTTTGTTTTTTCTATTTACCTCTCTGTGTCATCCCCGTTGCGCTGAATTATCAGCTTCAAGCAGCCTAAGCCTCCTACAGGTGCCCTGTCGTTCCCTGTCGTAAAGAACAGAAGCTGCTTCTTCTCCTCCAAACTCATCTCCTTCACCTGCATCATAAAACACGCCGTTCGTCGTTAGGATACACACACGATGCCTGTGTACTAGTTACCAGGCTCCAAAACCATTGAATAATCTGGCTGTCCTTTGTATATCCACCGTCGTACCTAGTTGTCTTCTCCAGTGCCTGCACAAAGTATATACATTGTTTCCATCTGAACAATTACAACTGCATCTTACATCAAAGTTGTAATGACGGAGTCCACAAATCAGCAGTTCCAGTTCTTCACTTGGAAACAGCCGCAGTGCTGGTCCCCCACAAACCTGCAAATACGTATTTCAAATACAGATCACATATTCGGAGATTCATATATCTACCTGCAGAAATCCACTCTTGAAGGCAGCAAACTGTGCCTCAATGGAAGTCTCCAGCAAGTACTTCACGTAGAGATCAACGTATCTGCATGCCGCATTTCATAAACGTGTCCATGATATCGATCACCTACCTCTGTCTGTTCTCGTTTGTGACTAGCAATGAAGCTCCATCGGGTACAAGTTCATGAGACTTGATTTCCCCAAAACACTCATAAGAAACCTTTGATTTGTCACCAGTTAATTGACGTAAACAACTTAACAACACAATTGTTGTTACCTCAAAATACAAGTCCAATAAAGAAACGTCTTCTTCCATGCTGACAAGGCTAACCAAGCTCTTGTACACCTGAGGTTGCAAATCCCGTAGGTCCTGCAACCCAGGTTCGATACCCAGTAGCTTCTTGTACACAACCTGCAAGATTTCATTAAGATACCTTAAAAGGGGATACCCGCACACATACACACATACGAGTGGGAAGTGCACATCCAAAATGACACCATTGTAGATAGCAACTCCCAGAACAATGCCAACCTGATAAGAGAACTCCAAGTCAAAATAATGAAAAGAATAACAGATCAATGATGCTTACCAGCTGAAACTCGAGTTCTGTCTCCATTGAGTTAGAATTGAACCAGAAGTTGCGTGACTCTTCACTGTATGTGAACATTCCTGCCCACAAATGATAAGAAAAACGGAATATAGGAACAAAGGAAAGTACAACGTACCATAGCTAACATTGAACAAATCACGAACCAATAACTGAAAAAACTCCTTGGTCACCCCTCCTTGATCAACTCCAGATTCCCCCTCGAATATCACCTATATATATATAATATATATGGTGCTTGTGGCATGTATACGTATGAACATAGACATCCCGTCCATGTATATATGTTTGTGTTACCATTAGGGGCTTCTTCAGTTCATATGGATGTACGGATAGCTGTCGCAAACTATCTTGGACAAGTGAATTACGTCTCACCTGCATAAGTAGATCAGTTAAAGATATGTAAATCCCAGTTGCAAACTTAATTTACCGTAAGAACTAAGTAGGGGCTAGCGATTGGATTACCAAACACGTGTTCAATCACGGATACTTGAATAACATGTTGCTTTTGGAGTGTTGCTTCAACCTGGAGTACACATTGTATAAATCCCACGCATTAGAGTACATATATTATATTTTACCTGTAGAATTTGGCTTTTTGCTACTGGCGTGAGGGTAAAAGGAACCTAAAATGCTTGGTTAGATGATAATTAACTCAAACTTCAAAGATAATGAAACCTGACAATAGGAGATTAACGGCTCACACTTGTATTCAACACGTCGCCACTTCAAATACTCAGCCTGAATTATATAACATCAGTTTATGAATGTTAAATCACTTTAACTAACACAAACCTCGAGATCCGCTTCTTCACTGATAGTAGAGTTATAAAACTCACTGAATTGTACCACCTTTTCCTTCTCGTTCACAGCATGCAGTAACAAAAGAACCTGAAGTACCAATTCAGATATATTGTAATATTATGAAGGGTTATTCATCTCAACTACCTTCAAAGCTGCAGCAACATCTACAGGAACAGGGCCTCTTCCCTTGAGTGCATCCTTTCTGCCATCAAAATGGAACAAATCAGCCAGCACTTAGAGAGCAAAAGACAGTTCTATCTCTCATATACACAAGTAGAAATGTTGAAACAGACCTGTTGGAAATAAACTTCTGAACACCTCGAATAAATCTACCACCAAAAATATCTTTGGAATAAGTTTTCAACCACTCTCCCACTATCTAAAGTTTAAAAAGAGAATAGAAAAAGGGGGAAAATGTATTGACATAAGTTCTTACTCTTTCTCCTGAAGAAGAAATTTGACAAAACAGTGACAAAAGCTTTGTGGATACAGTATCTCCAAGCCTAGCAAACAAAGAACCATCTTTCAGCACAAATAATCATGTATGATGTAATATTTACCCTTTCTCTCCTATGAGAAAGCATTGAAATACAATCATTAGAACCTGTACCACAACAAGTTAAAAGCCAAGTACAAGTAGAAAAGGAAGTTCACTTACCCTTAGCCATCTTGACTCAGGCACACATTCAATGTGTTTCTCAATAGAGTCTAGCATCCTGATAATCGAAGCACCTAGCCTTTGAACAACCTGTAGTAAAGTGTTTCAGTGAACTACGCTACTAATCAATCAATTTACACTTACATCAGGATCGTAAAACTCAAGAATCCGCTGGTACACATTCCTTATAAAGTTAACATTAAGACCTGGCTCCTCATCTGGTGTAGATTGGAAACATGAGATACACACTTAACATACCGCTATTTATTACCATAGTCAGGGATACAACCGTTTTCAACTTTTCCACACCAGCAAGTAGAGCAAACTTTGAAAGACATAGTGAGAAACTTGACTGAGGAGAAAACACTCTCCAAACTGTGTAGTATAGCTGATTTGTTTCTCGTATCCTGAGCGCAACATTTCGGCATTACATAATACAAAGCATACCACGGACATACCTCAAACAAAATGTGGAGACAGGGAGGTTTCAGTGCCCTTAAACCAGTTCCATGTTTATCTATCCGAAAATCTTCTGGCCTGTAACATTATATTTAGCCACACACAAACACACAGAGAACAAAATTATTACGTGTTTGTTGTTGACTTAATGTCTTGAACAGAAGCAAAGCTGCAACAGTGTGCTCGCCCCCTGCCACTACATAAACCACTTGTTTGCCACTTATTTGAAGGAAGCTTAGCAAAAATGGTTTGAGCTCAATCTGGCTGCAATATATCAAATATTAAATAGAAGACGAAATGCTTGTTTTTTCAAGTTGTACCTTCCACCGTGTGATATCTGTCCTTGCTCATTGTCACCCCATGCATAAACTTCCCCATCTGTCGTCAATGCTACAGTGTGCCGAGCGCCTGCACTGACTTGAATGATCGCCTCATTCTTCAGTGAACTAATGAACTTGGGCAGGGCAACATTTTCCTGTGTACCGTGGCCGGTCTGACCCCAATGGCCTTGTCCCCACTACAAACTCAAAAATGTAAGCAATATAGTTTTAACAAACAGAGACATATAGCTTACAGAGAAACTGTTCCCATCGGAATCGATGGCAATAGTATGGTGAGCACCACAAGCAATCTGAGTGATCAAGTGATCACTTAGTGCTGTCACTGGAACTGGACGTGTCTCAATTTGAGACGATGTTATGCAGCCGAGTTGGCCATACTTTCCCCATCCCCAGCAGAAAACCTAAAACTACAAGTTCATTGTGTTTGTTAAATCTGTGAGATTACCTGACCATCAACTGTCAAAGCACAGCTATGGTTGTCACCGCAGGCAATCTACAATAAAAAAAGAAGCTCAACAAGCTCTCTTAAAATCAAGTGAATCTCACCTGCACAATCCCCAGGCCGCAGAGGCTGTCGATCAGAACAGGCGCAGTGCAGTTGTCAGTTGTTCCATGTCCCAGGGCACCAAAAATGCCCTGCCCAAACGAGTAAACATCTCCACTACCTGTGTAACAAATGTTCAAACCCTTTATATGCCTATTTCACAAACTGTACCTGTTAGAGCGAGTGTATGACTAGTTCCACATGCAACCCGTACAAATAGAAGCTCGCGGGAACCTCTGATGAATCGTGGATGAGGGTTGCTGAAGACACCAGCTGCATCCTTGAGACCCAGCTGACCAAACTCCCCTGAACCCATGCAACTAACGAGCCTGTATCTGCTTTTTGTTACATGATAAGCATCAACTGTGTTGCACATTGCAATATGGCGTACCGGTTGCTGCAACAGTGTGTCCTTGACCGGAAGCAACATGAGAAACCACAGAAGTAACTGGAGAGAATTGAGCATCATCACTCTTGAAACCAAGTTGGCCGGAGTCGTTGGACCCCGTTGTATAAAGCTCCCCTCATCTACAAAAGCAACACAAGCAGCTAATAACCTAGCCGGATTCCTTAGAATAAGACTCACCTGTAATGAAGGCAGTGTGGTAATCGCTTGCAGAGACGTGGACCACATTCTTCTGAGAAAGGCTACTGATCCAAATAAGACTCTTGTGTTGCTCCGCAATCTCACCCACACCGAGTTGACCTAAATCTCCCCTTCCCCATGAATATACTGCAACATCGTCATTGTCATTGGATTTGGATTATACCGACTATACATCATCTCACCTTGTACATGACCGCCCTTATCCATTGGCGTTAATAAAAATTTACTGCCCTAATTGTTTTAATCTAAAATCCTTAACAATAAAGATATATTTGAATTAATAAAATTCTACACTTTGTGACTTCCGTATGAGCGGAACACCGTCCTCCCGCCATTCTATCCTATCCTCACACAACGCCGCTACTGCTTCCACGTATATCTCATGTTCCTAATAAATCAATCATTCACTTAACCACTATGTTGTCAAATTACCTTTAACAACACTCTGCTTGCCAACCGATCTGGGGTGTCATCGGCTAACACAGGGACAGTTTTCTGAGCCAGTATACGACCGTGGTCATACTTTTCATCAACAAAATGAATTGTCGGGCCAGACACACTATCATTAGAATTTGAAGCTGTTAATAACATCATCTGTGTGTGGATGGAGAGATTTGGTCTCATTTAACAATCTCTGCGGTATGTATGTGTTGATCATGATATATGAAGTAGCTTACCGTGCCCCAGAAGATATAACAGCCTGATGAACCTTCATGCCATAGAAGCCTTTACCACCAAATGCAGGCAAAAGTGCTGGATGGATGTTGAGGATTGCACGAGGATACGCCTCCACGAGCTCTTTCGGTATAAGCTTCAAATACCCCGCAAGCAGCACATAATCCACTTTATGTTGCCTAAGTATTAGCAATGAATATAGTTTAGTAGATTCTTCTCCCTAGTTATTTTCTATGTAGTTAAATCACCTGAGTATGTTCACCAGTTCATGTGCAGACTTTCCATAGGGATAAAATGCCAATGGGATTTCGTTTTCCTTGGCATACTCGCAGGCTTTGCATTCTGCATTAACCATGAAATCAAATGGCTTTATAGCATCGCCATAGAGCTACCTGGCTTGTCTGAGACTACAAGATAAATATCACCGAGAACAGTTCCATCCAGAGTTGCCTTGTGGATGCTCTTGAGATTAGAGCCACCTCCAGACACAAAAACCGCCAGCCGTTTCTTCTGAAGCTTGTCAGGACAGGATTGACCCTTGTCGGGATTCACTTGCCCCAAGGAAGCAGATCGCACTAAGGACAATCGATGCTTTGAGCGCCTGTCATTCAGTGGGAATGCAACCCTACACGGTGGTGTAACAGCCGATCCAGGAGGAATACCACGATGCGTGCCGTGCGACAAAGGCCGGATCATTCTAAAAACCCTTAAATATCCTAAGACTCTTAAATATACTGAAGGATATTCTAGTTTGATTCAAACAAAATCCTCTCGGCCAAAGTTGTTTACATATATGGCGCATAAGCAAAATCCTACATACTGAATACCTTGATGTTCCAGTCTATCCCTCATTTCAGTTTTTGCTTATGGTACTTGGAGCTCTGCATAGGAACACGTGACGAAGCAAGCTCGATCATAAGGGAATACACAGGTGCAAACTGTCTATCACCACGACCCTTCGCCTTTGACGCGTACTCATCAAGCGTGGCTTTCACTTCCTTCCACACATCCTCCTCGTTATGAGAATCTAGCCAAGCCGAGTACTGCGACGGTGATAGGTTGGACCTCTTCATCGGTGACGCCAGCTCTTCGGGTGCTCGACTATACAAATGGTGGAAAACCACACTTGCTGGAAGCTCCTGCATGCAGTCGTGAGTTAAAATGAGGCTCCTGATGAATATTACGCACGCACTACCTGCAACATCGAGCTGTTTGGGATCTGGTCGGTTTCAAGGAAAATAAAAGGTCTGAAAGCTCTGAGTGTTCGATATGGACCACCGAGCTGCTCCACCGGGAATAAGTTCTGACCGACAAGAAGTTCCAGCTCGGCCATGTCTCTTGCCATCCTCAGTTTCCCAGCCTCCGACAAAGGCCTCACCAACGCAGCGTGCCGAACGAACAGCACCAAGACCCTAGATGCCATATTCCTTGACAAGCTTACCGAGATAGAGGTGTTCCCGGACATTAACTTGGAGAGAAACTCGGCCCGGAAATGTGTAGTTGCCTCTTGGATTTCCTGCATGTACTTCGGCCTGTCGTCCTCTACAGACATGTCCGTATTAAAGGCAAGCTCGTGCAGCTGTAATATGCTCTTCTCCAGCCTCTCCATCATTGCCTTGAACAGCGGCGTGATCGCATCGGCCGCAACCCCGTATATGGCTCCGAGCGGCGGAGATAGAACTTCAGAGGCTGCCGGAGGTAAGCCTACCAACATGGCACTTACTCTCTCGTGAAGCTCTTGTAAGTGCAGGCATAGCGTGAAGTTCTTCATTTGCGACTGAGTGACCGGACCAGTAACTTGTCGGGCGTCAGGACCCGTTGATATCTGCAGAACCAACTTTAACTAATTAGATGGGAATAGATAGTTTATCTAATCGAGCACTCAAAAATGTTTCAGACTCAAAATGTTTCAGATTGTGAACTAATAACGCTCACCTGATATTCAGACTTTTGTGCAAACAGTTGAGAGGCTTTACCAACTTCTTTTAGCCCAACTAGTGAGCCTCGTATTCATTTTAGCAGCCTCAAATCCTCCTGGATCGTGTTACAAGGTTCAAAAGCGGTTCTTGCAATGAGGGGATACTGCTGCGGAACATACCATTGACAAGATCGGTTAGGCGCGTAAGCGTGTGTCCCAGATAAGCATTCTGAAACGGTTCCAAGGTTGCAATCAGCTGCTGCTTGTCACTGTCTTTGATAGCCGGTGATGCTCTTTGGCGTTTGTGCCACGGAGTAGATTTTGCAGGAAGGTGTCGGTCATCCAAGCAGCCTGGGATACTCCAGCACGAATATCTTTGACGAAGCTGGAAGCCGTGAATGCCGACTTCATATGGGATGCATATGTCTTGAAATTGCATCCCAAACACTCCGTGAGTAAGGGTTCCCCTGCCTGTATGCCACAAGTAAGTGTCTGTCGCTTCCTTAATGCGAATCTGTGCACAAGGTATACACTGACGCGCACACTCGCATTTACACTATGAATAAAACTCACTTGAATAATGATCGAGGAACCCGGCATGAGAAGCTGGATGACGCATCTTGGACATAACCGCTCCAGATGCCAGACAGCAACAACGATGGACTGAAGCTGCTCCAAGCACGCTGTCATCCTCTGCCAGAGCCCATCTCGAGCTTTGGATCAGCTCCAATCTGCGGAGTCACTCCGATGAGCTCCGCCAGGTCCTGCAGCAGCGGCGGCTATACTGGCAGAGATGGCTTTCATGTCAAGAGGTTGACATGCTTTTCACTGCCTGTGCCTTGTACTTCTGAATCAAGCCCTCCACCGTGGGACGGAGCTCGCCCAGTTCGAAATAGATTTGCAGCGCGTTACTCACCTCCACCTGAGTCAATGCCTTCATTCCGGCCTCAAGGCTCCGCATTGCCTCGCTTGTATCTTGTTCCCAGCTTCGTGCAGCAAGCGAGTTCCGAGTCAATCGCTTCAACGCCAACAAGATCAAAATCCTTGCGGATCGCTTCAATCTCGCAGTAGACTTGTGTGGATTTGGACAAATCCGTCCCTTAGCAGAACCGATGAGCTCCTTTAGCCTCTTGATCTGCTTGAGAGCACGGATTATAGCTCGAAGAAGCTCCACGGTCGCGTGTAAGTTCGCAACCTGCGCAGATTTTGACTTGATCACCTTGTGTGGTTCCGAGATCTCGGATTTTGTCCTGCGCAGGGATGCCTGCAGGCTTCCGACGCCGGATTTGATCACGGAGAGAGACGACTCCATGTCTTTGACA
The DNA here is from genome assembly GCA_003024785.1 of Selaginella tamariscina. Lineage (NCBI taxonomy): Eukaryota > Viridiplantae > Streptophyta > Lycopodiopsida > Selaginellales > Selaginellaceae > Selaginella > Selaginella tamariscina. Next base: position 595,731 of record PUQB01000003.1, on the reverse strand, counting down.
CTCGTCAACTGCTGGAGGAGATCAGCGTGGCGAAGCACAACCTCCCGGCGGAGCTGCTTCTCCAGTAGGGACATTCCCTGCTCCACTTTCTCAGCCGATGCGGCAGCTGATCCGCTGCGGAGCGCATCGCTCGCGAATTGTGTTGCATTGAAATGATCTGACAAGAACCTGGAGAGCACCGGGTCTTGAGCAATCTCTGACAGCGCATCCACATCCTGCTCCTCGGGAACGCTGCTGTCGCGAAAGGAAGCGGATCTCATCCGGGGCATTGGCGACCTCGCGGCAGCCATAGCCATCAAGAACCCTAATTCTTTGCTAAGACTTTGAAACAAAATACCCTAGAAACAAATGAACGAGATGCTGCGTTTGGTGTGGCCTGGTGCTGTGGGCTTTTGTAGGAGGATGCAACGGCCAAGTTCCAATACCTCGGCGCTACGATGGATTTACTTATGGCGCGAATGCAGCGAAGGAAGATCCCATTCTACTCGAGGCATTCTTTGATCCCTTGTGCCCGGATAGTAAGGCCGTCTGGCCTGCTCTTAAACAGGTCCTTCAACAGTATGGCTCCACCTTGAATTCACCGTGCATCCATTCGCTCTTCCGTAAGTTGTATATACAAGACAAACTGAATATATATCATGATAATTTGGTGGCTGTAGATATCATCACAATTCCTTCTTCTCAGCGAGGGCACTCCACATTGCCAGCATGCTTAACGCATCTCTTACATATCCTTTATTGGATTTGCTTTTGATCATCAGGTACTACCTGTTTGACAATTACAAAGGCATAACAACATCTCCGTTACTTTACAGGATGAATTCTCCAATGCGAGGACAGAAAGGGAAACAGCCGCAAGCGTGATTGAAAGCTTCTCCAAGCTCTTCTCGTCACATTTCGGTGACAACTACTTTGACGACTTCAAGCAAGGTTTCTACAATCCAACAACCGATCAAGCAGCTCGCATTTCCTTCAAGGTAAGTAGTATTTGTGTATTTGTGTCTAACTATAACTAGTCTTGCAACAACAGTATGCATGTTCAAGAGGTGTGACAGGAACTCCGATTTTCTTATTGAACGGCATCACGCTTAACGATGTCGATGAGAGCTGGGGAGTTGAAAAATGGTCTAAAGCACTAGATCCTCTATTGACTGTCTCCGACGAGGAATCAGATGAGCTGTGAATATAGATCAAATATCTCCATAGTATTTGTGTGTAATACTATCTACCAGCGATAGTGTAAGGCGAACAACATTTCTTAAAGCATACATCATTCCAGAATTTTTACTCTTCATCAGCAATGGTGCCCTTGTCGCTCACGTAGATCCCATCCAAAAACTTCCTGATATCCTTGTTCTTCACATGGCATTTCTGCAAAAGCAATTAGCGTATTCATAATTTACACAGATTGTAACTGGGTACCTGGTTGATGAGGGCAGCCGACCGCGACACAAGCTCAATATCGTTGCCTTCAAGAACCAGCTCGTCCTTCACTTTCTCCGTTCTCGACACCGTCACTCCTGGCAGCATGTTTACTTTCCTAACCTAAAAATGGAATATATAAATCAAAATAACAAAAATGTGAGAGCTCACCCTCTTTTCGCCCAGGAAATTCCTGATCTCGATGTTGTTCTTATCACTGGAGATGTTGGCATTGATGGGGAAGTGAGCGTAGACAAACCTCATCTTGTAACGGAAGCCCTTGGTGACGCCGCTAATGAGATTTTTGACATGACTGACCGCCGTTCTGATGGCAGCGATGGTCTTGCGAGATCCAAACCATGCCTCCACTTTCAGCTTCTTCCCATGCTCCAGCAGTTGGAAATCCAGGTTCAGATGCTTGAAATTCCTCGTCAGAACCCCTCGCGGCCCGTGACCCTGATCTGCTTCGCCTTGATCTCCACCTTCACCCCCTCGGGGATGTCCATTACCTGCGTTGACAAGATCGTCTTCATGGCTGCCGGCTAGCCCTAAATCCTCCAAAACCTTCGTCCTGATTATCATCCAGCCGTCGGTTTTAACAAATCCGTACAAAGAGCCCTAGAACAGAGCAGGTTTTGCTTTTTGCGATGGTGTGGTTCCAGTGCGAGGATTGCGGCGACAATCTGAAGAAGCCCAAGCTGCCGGGCCATTTTCGCTGCTGCCGGGCGTCTCGATTCTCCTGCATCGACTGTGGCGCCGAATTCGATCAGAGGTCAGTTCAGCAGCACACACAATGCGTGTCCGAGGCAGAGAAGTACGGTCCAAAGGGCCCGAAGAGCAATTTGAAGACCAGGAAGACGCCGGCGGCAGTCCCTGAGGAACTCGTCAACATGGGGCTGACCACACAGAAGCCTTGGTGTTGCACTCTCTGCAATGTGGACGTCACAGGTAGGGACGTATTGCTTGTTCATGGCAGCGGCAAGGGTCATGTGGCCAAGGCCAAGGCTGCCCTTGCAGCTGCGGCTGCCAAAGAAAATGTAGCTGGGGACGAAGATGGCAACCGTGAGAGTGGTGGCCAGAAGTCGAAGGGTGTTGATGTCCAGAATGGTGAGCAAATAAAGAAGCGGAAGAAGAAGGGAGATGATGAAGAGAATGAGAATGAAGACAGTAAAAGAAACGAAAGCGGGAGAGTGATGGTGGTGCAAAGCTTGTGAAGTGGAGGAAGCTGATAAGACAGGAGCTGAAAACGAGCGCGGATGGGAGAATGAAGAAGTCGAAGCTGACGAAGTCAGTGATGCCTGCTGCAATGCAGGCTGCCAAAGCTGCCGGGCTCACGGTCGACGTTCAAGCCTTGAAAGCAGAGCTTGCAAGTTTCCTGGCCTCCACTACCAAGTTTGAAGTCGAGGGAAAACACGTTCGGCTCAGAAAACTAAACTGAATTTTGATTAAGTGATTTGTCTCTCCACATATCAAATTGTGAGCTGCTTTTGTTTGATTAGCACGTGCGAACATTTAAACGTGGTGGCTGAGGCAAAGATGAATCACCGCCATGGGTCCGTGCCTAGCTAGTGATAGCTAGTGAAGGCAAGGCGTATAGTATTTTGATAAGTTTTAATCATTTTTAGTAATCATTCAAGCACATTATTTACCCAATTAATTCCTTATTAACTAATATAATTATATATGATAAATCTGTGATAGTATCACTCTAAGTTCAGAAAACATCAGTCCTAGTACCTACTGCGCTAATTGACAGACACCTAATTGTCAACCAACGTCCAGTATGTGTCAAAATGTCTATAGGGACGCACCACCTTCCACATCACCTGTGTAAGGTGGTGACGTGGCAGGTGGTCTACAATCTGTTAACGGTGCCGTTACGTACATCCACACTCACCACGCACCTATACACATCCATACAGAGAAATTTAAGAATCAAGATCAATTTCCCACTTAAAACTCAATTATGTGTTTTTATGAAGATTCCATAAGAAAACAATTACAAAAATTAGTTAAATTACTCTTATGAAATAAAACCTTATTTAAAATCTGTGGCATATCTCTTAAACAAAATAGAGAAGAACTCTAAATCTAACCATTATTAGGCCTATCTGATGTAATTATTCAATTAACCACTCTAATAAAAAATCATGAAAATAATTAGTATTAATGATATGATTATTTTTTTAATTTACCACAAGCCAAATAACCCAATGCATAATTTTCATTTACCTGTTATTAAAGGGGTATTATATATATATATTACACAGTACATATGTAACAAAGGTGCATCTACTTAATATTTTTTATTAAAAAGATATGTTAAAACTCTAACTTTAGTGTTTCCATTGTTATTTTGTGGACTCATTAGTTATAATTTACTAGTGCTCTTTATTTTATATATATATACACATATATATTAAACAATGTATATGTGCATTTGTATACATATACATATATATTACACACAAACATGTACTATATATTACACACAACGTGTACTATATTATATGTATATGTATAATACATACATATATAATTATATACTACTATACATATATATGTATGTTTATTTATAAATAAGATTTGTTTATTTTGATTGTTTATTGATTATACATATATAAGACGAATATGTATATTTTTGTACATATGTAAACTAATGTTATACATGTATGTGTGTGTGTATAATTTAAATATAGCATTGTGCATGTTTTCATAAATCTCTTACAAAAATTATATCACACACATATATATACACATCGTATCAATGTCTTTGTTTTTATTCTTTTTATAAAACAAATTCAGATGTGTGTATATATATATATATATATATATATATATATATATATATATATATATATATATATATCTGTGTGTGTGTGTGTGTGTGTGTGTGTGTGTGTGTGTGTGTGTTATATGTACATGGCTGACATTTTGGTGAAACTTTTCCACTTATTGAATGTTTTTTTTTCTTAAAAGTTATTATCAAATAAAAGAAAAACTTAATAATTAATAATTAATCTTAGTGTATGTTCTTAATTTATGTCCAATAGTCGTACAACGGGCAAATTTGCCCATTTATTTTACTACCGTTTGAAAATCCTTGTAGGTGCTGTAAATTATAAATTATAAAATAACAAGCAGATGGAAAATAAATCCATGGTAGAATAAAATAATTTCTTTTAATTTTACTCGTTAAGGTAATTAACCAGTGGCCTTAATAAATAACTAAAACAAAAGAAAAAATAAAAAAAATATAGAAACTTATGTATAAAATTATAAAACATATAAAGATCATATGTGTTAGCCCTAAAGATCTGTTATGTATATATCTTTTACATTTTAAGTAAAAATCAAATTTAATAATAAAAATTAATAAACAAAAGAAATTAACATATATAAAAACATGGATATAAATAAAACAAAAATAAAAATCATATGCATTAACCCTAAAGGTTCTTTAAATGTATATCTCTTTTATTTTAAAATATAATTTAAAAATAAAAATAAAAAGATAAACACATTAAAAAATTAATTAAATATGTTTATGTGTATGATATAATAATATATGTTTGCATAATACATCAAATACATAATTTTTACTATGACCCTCTTTACTTTTAAGGTTGATCGTTATTACATACTAAAATGTTCACAAACCTTAAGTGTTGTAGGAACCTAACCTGCTTAGTGCATTTGGATGTTTAGTGATAATTCAATTAAATGTTATTAAGCTAAAATTTCTAAGCTTAATGTCACAACCCGATACAGAATACAGGATTTCAGATACAAGATACGGGTTACAGGATATGCCTGCAGGATATTCCTACAGGATATACCTATAGGATATTCCTATAGGATATGCCTATAGGATATGCTACAGGATATGCCTAGAGGATAAGGGACACTATTCTTAGCTCATGACTAGATTAAACTCATGACTAGATTAGCTTGGAGTTGTGAGCATAAAAGCTCCGACCTAAATGTTGTACAATCAGTTACTATCAACACCAGTCATTGTACGATCATTCTTGTCTTGTCTTACTCCTTTGCCTCCTGCTCTTGTCTCGCTCCTGGATCCTGTCCTGTTCCTATCTCGCTCCTAGATCCAGTCCTGTTCCTTTTACTCTTGGATCTATCCTGTGCATTCCTGTCCTACTCCTGGATCCTGTCCTGCGTCTTCTCTTGCTCCTGAGTTCCTAGTTCCTATCTTGTTTCCTATCCTGCTCCTGAGTCAAGCTTTCCTACTCTTGGAATCCTGCTCACTTCCTGTTTCTGGATCGTGGCTTGACAGTTTGATAGTAACTCCTTTCATAGCTCTTCGTTTCCTAGCTACCTTTTTTTTCTTGATTCTTTTCCTTCGTTTTTCCCCTTTCTTTCTTTTATAAGATCATGGCTGATTTTGAGCACTTTCAACGCGAGCACCAAATGTTGCTTCATGAGCTGGCCACTTTGCGCCAAGTGGTCACCGATCTGCAAGGCTCCACCCATGCGGCACATGCAGTTGCTGATGCATCCTCCAAGTGCTGCGCAGGCTCTCTCTCAGGCATCGGTGGTTCCTTCTTCATCGAACTTTTCTCCGGAGCCGAAGATCAGCATGCCAGAGAAGTTCAGTGGCAACCGTGCCGATTTTCAAGGTTTCCTGAATCAGATCCGGCTCTTGATCCGCATGCAACCACGCCGCTACTCGACTGATGCACAAAAGGTTGGCCTTTTGGCATCCTTGCTAAGTGGATCTCCCGGGCTTGGGTTGCCCCTTTGCTGGAACGTGACGACCTATTGCTTGAAGATTTTGAAGGTTTCGTGGCTGCCTTTGAAGCCTGTTTGGAGATCCTGATAAGTACCGTTCTGCATGCACGAAGTTACGAAAGCTCACACAAGGATCCAGACCAGCTTCCGTTTATGCATCCGAATTTCAACAATTGTGCACGAACATTCCATGGGACGAGACTGCATTGATCGAACACTTCTGTTTTGGTGATGTGAAAGACCTTCTCCTTACATTACCGGATGCTCAAACGTTAGCGAAGATCATGCAACAGGCCGTTTGCTGCGACAACCGTTGTTCGAGCGCCGTCAGGAAAAATTCCGTCAGCAGTTCCTGCCAACCAATCCTGTAACCGTAGCACATGTTCCTACGACACCTTCTGGAGCAGTTCCTATGGAGGTTAACAAATCCAAGCGTGGCCCACTTTCAACTGCTGAGAAGCAACGTCGTCGGGGTGAGAACCTATGCTTGTATTGTGGTGCAGCAGGACATAAGGTGGCGGAATGTCTTAATAAAGCCAGAAAGTTCAAGACGCGTGAAGCCGAAGCTGAAGTTCAGTCAGAAAACTTCAATGTCCACTTCGTCTAGGAGCCACGAAGTTGGACGTAGGTGCAGGCTCCATTGGTGCTGCTCATATCATTCCATCATTCAAGTTTCCTGTACACATTCGCCTCAATAACCGAGAGCTCAAGGAGTTTGCCCTGTTAGACACTGGTGCAAATGCATGTTTCATGGATGACACTTTTGCAGCTCAGCATGGCATTCCGATGGTGAAGTTGAAGCGTGCAGTTCCTGTAGAGGTGGCCGATGGTCGTTTGATTGCTTCTGGCGCAGTTACCCACGCTACCACACCTCTCTCTTGCAGTCATGGCGCATTCAACTGTTCGATTTCCTTCAACTTGATCAAGACTTGGTCGACTCCCATCATTTTTGGCATGCCATGGTTCGTTGTTGCAAATCTGCAGATCGACTGGAGGTCTAGGACGCTCACGTTTTCCTCTCCAGCAGCCAGGATCAATCCTGTACCTTCTTGCGTGCAAGATACATCCTTGGTGTCTGAGGCAGTACAAGCTACAGGATTGACCGTGCCTGTTCCTGTACTAGTGTTGAAGACTCTTCCTCGACAGGATTCACCTCATGTCAGTTCCTCAGCACATCCGCAGGTTCTCTCTACTCCTGTAAGTTTGCGGATTCCTGTACAGGGTTCTTCCAATCCTGTATCAGTGTCGAAGGTTCCTCCTCAGCAGGATCCACCTCCTGTTGGTTCGTCAGCACACTCACAGGCTTCCCTCACTCCTGTGCAACCATGGACTTCTGTACAGGATTCTTCCAATCCTGTACACTCGTCAACATCCACACAGGTTTCTCCCAATCCTGCCTCCTTTTGTTACTCTGCCTCTGTTCCACCCCCCAAGATCCTTCCTCTTTTTCAGTCACAGCTCCCTCCTGCTCCTCTCCGAGTTCTTACCACTACCTTGCATGAACTTACCACTGATCCTGCTCCTTTCCACCTTTTTGCCTTTCAAGTAACTCCTACGTCCTCTTCTACCTTTCCTGTGTCTGACTCTCCTGTTTTTCAATCTCTTTCGCCTACTCCTTCTCCTTCTCCTCCTTCTTCTCTACCATCCAAGTACCACGACTTTAACAACGTTTTTGACAAGCACAAGGCTACAGTTCTTCCTGTTCACAGGTCTTACGATTGTCCTATTGATCTTGCGGAAGGAAAGACTCCATCGTTCGGACTGATTTACGCATTGTCACCCACAGAGTTGGAGGTTCTTCGCCAGTACATCGAGGACAACTTGGCATCCGGCTTTATTCGTCACTCAAAGTCCCCTGCAGGAGCGCCTATCTTCTTTGTCAAGAAGAAGGATGGGAGCTTATGTTTAGTTGTGGACTACAGGGTTTGAATCAAGTTACCATTCGGAATCGGTACCCATTACCATTGATCCCAGAACTTCTCAATCGGCTGCGAGGAGCAAAGGTGTTCACGAAGATCGACTTACGAGGGGCCTACAACCTTGTACGGATTCGTCCAGGCGATGAGTGGAAGACTGCTTTTCGTACAAGGTATGGACATTTCGAGTACACGGTGATGCCTTTCGGCCTTACCAATGCCCCAGCCGTGTTCCAACACATGGTGAACGACATCTTTCGTGACTTCTTGGACCAGTTTGTGGTGATCTACCTAGACGACATTTTGATTTTCTCCAAGGACCAGGCGGCACATGACAAGCATGTACAATTGGTTCTACAGCGGCTTCACGAGCATGGCCTGTATGCGAAGTTGGAGAAGTGTTTTTTCGATAAGGATTCTGTGGAGTTCTTGGGCTACATCGTCTCTCTTGCAGGCGTTTCCATGGACATGCACAAAGTGAAGACCATCGTGGAGTGGGAAGGCCCAAGTCTGTACGGGATGTACAATATTTCCTTGGCTTTGCAAACTTCTACAGGCGGTTCATACAAGACTTCTCCAAGCGTGTACTTCCACTCACGGAACTCACCAAGCGCACAGAGGTTTTCTCTTGGTCCGACAAGGCGGAACATGCATTCACAACACTCAAGGACACCTTCACGACAGCTCCGATTTTAGCACATCTTGATCCTTCTCGTCCTTTCTTCATTGAAGCAGATGCCTCGGATTTTGTAGTAGGATCCGTCCTATCGCAAGTTGGGGAGGACAAGTTGCTTAATCCTGTAGCTTTTCACTCTCATAAGTTCCTGTCGGCGGAGATCAATTACGAGATTCATGACAAGGAACTCAAGGCCATTGTGGATTCGTTTGAGGAGTGGCGGCATTTCCTGGAAGGTGCTGCACATCCTGTACAAATTCTTACAGATCACAAGAACCTGGAGTACTTTCAAACGGCTCGAGTTCTCAGTCGGTGACAGGCTAGGTGGGCGGAGTTCCTATCACGTTTTGACTTCGTCATCGTCTACAAGCCCGGTTTTCGGAATGGCAAGGCGGACGCATTGTCTAGGCGCTCTTACCTTGCACCAAGCCCGGGCGATCCTGCATTTGACTGTCAAAGGCAAGTGTTGTTAGGTCCTGATCGATTCCGGCTTGTGGCACTGCAGGTTCATCATGCTCCAGCAAATTCAACACTCCTACAAGACGTCCGTTTGCAATTGGCTACAGACGACTTGGCAAAGAATGTGTTCTCACACATTCATCCTGACGTTGCAAGTTCTTCTTCCTCCAGTTCCCGTCCAGACTACAACCTGTTCACCATACAGGATGGACTCCTGTACTGGGAAGGTCTCCTGTACGTTCCTGTTGGTGTTTGCAGGACTCGTGTGGTACAGGATTGTCATGATACCCCGGCTACAGGACATTTTGGTGTGGCCAAGATAGTTGAGTTGGTGACTCGCAACTATTGGTGGCCTGGGTTGCGAGGTTTTGTGGAGAGGTTTGTACGGAGTTGTGACACCTGCAACAGGTCGAAGATGCCTCGTCATGCACCCTCTGGTCTTCTTCGTCCTCTTCCTGTTCCTTCTGCTCCTTGAAGATCCATTTTATGGATTTCCTCACAGATCTTCCTCTTTCTCGCGGATTTGATGCAGTTCTTGTGGTGGTTGACCGTTTCACCAAACAGGCTCATTTCCTACCATATAACAAGACTGCTACAGGCCAGACAACTGCTGAGTTGGTGATCCGCGAAGTGTTCCGACACCATGGTCTTCCTGAGAGCATTGTTTCCGATCGAGGTCCACAATTCATGTCCAAGTTTTGGCGAGAGCTTCTTCGGAGTCTACAGGTTAAAGCTGATCTTTCTTCAGGATATCACCCACAAACCGATGGGCAGTCCGAACGCACAATTCAGACCTTAGAACAGTATCTTCGTTGCTTCATCAGTTACCAGCAGGACAACTGGTTGGACCTTCTTCCAATGGCGGAGTTTGCCTACAACAACTCCGTTCACGCATCTACAGGACAGACACCTTTCTTTGCTCTTACAGGCCACCATCCACGTTTTGACTTCACTCCTCCCGATTCTCCTTCTTCCGCTCCTGCAGTACAGGATCGTCTTCAGCATCTTCGGCAGGTACAAGATGATCTCCAGGTTCACCTTCAGCAGGCCCAGGAACGGTACAAGCATCATGCTGATGCTCACCATCAGCCGGCACCTGCATACAAGATTGGTGATCTCGTGTGGCTTCTTCGTCGACACATTCGCACCAACAGGCCTTCTTCTAAGTTGGATTTTCAACGATTGGGCCCTTACAGGATCGTGGCGGAGGTAAATTCTGTAACTTTCCGACTCGAGTTACCATCCACGGTGAAACTTCATCCTGTATTTCACACCTCCTTATTGGAGCCGTATCATCCTTCTTCTCTTCCTGGTCGTGCTTCTGCTCCTCCCCCTCCTGTGGTCATTGCTGGTGAACTTGAGTACGAAGTTGCAGACATCCTTGATTCTCGTCTTCATCACTGCCAACTTCAATACTTGGTGGATTGGAAAGGTTATTTGCCTACCGATCGCACTTGGGAACCTACATCCAACTTACTCCATGCTTCTTCCAAAGTTGCTGCCTTCCATCGGCATTATCCTGCTAAACCATGTCCTAAGACTCGTGGAACTCGTCCTTAAGGAGGAGGTGCTGTCACAACCCGATACAGGATACAGAATTTCAGATACAAGATACGGGTTACAGGATATGCCTGCAGGATATTCCTACAGGATATACCTATAGGATATTCCTATAGGATATGCCTATAGGATATGCTACAAGATATGCCTAGAGGATAAGGGACACTATTCTTAGCTCATGACTAGATTAGACTCATGATTAGATTAGCTTGGAGTTGTGAGCATAAAAGCTCCGACCTAATTGTTGTACAATCAGTTACTATCAACACCAGTCATTGTACGATCATTCTTGTTCTTGTCTTGTTCTTGTCTTGTCTTGCTCCTTTGCCTCCTGCTCTTGTCTCGCTCCTGGATCCTGTCCTGTTCCTATCTCGCTCCTAGATCCAGTCCTGTTCCTGTCCTACTCTTGAATCCTATCCTGCGCATTCCTGTCCTACTCCTGGATCCTGTCCTACGTCTTCTCTTGCTCCTGAGTTCCTAGTTCCTGTCTTGTTTCCTATCCTGCTCCTGAGTCAAGCTTTCCTACTCTTGGAATCCTGCTCACTTCCTGTTTTGGATCGTGGCTTGACACTTACAAACGTAGTTGTGGTTGCCACTGTCAACCCATGATAATGGATGAATGGAATAAGGTGAATAGATATAAATCAGACTTCAGAAAGTCAAAATAGAGTAAGGATGGCAAGATATATAGCAAGTAGTAGTATTGTAGATCCCATTGCAATAGTGAAGAAGGGAAAAATATACTAAGAAATAGAGAAACATGTAGAAAGACACTATGAGAGTAAGATGAGAGCTTATATTATGTCCACACTCTAGCACATAGTATATTCAGGATCCCTTTCTAGCTCTATTCCTATTTATTTATACCCGTACTTCCGGTCTAGTACTTGCAGTTAACCTCTTCTTAACCTTATCCAATCAGTTGTGTAACCTTTTGATTATCGTTATGATAACTTCTGCATAGGCCATATTTTGTTGTCTTTTTGGATGCGTATTCCGTCTCAGACACCGTATTACAATTGTAGCTTGTAATTCTGTGTTTTCATCCAACTCTTATATATATATTGTTTTTGGTGTTTTTCTCATTATATGCCTCAAGAAAAGAAACAATACTAAAAACTCCTAGGTGACTAAATTTGATCCTAACATCCCCCAGACTTGAACTGTTGCATCTCCCTGGTCCAATTGTGGTATTGCACATGGAGGCAATGACAGCCTTCATCTTTTGATTGTCTTCTCGTAGCTTTCGTAATTCCTCATGCTCCTTTGGAGTAACCGTAGTTGTTGAGGTGGAACTCTCTAGCTTAGCGACTATGAGTTGTATTTGCTCCCCCTGTGTTTGGAGTTGTTTCCCTTGAAACCATCTTTGTTAGTACCTTTAGTTGATCATGTTGCCATCATGTGACTTTGTTCAAGGCATGGGAGATATTCATTGTGCCAAAGAGAGTGCCGCCAAACATGTGTAGGAGTAGTACCACACTCTGAAGTTGGAGTAAATGACCCCTCATACCTCCTTCAACTGGTAGCTCTGGATTTGGGGTTTCACCTCCTCCTAGTCCTGGTGATGCCGTCTAATCTCTTCCTCGTTTTATGCCCCTGGACCCATCTCACTCATGTTGCTCTGCAGGGTGTTGTCGCATATCTTGTTGTTCGAATTGTCGGGTTCCTGCTCCAATTCTTTATTCGGGGTGTTGTTCTTGGTTTGCTCTCCAAGTGTCACATATAACGGATCCACTTCTTGATGCTCCTCCTCAATGGTCATATTCCGTACCTCCTTTGGTATCCCCTCTCTGATCATACTCCCACTGGGTGGTTGGCACATGGTAGATGTAGTTACCTATGTATTGGTGTCAACCTGCCCCCTTCATGTGACTCTCCCAGTGGTATGATTACTAGTATTTGTGTTCGGGTCGTGATGTTGCATCCTCACATTCCATGGGTGTGTAGCAGTTGATGGTGGCTTTTTGGCTCATAACACCTTCTCTTTCTGTTGGATATCTTCTTGTGGTATCGGTCTTCACTCTAAAGGTTGATCATCCTCTTCATTGTCCTCCACAAACTAATATCCAAGTTCCTGTGTTTGTTCTTCCTCCGGTCTTTTTATATGTGACATGGATCTCTTCTTGGGCTTTACCGACAACAGAGCAAATTACAAGTTTTGAAGATGTTATCTAGATATTGCAATGAAAGCCCTCACCAAAAAGCCATCATCCTTGGTATTATAGGTGTTCTTACGTACTAGGTCTTCATACATAATATGCAATGCCATCAAAATTCGATACAAAATAGGAAATATTATCGTCTCTTTATCCTTACTTTTGGGTTGTGTAAGGTTTGAAGCCCATGTTGCAAACCTATTACGGCTAGTTCCCCCCAATCTACCTTCCTACCCCATTCACTTAAATGATAAGTGTACCCAATTTCCTTGTTGAATCCTATTGGTGTTCTTCGAAATCCAAATGCAGTTGTGATGGTCTTAATATGACTCTTGTGCAGCTCTTGTAACACGGATGTTGGTTTTGTGTTAGAAGTCTTCTGCTTTTGTAGGAACATGTCATACTGATTGGTGTACACATGGATGTATGTATGAATGTGTGGAATCACCTCAAAACATTCCTTAGGCTATGGTAATTCGAATACATCCCTAACAAGCTTATCGGTGAATGCAAATGCGGCTTTGTGTAATTGCAATGCTTTAAGCTGGGGTACATATGTCTTGATTGCCTAATCAACCAAGTGTTCCTCATGTTCATCCAATCGCTTGTGCACAAAAGTGTCAAAATATTGCTCTAGTTGTTGCTGTTGTATCCATTCTTGAATGTCTGTGATTAGAGTAGAGATGGTCAGGTCACAATAATATAGAATATGTGAGACCTCTGTGGTGGCTCGAATGTGACTTGCTGTGGCAATGTGAATGATCCACTCTCAGCGTCAACGCAATAATCCATCCATCCATCTAGTGAACTACGAATAACGGTGATTGAGGTTAAATGGCCCAATCGGATACTGTGGGTAGAGGGAAACCTCCAAAAGAAGAAAAAGAAGAAGAAGATGGAAACCTAATAGGGTCTGTTCTACACCACTGCCCCTTTTTATCACCACTATATTTATGGCCTACCAAATATTTCAGAACGGTCCACCTATCACCTTTTGATTTGTCCACCATACTATTGTCTTGGTTTTCAATAGATTTTGCAGCAGATATTCATAATTGGATATTGTGAACCTTGATTTCCTCCGCTCATTGGAAATCATGTTGCACTTGTGTGAGTTGTCTTGTCTATATTTAAAAAGATTTCACTTACCTAATATTCTCAATACAGGAATGTTCTTTTTTTCCTGTTCATCTCCGTCATTATCAACGTGTCCTTCTTGTATTACAGTTGTGTTGTGATTATGTCTTGCCCTTGTTCCGATTCCCTCATAGAACTCTCCCTTCTGTGTAGTTTTCATATTTTGTGGTTTGTGTCTTCATTGTCTATGTCATAGTTTCTACTATGACTCCCCTTTTACTTTGGATGTTGACTGCTGTTACCTACTAGATTATGTACGAACCCTAGATGTAGAAGAAACAGCCCGCATAATGCACTTGGGTATCTAATGATGGTCCAGCCGGGTGTCATGAGGTATTTGCAAGAAACTTTAAGCGAAGCTAACACTTCCATTTAGAAAACTCTCCCCCGTTTTAATGTCCAGTTAGGGGTTTTTGCAAAGTATAGCTTGTCAAAATAAGGGTTAGGGACACCCCTAGGGTGACCTAACCCTAGGGTTGCCCTAACCCCCCCCCTAGGGGTTAGGTTTAGGGTTAGGTTAGGACAACTCAATTTCTCTAAGGCTAGCATTTCCGTGCCAGCCCACTTGTAGGAAAACAAGGGGGGGGGGCTCCGTCACATAAATAAGGTAGAGTATATACGTAGGAGAGCTCCTGGGTTCATGACTGAGTTCATTGCTCTTCTACTAGTGCAATCTTCAGCTTGTGTCGTTAAGGTACAACCCGAATCTTCCAAAGTCAAAGATGCACATTTAACATAAGCCTTTCACACTTGAACACTATTGCCAAAACCACTATTGAATCTTGACATAAGTCAAAATTCAAATGACGTTGTTACGTTGTTAATCATGTGTTATCCCAAATTCAAACACCTTAAAAAAAAGAAAAAATTTCAATAATGTGTAAACTTAGCATATCACATGATCCACTTCACAAAACTTAATTTGTAAGCCAAAACAAACTAACTTGCCATGTCTTATGGAAGTGTTTGGGTAAATTAACCAGTGAAACTTACGGTAAAGTAACCTAGAGAAAAACGTAACCTAGCATGCAACTGGAAGTTATCTCTTCTGTGTGCTACCTCCAACATTGGAGTCCATAACCCACACCCACTTATGAAGTAGGTGTTTCTCAAAGAGTTATAAATCTCAGGACCAACTCTCCACGTAAAATTCAGACGTTAGCCAAAAGTGATAGAATACTTCAAAAATTTAGAACTAGCTAAACCCTGAAACATACTATAACTCTAGGCAGTCCTACTGACCACAAAGATAGGCTTTGATACCAATTGTTTGAGTTTTAACCCGAAGGGCCAACACGTGGTTGCCAAGTGGCCTTTTGGCATCATCACCCTGTTTGAGCAACACTAAATCTTCCAAGATAACTTTAAAAGTCTAACTCAGATGCCCAATTAGGTAGAAGACTTAGAGTTCTACCCTAAGTCCCCTAGAATGACCATCCCCTAAACCCTAGAGAATAACCTAAGTAGACTTTAGGATCTTGTCCCAAAGACCTAGACATGCTCATGCCCTAACCCATAGAGGAGATTCTACATTAAATAATTAGCCTAACTAGGACTTTAAAATTGGGGGGGGTTTTTAAAAGGTAAGTTCTAGCTTCTGTGTCTCACACATTATCCCATGACAGAGCCAAGGCATCATCACTTACCCCTTGAGGAATCACCCTCATCTGGGAGTACAACCCCTTTAGAGCGACAAGGGGTACCCTGAACCACGACTAACCCCTAAGGGTTTGAGTGGCCAAGTCATACCCTAGATCGAGGGCTAGTATTTAGTGAGGACACGAGTGCGTGCAGTAGGCGAACACGAGTGTTCTACTAAGCAAACTCCATAAGGCTAGGTTTGGATAACCTAAAGTACATGACCTTGCAAGTGCCTCACAAAAAGGCTCATGCTAACAAGCTTAGGTTGTTCAACCCCTGGATTCCAAGGAGAACACTCCCTAGTTAAGTGTGCCAAAACACACCTAGTTACGAAACATAACCTCCCTTGAGCAATGTTCAAGGCTTAGCACCCTAGTGCAAGCACAAGCATGCATGTTTGTTAAAGTATTCAACCCTTTGGCAGCAAGCCCATGACACAACCCCAAAAGGCATGCCTCGGGCATTGTATCGTGTGACATCTAGCCCAATGTCACATCTCCATGTGACACTGCCTTCCATGCTATGGGCTATCATGTCATAGCCCTTAGATTCAAGAGTTGCATAAAGTGCCACAAACATGGCTCCTAAATGCCAACTGTAGAACCCCTTAGTGAACCCTTAAGAACTAGGTAACGTGAACCTGTCAAACAAGATTCCACATCCACAGTTGGACAAGGACACGAATGTGCCTTGCTTGGCAGTGAGTGCTACACCTAGCTTGACATGGAGGAACAGGTTAGAGACAAGCCTCAACCTCTGACCCTTGGAACGTGCAATCAGACAAGACCTCCAGGCATAGATTCGCCAACGTTAAGGGTAAGTTACCCCGAAGGTGGACGTACCCTTGTCATTTAGAAGTTAGGGCGGCACAACAGAGGGTTGTGCCTTGATAGCTTGCACCGGGAGAAGAGTAACGAGCTCAGTCATGAACCCAAGAACCCTCACTCCTACATATTCTACCTTATTTATGTGACAGACCCCCTCCCCTTCCCCCTATTTTTCTGTTTACATAAGTGGACTAGCACGAAATCTCATTCTTAAAGGGAATATACTTGGTGAGTTAATTAATGACCCATTGACCCCTAAACTAGGGTTTAGGGCAACCCTAGGGGTGTTTATACCCATATCTAACATGCCGAACTCACCGAAACCACCCAAAAACCTAATCATGACACGAAAAACCAAGGTAAGAGTTTTTAGATGGAAGTGTTAGCTTCGCCTAGAGTTTCTTCCAAATACCTAATGACACCTGGATGGACCATCACTAGATATCCAAGTGCACTAAACGGGCCTGTTTCTTCTACACCTAGGCTTATCAACATAGTTTAGTAGGTAACAACAGTCAATGTTCAAAGTCAAGAGGAGTCATAGTAAAATATGATGCAAAGGTATCATTAAAGTATGCTAGATGGCAGCAAAAATTAGTTCGATTTTAGTCAGAAATCAAGCATAAAGCAAGAAAAGACAATGTGGTAACTGATGCTTTCAATAGAAAAAAGTTATCTTCATATTATGTTAGTACCAATGTCAACACTTGTAAATGAATTTGCAACAGCATATCCTTAAGATGAGTTTCTAAGAAGGCCTTGGACTTAGTAGCAAAAGGAAGCATGGTCACATCAAATACAAAGAAATGGTGACATTCCAATAGAGATGAAATGACAAATGGATGCACTCAAGTAGGCACATTTTACAATACGAGATGAGGTTCTCTATTATAATGAAAAGAGACTTTATGTTCTAGAAGGGACCTAGAGACAAAGGCTATTAAGGGAACATCCAATGTTCCTTTGGTAGGACATGATGGAAGGTATAAAACATTGGCTTTACTAAAATGGGGATTTAATTGACCAAGAATGATAAACGACGTTGTTAAGTATGTTAAGACATGCTCCATATGTTAATAAGTGAAGAGTCGGTCATAAAAACGAGCTATGTCATAACCTTTCCCTCTCCCCTTAAGCCAACAAGACAAAGGGCCAATTGGTGCCCCTGGTCATGATGACCTAGGTATGCTTGGGTCTTTTCTTATATATCCCACATATCCCACAATTTTTACCCAGGTGGTTATCCCACCAGGTTAGAACTATAACAACTTGGGAAGTTACAATGTATATCAATTCCAAATATACCATTTCAAAGTGTTATTTTGGACTTTGTCACGAGATTGCCAAAATCTTGTGGTTTCAATTCCCTCATGGTGATGGTTGATCGGTTTTCAAAAGTTGCTCTTTTCATTCCAAATGTATTGACGGTGAATGCGAAACAAGTAGCAAAGTTGTTTTTTCATGAAGTCATAAGAGCATGCAAACTATTAAAAATAATGATCTCAGATTGAGATCCTCAATTTGCAAGCAAGTTTTGGGGAACATTATTTAAATAGTATGGTACGATGCTAAAGTTTAGTACAACTTACCATCCACAAACGAATGGTCAAACATAGAGGGTGAACCGACAAGTCAAGAATCTTAGATGTTATGTTCAAGGTGATCAACTTGGGCTGAATACTTGAATATGACTGATATATGTTATAATAACTTGATGCACATTGTGATTGGGCGTAGCCCAATGGAAGTGTTAACTAGGAATAAGGGTGGTATTCCTCAAAACATAGTGTTGTCAAGCAATGACTGCTGCACAAGAAAGATATCGTCTGTCAGAGTTTTACCTGGTGCCACAAGGCGGCTTGCCAGGTGCCAACCCTGGAATCCCCTCTCTGGAAACCCCACGGAATCTGGTAAAGTAACCCGTATTAGGAACCCAACCCTTAGGAACTTAAACCCTAACTGACCAAGTCCACGAACGAGACTCACCTTGTGAATCAGGATGCACGACTGGCCGAGTTATAGGTGTTGTTCCTAGCTTGGCGTGGTTGAGGCGGCCGGCAAGGCCTCAACCACTAGTTCTGCGGAACGTGAACTCGGGCAATACCTTTGAGCTTGCGAGCAGGTTTTCGGACCAAGGAATTGGCTAACTCCTTGGAAGTGACGTGCCTTCTCAAAGGCAAGATCCTGCCAACGATAAGGATAGTCTAACCCTAGGGTGGGTTGTACCCCTGTCGTGTGGAAGTTTGGGCGGCACAACAGAGGGTTGCACCTTGACGACACAAGCTTAGCTTGCACCGGTAGGAGGTTAACGAGCTCTCTTTTGAACCCAGGAAGCCTCACTACATACTCTACCTTATTTATGTGACGGACCCCCCCCCCCCTGTTTACCTAAATGAGTAAGTGGGCTGGCACAAAAATGCCAGCCCTTAGAGAAAATGGTTGTCCTAACCTAACCCTAAACCTAACCCCTAGGGGGGGGTATTAGGGCGTGGGGTTAGGGCAACCCTAGGGTTAGGTCAACCCTAGGGGTGTCCCTAACCCTTTTTGACAAGCTATATTTAACGGAAAACCTACGTCAAACTGGGGGAGAGTTTTCTAGAGGGTAAGTACTACCTTCGCCTAGAGTTTCTCGAGGTACCTAGTGACAGCCGGCCGGACTACCCCTAAACACCTAAGTGCACTAAGCGGGGCTGTTTCTCACTACAACTAGGGTTCGCCACACAACTCGGTAGGTAACAACAGTCAAACCCCAAAGTAAAGGGTCGAGTCATAGTAAAAACTATGACACACTCCCCGCCTTTGAAAATGTCAACGTCCTCGTTGACGTCCAACTCCAAGACTAGATAATGTTAGAAAAATTAACCAAAACTAACATATCACTCTATGTGGAGTCAGCCAAAAGTTCACATAAGTTTTATTACCCCCCTTGCATTACGAAACCAAGCTTCAGAACCGTCGTTCACTGAGT
The DNA here is from genome assembly GCA_003024785.1 of Selaginella tamariscina. Taxonomy (NCBI): domain Eukaryota; kingdom Viridiplantae; phylum Streptophyta; class Lycopodiopsida; order Selaginellales; family Selaginellaceae; genus Selaginella; species Selaginella tamariscina. The sequence goes on along the minus strand of PUQB01000003.1, from coordinate 576,220 downwards.
CGTAAACCCAGCTGCCGGAGGCACCACCTGCGACATGAAGTCATTTGGAGACCTTTTGCACGTCTGCAAAGTCTGTCACCCGACGCACACAACACTGGTTAATTTCTTTATTTAACTAGAATTTATATAGGAGGCCTCTAGTTAGTGTTGTTGCCGGCCCCTTGGTTAATAAGAAATAAAGACTTGCTTTATTCTTATCATCATTATAACAGTTTGAGACCTTGCCTCAAACTCCTTCACTATCTCCATCGCGTTCTGTAGATTATCCAATGGTTCCCATGTCGATTCGCACGCCGGGTAACCCTTCCACTTGACAAGATATTCTCGTTTACGTGTTCGCGTCCCTCGGCGTTTAATATCCTTTGCATCTAATATCGACTCAACTTCGAACTCCTTCATATCGCCGACCAGCTCAGGAAGCGGACGTAAGCATATCTCTGCGGATGTTTCTCATCTTTGTGGAATGGCTCGAGCAAATTGACATGAAACACATTGTGTATTGTTCCCAACTCCGGAGGAAGATCCAACTCATAAGCCACTTTCCCTACTTGCTTCACCACCTTGTATGGACCTATGTAGTGCGATAGAAACTTTCCTCGAAAGAGTCGTTGGAACCTTCAGGTTTTTGGTACTCAACAATACCATATCCCCAACCTGATACTCTACATCCCGCCGATGTTATCGTACTGCTGACGATACCTTTCCTGTGCTGCAGCCATCGCTTGACGAGCAGCTTCCCATGTTCGATACAATTGTCCCGTGAACTCTGCTACAGATGGAACTCGATTGCTATCGTCTTTCGGTAACACCATACTCTGAGGAATACCACCCTTATTCCCAGTTAACACTTCCATCGGGCTACATCCGATTGCAGTGTGCATCGAGTTATTGTAACATATCTCAGCCATATCTAAGTGTTCAGCCCAATCAAGTTGATCACCTTGAACATAGCATCTGAGATAGTCCTCGACTTGTCGGTTTACCCTCTCCGTCTGACCATCCGTTTGTGGATGATAAGCCGTACTAAACCTCAGCATCGTCCCAAATTGCTTGAACAACGTTCCCCAAAACTTGCCAGTAAATCGAGGATCCCGGTCTGAGATCATCGTTTCCGGTAGCCCTCGCACTCTTACGACTTCGTGGAAGAACAACTTTGCTGCTTGTTTTGCATTCACTGTCTCTACAGTTGGAATGAAATGAGCAACCTTTGAAAATCGATCGACCACCACCATAAGAGCATTGAAACCACAAGATTTTGGCAATCCCATGATAAAGTCCAAAGTAACACTTTGAAATGGCCGCTCTGGAATCGGTATACATTGTAACTTCCCAGCTCGTTTTTGCGAACGACTTTTCACTTGTTGACATGTGGGGCATGTCTTGACATACTTGGCAACATCGTCTATCATACCCGGCCAATAGAATCCCTGTTTCAACAAAGCCAAGTCTTGTGCCTTCCACCATGCCCTGCCAAAGGAACGTCGTGATGCTCTCTTAACCTCTCCCTCCATGTCCCTTCTGGAACATAGAGTCTCTTTTCTTTATAATAAAGAACTCCATCTCGTACTGCAAAATGGGCCTGTTTGAGTGCATCCATTCGACTTTCTATTCCTGCTGGAATATTACCATCTCTTCGTAATTGATGAACTTGTTTCCTCTTTGCCACCAGGCTCAAAGCTTCCTTGGCAAACTTGTCCTGAGGATACGCCGTCACAAATTCATCCACCAAAGTTGACACGGGTGCTGACATAATACGAAGATGACCCTTTCTACTGAGTGCATCAGCTACCACATTGTCCTTTCCCGCCTTATGTCTTTTTCAGGCTGAAATCGTGCCAACTTCTGCTGCCATCTAGCATACTTTGGTGATAGCTTCGGCTGCGTTTCAAAATACCTTAGAGTTACACTATCTGTCCAAACCACAGTGCCATGACTTGGAAGATAATGACGCCAATACTCCAAGGAAGCAACAATAGCATACATCTCCTTTTCGTGGGTAGGCCATCGAGTTTGCGCGGCATCTAACTTCTTCGAGAAGAAGGACACTGGATGTCCTTTTTGTTGCAATACACCACCAATTGCAAAGTCGGAAGCGTCACATTCTACTTCAAAGGGATCTTCAAAGATGGGCAACTGCAAAACTGGCTCAGAAGAGATAGCCTCTTTGAGTTTGACGAATGCACGTTGGCACTCTGGAGTCCAATGCCATGGAATGTTCTTCGTAAGATCTGTCAATGGGGCCGCTATTTCTGAGTAACCCTTTATGAATCTTCGGTAATACCCTGTCAGACCAAGAAATGATCTAACTTCATGCACGTCTTTTAAGGTCATCCACTCAGTAATAGCTTGAATTTTCTTTGGGTCCATGGCAACCTCCCCACCTGAGATCAAGTGTCCCAAGAAATCTATCTTGGTTTGACCAAATGCGCACTTGCTTTCTTTAGCATACAACTGGTTCTCTCTCAACCTCTGAAACACTTTTTCTAAGTGTTCCACATGTTCTTCAATTGTCGAACTGAAAACCAGAATGTCATCAATATACACCACCACGAACTCGTCTAGATAGTCTCTAAACACATCATCCATCATTGTGCAAAAAGTTGCTGGAGCATTGCACAACCCGAATGGCAAGACTAGAAACTCAAATGATCCATAACGCGTTCGAAAAGCGGTCTTCTCAATGTCATTCTCTGCTACCCGAATCTGATGGTACCCAGACCTCAAGTCTATTCTTGAAAAGTACTTTGCTTTTGATAGTCTATCAAACAAGTCGTCCACTCGCGGAAGAGGATACTTGTTTTTGATAGTTATCGCGTTCAGTGCTCGATAGTCCACACACATTCGCATCGTACCATCCTTTTTCATTACAAACAAGATCGGTGCACCATATGGTGATCGACTAGGTCGAATGTGTCCTCGACCAACAATTCCGTCAGCTGTCTCTTCAATTCAATCAACTCTTGAGGATTTAACCGATATGGGGCTCTTGCCGGTGGAGACGAACCCGGCAAAACTCTATTCTGTGGTCCACAGCTCGACGTGGAGGTAACTCAGGCGGCAAATCTTCTGGTAACACATCCCTAAACATGTTCAAGACTTCCAAAATAGGTTCGGAACATGTTCTTGACCATCTCCTATTTTGACTTCACCAGTATCCAAAACCATTGCAAGAAACACACGTTCCCGATGTCTAACTGCTTTACGCAACTGAGTCAAGGTAAGGAACATAGGATTCCAATCCTTATCAGTTAGCGTTTCCATTCTGAGCGTCGTTTTTCTAATGGCTTCTTTATCTGCTGCAAGCGTGATTCGATTATCTCCGGAACCCCTCATTTCGATTACATGTTTATGGAACCATTCCATACCCAGAACAAAGTCAAACCCCGTCATATTCAAGACAACTAAGTCTAGCTTAGCCTTCCAATCTTTGATTTGGACAGGAACTGCCCTTGCTATATTATTAGTATTTTGAGAACCTTTGCCAAAATTGATCTTTATTTCACACATCTTTATTACATCCAAATTCAATCGACGAGCTAGACTAGTCGATATGAAGTTGTATGTTGCTCCAGTATCGATCATCATTCGGACTCGGTCCCCTCGTATCCTTCCTGTCAAATATAGCAAAGGGTCAGTTTTGTCTTGAATAGCGAATAAGGCAGGTTGTGTCTGGCACAACATTACCTCTTCTGACTCATCTTCCGGATCTTCAAGCGTTTCTGGTTCAGCAACTTCCTCTTCTACCATCGCCTTGAAATGTCCTGATTGTTGTGAGGGTGCCGGACACTCTTTAGCAAAATGACCAGGCTTGTTACAATTATAACATTTCACGACCCCTGCGGAACGCGGGGGAGCAGACTTTGGAGCCGATCCTTTGGTCTGCTGAGGAGGTGGTAACGCCAATGGTTTCCGAAATCCGGTGGGTCTTGATGTGTCCGAAAACTTGGAACTGCCAACAAAGGGACTTGCACTTCGAATTGATGGCGATTGATCTGGTCGCCTATCAAACCTTCTGAACCCAGACTTTGGAGGAAACCTCCTTGGTTTAGGTTTTGCTTCCTCCCCTTTGTACAAGTCTTCTAACGACATGCCATAAGCAACCTTTTGAGCTGCCTCTTGACATTCCCGATAGCTTGTGGGCTTGTACCTTAAGATCTCCCTTCGCGTTTTCTCATTCAAGCTAGCCATGAAGCAACTTCGAGCTTCATCATCGCTCATATTTGGCACCAATCGCCGTACACTTTCGAATCGATAAACGTGGTCCATAGGACTTCCCCGAACTCCCTGTTGACAAAGTGCCAGGTCAGCACGCAATCGCAAACCGAGATCATCCGGCATATACTGCTTTTTGATCTCCTTTTTCATGTGCTTCCAGCTGTTTCGGTATCCACGTTCACCTTCAACAATTCGCCACCAAGTCTTAGCTTCTTCTTTAAGAAACTGCTTAGCACATGCAACCTTTTCTGTCTTTCTCACGGAAGCAGCCTCGAAATAGCTTTCCATATCATACAACCAGTCATCCAAAACCTTGTAATCCTTTGAACCCATGAAATTCGAAGGCTTTACCGGTTTGAATTTACTGGGACCTCCACCAACTACTTCCGTCGAAGAATCTGATTCAGAGGAACCTGACTCTGAGTCATGCTTCTTCTTCTTTTTCCGTGTGTCTGGTTGCGGAACGTCTGGCACTGCCGTATTCGTTGGAATCCGAACGGCAACATTATCGATTCTGTCATTCAATCCCAAGACATCCCCTCGAAGTTCGTTTAGGGCATCCATCATTATTTCACGCCAACCAGGTCGCTGCCTAGCCCTAGGGGGTCGACCTGGATCAGCTTCATCCATCTCCTCATTTTGAGCCTCTGCGACAGCCCTCTCTGCCTCAGGCTCCGGTTGCTTTCTTTTGCTCATCGTATTGAACCCTAGTTTCAACACTCGGAGAATATGCTCGGAATATTCCCAATGTTAAGTTGGAAACACCCTGCACAGGTTGTACACCCACACACATCAGCTTGAACTAGCATAAGACTTTCGGACATACCTAGAATCTCACGCCGACTCACTGAGCAAGTGTTCTCCGAAGTTTGACAACTCACAGGATCAAACTCTCTGCGCAGAATACAGACATGTTAACCAAAGCGATAGAGTAGATCAAGAATTTAGAGTTATCTAAACATTGAAACACTCTATGACTTAAGGTAGTCCTACTGACCGCAGAGAACTTGCTCCGATACCAATTGTCAGAGTTTTTACCTGGTGCCACAAAGGCGGCTTGCCAGGTGCCAACCCTGGAATCCCCTCTCTGGAAACCCCACGGAATCTGGTAAAGTAACCCGTATTAGGAACCCAACCCTTAGGAACTTAAACCCTAACTGACCAAGTCCACGAACGAGACTCACCTTGTGAATCAGGATGCACGGACTGGCCGAGTTATAGGTGTTGTTCCTAGCTTGGCGTGGTTGAGGCGGCCGGAGCAAGGCCTCAACCACTAGTTCTGCGGAACGTGAACTCGGGCAATACCTTTGAGCTTGCGAGCAGGTTTTCGGACCAAGGAATCTGGCTAACTCCTTGGAAGTGACGTGCCCTTCTCTCAAAGGCAAGATCCTGCCAACGATAAGGATAGTCTAACCCTAGGGTGGGTTGTACCCCTGTCGTGTGGAAGTTTGGGCGGCACAACAGAGGGTTGCACCTTGACGACACAAGCTTAGCTTGCACCGGTAGGAGGTTAACGAGCTCTCTTTTGAACCCAGGAAGCCTCACTACATACACTCTACCTTATTTATGTGACGGACCCCCCCCCCCCTGTTTACCTAAATGAGTAAGTGGGCTGGCACAAAAATGCCAGCCCTTAGAGAAAATGGTTGTCCTAACCTAACCCTAAACCTAACCCCTAGGGGGGGTATTAGGGCGTGGGGTTAGGGCAACCCTAGGGTTAGGTCAACCCTAGGGGTGTCCCTAACCCTTTTTGACAAGCTATATTTAACGGAAAACCTACGTCAAACTGGGGGAGAGTTTTCTAGAGGGTAAGTACTACCTTCGCCTAGGTTTCTCGAGGTACCTAGTGACAGCCGGCCGGACTACCCCTAAACACCTAAGTGCACTAAGCGGGGCTGTTTCTCACTACAACTAGGGTTCGCCACACAACTCGGTAGGTAACAACAGTCAAACCCCAAAGTAAAGGGTCGAGTCATAGTAAAAACTATGACATCGTCAGTAGTACAATAAGCATTGATGGGATGTAACGTATCAAGTTGGGGATATAGTATGTTGAATACTAGAAACATGATGGTTCCAACGACTCTTTTAAAGAAGTTTCTATTTGCACTACATAGGTCCATACAAGATGGTAAAGCGAGTAGGAAATGTGGCTTATGAGTTAAATCTTCCTCTAGAGTTGGAACAATACACAATGTGTTTCATGTCAATTTACTCAAATCATTTCACAGAATGAGAAAACATCCGGAAAGATATAATAATTTACGTCCGCCTCCAAAATTAGTTGGTGAGGAGAAAGAAGTCGAAGTCAAGGTATATTAAAAGAGAGGAACACTCATGGGCAATGGAAACATAAGAGTGAATATCTTGTTAAATAGAAAGATTATCTAGCATGCAAGTCAACATGGAACCATTGGAGAATCTACAAAACACTATGGAGTTAGTGAATGAGTTTGAAGTAAATTTTGAAGTTAATTATAATAAACGTTAAAAAATAAAGCAAAGCTTTTTTTTTGCCGACAGACAATATTAGCTAAAGGCCTTCAATATAAATTCTAGTTAAAGTAAAAAATTAAACTAATTTGTTGTTTATGTCGGGTGACAGACTTTGCAAATATGCAAAGGTTTTCATGTAACTTCATGTCATAGGTGGTGCCTCCAGCAGTTGAGTTACAACTCAATGAACAACGGTTTTAAAATACTTGGCTTCGTGTAATGAAAGTGGGGTAATAAATTTTATGAACTTTTTGTTGACTCTATATAGAATGATTAATATTAATATTTGGTAATTTTTTCTAACCTAATCTAGTCTTGGAGTTGGACATCAACGAGGAATGTTGACATTTTCAAAGATGGAGAGTGTATCATAATTTTACTATGACTTGACTCTTTACTTTTGGAAGTTGATTATTGTTACTTATTGTACTATGTTGATGAGAATAGAAAACATGCCCATTTAATGCACTTGAGTATCTGGTGATGGTCTAACCAAGTGTCATTAGGTATTTATAATAAACTTTAGGCAAAGTTAGAACTTACCTTTTAAAAAATTCTCCCCCAATTTTGACTTCCCAGTTGGGTTTTTTAATTAGTTCAAATGGGATGATAAACACCTCTAAGGTTGACCTAACCCACACCCTAAACCTCCCCTCAAGTAGGTTTAGGGGTAGAGTTAGGTTAGGGTAGGGTAGGCTCATATTATTAACAAAGAGGCTGGCATTTCGTGCCAACCCACTTACACAAATAAAAAAGAGGGGGGCTCTCCGTCACATAAATAAAGATATATGTAGTGAGAGTTCTTGAGTTCAAAAGAGAATTCGTTATTATTCTTCTGGTGCAAGTTAAGCTTGTGTCGTCAAGGCACAACTCTCCATTGTGTCGCCTCAACTTCCAAACAATAAAGGTACATTCCACCTCAGGTTAGCCTACCCTTAACATTGGCAAGACTATGTTCTTGTGACTATGTATGTCACGTCTAAGGAGTTAGTCAATTTCCTTGGTTTATTAACCCATTCACAAGCCTGAAAAGGATTGTCCGAATTCACATTCCATAAAAATAGTGGTTAAGGCTTTGCTCCAGCCGCCTCATCCATGCCAAGTTAGAAACGATACTTGCTGTTCGGCTAACCCATGAATCCTGACTCACAAGGTGAGCATTGTTTGTGGACTTGGTTAATTGGGGTGTGAGTTCTTAAGAGATGGGTTCCTAATGGGTTACTTTACTAGATCTCGTGGGGTTTCCAGAAAGGGATTCTAAGGTTGGCATTTAGAAAGCCCCCATCATGGCACCAGGTCAAAAACTTTGACAATTAATTGTCCTCTTCTTTTTTGACATGTTTTTTTTCTAGATTTTTAGTTCTTTTTAAGAAAATTCTAATCAATTGTTAAGTGTTTCACCAACATATTTAGTAATATTGATGGGAAATGTACTACCATTAATGATCTTCATGAACTCCAATAAGACAATTTTTTAATTCAACTTTGTATTAATTAAGTTCTAGATTTTATGTTATAATTTTTATGGGGAGATGGAACTCTCAAAACATTGGGTTAAAAGACAAAGTTAATAACATGTTACTTTTTTATCCAAATTCTAGCATTCTCTTCGATATGATTGAGCTTGTAGTTCGGTGTAATAATTATTATTTAAAAGATAATAGAAATGCAAATAACAAGGAGTTTCTTTCAATTTTTTTCCTCTTCTTTTCCTTTTTCATTTCAGGAGGTGCTTATAAACCCTAAACTCTATAAAATTGAGTGTCACTTGTTGAGGTTGTTTATGGATAACTAACATTAACAATGTAATCAAATTTAAACATTTATTAGTATTGTGAATATCCAAATCATAATTTGATACATTATCCACAATGTCGGAAAGATAATTGTGTGTAATGCATTTTGGAACTCAATAAGGAAACAAAAAACCAATTAAAGTAGGAATTGTCTAATTATATAATATAAATGCTTCTTTATATTTAGGTTTTAAATCTCATCAAAATGCTTCTTTTTATTTGCATCTCGGTCCAATTCTATTTATTATAATTTGTAAGCCTTTTTACACAATTATGCAATTGCATTTTTCTTATGGAAATTTCACATGTAAGACTGTATAACTTTATGAATCAAAAGTTTATTATTAATGATGACATTCAATTAAATTAGTTGGTATGACAAGGTATTATTAAATTATGAGTGATATGAAATCATCTTGGGTCTTTCATAATTTAAACTTATAAATTTAACTTTAAATTAATAAAAGACTCCTATATTCATTTTTTATATAATTCTCAAGCAATTAAAGTATTTATTTAGGTGATTACTTGAAAATGAGAGTTAAATTTGGGGTCTCGATGATTTTAACAAAACATATACACATGATTTTGGTTTTAAATTTTATGGAAAACCTAAACCACTTCAGAAACTATATAGGCCGGGCTATTTTACTTTTTTTCACAACCGAGGTTGTCATTGACGATGAAGTATACTTGTCATTTAGAACTCTATTATAATGCACAACTTCTAACCGACCAACCGATTCATAATATGAAACTTAAGTGCTCCTTTCTCTTTGCCTCTTTTATCATCGATCACATTAGACAGTTAAGAGTTTAACATTCACACTAACGTTTCAAATTTAAGGTAAAGGCCAGTCACTTACACTAATATTTCTTATAAATTTAAATAGAATGCTAAAGGGAACAGTGTTCACATATATTTCCCTTACATATTTGTCAACGAAGTGGCATACCAAAACAAGATGAGCTTCCAAAGTTGCCCGGATTGTATTGCATCTTGTGTAAGTTCATGGACTGTATAATATCATTGTTAAGTTTTGTTTAGACCAGTAAATTCAATCTAACAAACTTGAATATTGGTTTTAATGGAGAGACATATGAGTTGGGACTAGCTTTTTGTTTTAGCTTTATCGTACTTTCATTAGATATCTCTCTCACACACAGACACACACATCGTTAAAGGTCATTTACATTATGTATACTCAACATAATGTATATTAAATTATATAATCAGATCATAATCCATACTAGAAGGAATTGACATACACAAACGCATTTGCATCTATACAGTTTGCTTTTTTATGTATGTCATTGTATATATAGACAAGAGTAAGTTTATATGTGCACTTGCTCTCGTTACCTACATTACATGTCTTTACACACCTTTCATGATGCATAACACACCTAGTGTATATGCAGTTACAGAGCATGGAGAGAAGAGGCTTCAGCATAGGAAAATATCATTTAAGATAACAGAGGAGATAGCCCAGTTGCATGCATGCCAAGCAACATGTCAACCTGCTGCTCAGGCACCACGTGCACCACTATTATCCCATGCACCAAGTGTGCTCAGGCGGAATTGAGCAGCCCGGCCGGTTGAGCTGCCTAGCTGCTCGGTTGCACAAAGTGACTGGGAATGCCAAACTGAGTGGCCTAGTTGCTCAGGGAGAATTCGAATAGAGGCTGGCTATTTGGGCATAAGTCAGTTGGCTATTTGGCATAACTCAGTAGGCTCCATTTCATGCAAATCCGACTCCCCCAACCTGACTAATCACATACATGTTTCCATGAACCCTAAATGCATGAAGAAATTTGACCTTCGAGACTCCTCATTGCCGTAACCCTAGCTGTCACTCACTTGCGCCAAGGCAAACACGTGGTTAGCAAAAATGGCTACCCTCAAATTCCCCTTAAATTTTTTTATTCGATACCTTAAAATTCAGTGGAGGGTGGTTTCCCGTTTTAAGGGCTAGGGATTCAGAGAATGCCCCTTAATATTCATTAAATATTAAGAGAGTGAGTATTAAGTAAGATTCGAGCACGTAAGGGAGGCATTTGTTTTCAGACATATGGTCTTTCCATAAATTATGAACCGCCTGGAGATTAATAAAAAGTCAATCACCTAGTATTTACAATTATAAAATTAGTTTATTCTCATCGTCCCACAGTGCTTAGGGTTGTTTGAAATTGGATATGGCGTTCGTGACGCAGAGCAACTGGAAGGCGGCACTGGTAGAGGCAAAAGCACACATTGAGGAGGCGGCATTTGTTGCAGTGGATTTGGAGCTGAGCGGCGTGCAGACGACTCCATGGCGTGCTGCCAATCAAGTGGACACTCTTGACACTCGCTACCTCAATCTCAGGGACTCCGCCCACAAGTTTGGTTTGCTCCAGTTCGGCCTCTGCCCTTTCATCTGGGATTCCGCTCTCTCCAAATTTGTTGCTCATCCGTAAGTACTTGTTCTGCATTTCATACTAGATGTGTACATGGAAATGTCTAATTTTCCCTTGTTATGGAGACATTGTTTGTGTGCAGCTACAGTTTTTGCTTGTTTCCACGTGATGAGCTGCCCATTGAGATGCCTGCACGCGATTTTCTATGCCAGGCAACGTCGCTCGAGTTCCTTGCAAAGCACAAGTTTAACTTCAATGCTTGCATTTACGATGGTAAGGTAAGCCATTTGTATGCACTGCGTGCGTGTGTAAGTCGTTTTGATTGCATGGCAGGGATTACGTATTTATCTAGAGAGCAGGAAAAGCTTGCAAGGGTTCAACTGGCCAAGCGGAGGGTGAATGATGCAGATAGGCCTGAGATTGCATTGAGCAAGACCGGAGACGTACTGTTTTGTGAGAGCGTGAGAGTCCAGGTTGGAGAGTGGCGTGACAGAGTTTTGCAAAAAGAAAAGGACTCACACGATGATCAAGCCCGATCCTGCCTCATGGTGGAAGTCAGTGGAAGCTATCAAGCAAGCCTTGTTCATCAGGTACTGTATGCCATTTCGCTTTTAACTACTTTGCTTACCTTCGCCTTCACTATTTTGCTGTCAGGTCCTGCGGAAAAGCTTTCAAGACCTGGTTGCTGTTACAGAGGAAGGAAAGAAGCGAGTGAAGGTGATCTTTCCAAAATCCACCAAAGAGAGGGCGGCATTGCTGGTCAGTTTACAGATACATGCATCTAGTAATCTAAATTGCTCTTCTACAAGCCAGCTTCAATGGGAGAAGGATAAGAGCGAGCACATCGAGGCCCAGCTTCTGGATGCTGTTGGATTTCGTCACCTTGTGGATGCAATTGTGGAATCAGGGAAGCCATTGGTCGGACACAACTGCTTTTAGGTAAACGTCTACGTGTTTTTCCTCGTCGTTTTTTTTAACCATGGATGTTCACAGATTTTGCACATATATACAGTAAGTTCTTCGCAGATCTTCCGTTGAACTGCATGGACTTCTGTTCTTCCATCCGCCAGCACTTCCGTTGCCTACTGGATACAAAGTACCTGCTCAAGTCGGTCTCTTGCATCAAGGAAATTCTGGGCAACCGAAGCACAACGTTGGGGTCTGTTTACTCTCGGCTGGAGGCCAATATGAATAAGGCGACGGTGGAACTCGGTAGCTCTGAAATGCTCAGGTAAGTGAATACATTCGATGTATGGGGTTAGTAACTGAGAGGTGTAGGTACGATGGTAAAGACATGAAGCATGAAGCCGGGTACGATGCATATATGACAGGGGTTATCTTTGTAAACATGTGCAAGATAGTCAAGGTCGATCCTGTCTCGTTGTCCTCGATTGAAGCAACAGTTCTTGGTAGCTATGCAAATGTGTTCTACTTAGGGTGGCCAAGCGAGATGGCGCTGGATCTCAGCTGTGGGAAGGAAGCAATAGGAACTAAGTCACTCAAGATGAATAACCGGTGTGAGAGAACGGTGATAGTGTGGAGGTGCTGCAAGGATGATAAGGAAGATAGGGAAGATATAGAGAAGAGCGTGGGAGCTGTTTCAGCAGCAAAACAGATTTGGAGGTGTTGAGCATCGACGAAGGGTCTGCGTTTGTGGTGTTTAGGAAGAAAGAGTGCTTAGAGATGTTTGTTAGAGCATTTGATGGGCATGGTGTTGGTGCTGGTCCATGCGATGTCAAGGGGATGATGGACAGAGGCTTTAAGGTTGTAGGGTTTGAGGTATTTGAGAGGGTCTGCCGCTCGCCATTGTCAACGTTGAAGCTGGCGGATGCTCTTGAGGTGTTAACGGCCAACGATCTTGCGTCTTCCTCATCCAGGAAAAAACCCAGGTTATAACACATATTGTACTCAAAAGTGTATTTTGGACAGGAATATATTCTGAATGTCGGCTTGAGGACATGATTTCCATTGAAATTATGAAATAACATTGAAAAGTTTAATCTAACACTCCAATTTTTAGTACTAAAGGTTCATTACCTTGATAATCTAATAGAACTGTTAGACATTAATATTGTTGGTTGTTCATAATGACATGAACAACCAACAATTCTTAACTTAAGAACATTAAAAGTCCTTGGACTAATTCCCGTACTGTTTATGCCTATTATATTTTATAACTTAGAACAAAATTAGATTATCTTGTTGAATAAGTGGTGCTTGAATTGATATTACCACCACACACTTTGTTATTGCCACCACCTTACAATGTAATTCCACACCACACAACACCACATGGTCCACTGCAACAACAACAGATACGGAGAATTGGTGCGCAGCCGGCCGCTTACATGATTCGTGCAGATCTCCCCACCTTCAACCGTTGTTACGTAGGGAACGGCTAATCTTTTGTCGCCCACATGGCACTTGTAGACAGTGGCTGCCAAAACAGCACACTCTGGCATCGAGAACCGTTCCATCGACCACACAAGCCCGTCACTGCGAGTCGAGCTGGGCTTGCAACTGGGTGGTGCTTCCTACTCCACACACAAGGAACAGGTCGTTTAAGAACTCTCAGGCAGCGGAGTAGCAGCGAGGCAGAGGTAGCACCGACGCCAAGCCACGATCAACAATTGGTTCTCCTGTGGCATGGCAACCACACGTACAATGTGGGGTGGTGTGAAATTACCTGGTGGCAATATATATATATATATATATATATATATATATATATACGAAACATGTTAACCGTAGTGAGAACGTTATTCTTATGCCCTATCAAAAGTATACATCGTGTACTAATTGACAATCTTGAAAAATACGAAGTGGAACAACCTTCTCCACTCTTTATGTGGTATACACTCACAAAAGGTTTGCACTTTAAAAGAAACGCACGATAATTAAGGTCTTATATATATATATATATATATATATATATATATATATATATATATATATATGATGCATTAATAATGATTGGCATCCGAACTTCTCTTTAACGTTTAAAACATAAACATTCGAATAATTAAACATTCTATTAAATAAGCTATAACTAAAGACATTTCACATTTATAAAAAATTTATTAAAAATCTTAATTACTTAGTTGATCTTAATCAAGGATAAGTAAAAGAATTGAATGTTATATTGAATTGGTAATTAATAGCATACTATCCTTTTTCTTAAGTTAATAAGATAAAACATTAATTGTTGTTTATAACAAGCCCTTCACATTTCCTAAAATTTTACATAAGTAGTCAACCCAATACATAATAGAAGAATTGTGACAAATCATTTTTAATATTTAAATCATTTAAGTGAATGAGTCTACATGTTGAAGAAGTGTATAATTAAAAAAAAACAATATTTTATATATAGAGACAAGGAATGATAATTTACTTTTAAAATGTATGTACGTATGGACTGTTTAATGCTTATTTAACCCCCTAAAAAACATAAGATGATACAAAGCATTCTTATTAGTTTATCCTTTTCTTGCACATTGTACTGAAGGAATTTCTGGGCACCTCCTCGTTTATTATGTTTAATTATGAATCTTGTATAATTTTTATTATGATTGCTCTTTATATTAAATGTTGATTATTGTTATTTACCATAGCCCACTCGGGTATTAGTAATGGTTTGATCGGGTGTTATAGGAAACTTTAGGCAAAGTTAGCACTTTCATTAAAAAAAATTTATTTTGTTTTTCATGTCCCAGTTAGGTTCTTGGTTGGTTTGGTGACCCTAGAGTTGCCCTAAAACCTAACTTAAAGGTTTTAGGGCATGGGGTTATGTCAGAGTTTTTTACCTGGTGCCACAAAGGCGGCTTGCCAGGTGCCAACCCTGGAATCCCTTTCTTGGAAACCCCACGAAACTTGGTAAAGTAACTCGTATTAGGAACCCAAGCCTTAGGAAGTCAAACCCTAGCTGACTAAGTCCACAAATGAGACTCACCTTGTGAATCAGGATACACGGACTAGTCGAGCTTTAAGTGTCGTTCCTAGCTTGGCGTGGTTGAGGCGGCCGGAGCAAGGCCTCAACCACTAGTTTTGCAGAACGTGAACTCGGGCAATGTCTTTGAGCTTGCGGCAGGTTTTCAGACCAAGGAATCTGACTAACTCCTTGGAAATGACGTGCCCCTATCTCAAAGGCAAGATCCTGCCAACGATAAGGAAGTCTAACCCTAGGGTGGGTTGTACCCTTGTCGTGTGGAAGTTTGGGCGGCACAACAGAGGGTTGCACCTTGACGACACAAGCTTAGCTTGCACTGGTAGGAGGTTAACGAGCTCTCTCTTGAACCCAGGAAGCCTCACTACATATACTCTACCTTATTTATGTGACGGACCCCCCCCCCTGTTTACCTAAGTGAGTAAGTGGGCTGGCATGGAAATGCCAGCCCTTAGAGAAAATGGTTGTCCTAACCTAATCCTAAACCTAACCCCTAGGGGGGGGTTTAGGACGTGGGGTTAGGGCAACCCTAGGGTTAGGTCAACCCTAGGGGTGTCCCTAACCCTTATTTTGACAAGCTATAATTTGCAAAGAACCCTAACCTGGAACGTCAAAACGGGGGAGGGTTCTCTAAATGGAAGTGCTAGCTTGCCTAGAGTTTCTTGCAAATACCTAACGACACCCGCCGGACATCACTAGATACCCAAGTGCACTATGCGGGCCTGTTTCTTCTACATCTAGGGTTCGTCACATAATCCAGTAGGTAACAACAGTCAAACCCAAAGTAAAGGGTCGAGTCATAGTAAAACTATGACACACTCCCCGCCTTTGAAAATGTCAACGTCCTCGTTGACGTCTAACTCCAAGACTAGACTAGGTTAGGAAAAATTAACTGAAAACTAACGCTAATCACTCTATGCGGAGTCAGCAAAAAGTTCACAAGTTTTATTACCCCCCTTGCATTACGCGAAGCCAAATACTTCAGAACCGTCGTTCACTGAGTGAGAACTCAGCTGCCGGAGGTACCACCTGCGACAAGAAGTCATTTGGAGACCTTTTGCACGTCTGCAAAGTCTGTCACCCGACACAGACAACAAGTTAGTTAATTTTTTTAGTTAACTAGAATTTATATCGGAGGCCTCTAGTTAATGTTTGTCGGCCCCTAGGTTAAGAAGAAATAACTTTATTCCTTAATTAGTTTGAGACCTTGCCTCAAACTCATTCACCAACTCCATCGCGTTTTGTAGATTCTCCAATGGTTCCCATGTCGATTCGCACGCTGGATAGCCTTTCCATTTGACGAGATACTCAAACTTACGTTTTCGCGGTCCATAAACCTTCCTTTTGCCCAATATGGATTCGACTTCGTACTCCGTACCTTCATGAACCAGCTCAGGGGGCGGACGTAAGTTTTCATATCTTTGCATGTTTCTCATCTTTGTGGAATGGCTCGAGCAAATTGACATGAAACACATTGTGTATTGTTCCCAACTCTGGAGGAAGATCCAACTCATAAGCCACTTTCCCTACTTGCTTCACCACCTTGTATGGACCTATGTAGTGCATAGAAACTTCCTCGAAAGAGTCGTTGGAACCTTCAGGTTTTTGGTACTCAACAATACCATATCCCCAACCTGATACTCTACATCCCGCCGATGCTTATCGTACTGCTGACGATACTTTCCTGTGCTACAGCCATCGCTTGACGAGCAGCTTCCCATGTTCGATACAATTGTCCCGTGAACTCTGCTACAGATGGAACTCGATTGCTATCGTTTTCGGTAACACCATACTCTGAGGAATACCACCCTTATTCCCTGTTAACACTTCCATCGGGCTACATCCGATTGCAGTGTGCATTGAGTTATTGTAACATATCTCAGCCATATCTAAGTGTTCAGCCCAATCAAGTTGATCACCTTGAACATAGCATCTGAGATAGTCCTCGACTTGTCGGTTCACCCTCTCCGTTTGACCATCAGTTTGCGGATGGTAGGCTGTACTGAACTTGAGCATTGTAAAACTGCTTAAATAATGTTCCCCAAAACTTCCCTGTAAACCGAGGGATCTCGATCTGAGATCATGGTTTCCGTAGTCCGCGCACTCTTATGACTTGTGGAAGAACAACTTCGCTGCTTGAATTGCATTCACTGTCTCTACAGTTGGAATGAAATGAGCAACCTTTGAAAACCGATCGACTACCACCATGAGCGCATTAAAACCACAAGATTTTGGCAATCCCATGATAAAGTCCAAAGTAACACTTTGAAATGGCCGCTCTGGAATCGGTATACACTGCAACTTCCCAGCTCGTTTTTGTGATCGGCTCTTTACTTGTTGACATGTGGGGCATGTCTTGACATATTGGCAACATCATCTATCATACCCGGCCAATAGAATCCCTGCTTCAACAAAGCCAACGTCTTATGCCTTCCACCATGTCCTGCCAAAGGAACATCGTGATGCTCTCTTAACAGCCTCTCCCTCCATGTCCCTTCTGGAACATAGAGTCTCTTTTCTTTATAATAAAGAACTCCATCTCGTACCGCAAAATGCGCCTGTTTGAGTGCATCCATTCGACTTTCTATTCCTGCTGGAATATTACCATCTCTTCGTAACTGATGAACTTGTTTCCTCTTTGCCACCAGGCTCAAAGCCTCTTAGCAAACTTGTCCTGAGGATACGCCGTCACAAATTCATCCACCAAAGTTGACATGGGTGCTGACATAATCGAAGATGCCTTTCCTACTGAGTGCATCAGCTACCACATTGTCCTTTCCCGCTTTATGTTTGATTTCAGGCTGAAATCGTGCCAACTTTGCTGCCATCTAGCATACTTCGGCGATAGCTTCGGCTGCGTTTCAAAATACCTTAGAGTTACACTATCTGTCCAAACCACAGTGCCATGACTTGGAAGATAATGACGCCAATACTCCAAGGAAGCAACAATAGCATACATCTCCTTTTCGTGAGTAGGCCATCGAGTTTGCGCGGCATCTAACTTCTCGAGAAGAAAGGACACTGGATGTCCTTTTTGTTACAATACACCACCAATTGCAAAGTCGGAAGCGTCACATTTTACTTCAAAGGGATCTTCAAAGATGGGCAACTGCAAAATTGGCTCAGAAGAGATAGCCTCTTTGAGTTTGACGAACGCACGTTGGCACTCTGGAGTCCAATGCCATGGAATGTTTTTCGTAAGATCTGTCAATGGGGCCGCTATTTTCGAGTAACCCTTTATGAATCTTCGATAATACCCTGTTAGACCAAGAAATGATCTAACTTCATGCACATCTTTTAAAGTCATCCACTCAGTAATAGCTTGAATTTTCTTTGGGTCCATGGCAACCTCCCCACCTGAGATCAAGTGTCCCAAGAAATCTATCTTGGTTTGACCAAATGCGCACTTGCTTTCTTTAGCATACAATTGGTTCTCTCTCAATCTCTGAAACACTTTCTCTAAGTGTTCTACATGTTCCTCAATTGTCGAACTGAAAATCAGAATGTCATCAATATACACCACTACGAACTCGTCTAGATAGTCTCTAAACACATCATCCATCATTGTGCAAAAAGTTGCTGGAGCATTGCACAACCCGAATGGTAAGACTAGAAACTCAAACGATCCATAACGCGTTCGAAAAGCGGTCTTCTCAATGTCATTCTCTGCTACCCAAATTTGATGGTACCCCGATCTCAAGTCTATTCTTGAAAAATACTTTGCTTTCGATAGCCTATCAAATAAGTCGTCAACTCGTGGAAGAGGATACTTATTTTTGATAGTTATCGCGTTCAGCGCTCGATAGTCCACACACATTCGCATCGTACCATCCTTTTTCATTACGAACAAGATAGGTGCACCATACGGCGATCGACTAGGTCGAATGTGTCCTCGACCTATCAATTCTGTCAGCTGTCTCTTCAATTCTACTAACTCTTGAGGATTCAACCGATACGGGGCTCTTGCCGGTGGAGACGAACCTGGCAAAATCTCTATCCTGTGGTCCACAACTCGACGTGGAGGTAACTCGGGCGGCAAGTCTTCTGGCAACACATCCTTGAACATGTTCAAGACTTCCAAAATAGGTTTAGGAACAGATTCTTGACCATCTCCTATTTTGACTTCACCAGTATCCAAAACCATTACAAGAAACACACGTTCCCGATGTCTAACTGCCTTATGCAACTGAGTTAAGGTAAGAAACATAGGATTCCAATCCTTATCAGTTAGCGTTTCCATTTTGAGCGTGGTCTTTCTAATGTCTTCTTTATCTGTTGCAAGCGTGATCCGATTGTCTCCAGAACCCCTCATTTTGATTACATGTTTATGGAACCATTCCATACCCAAAACAAAGTCAAACCCCGTCATATTCAAGACAATTAAGTCTAGCTTAGCCTTCCAATCTTTTATTTGGACAGGAACTGCCCTTGCTATATTATTAGTATTTTGAGAACCTTTGCCAAAATTGATCTTTATTTCACACATCTTTATTACATCCAAATTCAATCGATGAGCTAGACTAATCGATATGAAGTTGTATGTTGCTCCAGTATCGATCATCATTCGGATTCGGTCCCCTCGTATCCTTCCTGTCAAATATAGCAAAGGGTCAGTTTTGTCTTGAATAGCGAATAAGGCAGGTTGTGTTTGGCACAACATTACCTCTTCTGACTCATCTTTCGGATCTTCAAGTGTTTCTGGTTCAGCAACTTTCTCTTCTACCATCGCCTTGAAATGTCCTGATTGTTGTGAGGGTGCCTGACACTCTTTAGCAAAATGACCAGGCTTGTTACAATTATACATTTCACAACCCCCCTGCGGAACGTGGGGGAGCAGACTTTGGAGCCGATCCTTTGGCTTGCTGAGGAGGCGATAACGCCAATGGTTTCCGAAATCCGGTGGGTCTTGATGTGTCCAAAAACTTGGAACTGCCGACAAAGGGACTTGCACTTCGAATTGATGGCGATTGATCTGGTCGCCTATCAAACCTTCTGAACCCAGACTTTGGAGGAAACTTCCTTGCTTTAGGTTTTGCTTCCTCCCCTTTGTACAAGTCTTCTAACGACATGTCATAAACAACCTTTTGAGCTGCCTCTTGACATTCCCGATAGCTTGTTGGCTTGTACCTTAAGATTTCTCTTCGCATCTTCTCATTCAAGCTAGCCATGAAACAACTTTGAGCTTCATCATCACTCATATTTGGCACCAATCGCCGTACACTTTCGAATCGATAGACGTAGTCCATTGGACTTCCCCAAACTCCCTGTTGACAAAGTGTCAGGTCAGCACACAATTGCAAACCGAGATCATCCAGCATGTACTGCTTTTTAATCTCCTTTTTCATGTGCTTCCAGCTATTTCGGTATCCACGTTCACCTTCAACAATTCGCCACCAAGTCTTAGCTTCTTTTTAAGAAACTGCTTGGCACATGCAACCTTTTCTGTCTTTCTCACGGAAGTAGCCTCGAAATAGCTTTCCATATCATACAACCAGTCATCCAAAACCTTGTAATCCTTTGAACCCATGAAATTCGAAGGTTTTATCGGTTTGAATTTACTGGGACCTCTACCACCTTCTTCCGTCGAAGAATCTGATTCAGAGGAACCTGACTCTGAGTCATGCTTCTTCTTCTTTTTTCGTGTGTCTGGTTGCGGAACATCTGGCACTGCAGTATTCGTCGGAATCCGAACGGCAACATTATCGATTCGGTCATTCAACCCCAAAACGTCCCCTCGAAGTTCGTTTAAAGCATCCATCATTATTTCTCGCCAACCAGGTCGTTATCTAACTCTAGGGGGTCGACCTGGATCAGCCTCATCCATCTCCTCATTTTGAGCCTCTGCGACAGCCCTCTCTGCCTCAAGCTCTGGTTGCTTTCTCTTGCTCATCGTATTGAACCCTAGTGTCAACACTCGGAGAATATGCTTGGAATATTCCCAATGTGAAACTGGAAACACCCTGCACAGGTTGTACACCCACACACATCAACTTAAGCTAGCATAAGACTTTCGGACATATCTAGAATCTCACGCTGTCGAAGGAAAATCATTCGGGGACTCGTATGTTTGGGACTTGATGGCTTTAGTGATAGCGCATCGTAGTAGTCCTTGCTAATGATTACACACATGAATAAAAGAATAGAAAGAAAAGGGAAAACATGAGATGAAACTCATGACACGAAAGATACACTAACTAATTTTTATATTTCATCATAGGAGCACACACAAAATAATGTCATCACACCTATTTACAAAGTAAGAAAAGAAAAGAAGAAACTAGAGACTCTTCTATATATCTCTATATCTATATGTGTCCTCTCTCCCCAAACCCTTGAGCCTTGGTCCTTATATACCCAAAATAATATAAAAAATGCATGTAGGGTAGGGTAGGGATGTAAGAGAGGGTGTAAGATGGGGGTTACATAAGAATAATGGTAGGGGGTTATGGAAGAGGGTGACTTGACTTTGACTTGGGAAGGTGACTAGGAAGGTGCATGGAAGAAGACAAAGAAAATGTGCATGGTCAAAGCAGGCACTAATCATATGGATTAACATAATAATGTTGACTAGTTTGACCATGCAAGAAAAGACAAAGAAGGTGAATAGTAAAGTGAAATGTAGACGTATAATACGAGTAGAAGACTAGTATAATACGAGTAGAAGACTAGTATAATACGAGTAGAAGACTAGTCCACTACATGCATACCAGGGGCTACCAAGGTGACGGTCCAAATTTTCCCGTGACATAAATCCCACCCAAACAACACGCATTGCCACGGATGCGGGTTGTTTGAAAACTCATAGCTACTGCCGAACATGAAAGCGCTTCAACCTGTAACCATTAACCCGTGTGCCATGCTGTTCTCCATCCAAGTTTGCTAAAAGATATGACCCATTCTTATAAACCTCTACAATGATGAAAGGTCCATCCCATCTTGGTAAGAACTTCTTTGAGAAGGTCTTATCCAATCGACTATCATATCGCATCACTAAATCACCCACCTGGAGTGGTCGTTCTCGAATCTTTTTATCGAATTTGGCCTTCCACTTCTGCTGCATTGCTTCCACAAGTTGCAAGGCTTGTCTTCGTGATTCATCCATGCTCTCCAACTGAACCAACCTTGCTTGCAAGTCCTCACCATCTCCAAGCCCATGCTTCAATGCTAGACGCAAGCTTGGTATCTCCAGCTCAATTGGGAGTATTGCTTCTATACCATAAACTAATTGAAATGGTGTGTACCTGGTAGCAACTTTGTGTGTTGTCCTGAAAGCCCAAAGTGCTGCTGGTAACCACTTGTCCCAATCCTTCTTATGATCCACCGCAAGCTTAGCTAATATATTGCACAACACTCCATTCGTTCGTTCCACCAGTCCATTAGCTTGAGGGTAATAACTTGTTGATTGTCGCCGTGTGATGGACAATTGAGAAAGAAGAAGCTCCACCACTTCATTGCAGAAATGAGAACCCTGATCTGTTACTATCTCTAATGGGCACCCAAACCTGGTGACAATGTTCTGGATGATGAAATTTGTTGCGACCTCCTTGGTACAAGCTCGAACAGAGACTGCTTCCACCCACCTCGTTAGATAGTCAGTACCCACAATAATGTATCTCTTTTGTGAAGAAGCCACTGGCAAGGGACCAACAAAGTCTATTCCCCACTTCTCAATGGACCTGTTGGTAAAATAGGATGCAAAGGTCCCTTGTACAACACTCTTCTTCCAAAAGTCTGACAAACCTGGCAAGTCCGACACCACTCCTTAACATCCTTGAAGAGGGTCGGCCAATAATATCCTGCATTGACTATCTTCTTGGAAGTGTAGTCGTGTGAGAAGTGTCCACCGCAAAATCCTTCATGGCATTGCTCCATGATCTGTTTTCTCTCCTGACGACCCACCGCTCGTCGAAGCACACCATCTCGCCCTATCCTATAAAGTAACTCACCCATTACCATATAAGGTCGAGATTGTCGCATGATCGTCTTCTTCTGGGTTGTTGTACATCCTTCTGGAAACTTCCCATCCATCAAGAAATTGTAGACTTCTTGATAATCCTCCATGTCGGGTGAAAGAGCACAAACTTCCAAGAGATAATGGAACTTCTCAATGTCACCTTGGTCCAACATTTCTGCTAAACCCGCTCTTGTGCTCTTCTCATGTTGAAACTCAAAATCATACTCAGCCAAGGTCGTGATCCACCTAGAAAACTTCCCTGTGAGCCCAGGCTTATTGGCAATGTACTTAAGTGTTGCATTGTTGATGAGGAAAACAAAGTGGCGCCCCCACAAGTAATGCTTGAACTTCTCCACTGCATATATGATTGCTGCTGCTTGCTTCTCCAACAATGGGTAGTTGAGCTCTGGCCCTTGTAATTGCCTTCCTGCATAATAAATAGGAAACAAGTATCCGCTTCTCCCCTTCTGCATCAGGATCACAGTGATTGAAACTTCTCCAACGCTGAGATTGACATAAAATAACTCCTCCCATTTAGGTGCCACCAAAATCGGATGTGAACTTAGTGCGATCTTAAGCCTCTCAAATGATGCTTGGCATGAAGAAGTCCATTGAAATGCAACTCCCTTACGAAGTAGCTGGTTCAATGGATATGCCATCTCTGCAAATCCCTCCACAAATCTACGATAGTACCCTGCCAACCCTACAACTTTCGTACCTCCTTGACACAAGTCGGAGTTGGCAACATGAGTAGCTTGTCCACCTTGTCTTGACTTGGCTCAATGCCATCCTTTGAGATCACATGTCCTACTAAGGTGCCCTTAGTACTACCAATCTGACATTTTTCCGGGTTCAAGCATCCTTTTGCATCATCCATCCTTTGGAATGCTAGTTGTACCTTCTCCAAGTGGCTCATCCTATCGCTATAGATGCAAAAGTCATCGAGGTAAACCCTAATGAATGAACCAAGATATGGTTCAAACACCTTGTTCATCAATCGTTGAAACGTTGCTGGAGCATTTGTGAGTCCAAACGGCATCACCCTATACGCAAAGGTTCCCCATGGTGTGGTGAAGGTAGTCTTCAACTGGTCCTCTTCTCGAATCCTGACTTGGAAATACCCAGAGTACCATCACAAAATGTGTACATCTCATGCCCTGTCACTTCATCTAGTATCTCATCCATGAAAGGAATGGGGTGATGATCTCGATGTGTGCCATCATTTAATCGTTTGAAGTTGACACAAACTCGCCACTTACCATTTTTCTTTGGGGCTACCACCACAGGAGAAACCCAATCTGACGTTTCCACCTTAAAAATGAAATCCGAACGCTGTAGCTTCATGAGCTCCTCATAAACTATGCTCTGTTTCAAAGGACCCATCCTATAAGCCTTTTGTGCAACTCCCTTCATACCTGGTTTAAGTGGGATCTCATGTTGCACAATATCTACTTGACGAAGCTCCTCATATGATGTCGCAAACAACTTGGGGAACTTCAATAGCATGCTCATGTATTGCTCCTTCTCCTCAGGAGTCAAACTTGAACTAAGCATCTTCTCCAAAAGAGCTCGTCGCTCCACTTCCTTTGCCTCAAACTTGTTGCCACTACTTGCTTCCTGCCCCTTTTCAACAACCCCTACTACCCCTCCTTGAGCCTCCTGCTCCTGGGTGAGTTGTTGATCATAGACCTCATGTCTATCGTGAGTGCTCCACAGCTAGCAACCTTAGGAATCGCCTTGAGGGCATACAATTCCTTCTCCTCTTGCTCACTCTCAGAATCTGAGGTTGTCACCTCACTATTACTGCTAGAATCATATTCCTCACTGGAAGATGACTCCTCATCTACAACCTTTGTTGTGTTCTCCTTGATGGCTATTGTCACTCGTCTTGACTTATGACCAATAGTCATTCCCCCTTTTTCCAATAATTCTTAGCATCAACCTTATAAAGCCAAGGTCGACCCAAGATCATAGGATAACCATGTGCATCCCGTCGTAGTTGCATGACATGCACATCTATAGAGGTAGTTATCCCGTGCACTGTGATCGGCAAGTCAATAATCATTCCAACTGGCTTGACACGTCGATCATCTGCCACCCTAATCCTCCAATTGAAGGTTGGTTGCACTTGAGACCAAGTTTCTCCATCAACCAGCTACTCATGACATTGATCTCTGCACCACCATCTACTAAAACACGTTGCACACGCATTCCATCTACTACCACATCCACAATTGGTGCCACGGCATTCGTATTGGATTCTCTTGTTATCACTTGTACATTTCGCATCACCTCATCCTCACCACTAGGACGTACCTTCTTTGCACGAGTACTAATCCCTTGTCGAAGCTCTCTCCTCAAGCTTGGGCATTTTGACAATAATTGTGCAACTGTAATGTTGGCACGAGTATCTCCTAGATCCTCGACAATTGAATATTCCTTCTGCCCCTTGCCAATCCCCATATCCTGTATACCAACCTTACGTCGTGGCTTGGTACCTTCCTTCCTTTTCTTCTTGCTTGCACGTGTCTCCACTTGTTCAGGTTGCTCCACTTGTTGCTCCCCTCTGGCTCTCTTAAGACCTAAGAGATCCAAGTCACCTTGCTCGGTTGTTAACTCCACCAAATGAACACTAGGTTGGTCCCTCTGTTGTGGTGCAGGAGTTGATTGAGGTTTCTGAGGACACTCATTTGCATAGTGTCCCACCTGTTTACATGTAAAACATGTCACCTGTGGTCGTGGTTGTTGACATTCAGTGGCATAGTGACCTTGTTGTTTACAAATGTAACAAGTGACATTAGCTCGATCCCTAGGTGGCCTTGGAGGTTTTGGTCCTGTTGGCTTTGCTTGAAGCAAATGCAACTTGAGTTCGTTGAGATCTGAAGTTAATTTGGCAATACTACTCTCCAACTCAGATGATTTGACTGGAACGGTTGCAGGAATCACAACTTGGGGTGTTTGTAGAATTGGTGCCAACCTTGGTTGTGGTGCTACCGTTGAGATTGAGGCTTCATCAGGATCCATGAGAAGTGCCTCCTTTTTCATAGCAATCTTCACAGCTTCCTGCAAGTTACTAGGCTCTTTGTTCTTTACCTTCTGGCGTAATACCGGCTTCAATCCAGTAAGAAACTTGTTGAACACCAATGCAT
Source organism: Selaginella tamariscina (assembly GCA_003024785.1). Taxonomy (NCBI): domain Eukaryota; kingdom Viridiplantae; phylum Streptophyta; class Lycopodiopsida; order Selaginellales; family Selaginellaceae; genus Selaginella; species Selaginella tamariscina. The sequence goes on along the minus strand of PUQB01000003.1, from coordinate 550,267 downwards.
CTATCCCCACAGCTGGTTTGGACTCCTTGGATGCATCCTCCTGTCCTTCGGAGGCCTCCACTCCCAAACCACTTCGTAGCTTACATTGGAGTTCCAACACACGCTCACTGAATGCCTTGACACTCTCTTCTTCACTTTGCCTCAATTGATCCAATTGCTTCATGACCTCATCCAATGTCTCTGGCTTTCCATACTCTCCTAGAAAAGCCTCACTCAACCTCTCCCAACTAGCCTTAACATCACTAGTTTGACGTTCAAACCACTTCAATGCTCCATCCTCCAAAAAGGATGGTAGAAGTTCTGCCCAAGTGGTAGAACTTCTATCTCCATTCGAAATGCATGCTCGCTTAAATGAACGTAAATACCGATCTGCATCCTCATTTTGCAGACCATGATATACTGGAATAGACACCATCTTTACAAGTGTAAAAATGGCAAAGGTTTCACCTGATTACAAGTAGATGAAGAGACGTCACTTTGACGAGGCAATGCCCCCTCTGTGCAAGCTCGTCAGCCTCTAGATTCTCTCTTCGAGGAACGTGCTTTATCTCAAAAGTGTCGAATCCCCTTTTGAGATCTTGAACACGCTCAGAAAGCACCAACAACTCAGGCTTTCTCACTTTCCACTGACCTTGCACTTGGTTCACCACCAACTTAGAGTCACCAATCGCAACCACGTTTTTCGCTCCTTGTTTCCTTGCCTCCTTCAATCCTCGAATCAATGCAGAATACTCCGCTTGATTGCAAGAATTAGCACTAGAAGTTGGCTCAGAAATTTTGATTCGCTTCCCTACTGGATCAGTTAGCACGACCCCTACACTCGCAACTTGCTTCTTTGGCTTGTATGCTCCATCAAAGTTGACTTGCCACATTAACAAGCACAACCGAACCTCTCACAACGCGCGCAATACTCTTGCTTCACCAAACTCCACACTCCACAAGATTCCCAAAGACTTGGATGAATCCACGAGATATTGTCACGACTGCGATGTGAGGATCAATGTATGGAAGATCCATACACAAAGGTGTGCCTCATCGATATCACCACTATCACATGGGTGCCAAATCTTGATCCATGCTCGATTCACCTCTCGCCTCCTCAAAAGCACATTCGCAATTGCAAGTTGTATTCCAAACTTGAATTCTTCAAATCCCCACGCTTGAATGACCACCAACTTGTTATTTAAAGCAAACCCATGTGGATGCTCAAAACAACACTTCAATATTTGATTTTGAAGAGACCTTGAAAGTTGAAAGAACCTTCTCCAGAAAGGACGCTCAGGCTCATTCATAAACAATGCACATTAGCATTCCACGCTCACCGCACCAAAAACATGTCGAAGGAAAATCATTGGGACTCGTATGTTCGGGACTTGATGGCTTTAGTGATAGCGCATCGTAGTAGTCCTTGCTAATGATTACACACATGAATAAAAGAATAGAAAGAAAGGGAAAACATGAGATGAAACTCATGACACGAAAGATACACTAACTAATTTTTATATTTCATCATAGGAGCACACACAAAATAATGTCATCACACCTATTTACAAAGTAAGAAAAGAAAAGAAGAAACTAGAGACTCTTCTCTATATCTCTATATCTATATGTGTCCTCTCTCCCAAACCCTTGAGCCTTGGTTCCTTATATACCCAAAATAATATAAAAATGCATGTAGGGTAGGGTAGGGATGTAAGAGAGGGTGTAAGATGGGGGTTACATAAGAATAATGGTAGGGGGTTATGGAAGAGGGTGACTTGACTTTGACTTGGGAAGGTGACTAGGAAGGTGCATGGAAGAAGACAAAGAAAATGTGCATGGTCAAAGCAGGCACTAATCATATGGATTAACATAATAATGTTGACTAGTTTGACCATGCAAGAAAAGACAAAGAAGGTGAATAGTAAAGTGAAATGTAGACGTATAATACGAGTAGAAGACTAGTGTTAAAGGTAAAATATTAGGAGCATAGGACATCCTACTGTGGAGAGAATAAGGGTAGAAAGGTTCGTAGTAAGCATGGAAGGAAAGGCTGAAAATCCTTACTGAGAGGAAAAGGTGCGTAAGGAAAAGGAAAAGTACCGAGAGGAAAAGGTGAGTAAGGAAAAGGAAGGAACGGCTGTGAAGAAGGAAAATCCTTACCGAGAGGAAAAGGAAAAGGTGAAGGAAAAGGAAAAGGTAAAGGATGACGTGGCGAGAGGAAAGGTAGTTAAGGAGTAGTTAGGGCAAGGGAGAAGGGGTCTCAAGAAGGGTCTCAAGAGGAAGTTCTAACAGGAGAAAGGGTCTCCATTTGAAGTTTTAGCAGGAGATAAAGGTTCTCTACACTTTGTCTTTTGTATTCATGTTAGTAATGAAAGGTGCATATTAGAGAATCTTGTGTGTGTGTATGCTTACTCTCAATGAATGGATCTAACAAGGCAATAGCCAAAATCCGTTCTTGCCCTTGACTTTGGAGACCAGTCATAGTGGCACTGGGAGAAGTCTGATATATATAAAAAGATATATTGAGAGTTGAGAAAGGAAAGGGTGTAGCCTTTCCTGTATGTTGTATGAAAGGTTTCCTGTCTGCGTGAAGGAAACAGGTTAAATAGGAAAAGGTGAGGCAGAGAGCCCTTTTCCTGTTTAACAATTGGCGACCATAATGGGATTTCGCCATTGCAGTGTTAGCATTCATTGAGAAAAGAGGCTAAAAAGATAGAAATTTCATTCTGAAAAAGGCTCGGAAGGTGTAGAGCCAGATGTGTAAAGGAGAAGGAATGAATGGAACCGTGGAGGAACCATCGTCCTGATCCAGCCTTAGCTGATCAGAGGAACCAAAGGCAGGCCAATAGAGTGGCTGCCCAACAGCAACCTGAAACTGACGAAAATAGACGTCAAAATATCCTTGGCAAGATAGTAGAGGATATTGCAGAAACAATACAGAAATCTGAGGCTGATCCAGAGAATTGGAGCAGTATCAAACAGCTGGTTTAGAGGAAACAGTGAGAGGAGGAGTGCCTGTTCATATACCGAGATTGCAAGGAGAAGGATCTCCTGAGAACTCCCGAAGAGGAAGGGAGGAAGGTGTAAGAGGAAATACACCAGAGCAAAGGGTTATTACAAATATGGCACTTTTCCCGGGAATGTTTGGGGGTACGGTGATGTATCCCACATTCTCTGCAGGAAAGAAGGAAAATCCGAAAAGGCACTTACAACAGTTTGAAGAGGTAGTAAAACTGTATAAGGTGACGGATGCAGAAAGGCTGCTTATATTTCCACATACATTGAAAGGAAATGCCTCTGATTGGTATTATGATTTAGAAAAGGAAGTAGAGAGAATTATCAGAAGGTTACTGATGCATTTAAGGAATATTTCAGAAAGGAGGAATTGCCGGAGGAACATTTAGAGAAGTTAAGGACTATCCTTCAAGGCAAAACAGAAAAGATAGATGAATACACACACCGTTTTAAGAAACATGAGAAAAAGTGTAAGGCATATGTGAAGATGGATGCCTTATTGCAATGGTATAAGCAAGGGTTGCTAAAACCATATAGAGATCTAGCACTTACTATCAATGAAAAGGATAGAGAGGATCTCATTAATCAATTAAAAATATATGAGAAAAGAGAAGGCAGATAGAAAAGATTGCAGAAGGAAAGCTAAAAGTATATGGAAGAAAGGAAGAAACCTCTGATGAAGAGGAAGAGGAAGCTGATGTAGTAAAAGTTCGAAAATATCCTATAGATGAGAAAGCATTGGCTCAAATGATGAAAACTTTAAAAGGAATGACAGTTAAAGAGGAGTTAAAGGAAAAAGTATGGTGTACTAAATGTAACAATCCGGGCCATACGGTGGAGGAATGTAGGCTGCAATTGCCTACATGCCAAATCTGCGGAAAGGAAGGACATGTAGCCCGAAACTGCAGACATTTCCTAAATCAGATGTGGCTAGTATAGAGAGAGAAAGGAGAATGGATGAACGTCCACCTCCTAGAAGGTTCCCACCTAATAGGAACCGTGGCAATGATAGGAATGATAATGTCATTCCTTATGAGAACATGAACAATATATATGGCAGAAGGAATGAAGTTCCTTATCAGAATAGGAACAGTGGATATTATGACCGAAGGAATGATAATCCTTACGAAATTAGAGAGAAATTATTATGCAGGAAGAAATGGTCCATATAAGGTGTGGCAGAATGATAGACCTTATCTGAAAGAAATGATAGGCAATATAGAGGAGAGGAAAGACCATATCAAGGTCAAAGAGGCAGAAATGATTCCTATAAACAAGGAAATGATAAACAAGGATTGCAGGGTAGGAATTTTCCTTCCCAGGTTTGTTATACATGTGGTGAAACAGGACATATTTCTAGGGAATGTCCTAGGCGGAAGGTACAACCTCCTACTCCACCAAAACGACTAATGTGCAGCCTACAACACGGCTTATTCAAATAGAGGAGAAAAGGATGAGTATCCACCCGTGGTAAGGGCAATTATAGCTCTTCAAGAGAAGAAGAAGGAATCCTCTTGTTATGGAGAAGGTGAGGTAGTTACTACTCCTAACAAGAGGAGAGCTTGTTACAGGAAAATGTAAGCAAGCAGGAGCAGGATTCTGACCAGAAAGGTCAGACTGATAACGAATCAGAAGGTACAGATAAAGGTGATATAGATAAAGGTGAACAAAGTTTTTCATTATTACCATTACATGATAAAACAATGGACTCCATGTATCACCAAGCTATAAATCAGGAGATAAAGATTACGCTTGGACAGTTGATAAAGGTAGCTCCTTACATAAGAAACCAGATATTAAATGCATTAAGTTTAGTTCAGCAAACATCACCTTCACGTGAAGGATATACAGTTTGTAAAATGGATAAGGAAGTACTGTATGAAGGTGATTATGATGGACATGTTCCTTGCATCACAGTATATGTGGGCAGGAATAAGTTAAAGAGAGTATTAATAGATGGAGGTTCAGGTGTGAATTTTATTGAAGAAGGGGATATAAAAGGTGGGTTTTAGGACCAATCCAACCTACTCCATTTAACCTTAAAATGGCTGAGCAACGAAGTGTAAGGTCATTAAGCATAATAAGAGGAGTCACTATCATAGTAAAAGGATTCAAATATAGGATATCCTTGCTTGTCCTACAAAAAGAAGAAAAGGATATTGTTTATACTATGTTCTTAGCCAACTATGGATTAAGTTGATAAGGTTATTCAGAATGGAAGAACAGGAAAGATGATGGTAGAAGAAGGAGAAGGAAAACTAATGATCTATAATCATACTAAAAGGTATGTTAAAAAGGAAATCCGACCTCTTGTTTTAGAAGGATGTGATTGGTTTAATGGGCTAGATAATCAGGAAGAAGTAGAAATCCTGAAAGCATATCCTAACTTAAAGGTCTTAACATATATTGACCTTCACGTAGTGCTGAAAGGAAAGAAAACTGTTCAGCAGAAGGAAAACGACAGACCTGATTACAGGAAAAGTTTTATAAGGCAATCCTGTATAAGATTGATTTGCAGGAACAACCTTCAGAGTATACATATGTGTATACCACAGATCCTTTAAAGCAAGTGAATATAAACACAGAAAAGAAGCCAAAGGAACAGAAGGAAAAACTATTCAGGAACAGAAGGAAAAACTATTCAGGAACAGGAAGAGAAAGCAAATGCTGATCCTAAGGAACAAGATGCAGGAAATCAAGTGCTGCAACTTAAGGTATCAACTTCCAACCAAGAACTTAGGAAAGTGAAGAACAACTTTTGGAAGTATAAAGGAGAGAATCCACAGTACCATGAAGATCAACATCCAAAGGAAGGAATAGGATAGTTGCCGTGAGGACACAGCAACAAATAAGGAGGGGGCAGTGTTAAAGGTAAAATATTAGGAGCATAGGACATCCTACTGTGGAGAGAATAAGGGTAGGAAGGTTCGTAGTAAGCATGGAAGGAAAGGCTGAAAATCCTTACGAGAGGAAAAGGTGCGTAAGGAAAAGGAAAAGTACCGAGAGGAAAAGGTGAGTAAGGAAAAGGAAGGAAAGGCTGTGAAGAAGGAAAATCCTTACCGAGAGGAAAAGGAAAAGGAAGGAAAAGGAAAAGGAAAGGATGACGTGGCGAGAGGAAGGGTAGTTAAGGAGTAGTTAGGGCAAGGAGAAGGGGTCTCCAGAAGGGTCTCAAAGGAAGTTCTAACAGGAGAAAGGGTCTCCATTTGAAGTTTTAGCAGGAGATAAAGGTTCTCTACACTTTGTCTTTTGTATTCATGTTAGTAATGAAAGGTGCATATTAGAGAATCTTGTGTGTGTGTATGCTTACTCTCAATGAATGGATCTAACAAGGCAATAGCCAAAATCCGTTCTTGCCCTTGACTTTGGAGACCAGTCATAGTGGCACTGGGAGAAGTCTGATATATATATAAGATATATTGAGAGTTGAGAAAGGAAAGGGTGTAGCCTTTCCTGTATGTTGTATGAAAGGTTTCCTGTCTGCGTGAAGGAAACAGGTTAAATAGGAAAAGGTGAGGCAGAGAGCCCTTTTCCTGTTTAACAACTAGTATAATACGAGTAGAAGACTAGTCCACTACATGCATACCAGGGCTACCAAGGTGACGGTCCAAATTTTCCCGTGACAACGTCGACTCACTAAGCAAGTGTTCTCCGAAGTTTGACAACTCACAGGATCAAACTCTCTGTGCAGAATACAGACATGTCAACCGAAAGCAATAGAGTATATCAAGAATTTAGAGTTATCTAAACATTGAAACACCCTACGACTTAAGGCAATCCTACTGACCGTAGAGAACTTGCTCCGCTACCAATTGTCAAAGTTTTTACCTGGTGCCACAAAGGCGGCTTGCCAGGTGCCAACCCTGGAATCCCCTCTCTTGGAAACCCCACGAAACCTGGTAAAGTAACTCGTATTAGGAACCCAAGCCTTAGGAAGTCAAACCCCTAGCTGACTAAGTCCACAAACAAGACTCACCTTGTGAATCAGGATACACGGACTAGTCGAGCTTTAGGTGTTGTTCCTAGCTTGGCGTGGTTGAGGCGGCCAGAGCAAGGCCTCAACCACTAGTTTTGCGAAACGTGAACTCGGGCAATGTCTTTAAGCTTGCGGCCAGGTTTTCGGACCAAGAAATCTGACTAACTCCTTGGAAATGACGTGCCCCTATCTCAAAGGCAAGATCCTGCCAACGATAAGGATAGTCTAACCCTAGGGTGGGTTGTACCCCTGTCGTGTGGAAGTTTGGGCGGCACAATGGAGGGTTGCACCTTGACGACACAAGCTTAGCTTGCACTGGTAGGAGGTTAACGAGCTCTCTCTTGAACCCAGGAAGCCTCACTACATATACTCTACCTTATTTATGTGACGGACCCCCCCCCCCTGTTTACCTAAGTGAGTAAGTGGGCTGGCACGGAAATGCCAGCCCTTAGAGAAAATGGTTGTCCTAACCTAATCCTAAACCTAACCCCTAGGGGGGGGTTTAGGACGTGGGGTTAGGGCAACCCTAGGGTTAGGTCAACCCTAGGGGTGTCCCTAACCCTTATTTTGACAAGTTATAATTTGCAAAGAACCCTAACCTGGAACGTCAAAACGGGGGAGGGTTCTTTAAATGGAAGTACTAGCTTCGCCTAGAGTTTCTTGCAAATACCTAATGACACCCGGCCGGACCATCACTAGATACCCAAGTGCACTATGCAGGCCTATTTCTTCTATATTTAGGGTTCGTCACATAATCCAATAGGTAACAACAGTCAAACCCCAAAGTAAAGGGTCGAATCATAATAAAAACTATGACAGGTTAGGTTAAATTCGCAAGTATATTCATATTGGGAATGAGATTCTATAAAAAACATGAAAACAAGGGGGGACTTCTATCACATTAAGTAGAATATGTGTAATGAGAATTTCTAGGTTCATAATTGAGTTCATTGTTCTTCTATTGGTGCAAGCTTTAAATTATGTTGTTAAGGCACAACCCTTTGTTGTGCCACCTTAACTTCCAAATGATATGTCCCACCTTTGAGGTAGCCTACTTATAACGTTGGTGAATCCGCGCTTGGAATGTCTTGTTGGAATACACATTTCATTAATCCATTTGTGAGGTTTGTCTTTAGCCTCCTCCTTCACATCAAGCTAAGAGTAATACTTGTAACTAAAAAAGACACATATATGTCCTTATTCAACTATGGGCGTGAGATCTTCATTGACAAGTTCTGTTTATTATGTTTCTAAGGGTTCACAGAGAGGGGGTTATAGAGTTGGCATTTGTGAGCCACTTTTGTGGCACCAGGTGTACCTTTTGAGTTTGAGGGGCTATGGCAAGATACCCCACATCTTAGGAAATAGTGTTACATAAAAAGATAACACTAGGCTAGATGATACACGATATAATACTTAAGGCATGCCCTTTGGAGTTGTTGATACCAAGGGGTTGAATACTCTAGTAAGCAGGCATGTTTGTGCTTGCATCAAGCTATTAAGCCTTGGGCATTCCCTCAAGGGAGATTAAGTCTTATAACTGGGTGTGTTATTTGGCACACTTGGCTAGGGGGTGTTTTCCTTGGGATGCAAGGTTTGAACTACCTTAGCAAGAGCCCTTACATAAGGCACTCGTGAGGTTAAGTACTTAGGGTTATCAAAATCTAACCTTATGGAGTTTATTTAGCAAAACACTTATGTCTCACACTCGTGTCCTCGTTAAGTACCAACCCTAAGTCTAGGATATGATTTGGCCACTCAAACCCTTAAGGGTTAGTTGTGGTTTAGGGTACCCCTTGTTACTCTAAAGGGGTTGTACTCCTAGATGAGAGTGATTCCTCAAGGGGTAAGTGATGATGCCTTAGTTTTGTCATGAGGGTATATGTGAAACACATCTCCTTAATAAGGTTAGGGCCTAAGCTTGTCTAGGTCTTATGGTGTTAGAGTTTTTACCTAAAATGGTAACACGTGGTTGCTAAGTGGCCAGTAAGCAACACTAAGTTTTCTAAGACAACCTCAAGAGTCCAACTCATATACTCAAATAGGCACATGACTATCTCCCAAACCCGAGAGGATAATCTAAGTAGACTTTAGGATCATGCCCCAGGAGACTTAGACAAGCTCGTGCCATAACTCCACAAAGGAAATGTGTCTTATACATACCCCCTAATAGAGTTAAGGCATTGTCACTTACCTCTTAAGGAATCACTTTCATTCAGGAGTACAACTTCTTTAGAGCATCAAGTGGACCTTGACCCATGATTAACCTCTAAGGGTTTGTGAGGCGAAGCTATCCCCTAGTCCCATGGTTAGTACTTAATGCTAACACAAGTGTGTGCCTAAGGCAAACACGAGTGTCGTGTTAAGCAAATCCCTAGGAGAACCCTAAGCACACTATGATGCAAGTGTCTCATGAAAGGGCTCTTATCAATAAGTTTAAGTTGTTCAACCCCTGGATATATTCACACCCCAATGAGAGACCCCCCTAGCCAAGTGTGCTAACTAGCACATTTGATTACGAGAATTAACCTCCTTTGACCCGATGCACAAGGCTTAACACCCTAATGCAAACACAAATATGCCTATTTCATTTCGAGGCAAGGATGTTGTTCATTTCGAGGCAAGGATGTTGTTCATTTCGAGGCAAGGATGAAGATGGTTATTCATTTCGAGGCAAGGATGTTGTTCTACTATCGACCATCTCTCCAAATTGTTTGAAGGACTTGGAAAGCCCTGAATCAGAATACACATTTGCCTTGTTGGGGAAGGAGTCTGAGGAAGAATCCGTTGTCGTGTTTCATGCCGAAGTGTATGCACCTCTGAAGAGTCCTGTATATAGAGCCTTGACATCCGAGAACCAGCCATTTGTAATGGTTTCTGTAAACAACCTGGCTACGTCGTTACGTATATGGAAAGCTATTCATCAACCGCTTGATGACTGTACTCAGGATTATGGTATCCTCCAGGAATTACTTGCTTCGGACCCTTGGGTAAGCTATGACGTGTGTGTGTGTGTGTGTGATGAGGGTTTACTTCATAACAAGTAATGTATGTTTGTATGTACTCAATTTTCTTTTTCATGGCAGCTTTCTATTCCAGTGAAGGATGATGTGGAGAACCGTGCCAGAGCTCTACGTGAGAAGTGCTATGAATGGTTTGGATTGAACCCTTCACAAGCAGATGCCTTATCCGCGGCTGTAGTTGGTTTCGAAATGAAACAGCCACCTTTACTGAGGCTTATTCAAGGTCCACCAGGAACAGGGAAGACCTCGGTGCTGGTAGCAATGCTGTGTGTATTGAGCAACTTGGGAAGACGTGTTTTGATGTGCGCACCAACCAACATAGCGATATCCGAAGTCGTGTGCCGGCTTCTGAGGGCTGTCAAGAAGGGTGCTGGGCCGTTTGAGGATGCAATCTCAAGTGTACGCTCCGGCGACATTCTACTCGTGGGGAATGAAGAGAGGCTTGGAGCTAATGATGAACTCTACGAGGTATTTCTTCCTCGAAGGCTGGAGAGGCTAACCAGGGTTCTATGTGGTTCAAGCGGATGGTTTCAGAAGGTGCTGTCTCTAAAAGATTTTGTGGAGAACGTAATTGACATCTTTGAACGTGAACGTGAGTTGGCACTTGAGGAAAACACTAATCTTCCCCACTTTCTGGAGTTTGTAAGAAATCGTATGCGCCTTCTCGGGGAACAGATGGTTGAAATGGTACAGACAGTGTGTGACGATTTACCAAGCCGCTGCTTATCCTCGACTGAAATCTTGGGGGCTAAGGACATTCTGAGCAACATATTGCACTTGATGAGCGAGAACGTTTCAGATACTACTGCTCGGGAGTGGTTCCATGCTCAGGGCGATCATCCACGAGGTACTGTGCCTGGAGAGTTGCAAGCTCTTCTTAGGCTGCTAGACAAGAACATGCATTTCGTGACACTACCACCTTCTAAGCGGATTCTGTACGAGGAAGACTTGGTGAAATACGCGTATGTAGTATGTTGCACAGCTTCATGTGCAGGAAGACATACTGTGCAAACTTCGAGCTTTGATCTGGCAATCATCGATGAAGCTTCTCAACTTGTAGAAGCGCAGTCTTTAATTGTCATGGGCATTCCTGGGCTGCAACAGGTTGTTCTTGTTGGTGACCATCAACAGCTTCCGGCCTTGGTATTGAGCCAGGTACACACACTATATAGCAGTAGTCGCGATAATCAATTGATACAGGTAGCAGCGGAGGCTGGCTACGGGAGAAGTGCATTTCAACGGCTGCAGGAGATTAAACATCCAGTGTCATGCTGGATACTCAATACCGTATGCACCCGGCCATCAGTCTGTTCTCAAGTAAGGAGTTCTATGATGGCAAAGTGCTGGATGTTCCAATGTGAGACTGGAAGGTTACGGCAGAACCGTTCAGCAAATTCTGTTTGGGCCTTACAGGTAGCATCCATTTCTATAATGAACTACATGTAAGAGATTTTTTTCGCTGAATACTGTATTTACAAATGCATATATAGTTTGCATACCTGCTCACCACATGTGCTACTTTCAGATTTATCAATGTGAGGGATGGTTGGGAGATGGATGAAGGCATAGTAAGAAAAACTTGATGGAAGCTGAATTAGTCATCCATATTCTAAAGAAAGTACTCAATGGTACATCTCTCTCTCTCACACATGTATGTATATATGCGTATATCCATTCTTAATGCGCACTCAAAGACTTAACGTTCTTTAAAAGAGTGCAGAAGACAAGGAGTGGACGTGGAGGTGGGAGTGATTTGTCCGTATGCAGCCCAAGTGCAGGCCATCAGTAACCGAGTTGAAGCTCTGAATTATAACCTGAACCAAGTAGAAGTCCAGTCAGTGGATGGCTTTCAGGGCCGTGAGAAAGACAATCATCCTTCTTATCAACAGTGAGAACCAAAAGACATGGGATTTCTTGCTGATTATCGAAGGTTGAATGTCGCAATAACCGCGTGCAAGGTACACACACACATAATTCTACATTCTCGACCTTATAAAGAAATGGACCGTTTTTCATTGTTTAAAATATATACTACTTCACATTATGACATTATGGACATACTGTATAATAGTTGCATCACAATCCTTATTATGTTTGGGTAATACATTCTTAACATGCTTAAATTATGAACTGATAAGCGTACACTCTTGGTGTCTGTAGACATTGCATATGCATAATAGGTAATGCGGACTTGCTCACTAGAGAAGAAGGCATCTGGAAGAGGTTGATACTTGATGCTAAGAAGAGAGGATATTTTCTAAACTGCTTTGATGACCCCGGCATGAAGAAAGTGGTATTGGCCGTGAAGAGAGAGCAAAAAGAGCTTGAAGACCTCCTGAAGCCTGATTCAGTACTTTTCAACAATACTTGCTGGAAGGTTTGTAGACGCACAAATACACACACGTGTGTGTATGCATAAGCTAGTACTTATAGATATGTTTGTATAGGTGCATTTCAGCCGAGAGTTTATGAGTAGTTTCACGAAGATAGGACAAGAGGGGTCTAAGCAGGTGATCTTGAATGGCATCTTTAAGATTGCAAATGGCTGGAGATGTAAACACAAGCGTGAAATACCGGTTCCTGATGCCATCTCACAGTATGTGGAGATATATGCTACATCAAACTTGTACATGGTCTGGGGTGTGGGGCTGCATCAAGATAGCGAATACCAAGTTATTAAGCTATGGGATGTTGTCACCTATGCAAAACTTCCTCGAATCCTGGCTCGTCTCGAAAACTTGTTTTCTACATACACCTCTACTTATCTCAGTCGGTGTCAGGCAAGACGTGTTGACAAGTAAGTTCAATTTTTGTGTGTATAGCTCTTGTAGTTGTATGAATACGTTACATTGAGTACATTCTACGTTTTAGTCTACCAATGACATGGAAAGGAAATGGAGAGTTGGTGTGGTACAAGTCCCTTGCTACCAAAACAGATACATCACAGCCAGCAGAAACCACAACCAATGAAGACTCTAAGGTGTCTGAGAGCCTCGTGTTGATGAAGTTCTATCATTTGTCTTCAGAGGTAAGGGTGCATGTGTAGAACGACATACATATATACATGTGTATGTATATGAGTTCATATATACTAATACGTGTTTGTATATGTGTAGGTGGCTAGGAAGCTTTTGTCAAGCAATGAGGCTACTAGTTTCGATTTACTATTTGAAGTGACAAAAGAAGAAGCTGATGCGATTGAGTATGACCAGAGTGCCTTCATTGTCGGGAGGTCAGGAACTGGGAAAACAACTGTTATTACAACTAAACTACTACGAAGGGAGCAGCTGTCAAACATGCTTGGCTCAACCAAGCAGCTGGTGGTCACTGTTAGCTCTAAACTCTGTGCTGCTATCAAACACCAGATTGATAAAATATGGAGGTTAGTATTTGACTTTAAATAATTGCATAACTGTATATAATCCATTCTGTATTTCACATTGTTTCTACAGGGGAAGCTCTACAGAGAATGGAGAAGCAGAAGCACTTGCTCTTGATGGTGAAGTAGAGGCAAGGCTTTTCAACCATGTACCTGACACCTTGGACAACTTGCCTCAGGACACCTTTCCCCTTGTCGTTACATACAGAAAGTTACTATCTATGCTGGATGGTAGCGTAAGAACACCCTTCATATCTCGAAAATTGAGTAGATTCGAAGCTCAACATGAACAAGAGCCAGCTGTTGATACGTCCGATGATTCTGAAGGTTTGCATTTGTTTTCATGCGTATGTGTTTATGCTCGTGCGTACGCGTGTGTATAACACGTATACTTCTATGGTCTTTTCTGTAAAGGTATTATAAAGTACACTACATATAAGTATTGGCCTACAGAAATATGTTTCATAATCTACTTCATCACTGCGTCAGTGTTATATAGTCTGTGCAGGCATGCTATTTATCAATATTCATGTATTTCGAATGCGTGCAATCTTATATATAGTCAAGTTCATGATATATCATCATACAGATGACTCGATTGGAGATGAAGAGTTGATGCCAGACGCTGCTGAAGACGAGGAGTATATAGAAGTATCACGTGAGAGACGAGAGGTGGATTACATTCATTTCCTTGCTGAATACTGGCCACACATGAATACAAACCTCACTAAGAGGCTGGACCCGGCACTAGTGTTTGCGGAGATCATATCGTGCATCAAAGGTAGCTTTGAGTCTATGCAAAGCTGCAAAGGAAGGATTACAAAAGAGGTTTATATGGGGATGGTGCACAAGCGAGTGTCTTTGTTTGACGAGGACGAACGAGAGAGTATATACAACTTGTATATACAGTACGAGAGGATGAAGAAGCAGAAAGGAGACTATGATATATGTGACTACGTTTATCATTTGTATGAACAAGTTCGAGATGGAGGGTTTACATGCAGCAGGCTGGATTGCATCTATGTGGATGAAGTTCAGGATTTGACACTGGGACAGATTTCCTTGCTGAAGTTTCTCAGTAACAACGTGGAAGCTGGCTTTGTGTTTGCTGGTGACACTGCACAGACCATTACCAAAGGAGTAACTTTCAGGTAAAGGATTAACTTTCAGGTAATATGAGGAAATATCAACTTGAATTCTTTCAGGTTCGAGGACATCAGAAGTCTGTTTTACTCCCATTTTCTGGAGCTTGGAGAGTGTTCTGCACACGGGACAAGCTCCAAGAAGCTCAAGGCTACCCCAGACCTCATACAGCTCACGCAGAACTTCAGAACACACAACGGCATAATACAGCTCGCAGGCAACGTGATGGGGCTCATGTCACGCTTCTTCCCGGACTCTGTTGACAAGCTTGCTCCCGAAACCAGCATTGTGAGTGGCGAGAAACCAGTCGTTCTCCAACCCGAGGGGAATAACATGATTGCGAGCCTTTTCCAAATCGACCCGAATCATTCTACCGGTCCTGAGTGTGAATTTGGAGCTCAGCAAGTCATTATTGTCCGAGATGCCAAGTGTAAACAAACTCTCTTGCGTCAGCTCGGCCACTCTAGCCTTGTTTGACAATCGAGGAGTGCAAGGGCTTGGAATTCCAGGTACATGCTTATATGCACGTAGCTCCGTGTGCATTTGTATTTGTTCGGTAATATACAGATATGCTCCTGTATACATAACTTTCCTATGTGCAGGATGTTCTCCTCTACAACTTTTTTGCGGATTCACAATTTAGAAACAAGTGGCGGGTTTTGTACCAGTACTTGACGAGAACAATCTGCTTTATGTACCTTTTCCCCGGTTTGATAAGAAGGCGCACAACCTGTTGTGCAGTGAGTTGAAGCACCTCTACGTTGCTGTGACAAGGTCCAAACAGCGACTTTGGATATTTGACGAAGACTTCGATGCACAAAGCCCATGCTTGACTGCTGGATGGCGTTCCAACTGGTTGAGAAGAAGAAGCTTGATCACGATCTTATCAAGTTCATTCATACAGAGAGCACACCGGAGGAATGGAGACACCGGGGCATTGAGGTACTATAGTTAGTTTATATCACATAAACACATGAGTTTATTTAATCTTGTTTTATGCGTAGATGCTGGGGGTGAAGCAGTTTGATTCAGCTATATTGTGTTTTCAACGAGCTCACGAGCCATCGCTTGTGAAGTTGGCTAAAGCTGCATCTTTACAGCATGAAGCAGAAAAAACTGTGGTTACTTCTGCAACGAGAAGGTAAGGCGACGGCTTTTTACAAGAGCTGCTCAGCTATTCTTGTCCGTAGAGAAGCCCGAGTTTGCAGCAAAGTGCTTTCAAGTCCGCCGAAGATTACCGGTTGGCAGGTGTGTTATATCCTATGTTTTACATATATATCTGATTATTGGTTATGTGTAGTCCATTGTCATTGTGGGCATATGTGTCGTATTCATATTAACCAGTAGGATGTGCAGGTGAACTGTATAGAGATGAGTGTGGAAATCCAGAGGAGGCAGGAAACTGTTTCTACGCAGCAAAGCTGTATGCAGAAGCATCCGAGGCATACGCTAAAGCAAAAAACTTACAGAAGTGCTTGCATGCCTGTCCTAGCCGGGAAGCTGTATGAGAAAAGGGTTGTCACACATATGTGAGTGGAGAAGCATGGCAGGCCCCGAGTCACCGGACATAGAAGCTTTTCTACGGAGAGCTGCAAAAATGCACAGGAGGAGAGGTGATACTCATTCTATGATGAGGTTTGTGAATGCACTTCCGAGCCTGGAGAAGAAGCGTGCGTTCTTGCGGAGAGAGAACTGTTTTGAGGAGCTTCGAGATCTTGAAGCAGTTTGCGGGAACTATGAACAGGCTGCACATATTGCTGAGAACATGGGGGATGTATACAAGGCCGTGGAGTTCATGGAGAAAGCTGGGAAACGTAACGAGGCGGCTCTCAAGATCTTCAAGTATCTCCATTTTCAGGCACTCTGGGGCCATGGTAATAAAGGCTGGCCTCTCAACGTGACAAAGGTAGTTAATATGTAATAATTGATATACAACTAGTTTATACTACCATTATAAATATATAGTAGTTGGATAGTGTGTAATGCGTGATAAACTTCGTAGGACCATGGGTTGCTGATGAGTAAAGCCGAGGCTCTGGCAGATGAAGATTGTGTAGCTAAGATCCAGCTTAAGATAATTGGAGGATCATTAGGTTCTATGTCCGAGCAATTGGAGAACTGGAAGCTGGCCAGGAGCGACCCAAGAGTTGACATCGTGGCTTTGCATCAGCTTTTGGATTCATGCTGTGCGGAGTTACTATCGTGTCCATCAGCGGCAGGGGAACTAGACATTCAAGTTCTGGACAGGTGCCTGGAAGGCAATGAGACTTTCAGGGGGCATAACCTTCTCGAGCTTACAGTTCTCACGTGGAAACACATGGTTTTCTAAGGTGACTTCTGTTTTAGAGGAGCTTGGCAAAGTCCAGAAGATGGTTCCTTGTGGGAGCTTCACACTGGACTCGTGTTTAGAGTACCTGGGAGTGAGCCGTCAGAGCATCCCAGGTCTATTCACTGTATATGATATTCAGGCAGACTGGCTTCGTGAAGAGCTACTCACTCCTCTTCCTAACCAAGGCCAGCGGGGAATGCTCACGATGCAGAGGCTGCTTAAACGTGCTAAAGAGTTCTGGAAGGCTCACCGCATTGAATTCATTGAGAAGTTTACGAAGGTTCTTCGTGAGTATGCAGAGGCTGTAACAGGTGGTGAGCGTATCAAAGTTCTGTTAAAGATTCTGGATATGGAGAAGATTTTGGATATGGAGAACAGCATGGTCACAAGACGGAACGTATACAGAAGTCTGTTTTTCCAGTCCATCAGTACGTGGGAGCTTTCTTTATTACGTGACCAGCCAAAGGTGAAGTCCCACCTTGACAAGCTTGCATCAGAACTTGTGAAAAATCAGGAATATGTACTCTCTACAGAGGAAGCGGGGATGCTCCAGATATTACTTCCGTTTGTGAGTAAGACATGGACAAGCTCACGCATTGAATCCTCTAATGTGTTCAATACCGAGAAGCAGGCACAGGCTAATGATTTGATGGAGAGCCTCAAGTTTTACAACAAGCAAGACAAAGGACACAGAGAACTTTCATGTTCAAGCTTTGTGCATTTGGCAACTTTCCTGTGTGCAACTTTACAGGAGGTGTTTGAGATGGAGTGGAGATGCTCGAAGGATTATATGAAGGCACACACTTTCGTGTACTTGCTGGAGAAGGCTTTGGTACTTGTGTTTGCCTGCATGTGGCATGTCACGGACTTGGTATTACCCAAGAGCTTAGTGATGGAGTTCATGACAGGGAGTTCACTAGAAGCGTTGTACACAATGATGCTACGGGCGGAGTGTCACCAGCAATCCTGTAAGGGTCTCGTGAAGAATTTAAGTGGAATTGTGACAATCTGTGTGCACTTGTTAACTCGAGGGAATGAACTTGAAGCCTGGGCAAGAAAGAGCAAGTCGGAGGTGCATACTATCGTATACAGGTTGCTGCGTATCCTCATGACTGTGTTCATGGAGGAGCAGGACTCATGGGGGATTAACAAACAAGTGGTTGATGTTTTGAGGTTGTTCGTCCGCTCCAAATCTCCACTTATGGATGGCCTTCCCCAGACTTTCAAGCTTGAGCTGCTCAAGGCATTCAGCAGGGACTTTCCAATTAGACAACTGAGGTATGTATATGTATATAAATGCACAGTGGATACGTACATTTTGTGTGCGTGCGTGCGCATGAGTGGTGCCGGGTTCACTTACCAAACTGGATAGCTTCTCTCTCTATAGCACGGTGTTGATAGGTGCATTGTCATATGAAATAATAATACGTGCATTTCCTTGTAGACAAGCATTCAATGACACGATGACGTCGGTGTCCGATCCATTCCTGATATTAAAGAGGCAGAAGCAGCGGTCAGCAAGGAAAGGCATAAAGATAGCTCCTGTAGAGAAGGTCAAATGGACATTCAGTCTCACGAGCTTCTTCCAGCGTGAAGAAGGTAAAGTATCCAATGAGTGCGTAGAAGATACTACCAGAACATCCAACGAATGTTTGGAAGAGTCTGTGACCAACACAGAGCAGTTGACATATGAGAGTCCGAGTTTGGATGAGCTTCCTGAAGAAGTAAAGGAGGAACAAGTGCCAGTGTGTTATGTTAAGGTTGGTGAGCATGGTGACAAGGTGTGTTGGTTTGTTGCGAGAAGACTGTTGAGGAGATTCAAGTTGTTGAGAGAGCAGGACGAGTATGTTCGTGAAGCAAAGAAGCTTTTAGGGGTGCATTCTGCTTATTCTCGCAAATTCATTGCAGAAGTCTGTCCAGTAAAGGCAAGTTCCTTGTAATTTAGAAAAGAATGCACACTTACACTATTTTGCAGGCTGGGTTTAATGATTTACTTGCAAAACTTAATGAGGCGATTCAGCTGCTTGAATGCGAAGGTGATAATGTGAACGAGACGTGGAAAAGATGAAAGACTTCCTAGAGCAAGCTAGTCAACTTGGTACTCTGTTTAGACCCATGGTCAGTATTGCCTGCATAAAGTGCGTGTGTGTGTACTTGTACGTGCGTGCAGCACAATGACGTGTTATGATGTGCTTGTGTGCGGAACATCTGTAGTAGCAATATGTATACTTTCTACATATTGTATGTATCAAGTTATGAACACCCACATAGTTATCTCTACAGATACATTTCTCTCTCTCTCTCTCTCTCTCTCTCACACACACACACACACGCACGGGTAGTTATACATGCATTTTATCTTTTGTGTTGTGTTGTTAGGCATGAAGAACACAGGAATCAGGACGAGAGGTGGCTGCTGGACAAGGTCGTGACACCTGTGCGTATGAAACTGGAGGAAGGGGAGCGCCGGTTTGGCCACAAACTGCATCACCTGTTGCAACAGGAAGACGATGCTGTGGTGCCCGTTAGTGAAGAGGTGATGTCCAAGCATCAGAAGAAGAAACAAAAGAGCAGAAAGGGCACAAAAGGCAAAAGGCGCTGACTTGTTTATTTAACATAGCATTTGTTTTATCTATTTTGCATAGTGTATGCTCCAGACCTCGAGGAGCTATTTTAGGAGGAGTACATAGCTGCGCCTGGAAATATGGACCCAAACGCCTGTTTTGTGTGTATCATTTACATCGCACTATATATAAACACACAAAGGTTTTCTTTGAGTGCAGTGTGCTTCTGGAACGACTTGGACAAGACAATCGAGAACTCATTTGTTAGAATGAGCATTGCAGGATGCAAAGTAGAGCTGGTACGATTTTCAACACACACACACACACACAAGCTCCAAATGTGATGAAGAGTAAACATAATTCCTATATATTAGCCATTGGCCGTATGTACATTCTAAATGGTTAGGCTACCCGCTTCTTTTACCGTCGTGTCCGCTTAAGCTTCTTATTGTCGAGATGCTTACCTCGGTGGCAATGCCTTCTAAAACCATGTAAAGTATCCCTTTTAGCATCAACTGCAACATGCATATCGCAGGCATGACAGTACACTTTCCAATCGCCTTCATGCATAGTAAGTTCGAAATACTCGTGAGGAAGATCCTCTAGGATCTGCTGATACGATTGTTTTAGTTTCTCAGGCATTGTCTCGTCATGTGAGGACGTTTTCTTTTCTTGGTATCTACTTGCCCTTTGGCCTCTGTATCCTTCTCGTCTACCTGTGTATCCTCCTCCGGTATGTCCTCCATATCGGCCTCCCTGTTCTGCTTGCACACTAGTGCATCCTCATTCGGTGTAATCTCCACATTGTCCTCATCCTCTGCAGTCTCCACATCCATGTCCATTTCAGTATGTGTAGTCTGGGGAGTGCCCTTCTCTTTCTTACTTGGTGCACTGTTCACATCTCCGTTGTCTGTTTGTAGATCCACTCTCTGTTTTGCTTGTGTTTTCTCCACGGATGGTGGTAGCATAGTCTCACCAGAAACATATGTCTTACTGCTTGCTTCCACGACATCCTTGCCCATTTGAGTATGCGCAGTCTGCAGAATGCCCTTCTCTTTCTCACTATTCACATTGCCCTTGTCCGTTTGTAGATCCACTCTTTGTTTTGCTTGTGTTTTCTCTACGGAAGGTGGTAACAGAGTCTCACCAGAAACATATGTCTTACTGCTTGCTTCCATGACATCCTTGTCCATTTGAGTATGCGCAGTCTGTGGAGTGCCCTTCTCTTTCTCACTATTCACATCGCCCTTGTCCGTTTGTAGATTCATTTTTGCTTGTGCTTTCTCCACGGACGGTGGTAGCAGAGTCTCACCAGAAACATATGTCGTCTGGCTCTTACCGCTAGTACTGTTGTCTTTTAGCTTTTGGTGGACAACAGCAGGAGTCTTAACTGGGAATTTGCTGATGTTCTGTACGGCTACCTCATCATGCTCGACTTTCACCTGAATGAACTTCCTTGGCTCCATTTCAGCTTCTTCCTTGGCTCTGACATCCTCCCAGTATTCGAATGCCTTCTTTGCCTCCGCTTCCATGGCTGCGTCCTCCTCCTCTATTTGTTCTCGCAATGATTTCTCTACGTAGACTGGATGCTTCCTTAGCCAGTTGTATTTGATCATATCTGATGGGACATCGGGATTGGGAATGAACAGCAGGGTCTTCTTCTGCTCCTTCTCCTTCTCCTTCTCGTGAAAACTTCTGTGGCAACCGCAAGCCTCACACAGTCGCTCTTCGTTTGGAGAGCTGGCGAAGGCCATGCACCCATCCCGGACTAGTTGCCCAGCAATAAGTTGTAGCCGATTGCAAGCGCCCATTGCGTTACGAGTCTTGCCCTAGATGTATTTATTCTCCAAAAATGGAATCCTAGGTTATTATGCCTTTAATGGTCTACATATATAATAATTAAAAAAAAAAAAGGGGATCCGACGGATCACAGCTGTACATACAAATAATTTTTATTTCTTTTTGAATTATATCGGATAGTGGAAAATGCTTAATAGGTGGTTAAAATTTGTATTGAGGCAATACCAAAACATACCATGAGACGAAGATTGGTATGAACAAGTAAATTAGAAATCAAGGAATAAAGTTAACATAATTAATGATATGATAGAAAAAATATTGAATTATGAATTGGTACTAAATACTCATTTAAAAATTTTTGTCGGACCACTTTCAAAATACAATTCTTAAACCAATCGTATATAATTGAATTTATTAAAATTGAATATGTTATATTAACTTTCCAATTTATAGAAGTCCAGTTTTTATTTATAATGCTCAAAATCAATGTCATCAACATGTAGACTTATAAATAATTTAAAATACGTAAACATGTAAATCCAAATAAATATATCTTCACACATCGTTCAAGAGCTTTATTATTTTTTAATCACATTGACTGCAATCTGCACACTATACACAACCGTTCATGCCACTACAGGTGTATATCACATAGAAACATGTCTATTAGACCATTGTGTGTATATTTACAGGTGCATATATAAGAAAAAACTAAGGTTGGAAGGAGGTAAAAAGTCTAAGTCTCAAGTTCTTTTTTTTTTTAAAGGACTATTAATCATATGTAATGTCAGGGTGAGACATCACTCTCACTAATGCTCTTCACAATATACATTGATGCCACAGAGAAGGCATTTAAATAGGTGAGATGATGCAATAACAATTGTAATTTTGTGACGGGGCAAGACTAACAATGAACATGATTAAGCCCCAAGTAGTGGTCTTCCACACCAGGATGCTTCTATAAGGGACATGAAGTTGAAGTGGTATATAAATATAAATACCTAGGATATGCAGTGAAAAAGAGAGAAACACGTGGAAGACAAGAGTGGTAAACAAGATTTTGGCAACTCTTTGTGATACTTCATCATGAAGGATGAGGTGTGAAAGATATATACTACTTATATTGGGTTATATAGGGGCACAATATTGTTATATAAATGTGAGATGTGGGGTCTTGGTCTTTTGCAAACAACATGGAATAGGATAGAAATTGAGAACCAATAACTCTTGAGGATATCCATAATACAACATCATGGTCTTAGAGATAAGTCATGTCAATATAGTTAATAGCATGGAAGCACACTATACAATATTTCATCAACATGAAAAAGGATCTCACAACAAAATTAGTTAAAATGGTATCTAAAGACTCGTAAAGTTTAGTTAGAAAACGCAATGGACGATTGTGAAAAGAACTTGAAAAATGAATACATGGATTTAGTTTTTGCCTTGAGGTCTTGCTAAAGAAAGATGAATTTAATGGTATATAGTTACAACATGCACTTATATGGTAGATTCACAAAGACAAAGGGAGCCTAGAGCTTTATTCAATCCATTTTGGAAGCTGGACCAAGACATTCACTTATAAGGATTACCATTGGTACACAAGAGAATTAATATATTTAAGATGGGGTCACATCTAAAGGTTGGAAGGTGGATGGGTATCCCATGAGGACAGAAGATATGCAACCTTTGCCATCAAAAGGTGGAAGACGAATGCCATGTGGTTCTTTAATGCTATACTTATGTGGGTATCTGACTCCAATATTGGGACTCACCTTGGCATAAAAGAACTCTACATGCGATCGTTAAAGATGCATAAAAAACATGTAGAGCAATAAGAAACAAGGAGGTGCCAAGAAATTCCTTTAGAATTTTAATTCAAAGAGTCAACACATGGTAACACGTGCTTGCCAAGTGGTCATCCGACATCAACACCCCATATGAGCAACGTTAAGTCTTCTAAGACAACTATAGAGAATTTGACTCAAATGCCTAAATAGGTATAAGACTTAGGGTTCTACCCTATCGAACTCTAAATGATTACTTGAGTAGATTTTAGGATCCTATCCCAGGTGTCATAGTTTTTATTACAATTGCTCTTTATTTTAGATGTTGACTGTTGTTACTTACTAAACTATGTTGACAAGTTCTAGGTGTTAAGGAAGCATGCCTACTTAGTGCACTTTAGTATTTAATAATGGTTTGAACAAGTGTTATTACGTACTTATAAAAAACTCAAGGTGAAACTAACACTTCCATTTAGAACTCTTAATATTCTTGTTTTTGTGTCTCAATTGGGTTACTAGTTATAGTTTCAGTGAGTTCAGCATGTTAGATTTGGGTCAAAACACCCCTAGGATTGACCTAACCCTAGGGATTTTTAACCCCACACTAGTTAGCGTTTAAGGGTCAATGGGTCATTAGGTTAAACTTACCAAGTATATTCTTATTAAAAATGATATTCCATGTTAATCCACTTTACAAAACATGAAAATGGGGAGGGGGAAGTCTATCATATATATTAAGTAGAATATGTAGTAAGAGTTCATGGATTCATAACTAAACTTGTTATTCTTATACCAGTGCAAGCTTTAGCTTGTGTCATTAAGGCACAACCCTTTGTTGTGCCACCTCAACTTCCAAATAATAGAGGTATATCCCATTTTTTAGGTAGCCTACATTTAACATTGGCAAATCCGTGCTTAAAAGGTTTAGTTGAAATACACATTCCAAATGTTAGAGGTTGAAGCATGTCTCCAGCCTTCTCCTCCACGTTAAACTAAGAGTAGTACTCATAACTAAGTAGGACACATTTGTGTCCTTATCCAACTATAAGCGTGAGATCTTAACTGACAAGTTCTCATTACCAGGGCACCAGGTGTACCTCTTGAGTCTGAGGGGCTATGGTGATATAACCTATAACTTGGGGAATAGTGTCCCATAAACATGTGACATTGGACTATATGGTATAATGGCCGAGGCACGCCCTTTGGGGCGGGGTTGGATACTTTAGCAAATAGGCATATTTGTGTTTGCATTAGGGTGTTAAGCCTTGTGCATCGGGTCAAAGGAGGTTAATTCTCGTAATCAAATGTGCTAGTTAGCACACTTGGCTAGGGGGGTCTCTCATTGGGGTGTGAATATATCCAGGGGTTGAACAACTTAAACTTATTGATAAGAGCCCTTTCATGAGACACTTGCATCGTAGTGTGCTTAGGGTTCTCCTAGGGATTTGCTTAACACGACACTCGTGTTTGCCTTAGGCACACACTTGTGTTAGCATTAAGTACTAACCATGGGACTAGGGGATAGCTTCGCCTCACAAACCCTTAGAGGTTAATCATGGGTCAAGGTCCACTTGATGCTCTAAAGAAGTTGTACTCCTGAATGAAAGTGATTCCTTAAGAGGTAAGTGACAATGCCTTAACTCTATTAGGGGGTATGTATAAGACACATTTCCTTTGTGGAGTTATGGCACGAGCTTGTCTAAGTCTCCTGGGGCATGATCCTAAAGTCTACTTAGATTATCCTCTCGGGTTTGGGAGATAGTCATGTGCCTATTTGAGTATATGAGTTGGACTCTTGAGGTTGTCTTAGAAAACTTAGTGTTGCTTACTGGCCACTTAGCAACCACGTGTTACCATTTTAGGTAAAAACTCTAACACCATAAGACCTAGACAAGCTTAGGCCCTAACCTTATTAAGGAGATGTGTTTCACATATACCCTCATGACAAAACTAAGGCATCATCACTTACCCCTTGAGGAATCACTCTCATCTAGGAGTACAACCCTTTAGAGTAACAAGGGGTACCCTAAACCACAACTAACCCTTAAGGGTTTGAGTGGCCAAATCATATCCTAGACTTAGGGTTGGTACTTAACGAGGACACGAGTGTGAGACATAAGTGTTTTGCTAAATAAACTCCATAAGGTTAGATTTTGATAACCCTAAGTACTTAACCTCACGAGTGCCTTATGTAAGGGCTCTTGCTAAGGTAGTTCAAACCTTGCATCCCAAGGAAAACACCCCCTAGCCAAGTGTGCCAATAACACACCCAGTTATAAGACTTAATCTCCCTTGAGGGAATGCCCAAGGCTTAATAGCTTGATGCAAGCACAAACATGCCTGCTTACTAGAGTATTCAACCCCTTGGTATCAACAACTCCAAAGAACTTGCCTTTACTGGACAGACTTCTGCAATGAATTTGCGAGAATAAGCAGAATGCACCCCTAAAAGCTTCTTTGCTTCACGAACATACTCGTCCTGCTCTCTCAACAACTTGAATCTCCTCAACAGTCTTCTCGCAACAAACCAACACACCTTGTCACCATGCTCACCAACCTTAACATAACACACTGGCACTTGTTCCTCCTTTACTTCTTCAGGAAGCTCATCCAAACTCGGACTCTCATATGTCAACTGCTCTGTGTTGGTCACAGACTCTTCCAAACATTCGTTGGATGTTCTGGTAGTATCTTCTACGCACTCATTGGATACTTTACCTTCTTCACGCTGGAAGAAGCTCGTGAGACTGAATGTCCATTTGACCTTCTCTACAGGAGCTATCTTTATGCCTTTCCTTGCTGACCGCTGCTTCTGCCTCTTTAATATCAGGAATGGATCGGACACCGACGTCATCGTGTCATTGAATGCTTGTCTACAAGGAAATGCACGTATATTATTTCATATGACAATGCACCTATCAACACCGTGCTATAGAGAGAGAAGCTATCCAGTTTGGTAAGTGAACCCGGCACCACTCATGCGCACGCACGCACACAAAATGTACGTATCCACTGTGCATTTATATACATATACATACCTCAGTTGTCTAATTGGAAAGTCCCTGCTGAATGCCTTGAGCAGCTCAAGCTTGAAAGTCTGGGGAAGGCCATCCATAAGTGGAGATTTGGAGCGGACGAACAACCTCAAAACATCAACCACTTGTTTGTTAATCCCCCATGAGTCCTGCTCCTCCATGAACACAGTCATGAGGATACGCAGCAACCTGTATACGATAGTATGCACCTCCGACTTGCTCTTTCTTGCCCAGGCTTCAAGTTCATTCCCTCGAGTTAACAAGTGCACACAGATTGTCACAATTCCACTTAAATTCTTCACGAGACCCTTACAGGATTGCTGGTGACACTCCGCCCGTAGCATCATTGTGTACAACGCTTCTAGTGAACTCCCTGTCATGAACTCCATCACTAAGCTCTTGGGTATACCAAGTCCGTGACATGCCACATGCAGGCAAACACAAGTACCAAAGCCTTCTCCAGCAAGTACACGAAAGTGTGTGCCTTCATATAATCCTTCGAGCATCTCCACTCCATCTCAAACACCTCCTGTAAAGTTGCACACAGGAAAGTTGCCAAATGCACAAAGCTTGAACATGAAAGTTCTCTGTGTCCTTTGTCTTGCTTGTTGTAAAACTTGAGGCTCTCCATCAAATCATTAGCCTGTGCCTGCTTCTCGGTATTGAACACATTAGAGGATTCAATGCGTGAGCTTGTCCATGTCTTACTCACAAACGGAAGTAATATCTGGAGCATCCCCGCTTCCTCTGTAGAGAGTACATATTCCTGATTTTTCACAAGTTCTGATGCAAGCTTGTCAAGGTGGGACTTCACCTTTGGCTGGTCACGTAATAAAGAAAGCTCCCACGTACTGATGGACTGGAAAAACAGACTTCTGTATACGTTCCGTCTTGTGACCATGCTGTTCTCCATATCCAAAATCTTCTCCATATCCAGAATCTTTAACAGAACTTTGATACGCTCACCACCTGTTACAGCCTCTGCATACTCACGAAGAACCTTCGTAAACTTCTCAATGAATTCAATGCGGTGAGCCTTCCAGAACTCTTTAGCACGTTTAAGCAGCCTCTGCATCGTGAGCATTCCCCGCTGGCCTTGGTTAGGAAGAGGAGTGAGTAGCTCTTCACGAAGCCAGTCTGCCTGAATATCATATACAGTGAATAGACCTGGGATGCTCTGACGGCTCACTCCCAGGTACTCTAAACACGAGTCCAGTGTGAAGCTCCCACAAGGAACCATCTTCTGGACTTTGCCAAGCTCCTCTAAAACAGAAGTCACCTTAGAAAACCATGTGTTCCACGTGAGAACTGTAAGCTCGAGAAGGTTATGCCCCCTGAAAGTCTCATTGCCTTCCAGGCACCTGTCCAGAACTTGAATGTCTAGTTCCCCTGCCGCTGATGGACACGATAGTAACTCCGCACAGCATGAATCCAAAAGCTGATGCAAAGCCACGATGTCAACTCTTGGGTCGCTCCTGGCCAGCTTCCAGTTCTCCAATTGCTCGGACATAGAACCTAATGATCCTCCAATTATCTTAAGCTGGATCTTAGCTACACAATCTTCATCTGCCAGAGCCTCGGCTTTACTCATCAGCAACCCATGGTCCTACGAAGTTTATCACGCATTACACACTATCCAACTACTATATATTTATAATGGTAGTATAAACTAGTTGTATATCAATTATTACATATTAACTACCTTTGTCACGTTGAGAGGCCAGCCTTTATTACCATGGCCCCAGAGTGCCTGAAAATGGAGATACTTGAAGATCTTGAGAGCCGCCTCGTTACGTTTCCCAGCTTTCTCCATGAACTCCACGGCCTTGTATACATCCCCATGTTCTCAGCAATATGTGCAGCCTGTTCATAGTTCCCGCAAACTGCTTCAAGATCTCGAAGCTCCTCAAAACAGTTCTCTCTCCGCAAGAACGCACGCTTCTTCTCCAGGCTCGGAAGTGCATTCACAAACCTCATCATAGAATGAGTATCACCTCTCCTCCTGTGCATTTTTGCAGCTCTCCGTAGAAAAGCTTCTATGTCCGGTGACTCGGGGCCTGCCATGCTTCTCCACTCACATATGTGTGACAACCCTTTCTCATACAGCTTCCCGGCTAGACATGCATGCAAGCACTTCTGTAAGTTTTTTGCTTTAGCGTATGCCTCGGATGCTTCTGCATACAGCTTTGCTGCGTAGAAACAGTTTCCTGCCTCCTCTGGATTTCCACACTCATCTCTATACAGTTCACCTGCACATCCTACTGGTTAATATGAATACGACACATATGCCCACAATGACAATGGACTACACATAACCAATAATCAGATATATATGTAAAACATAGGATATACACACACCTGCCAACCGGTAATCTTCGGCGGACTTGAAGCACTTTGCTGCAAACTCGGGCTTCTCTACGGACAAGAATAGCTGAGCAGCTCTTGTAAAAAGCCGTCGCCTTACCATTCTCGTTGCAGAAGTAACCACAGTTTTTTCTGCTTCATGCTGTAAAGATGCAGCTTTAGCCAACTTCACAAGCGATGGCTCGTGAGCTCGTTGAAAACACAATATAGCTGAATCAAACTGCTTCACCCCCAGCATCTACGCATAAAACAAGATTAAATAAACTCATGTGTTTATGTGATATAAACTAACTATAGTACCTCAATGCCCCGGTGTCTCCATTCCTCCGGTGTGCTCTCTGTATGAATGAACTTGATAAGATCGTGATCAAGCTTCTTCTCTCAACCAGTTGGAACGCCATCCAGCAGTCAAGCATGGGCTTTTGTGCATCGAAGTCTTCGTCAAATATCCAAAGTCGCTGTTTGGACCTTGTCACAGCAACGTAGAGGTGCTTCAACTCACTGCACAACAGGTTGTGCGCCTTCTTATCAAACCGGGGAAAAGGTACATAAAGCAGATTGTTCTCGTCTAAGTACTGGTACAAAACCCGCCACTTGTTTCTAAATTGTGAATCCGCAAAAAAGTTGTAGAGGAGAACATCCTGCACATAGGAAAGTTATGTATACAGGAGCATATCTGTATATTACCGAACAAATACAAATGCACACGGAGCTACGTGCATATAAGCATGTACCTGGAATTCCAAGCCCTTGCACTCCTCGATTGTCAAAACAAGGCTAGAGTGGCCGAGCTGACGCAAGAGAGTTTGTTTACACTTGGCATCTCGGACAATAATGACTTGCTGAGCTCCAAATTCACACTCAGGACCGGTAGAATGATTCGGGTCGATTTGGAAAAGGCTCGCAATCATGTTATTCCCCTCGGGTTGGAGAACGACTGGTTTCTCGCCACTCACAATGCTGGTTTCGGGAGCAAGCTTGTCAACAGAGTCCGGGAAGAAGCGTGACATGAGCCCCATCACGTTGCCTGCGAGCTGTATTATGCCGTTGTGTGTTCTGAAGTTCTGCGTGAGCTGTATGAGGTCTGGGGTAGCCTTGAGCTTCTTGGAGCTTGTCCCGTGTGCAGAACACTCTCCAAGCTCCAGAAAATGGGAGTAAAACAGACTTCTGATGTCCTCGAACCTGAAAGAATTCAAGTTGATATTTCCTCATATTACCTGAAAGTTAATCCTTTACCTGAAAGTTACTCCTTTGGTAATGGTCTGTGCAGTGTCACCAGCAAACACAAAGCCAGCTTCCACGTTGTTACTGAGAAACTTCAGCAAGGAAATCTGTCCCAGTGTCAAATCCTGAACTTCATCCACATAGATGCAATCCAGCCTGCTGCATGTAAACCCTCCATCTCGAACTTGTTCATACAAATGATAAACGTAGTCACATATATCATAGTCTCCTTTCTGCTTCTTCATCCTCTCGTACTGTATATACAAGTTGTATATACTCTCTCGTTCGTCCTCGTCAAACAAAGACACTCGCTTGTGCACCATCCCCATATAAACCTCTTTTGTAATCCTTCCTTTGCAGCTTTGCATAGACTCAAAGCTACCTTTGATGCACGATATGATCTCCGCAAACACTAGTGCCGGGTCCAGCCTCTTAGTGAGGTTTGTATTCATGTGTGGCCAGTATTCAGCAAGGAAATGAATGTAATCCACCTCTCGTCTCTCACGTGATACTTCTATATACTCCTCGTCTTCAGCAGCGTCTGGCATCAACTCTTCATCTCCAATCGAGTCATCTGTATGATGATATATCATGAACTTGATATATATAAGATTGCACGCATTCGAAATACATGAATATTGATAAATAGCATGCCTGCACAGACTATATAACACTGACGCAGTGATGAAGTAGATTATGAAACATATTTCTGTAGGCCAATACTTATATGTAGTGTACTATTATAATACCTTTACAGAAAAGACCATAGAAGTATACGTGTTATACACACGCGTACGCACGAGCATAAACACATACGCATGAAAACAAATGCAAACCTTCAGAATCATCGGACGTATCAACAGCTGGCTCTTGTTCATGTTGAGCTTCGAATCTACTCAATTTTCGAGATATGAAGGGTGTTCTTACGCTACCATCCAGCATAGATAGTAACTTTCTGTATGTAACGACAAGGGGAAAGGTGTCCTGAGGCAAGTTGTCCAAGGTGTCAGGTACATGGTTGAAAAGCCTTGCCTCTACTTCACCATCAAGAGCAAGTGCTTCTGCTTCTCCATTCTCTGTAGAGCTTCCCCTGTAGAAACAATGTGAAATACAGAATGGATTATATACAGTTATGCAATTATTTAAAGTCAAATACTAACCTCCATATTTTATCAATCTGGTGTTTGATAGCAGCACAGAGTTTAGAGCTAACAGTGACCACCAGCTGCTTGGTTGAGCCAAGCATGTTTGACAGCTGCTCCCTTCGTAGTAGTTTAGTTGTAATAACAGTTGTTTTCCCAGTTCCTGACCTCCCGACAATGAAGGCACTCTGGTCATACTCAATCGCATCAGCTTCTTCTTTTGTCACTTCAAATAGTAAATCGAAACTAGTAGCCTCATTGCTTGACAAAAGCTTCCTAGCCACCTACACATATACAAACACGTATTAGTATATATGAACTCATACATACACATGTATATATGTATGTCGTTCTACACATGCACCCTTACCTCTGAAGACAAATGATAGAACTTCATCAACACGAGGCTCTCAGACACCTTAGAGTCTTCATTGGTTGTGGTTTCTGCTGGCTGTGATGTATCTGTTTTGGTAGCAAGGGACTTGTACCACACCAACTCTCCATTTCCTTTCCATGTCATTGGTAGACTAAAACGTAGAATGTACTCAATGTAACGTATTCATACAACTACAAGAGCTATACACACAAAAATTGAACTTACTTGTCAACACGTCTTGCCTGACACCGACTGAGATAAGTAGAGGTGTATGTAGAAAACAAGTTTTCGAGACGAGCCAGGATTCGAGGAAGTTTTGCATAGGTGACAACATCCCATAGCTTAATAACTTGGTATTCGCTATCTTGATGCAGCCCCACACCCCAGACCATGTACAAGTTTGATGTAGCATATATCTCCACATACTGTGAGATGGCATCAGGAACCGGTATTTCACGCTTGTGTTTACATCTCCAGCCATTTGCAATCTTAAAGATGCCATTCAAGATCACCTGCTTAGACCCCTCTTGTCCTATCTTCGTGAAACTACTCATAAACTCTCGGCTGAAATGCACCTATACAAACATATCTATAAGTACTAGCTTATGCATACACACACGTGTGTGTATTTGTGCGTCTACAAACCTTCCAGCAAGTATTGTTGAAAAGTACTGAATCAGGCTTCAGGAGGTCTTCAAGCTCTTTTTGCTCTCTCTTCACGGCCAATACCACTTTCTTCATGCCGGGGTCATCAAAGCAGTTTAGAAAATATCCTCTCTTCTTAGCATCAAGTATCAACCTCTTCCAGATGCCTTCTTCTCTAGTGAGCAAGTCCGCATTACCTATTATGCATATGCAATGTCTACAGACACCAAGAGTGTACGCTTATCAGTTCATAATTTAAGCATGTTAAGAATGTATTACCCAAACATAATAAGGATTGTGATGCAACTATTATACAGTATGTCCATAATGTCATAATGTGAAGTAGTATATATTTTAAACAATGAAAAACGGTCCATTTCTTTATAAGGTCGAGAATGTAGAATTATGTGTGTGTGTACCTTGCACGCGTTATTGCGACATTCAACCTTCGATAATCAGCAAGAAATCCCATGTCTTTGGTTCTCACTGTTGATAGAAGGATGATGTCTTTCTCACGGCCCTGAAAGCCATCCACTGACTGGACTTCTACTTGGTTCAGGTTATAATTCAGAGCTTCAACTCGGTTACTGATGGCCTGCACTTGGGCTGCATACGGACAAATCACTCCCACCTCCACGTCCACTCCTTGTCTTCTGCACTCTTTTAAAGAACGTTAAGTCTTTGAGTGCGCATTAAGAATGGATATACGCATATATACATACATACATGTGTGAGAAGAGAGAGATGTACCATTGAGTACTTTCTTTAGAATATGGATGACTAATTCAGCTTCCATCAAGTTTTTCTTACTATGCCCTTCATCCATCTCCCAACCATCCCTCACATTGATAAATCTGAAAGTAGCACATGTGGTGAGCAGGTATGCAAACTATATATGCATTTGTAAATACAGTATTCAGCGAAAAAATCTCTTACATGTAGTTCATTATAGAAATGGATGCTACCTGTAAGGCCCAAACAGAATTTGCTGAACGGTTCTGCCGTAACCTTCCAGTCTCACATTGGAACCATCCAGCACTTTGCCATCATAGAACTCCTTACTTGAGAACAGACTGATGGCCGGGTGCATACGGTATTGAGTATCCAGCATGACACTTGGATGTTTAATCTCCTGCAGCCGTTGAAATGCACTTCTCCCGTAGCCAGCCTCCGCTGCTACCTGTATCAATTGATTATCGCGACTACTGCTATATAGTGTGTGTACCTGGCTCAATACCAAGGCCGGAAGCTGTTGATGGTCACCAACAAGAACAACCTGTTGCAGCCCAGGAATGCCCATGACAATTAAAGACTGCGCTTCTACAAGTTGAGAAGCTTCATCGATGATTGCCAGATCAAAGCTCGAAGTTTGCACAGTATGTCTTCCTGCACATGAAGCTGTGCAACATACTACATACGCGTATTTCACCAAGTCTTCCTCGTACAGAATCCGCTTAGAAGGTGGTAGTGTCACGAAATGCATGTTCTTGTCTAGCAGCCTAAGAAGAGCTTGCAACTCTCCAGGCACAGTACCTCGTGGATGATCGCCCTGAGCATGGAACCACTCCCGAGCAGTAGTATCTGAAACGTTCTCGCTCATCAAGTGCAATATGTTGCTCAGAATGTCCTTAGCCCCCAAGATTTCAGTCGAGGATAAGCAGCGGCTTGGTAAATCGTCACACACTGTCTGTACCATTTCAACCATCTGTTCCCCGAGAAGGCGCATACGATTTCTTACAAACTCCAGAAAGTGGGGAAGATTAGTGTTTTCCTCAAGTGCCAACTCACGTTCACGTTCAAAGATGTCAATTACGTTCTCCACAAAATCTTTTAGAGACAGCACCTTCTGAAACCATCCGCTTGAACCACATAGAACCCTGGTTAGCCTCTCCAGCCTTCGAGGAAGAAATACCTCGTAGAGTTCATCATTAGCTCCAAGCCTCTCTTCATTCCCCACGAGTAGAATGTCGCCGGAGCGTACACTTGAGATTGCATCCTCAAACGGCCCAGCACCCTTCTTGACAGCCCTCAGAAGCCGGCACACGACTTCGGATATCGCTATGTTGGTTGGTGCGCACATCAAAACACGTCTTCCCAAGTTGCTCAATACACACAGCATTGCTACCAGCACCGAGGTCTTCCCTGTTCCTGGTGGACCTTGAATAAGCCTCAGTAAAGGTGGCTGTTTCATTTCGAAACCAACTACAGCCGCGGATAAGGCATCTGCTTGTGAAGGGTTCAATCCAAACCATTCATAGCACTTCTCACGTAGAGCTCTGGCACGGTTCTCCACATCATCCTTCACTGGAATAGAAAGCTGCCATGAAAAAGAAAATTGAGTACATACAAACATACATTACTTGTTATGAAGTAAACCCTCATCACACACACACACACACACGTCATAGCTTACCCAAGGGTCCGAAGCAAGTAATTCCTGGAGGATACCATAATCCTGAGTACAGTCATCAAGCGGTTGATGAATAGCTTTCCATATACGTAACGACGTAGCCAGGTTGTTTACAGAAACCATTACAAATGGCTGGTTCTCGGATGTCAAGGCTCTATATACAGGACTCTTCAGAGGTGCATACACTTCGGCATGAAACACGACAACGGATTCTTCCTCAGACTCCTTCCCCAACAAGGCAAATGTGTATTCTGATTCAGGGCTTTCCAAGTCCTTCAAACAATTTGGAGAGATGGTCGATAGTAGAACAACATCCTTGCCTCGAAATGAATAACCATCTTTCGTTACAGTTCTCGCCTTGATGGTGAACTTGAAATTCCTAAACGGGGTGTCGTTTCTGTTCCCATCTTTCTCTTCTCTATGCAAAAGATCAGCTTGAGGTGCTTCTGCAATTCGCACCAAGCTATTTTTCAAGGTTGCCCGTGTTTCTTCCAGGACTGGATATGCAAAGCTCCACAGATATCTTTTAAGTGATGGGAATGTTGTAGGTATGGGAGCAGACAGAACCTACACAGAAAGACATCAATATACATATAGACATACTGTAGTTTGCATATACATATATTCTACACACACACACGTACCTGATGTCTAAATAAGGAATCGCTGCAAAGATCGGTGAGGGACCACTTCAGCACCTCTTTTGAGAGTGAGAGGTTCTCCAAGTAGAATGCCTGAGATGCGGGGCTTATAAAGTCCACTCGGTCGCCATTGTATTTGGTGTCAAGCTTCCTAAAAAACTCCTTGAACCTCTCACGGTCACCTTGAATAATTTGAACAGGTATCGTAGTCCCAGGCCTTTGCTTGGCTAGCTCCTTGAACACATACAACCTCCTGTTGTCAAGTGTGTACCATTCCCCTTCATGGTTACTACTGATATTGGTGGTATCCCTTCGACTAGCATTTGCATAACAAAATCAAAATTAATGCATTTTTACATGTAGTAGTAGAGTACATTACGCAGTAAAACCAGATTATATGTAAAACATAGTGATGCATTAGTAGTATGCTCGTGGAATATATTATATATATATATATATATATATTATATACATTATACATGAGTAGACTGCTTAACTGTGTAGACTGAAAGTTTATACTACTGGTTACTAACAAACTTCTATTATGTATGTATAATTATCAGTGTGAGAGAAACTTTTGCTCATATGGTATAATACATGTATATTAGGATATGATAGGTTGTATGTGCTAAATTACTAAGTCGATGTACCCGTCCTCCTCTCTCTCTATATATGTGTGTGTGTGTGTGTGGGTATACATAAGTTTAATGCAGCTAAGACATAATAAGAATATATTACTTCGGCAATCAATAGCCATATAATAATGTAATACTTAACATGAGAAAAACCCCATTTAGTTGGATAATTTTTATATACACAGACAAAGGCGTGTGTGTGTGTGTGTACCACGAAGGGCTCCAGACAATAGATTGTTGAGCAGACCGTCGAGGGTAGGAGGAGCCGAGTTGAGTGCTTCCAAATAGGACCCAGTTGCTTCCTTGGGTATACACCTCCTAAACGAGGGACTGATTTTGCTCTGGCTAAACTTAATCTTCAGAGGGTCCATCACCACACTCTAAAACTGACTTTGCTACACATATAAACAATGAAACTAACAGAACTGAAATGAAATATTGTTGTGATCGCCCAAACAAGAAGCCCCAAATGGCAAAACCCTAAACTCTCCTAAACCTCCTCGTGGTTTGCGAGGTTAAACGTGTGTGGCCTTTATGTACGTCCCTGCCATGCGTGAAAGCAAGTTATTCCCTCTGATAGCGTCTTTATTATTATGTTAAGACCACTTTTAAGGGTGCTTATGTACGTTGCATACCATAAACAAGTGTATTTGCTACACCGTGGGACCAGTTGTGCACCGACAGTGCAAACCACTAGTCTATAGCTAGGGACCAGTAGATGCCTTGTGCGGACTCGGTGTAGACTCGTACATGCGAGGGTTAAAAAGAATGGAAACCATTTAACTCTTTAACAACTTATTTAAGCAACAAAGTTTACTAATGTGTATTCCCGCGTATTTCATTTCTCCAGTCATTGAATATTCCATAGAATATCTTAGTGATTGTTTAATTATATAGACTTTCTTAAACATTATTTAAGAATAATTTAAATTAGAATTTCGAGAAGATTACTACAAAATAAAATTCTAAAATAAATGAACAATGGTATTCAAAATCTTAATATAATTGGTTATGGTCCACAAAGTGGTCAGTCTTTCGTGAGTTGGAACTAAGCCCTTAATCATGTCTTATACTATGCCTACACATTTCTTATCATCATATACATATGTAATGCTTACTTAATCTTGCCACTCCTGATATCATAGGCATTTTATCACAACTCATGCCTACAAGTGCCCAACTTTGGGCAAATTCCCAAAGAGGGCATCTTGGGCATCGTTCGCAATTTAATCTTCAAAGTTCATTTTAAAATGACTATTATAAAGCAGCAATGTTGCTCTACTTAAACTTGTGTATGTCAATGCTTTGCTATTCAACATTGTTTATTCATCATTTTAACAAGATTTTGTAGTTGTTGTTACTAACCCCAATTATACTTTAGTTAAGGCAAAGTACAATTGAATGAGTGCAACATTTGAGAAAATGATGGAAAAAGTATTGTTGCACAATTCTCTCTTACGGATGGCAGTCTGGTAAAAGAAAATTGATTATGAATTTTATGGTTACAAACCTTTTTCTTTTATGGTTCTCATAACTCTTAGATTGGTGTAACAATAAACAAGTTTTGTCATATTCTTAGTCACTGTTTTTACTATAGAGAAACTAGAGTGTCTTTGACATGATTTAGTCAAAAGAAGAATGAGCCTTAACCTTGAGAAGAACTCGTAAAGTTAACTGTTGCAACTCAAGAAGCTAGGTACCATATTATTTCCAGCACCATAGCTTCTTCAAATGCATGCTTTGATATGCAACAAATAGTTGACACATGTCACTTATTACATGTCTCTGAAATTATTTATACTGCAAAACAAATTTCCTTTGTTTCTCTAAGTCACCAAGAGCAATAAGCTCAATGTAGTCTTAAAAGTCTCATTTTACTTTATTATCTTATGCATCATCCATTTATAAAGGACGTAAACATTAATCAATATATTTTAGTTTGTTGTGTAACATAACATAATAATTCTTTTCACATTTTGGTTTTCTGCTTCATCAAAATCATCCTTTAGCTAAGGCTTAACATCAGCCTGAATATAGATAAACTCTCTAATGGTGGAGACCTTATGCTCATTAATTATACCATCTTTAACAAACTTTGTTGCATATAATTCATTAGTTCGAAGATAATGCTTATAATTGCTCTTACTATATCAGCAAGTCTGAGGACTTTCAATATAAAATCCATAAGCATAAGCAACTCTTAATATTTCATTCAAAAGTTAGAGTTCTTTATTAAAGAAGTTGCTTCTTCTACTCTAAGAATTTTACTTTAATGCTTGTATTAATCATTACTCATAATAAACAAATGCATTCTTTTTAATATTCTCTCTTTAACAAACTAGGTGATAACTAAGAAATTATAAGTAAAGAAAGTAATAATAGGTTTCATAAGGTTCTTAGGAGCAATCTTTCGAAAAGCAACTAAGAATTTTGGACTTTTGTAAAAGAATGGACAAGCATTTGATATCCTTTGACCAAAAGAGTAACTTAATCCAACTTGCCAATATCTTTAAATAGTAAATACAAGACATGACATACACATCATTGATACACAATATGGGGAAAGTCTTTGGTCATAAGCTTTCCTATTTTCATGTAGTTACCAATATTATCAGTTACAAACTGCATAATATTTTAAGATTCAACATCTTGAATAATTAGTTTTAATTGGTCATACCACTTTTACTACTAATAGAAGCATTAACAATCTTCAAAAAGCATGTAGCTTATGGAAGTTAATATTAATTTAAAAACACAATGGCAAAGACTACTGGAGATACAAGATGGAATAAAAGAATTTGAGAAATTATTAAACTTCATGAAAGATGAAGAATAAATTTGTGTTTGAATTTATATATATTTTTATTTAAGCCAAGTTTGAATTTAAATCTAAGTTGTTTACATATTTATTCCTACTTTCATTAGGGTTTTTTGCATTTGATTACTCTCAAATTAGAAGTCATGTTTAGATGATGTTTTGGCATTCATAACAATGTTTGCAACATATATACTTCTAACATTTGGATGTGTGATAGTAAGTATATTTGGTATAATTACTGATCAAGAACTACAAATAAGATCCATCACACATCCTTTGGGTGGAGAGAAACATGTTAAAATTACATATAAATCTCCATTCATAACATCTAATTGTACCTTTTTGTTATGTTCTTGTCATATAATGGATCCTCATCCAATTTTATAATAATAAAATCCTAGTTAAGATCGTGATTATCAAAGCATTTAACAATGAATATTAGAGTTGATTTTACTAAGCAAATCAATATCATGTTAATTATAATTTTATACATATAACAAATAATGAGATATTGAACTTAAAAGAACTATCATGGTTATCTTCATCATTCCCATGTAGTCTGATACATACTCAAACTTACACTTTTCTAAACTTAGTACAAGAGCCATACTTGAAAGTCACTTCTTGAATTTGTCTGTTGGAGTGAACATGCATATCTACTTGTTGTCGTCAACAATTTTCATTAACAAGTTCACCAAACCTACACTACATCTGAACTATACATATTCCAAGCTTATTCTTTTCATATGAGAACCCTGTTGGTATCTTAGTCAAAACCATGTATGCACTTATTAAGGATCAAAAACAAAGCATGTAGGAACATCATACATAGAACTTTCCTATGATGAAGGAAAATGCGTAGTGTAGGAAAAATCCTACATGACAGAAAAAATTCTACAATGGTAGGAAAAATTCTACACAAACAGGAAACATATGGTTATGACAGTTGGAGAAGGACATAATTCAATTAGGCAAGAAGGGGGAGAGAGAAGGCTAGGAAGTCTATGAAGGCTATGGAGAGCTATAGAGAGGAATGCATAAGAGAGAAAATTTTTAGGAGAAAAGTAAGTCTTCACACTTGTTATCTCTTTATAATCATTTAGTAATGCAAGTGCATGATTATAATATATATATAAATTATTGAATATATGCTTGTTTTTGAGCAAGATATCCTATAAATGCTATAACATATCAATGGCCAAAACAAAATCCTATCCTTGACCTTAGAAACAAGATAAGGTATATATAAAGCAATTCTAAATTAAAATCCCATAACTCTTAATTGGGAAAGCTTTTTCTACGCTGTGAACAATGATTACTAACAACAATTTAATTAAGCCACCATAGATAATTTTCAATTTCAAGTGTCATTGTGCATTTTAGTTATAAGGTCTTCCACCTTGAGGTTAAAGATGGTTGTTCTTATTTAATATTTTCTTTAATCATCTGTCATAAAAATAATTAGAACTTTCATTTTGATATTATCAAGTATAATTGAATTAGGTTCATATTCCATAGGGGCACTGTCACTTTCTCTTAATGCTAAAGTGACACCCTAAAATGCAAGTGACACTTCAATCCATTCCACTAGATTGTTACTTAAGTCGTGTTTAATTCCACATAAGCATCCACATCATTTTTCCCATGTGCTTCACTAGGTTATTTTGGTACTTAAAAATAAAGGTCGAGAAGAGGAGGGATTCTAGCTCTATGTGTCTTCATTCTCTTCCTCTTAGTACCGAATGACGCATTTCTTGCTACCTACATAACAATAAGATAACGCTTCACAGCCATAAAAACTATTGCATAAAAGTATATTAACAATTAGAAAAAGAAAGCAGAGCCTAAAGAAGAGGACAAGGAGGTTAGCTCTTCTTATATTAATAGGAAGAAATGATTCATGATGGAGGATGTGAAAGAGGAAAAGGAGGAAGAGGAGAAGAGCACTTCCAAGTGGAATGAAAATTGAAAAATGAATATCTCATTCACTTGAACATATGATCATTGTACTAAATGTTCCTCAGGCAATTCCTTCATGAAATATTCCTTAAGAGCATCAATAACCTCTTGATAATCCTCTCTCATTAAGTTACTTATTGAAAGCCTCTCATATCCACTCTAAAAGGATAATTTGTTGCAAAGCCTCTCATATCCACCCTAATAGGAAATTTGTTGCAATGGCATTGGAGGTAACGACATTGGATTTAACCACATGAAAGAATGCTTTCATTGTCATCCCAACTGAAGCAACTTACCTTTTTGTCCACTCTAAAGAATTGGGATTCATCATTCCTACTACCATGAGGCTTTTCCCCTTGGAGCCCAAAATGTATACATGCATGCACCCTTGCACATGGTGTGTCATAATGGTTGTTTTTGGGTGTCACTTAAAGTGACTAAGATGTACTCCTAATCACATCTTAAATTCTTATATATTTTTGACCTTAAAGTGACACATTAGGGAAATAATCTCAATTTGAGATTTTATTTTAATTTTGATATTTAATTAGTATTATTTGAATTAAAAATTATATGTTTAATCCATTTTAGTTATGTAAGAAAAATATACAATTAATGTAATGTTAGAATATACTTGCAGTTTGTTTAAAAACTTAATTAAATTAACATGTGAATAAATATTATTTCTAAGTAGCCATTATCTATCTTATCTCTTGCTTCATTAAGGTTTTTCCCTTTATAATATCCAATCCACGTGTAGTGATGATTGTCACGACCCGATATAGGAACAGGATTTCGATACATGATATGGTTATAAAATATACTACAAGTATGCCACAGGATATGCCTAGATGATAAGGGACATGTGGACTCATCTTAGCCTCTGCATACATGCACTTTTAGATGCATGCAACCACTTTAGCACTCATGCCTAGCCTTGGAGTTGTGAGTAAAAAGCTCCGACCTAATTGTTGTACATCAATTACTATTAACACCAGTCTTACTATGATCAATTTTGTCTTGTCTTCTGTCTTGCTCCTTGCTTCTTGTTCTCTCCTTGTCTCGCTCCTGGATCCTGTCTGCTTGTCTTGCTCCGGATCCTTTCCTGTTCCTATCTTATTCCGGATCCTGTCTTGCACCTTCCTGTCTTGCTCCGGATCCTATCCTGTTCTTCTTGCTCCTGGATCCTATCATGTGCCTGGTCTGTTCCTGAGTTCCTAGTTTCTGTCCTGCTCCTGAGTCAAGCCTTCTTGTTCTTGGAATCCTGTTCTCTGTCCTGCTCCTGAGTCAAACCTTCTTGTTCTGGAATCCTGCTCTTTTCTGTTCTTGATTGTGGTTGACAATGATAACTCTTTTGGCTTGAATAAATTTTTTTCATAAAGTTGCTTTAATTCTTTAAATCATGCAAGTATTTATTAGTCATGGTGTAGTAATTTTTGACAATGCACTGCGATAAAATTGAGTTGGGGTAACATTATCTAATTGCCAAAACATTTCCTTTGCATTATGCAACTGAATTGAAGTCCAAATACCCATACAAAATCCTTTGACGGAGAGTTTAAAGAGGTTCCCATCCATTTGTGCACAAAAACCATCTACTAAGTCAACATAAAGATACCATGGCACATGTCTTTACGTTCAGTCCCTACTTTTCATGATAGACTAACACCCATTAAGGTTAAAGAAGACAAGTAGTTGCCAACTATTAGGAAGATTTTTTTGGGAGACCTACAATCTATTGAGAGTTCTTCTTGAGCATGTTCATTCACGGCTAGTGAACTTCCGTGACTTGGTTCATTACAATTTTTAATTTTTTTGGGTTTAGTATTGTTGAATCCTTGGCATGCCCCTCCCCACAAGTGTTGCTAACTGCTCTATGTTCACTATTTTTGGGTTGCACTTGATTGTAGACATCCTTATGAAAAAAGATGTTCTAAATCCTTGGAGCCTCTCATTAGTCATAGATCTGATAGTCAGGAACTGGCAATTCTATGCTCGCAATTAGATAAAATGAGAAATGCTTATTTTTTATTGAGTTGTACATCAAAATTAAAATTACAAGATTTTAAATTTATAAATTAAGATAGTTATAAGTCACTTTTTTTCTTTTCTTATGCTCTTGTGCCTTTCGTTGATGAAGATGCTATTCAGATTGATCTCTTCTTTGCTTGCTCTTCATTTGTCGTCATTGACATTTTCTTTTCTTCTTCCCCATTGCCTTTCAAAGCAGCCAGAATCCCAAGGGGATAATAACACCATCCATGGGTTTCAAATTTTCTTCTTCCATTTTACAGAAATTTGCATAGAGAGTGGAGTAAGCTTTTCCAACTACCATGTTTTTTTTAATTTCCCATTGTCCTAGAGAATGCTAATGATGAGGATATTGTGTATATACCCTCCTGAAAAAGGAATCCAACACAACATACCTTTATCACCTTGCAAGGTTTGAAGCATTGTAGGATTTTGGTATTGCTCCTTTATTCATAGTATGGTCCCATGTTAGGATTTCTTCGTATTTTCATCAAAGAAAATTTGGTTCAATCTTACATTTGAACCTTAAGTAGATCCCTAAATCTCTTGGTGATAAAGTACTCAACAACAGTGATTCCAAATCCAATCAGGTAAACAAGTGTGTTAATTACCTGTAATTTTTTATGTAACCAATCTCGTAATTGATGACCTTCTCCAACAGCAACCCTTATGCACGTTGTAACTAAAGTGGGCATGATACGTGAAAATGGGAATATAAAATAAATTACTAATTAATACTTAAGTTTTAATTATTAATTAATCATTTAATTAATATGTAATTAAGCCTTAAATATTAATTAATTAATTAATTAATCCTTCAATAACCTTACTTAGTAAGGAATATTCCTAAAATATCTTAGAATATTCATATTATTCTAAAAATAGTTTACAATAATGAAGAAATACTATCAAACATAATTACAAATGAAATCATTTTCTTATCAACATGTTAATTTTTTTAAAATACTTTCTTTCTATCATACAAAGAAATCTTTTCATTTTGTCTAAATCATCACTCTCCGGATTAATCAAATCATTTTGGTCAATATCTTGATGTTGTTGCCACCACTTAACACTCTCACGAATGCAATTGGGAGTTGCCATCCTTGTTAATACATAAGATGTGATAAGAGAAGGTCTGCATAAAGGCTCATCTAAAAACTGACGTTCCTTAAGAATAATATTATAAAGCGCCCGGTTGCTATCCTTCATTTTATAAAATTCAATATCACGAGAAAGAAAAGCTTCAGGAAATGTATGATACGGTGGATACTGCTCACAAAAATTTTCGAGATTCTTCTTTCTGAGGCACGTATCCAAGTAGTTCACTAGCTCATCCATGATATCGGTATCAGAATATGGATCGAAAGTGATTGGATGAATACAAGCAATGTTTTGGTTGAGCATAGCCTTCTGAGGAGAGTCGTCTACTACTAACATCTGTGCGTTCTTCATTATCCTTAAGCGACTGATCTCCCCATGAGTCCCAATTATTCTTTCATTCTTGAAGAAGTATGGCTTGCTTTCCTTTCTTATATTGTGAAATTCGAGAGGTTTATGACACATTCGCTGGTCAAAAATCCAATCTTTACGAATCACCTCTTCTTGCAACACTACAATGTTTCTTAAGTAAACTCAACAGCGGTGTTAAGTTATGAATCTGCATGCATGACCAAATCCCCACAAGCGCACCCATCTCCTTAAGCTTTTGAAAGAGACGATCCAACCCTGGACGAAAAATAATATCATATCGAAATTTACCATGACAAGGAATGAAATCTCCTTGTTTGATTTCTGTTTTTCTATCCTGGGGCCTTTGTCGATGAAGCAGAACACCATTGACATCC
The DNA here is from genome assembly GCA_003024785.1 of Selaginella tamariscina. Lineage (NCBI taxonomy): Eukaryota > Viridiplantae > Streptophyta > Lycopodiopsida > Selaginellales > Selaginellaceae > Selaginella > Selaginella tamariscina. The sequence goes on along the minus strand of PUQB01000003.1, from coordinate 506,142 downwards.
AACAACACAATATGGCCATGAGTAACATGAGATAGCGTTGCCTCTTGAATACTTTGCAAATCACTTGTTTGCTCCCTTTCACATTTATCCGTTGCCACTATCTCGTTGCCTATCCCTTCATCATTTAATTGTACATCATCCTTACAAGATTCAGATATTGCATGCGCTGAAGAAATTGATTTCGGAACTGAAGCCAATAAAAATGATGATGAAGTGGCCCCATGGTAACGATGTTTTGAGCTGCATTATTATCCATTTCCTGCATGAACTCTGTCATTCTGACATGTGGCACAAGAAATTGTCGCCAAACCCCTCTCTTACCTCATGGCAATGCTGAAAATCCATGTTCTCAATTATTTCATTACATCTGCAAAATGATAATTAGCTGACCTTAAAATTATCAAGGTATATTATTTACCTTGTTAATGTGTGACCCATGTTTGAACTAAAAGCTTCATTAATCCTTGAGAATTTATTTTCTGTACAAATATAAAAGAAATATACAAAAATGCCTTATGTTACACTCATTTACAACTATTTCACTCTATCAATTCATTATCAATTCTTCTTCGCTATTACCTTCTGAGTGAGGCGAAGAAGGTCTAAGCCGCTTGTGAGATGGTTCAAGATCTTCTGCATCTTCTATTGATGTTTCCATGGGTCCTGGAGTGTGCGAATGTTCTGTACTCCTCGAGATAACTTCCGGTCTAATATCTGATTGAAGTTCGTTCTCAGACTCCGAGATTGAACCAGATTCACCTTCAGAGCTATCGCACTTATCTGGAGGGAACTTTCTCAAATACGCCTTTATGGAATCGTTGGGGTACTCAGTTGAGACCCAATCTATCCACTTGTTCAGGTCCTCAACCATGGTCTTATCCTTTTCAACGGCAAACACACATGTATGCCGAAGGTAACACTCCTTCAAGACGGACCCCCTAGTGCAGTAGTCAAAAACCCACGCATCACTGTGAGGACCCCTAATCAAGTTGACGATGCTCCGTGCCGCTTGACTTGTAATGTTTGGATAACGTACATTGCCGAATACGTCACTCATACCTATCGGTGTATCGGATGGAGGTTCAGGGCCGTTGGAGTGCAAACAGATGCCTGGCCAGTCATTTGGAAGCTTGAAATTGTTTGGCGCATTCCTAACAACCAAGTGAACAACGGTATCAATGCACTTGGGATTAGCATCGTTCATATAAAATCCTGTCCAACGATGTCTATTCTTCTTGGCGAAGGCGAAGGCAAAAGTATCGGTGACATGAGCAAGAATCAAGAAATAAATACCTGAAAAAGTAGGTATCAGTGAAGAGCGCAAGCATGAATTCAATAATAAATACCTTCTATGTATATGCTTGCACGGCTAAGTTTCTCCACCAGATCCTCTAGTGCCCTATCTGTCGAAAGATTTTTTGACACCCGCCGATCCATCACGAACAATTGAAACGGTTTCCTACAAGCAGTGATGTTACCCCATAAAGTCTCCGAATCTAACAACAAACATCTGTAGGGCTTGTCGTGATTGTAGCATCCTCCTTTATAAGGTTCAATTCGGTTCTCCGCTGCTGAAGGACTGCCATAAGAGAAGGCGTCATCCCAATGTTCTCCTTTTTGGCGTTGGCGTGCAATAGATTCTTGCCAGATCTTCCGATTGGTTCACCCATTCGACAAGCATATCATCGTTCGTCACATGCAAATATTTGCTGACCTCTTCATATGTTGAAGTCGAGGTCCAACCCAGTTTGTGGCAGTGTATTCCCAACCACTCCTTGAAATGCCTGACCGTCTTCAACTCCATTGCCTTGAGATGAAAAGGAGAGGTTGGGCTGCTGTTATTAATTTGTAGTTTGCCATCGATCACCAAATCAGCCAAGACTTCCATCTCCTCCATCGTTGTTCCATTTAAAGGCTTCAACCATGTGAGCTTGAAATCGTTGTCTACATCCTTTGTAGATTGAACAGACTTAGCCTTCGGCGTCTTACTGGGTTTCTTTGCAGACTTTTCTGAGGGCTCCCCTTCACTTGTCTGCTTCTTCTTCAGTGTTCCTTTTGAAAAGGATTCCATAATCCCCAACCATTTGGCAAAGATATTGGCATCATCAAAGATCCTATCTTCGGGGCAAGAAATCAACATCATCAGAAAGGATGTTTCCTTCCGCCCACCTGGGCAAAATCAACTGCTGCAATTTCTTCAACTCTCTGAGGAAAAAGACAGATTAATATACCGGCGAGATAAATCCCGCCCAAACAATTTGCTTACCCGGTATTCCGCAGATTGTGTATTCCCTGCGGTAGCTCTTTGTGGTCGCTGAAGAGATTCCCACACGGCTCGCGTGTGTTTAAACTTCTCCCATATTTTGCTGTGTGTGGTTGGTGTCGGCAGCGTCCCATTCCGCCGATAACTTATGGTACTGCTCGATTGTGAGATTCGGCTTAGCTAAAAACGCCGATCTTTTTGTCAGCTTCTCACGGGTATGCTCGGAAAGTTTTGTTGCCATCGTTCCTTTGTTGTGTTCTCGAGAAGTCGTTGGGCTGCCGTTATTGTGTGCTGGCCACTAATGATGTAGTACTTGATAGATTTTTATTCTCCGTCTGAATCTTCATGAGTTGTTCTGGTGTTGTGATCCAGACTTTGTCAGCGCCCTTCCTTCTTTCATAGTATGGACACAAAACAGAACGGTATAAGAATTGTCGTCCTTCATCTTCTCCATGAGCTCAGCTACACGTTCCTGGTTGAGTGGCCTGTAATTGAAGTTTGGGTTGACGCTGCAATATTTTATCATCCAACATCATTTCCTTGTGACTTATTGCAGCATGAGATGCCACAGGTGCAGCTGACAAAACGATTGATGATTTTCTTTTGCGATCCGAATCAACATGTGTGATCCCCGACTGCAGCTGTTCTAGTGTTCTCGGTACACTCTTCCAGCTCCCAAAGCTCCTAAGCAAATTGAACGTGATCTGTAGAGAACCTGAGACCGAGCCACCCTCTCAATCTCCATTATGATGTCGCTGTGTTCTTCTTCAATGTGAAGAGGGACGATTGCTCCACTTGCTGATTTTCTGTATTGTGAAGCAATATCTCCTGACAATACACCTACTCGATGAGTCTGAAGATTTTCGAAGTAGACATCCAGATGGATCCCCTCCATAGATGGGCTTTCGTTGAGTTGAAGAAGAACTCCAAGGTCAACATCATTAGTGAAACACGTGAACGTCATTATCCACAAGTCGACAAAACCACCCGAAATTAATGTTGTAACTGACGACCTCTGGATCCGAGAACGTGACATTGGATGGAACAAGGCATATGTGTCGAGCATCGTCCAATCTGGGTTCGCAGCCTGCTTTCGGGTGCTTGACTAGCGAATCTACTTTCCATTGTTTTGCTTGTCCATGAGATGTGACAGAGGTTAATTTGACAGCAACCATGGTTGCTCCAATGCGCTTCCCATTTATCTTAAAATATGGCCAAGTTGATTCCAGAATCCCCCTGCCCATCTCTTCTCCTGCTCTGTCTTTAATGTCACCTCAATTCCACATCTGAATACAAAAATGATTAGTTCAAGTATCCGAGTATAACAGATTTTATTTTAATTCTTACCCAGAATTTGACGACGACTCCATACTAATGACTCGATCTCCTTGTTTGATCAAATCGTCCTTCTGCAAAATAATACACTATAAATATAAATTATATAAAAACGCACACACACTTGTATAAACCCGAATATACAAAAATAATACACAGAGAGAAGTAGACGTAATTAACTGTCCGAAGCTCACATTTGTGTTAGTGCAAAAGAAAGATAACATTTCGTTTTAGAACCACCACAAATGTGAGCTCTGGACAGTTTTACATAGATTCCTAGCTTTTACTCGAAATATTATGATAAGATGATAAAAGTAAATAAAATGAGATATGCAACTTATATATACTAATACACATATATATTCACATGGAAGGTGCGGCGGGATTAATCTCGCCACCCCTTCAATGCCTCCTGAAAGAGTGGGCGGGATTAATCTCGCCACCTTTCTGGAGGCCTTGAACGGGAGTGCGGAATTAATCTTGCCACCCTTCTCGGTCTCAGAGAGAACTGGGCAGGATTTATTTCTCACACCCCTTCAGTGACTCCAGAAAGGGGCGGGATTAATCTCGCCCACCATGTAAGGATGGTTAAATGAATTTCCCCACCCTTCCCAATTCTCTCCATTGGTATGTTGAAAACCTTCTACGTCTCAGACAGAAACGTTTGGGATTGGTCCGACTCACCAATGGAGAAAAAAGAGAAGGGTGGCGGGATTCATTCCTCAACAGGCATTGAAGACTCGGCGGGATTAATCCCGCGCCCAGGGCCTTCACTCGGTCCTAGTCGGCGGGATTAATCCCGCCGACGCAATTCCTGTGCGGAACCGGGCGGGATTAATCCCGCCGCCTAGGCCTTCAGGCAGGCCAATGGCGGCGGGATAAATCCCGCCCGATTCGCGCAGGGCATGCGTATGCGGCGGGATTAATCCCGCCCACCATGTAAGGGATGGTGAAATTAATCCCACCACCTTCTCAGTTCCCTCCATTGGTATTTTGCAAATCTTCTCCGTCTCAGACAGAGTTAGTCGGGATTGATTCAACATACCAATGGAGGAAAAAAGAAGGGTGGCGGGATTAATCCCGCCACCGGTAATGAAGGTTCGGAGAGACTAATCCCGCCGCCCTCTCGTAAATCATGCGCTCACACATATATATTGGCTGCGGCATTTTGAACAGGGATGGGTGGGGGGGGATTAATCCCGCCGCTTATATCCTGCGGAAGTGCCTAGCGGCGGGATTAATCCCGCCGCCCTCCGCGAAGGGCATGAGCGTGGGGCCGGATTAATCCCGCCGTTCATGTCCTGCGTGAATTCCCTGGGCGGCAGGATTAATCCCGTCCGCCTTACGCGCAGGACATGTCATGCAGGCTCTTCGGTTAGCCTTCCGTGCAGGATCTTTCATGCAGGCTCTTCGGTTAGCCTCATGAGCGGCGGGATTAATCCCGCCGCCCATCCCCTGTAAATGCCCTACGCGGAATCCGGCGGTTAATCCCGCCCATTAGGGCCTTCACACAGGCCATTGCCGGCGAGATAAATCCCGCCGCATTCCGTGCAGGGCATGGGTGAGCGGCGGGATTAATCCCGGCCGAGGCCCTCACGCAGGCCATGGGCGGCGGATTAATCCCGCCGCTCTTCGGTTTGTCGTAGAGCGGCGGGATTAATCCCGCCGCCCATAGCCTGCGTGAAGGGCCTCGACGGCGGGATTAATCCCGCCGCCATGGCCCCAACCATATAGCGGCGGGATTAATCCCGCCGCCGAGGCCATAAACCTATAGCGGCGGGATTAATCCGCCGCTCGAGGGGCTTAGCGTGTGTGCGAGAGATAAAATTAATAAATAAAAAAATTATACAGATAAAAACACACACATATATATGTGTGTGTGTGTGTATATATATATATATTATGTATGTATGTATGTATGATAGGAGTGTACGTGTGTGTGCAAGAGATAGATAAATAAATAAAATTATACAGTACTGGTACACATAATATATGTGTGTACATAGGTATATATATGTGTGTATATGTATATCGTGTGTATGCGTGTGAGCGAAACAAATAAAATCATACAGATAAACAACACACACACACATATATATACACAGGAGTGTGCTGTGTGTGCGAAAGATAAAACTAATAAATAAATAAAATTATACAGATAAACACACACATATATATGTGTGTATATAGATATATAATCCATAGAGAAAGAGAGAGAGTCTGTGAATATATAAGCATATATATAAATAGTGTTGTATGTATGTATATATGTATATAGGTATATATATATGTGTATATGTATATTGTGTGTATGCGTGTGTGAGCGAAACAAATAAAATCATATAGATAAACAAACACACACACACACACACATATACATACACAGGAGTGTGCGTGTGTGTGCGAGAGATAAAACTAATAAATAAATAAAATTATACAGATAAACACACACATATATATATGTGTGTATATAGATATATAACCCATATGAATATATAAGCATATATATAAACTAGTGTTGTATACTATTTGTTAATATGCATTGATTATATATATATATATGTGTGTGTGTGTGTGTGTGTAAAGCAGTGTGCGTGTGTGTGGGAGAGATAGATCAATAAAAAAAATTTACAGATACTGGTACACATAATATATGTATGTATATATGTATATAGGTATATAATATATGTGTATATGTATATCGTGTGTATGCGTGTGTGAGCGAAACAAATAAAATCATACAGATAAACAAACACACACCCACACACACATATACATACACAGGAGTGTGCGTGTGTGTGCGAGAGATAAAACTAATAAATAAATTTATACGCACACTCCTATACATATACACATACAACACACACACACACACATCTCACCTGTGTGCACAGCCGCCGCCTCTTGAAACCCTAAGAATATACCTAAACCCTAAAGGAATTAAATATATATATATTAACCCTAATAGAATATTCCTTCTGAGAATATACTTAAACCTAAAAAGAATAAAATATAGATTCGCCCTAAACGAATATTCTTTCATTATATTATTAGCGCATGCGTGTGCGTGGGTGTATCACATACACCCCAAAAATATAAATCATGCAGGGATTTAACATGTGTGTGTCCATGAGAGTGTTAAATTTCATGTGTATCAATACATACATACACATTGCATATATTAATACACATAATATATACATACACACGTGTATACACACAGACATACATACATATTACATGGGTTTAGGGTTTTGGGTTTGGGTTTTGGATTTAGGATGGATCATGCATGGTGTGTATGTATGAGAGAAGAGAGAGTGTTGAAAAATTATTTTTGTACACATTGCATATATTAGTACACATATATACTTACACATATTATACACAGATATACATACATAGTATATGAGAGAAGAGAGACAGTACATATTATGGATCATGCATGGTGTGTATTATACACACAGACATACATACATATTAGTACATAATATTGAGAGACCGAGTACATATTATAGATCATGCATGGTGTGTATGTTTGAGAGAAGAGAGACAGTACATATTAACATGGATCATGCATGGTGTGTATGTATGAGAGAAGACAGAAAGTACACATATATACATACAGAGTACACATATATACATGCACACGTGTATACACACAGACATACATACATATTACATGAGTAAATTCATTGTGTTACATATTAGGGTTTAGGGTTTAGGGTTTAGGATGGATCATGCATGGTGTGAAGAGAGAGTGTTGAAAAATTATTTTTGTACACACATGTATACACAGGGTTTAGGGTTTAGGGTTTAGGGTTTGCTCCCAACAAGCTTAATATAAATATTACACATGTAAATTCAATGTGTTACATACACACAGATTGAGTACAATATCATACATGCGTTGAACATGATGTTTTCAATAAAGAAGCAACATATTTCTTCAGTTTGGTTTAGGGTTGTGCATGTGTGTGCATATGTGTTTTTGTAAGTTCTTGTAATGCGTGTGAAATTTATGATTGTGTTTATATATGTGTGCAAAACAAACATTGAATAATTAAGAAAATAATATTAATAAACACACTATGAACATATTTTAAATTATACATAATAATATATGATTTTATCTAATATATAGCCATATATAGTTTTAATAATATATATTAATTTAATATTGATAAAAAGGTTTAACATTGAAATATTCTTGAAATAATAAGAAATTAATTGAGAAAATCCCATTAATATATACAAATGTAAATTAAGTACTCAAATAATTAACTAAATTAATTATGATAATCATGTTTAATATTGGAATATTCTTGGAATAATAAGAAAATAATAAAGAATATCCCATTAATATAAAGAAGATTAATTACTCAAGTAATTAAGGAAATGATATTAATATATATATTATTAAAACTATATATGACTATATATTAGATAAAATGATGTATTATTATGTATAATTTAAAATATGTTCATAGTGTGTATTAATTTAATATTGATAATAAGGTTTAACACATGAATATTCTTGAAATAATAACAAATTAATTGAGAAAATCCCATTAGTATATACAAATGTAGAATAATTACTGCAATAATTAAGAACAAGACTAATTTAATTATGATAATCAGGTTTAATATTAGAATATTCTTCAAATATTAATAAAATAAAAGAATATCCCATTGATACTAGGAAATGAAAACTAAATACTCGAGTAATTAAGAAAATAATAATAAAAACAGACTATGAATATATTTTAAATGATACATAATAATAATCAATTTATTTATTGTATAAGTATATATTTATATATAATATATATATAATATAATATACTTGAATACTAAGAATGTAGAATATAGTCTAAAATTTCGTAATATTAAACAGCTTGAATCACTTGAATAACATTAAATGCAATTTTAAAATACTCATTGGAACTGGAGAGTATATATGTCAGAGTGTCGGATATTTGTGTCAACTCATCTTAAATTTTATTTTCTGTTCTTTTTTAAAATTTGAAATTCTGACATATTATTGTCGGTGACATGTAAATTTGAAAATGCATTTAATTTCCCACTCAAATTCAGATCTGGTTCTTTCTCCGGTAAGGGTTTCTTCATTTCTGTATTTTTCACTCTTTAGATCTTCTTTTTCTTCATAATGATCATCTCAGGAGCGAGATTAAATTGGGTGCTATTCTTTATAGGAAAGCACGGTGCCTTCAGTGCTGTTTACAAGTAAGTATTATAAACAAATTTAAAAATACTTATAAAGATTCACTCTCTTACATTCTCTCTTAAAATTATAATTTAGGGGTTTAGGAATGCATTAGGATTATAATATATTCCGTTAGGGATTTATCCCGTTTAAATATCCTTTTAACTTAATATTCTAGGTTAACCGGGGCGGCGGGATTAATCCGGCCATTTCTTTTTCGCCTCTTCGAAGAGGTGGCGGGATTAATCCCGCCACCATCTTTCGGGCAATGCTTCTCCGCCACTGAAAAAGAGTGGCGGGATTAATCCCGCCGATAACCTTCTCAACTGATGAAGAGTTACCAGAATTTATTAAAAAGAATTGTCGGCGGGATTAATCCCGCCAACCATTTTAGGAGGCAGGGAAGGGGTGGCGGGATTAATCTCGCCACCACATCCCTGTTTTAAGGATTTGGGGACAAGATTTATCCCGAGATCTCTTTGAAATCATAGTTTTGGAGAGAGTTATGTGCGGGTTTAATCCCGCCACCCATTCCCCGTCGTAAGAATTGTGGGCGGAATTAATCCCGCCTTGGACTCCCTTCGACAAGGAAGAGCCGGCGGGATTAATCCCGCCACCTCTTCCTCCTCGGGGGAGTCCGGCGGGATTAATCCCGCCAACTCTCTCCGGCGAGGATGAGTCGGCGGATTAATCCCGCCGGACTCCCCCCGAGGAGGAAGAGGTGGCGGGATTAATCCCGCCGGCTCTTCCTTGTCGGAGGGAGTCCAAGGCGGGATTAATCCCGCCGACTCTCTCCGAAGGGGTTGAGTCGGTGGCGGGATTAATCCCGCCGACCGTTCCTTGTCGGAGGGATTCGTTGGTGGGATTAATCCCGCTCATCAGTTGTATTAATCAAACATGAGATATTATAATTATGTATTATTGCATATGCATATTATTAAGTAACCGTAATTCAGATTTCTTAGAAATATTGCATAAACAGATATCATAAATAATACAATTATTTATGTGCAGGACAATATGTTTAATACTGGAGATAAAGTATGTCTTCTTCGGAACAACGAGATAGTTGGCACTGGAACTGTGGAAGTTCGAGATAATAATGCATCATGTCACAATATTGCCCAAGGATCTTGTTTGTACGTATGGGTGAACACCATTTACAAGTATGTTGAGGTTCTGGGAATGGAATTTGAGGAGGGTTCTCCTGTATTGTGGAATTTGGATGAAGTCAAGGCTGACACAGAATATGTAGAGTCACAAACAAATAGTAGCACGAGTTTTCCAGATGATGGCTTGCCTGCTGTGATGGATGAGGTGATTCTCTTTCTTCGTGAGATTGAAGTCGGAAGAGGCATCATCACAGCTATAAATCCAATGGAAGCAGTGTCAGAAGAGAAACTAGGGTCCGACTTCGTGGGTGTAGTTGTGACAGAGGTTTCACCTAATGGCACATTGTATCCTGGATCCCTCGTGAGGTGGCGAACATCTGAATTAAGACGGCAAGATGGTTCAACATATTCTGGGTTGGATTTCAATAATAACAACCCGGAAGAACAACTCATATTTGAAGAGGTTCCTTGCATTGGTCCTATTGTAAGAAAAAGGCGATTCATGGGTTGTAGATCTTCCCCTGCAAGTTTCAGCAAGAGGGTAAAGATGGATCCTACATCTTCCGAAAGTGTTACGAGCATTTCCACGATTGACTGTTGCAAGAAGAAGTGTTGTCAGATGGCAGACCGGAATGAAATTACCCAATGTAGACATGTCTTTCGTATGCTCACCCAAAAGCAAAGGCATGAGTTTGTATATGCTGCACTAACTGGGTGTATTGATGGAATGGCCTCGGACACAGGTTATCAGAGTACATCCATGGTATTTAATAAGGTGGCCATCTGCTTCAAAGCTTGGTACAGTATATACGGGATCCCAAAGACCACGTTCTACCGTCGGAGGGATGAGTGGCTAGATGGAGCGCGAACCTCAGTTCATGGGAACACTCGCTTGGTCAAAACCCGCTCTCACATCATGGCAGCCATAGAGATACTCAAGGCTTTTGTGGAAGCAAATGCAGACAAGATGCCTCACAAATGCCGAACCACAAATGCAGGGGTCAGGGAAAATCTCAAGGTTTTACCTTCAATCTACACTCAATTGAAACTGTGTGAACATGTGAACAAGTGCCTCAGTTTGATGGGGCTCCAAGCAATCTGCACTGGTACCTTCAACAACATATGGAATACTCATTTTAAGGATGTGGAGATTGCAAAACACTCTAGCTTTTCTAAGTGTGACACTTGTACATCATTGAAGGCTGCAGAGGCTTGTGCAAAAACCTTGGTGGAGATCACTACCATTCAAAGGAAGATGGAGGCCCACATGATTGCACAACAACTTGCCGGTCTCAGTACTATGCACACCGCATGCTTTCTGTGTCACGCCCATCAGAGTACCTGTGCTTGATCCATGACAAGATGGATCATTCAAAGACCAGCATTCCAAAGCTCTTTGCAACACCAAAGTGCCTTGGAAATGTCATGAAACTTCCGATTTCATTGACAGGTGTGCTAACACATGGACACGGTTGTGAGTCATATGGACACTTTTCACTTCTACATTGGTCTAGCGACTCCAATTTCACTATTGGGTCGTTAGTGTCAAGCCACGATCCAGGAACCAGGAAGCAAGTAGGATTCCGAGAACAGGAAGGCTTGACTCAGGAACAGGACCGAGAGCAGGACAACAAGGAAAAACAGGAACAGGAAGAGGACGGATCCAAGAACAAGACAGGATCCGGGAGCAAGACAGGAGCAGGAGGCAAAGAGTAAGAGCAAGAACAGACAAGAACAAGGAACAAGAATAATCGTAGAATGACTGGTGTTGATAGTAACTGATTGTACAACAATTAGGTCGGAGCTTTTATGCTCACAACTCCAAGCTAATCTGGTCATGAGCCTAATCTAGTCACTAGCCAAAATTGGTCATCCTTATCCTATAAATATCCTGTAGGAATATCCTGGGAATATCCTGGGAATATCCTGTGAGAATATCCTGCGGGAATATCCTGTGGCATATCCTGTGGGAATATCCTGCGGGAAATCCTGTATCGCATATCCTGTAGGCTGAATCCTGTATGTCGTATCCTGTATCCTGTATCGGGTCGTGACAGCACCTCCTCCCTAAGGACGAGTTCCACGAGTCTTGGGACCTGGTTTAGCAGGATAACGCCGATGGAAAGCAGCAACTTTGGAAGAAGCATGGAGTAAGTTGGATGCAGGTTCCCAAGTGCGATCGGTAGGCAAATAACCTTTCCAATCCACCAAGTATTGAAGTTGACGACGATGAAGACGAGAATCAAGGATGGCTGCAACTTCGTACTCAGGTTCACCAGCAATGACCACAGGAGGGGGAGGAGAAGAAGCACGACCAGGAAGAGAAGAAGGATGATACGGCTCCAACAAGGAGGTGTGAAACACAGGATGAAGTTTCACCGTAGGTGGTAACTCGAGTCGGAAAGCTACAGGATTTACCTCCGCCACGATCCTGTAAGGGCCCAATCGTTGAAAATCCAACTTAGAAGAAGGCCTGTTGGTGCGAATGTGTCGACGAAGAAGCCACACGAGATCACCAACTTGTATGCAGGTGCTGGTTGACGGTGAGCATCAGCATGATGCTTGTACCGTTCCTGTGCCTGCTGAAGGTGAACCTGGAGATCATCCTGTACCTGCAAGATGCTGAAGACGATCCTGTACTGCAGGAGCGGAAGAAGGAGAAGCAGGAAGAGCAAAGTCAAAACGTGGATGGTGACCTGTAAGAGCAAAGAAAGGTGTCTGGCCTGTAGATGCGTGAATGGAGTTGTTGTAGGCAAACTCCGCCATAGGAAGAAGGTCCAACCAATTATCCTGTTGGTAACTGATGAAGCAACGAAGATATTGCTCCAAGGTCTGGATTGTGCGTTCTGACTGTCCATCAGTTTGCGGGTGATATCCTGAAGAAAGATCCGCTTTAACCTGTAGACTCCGAAGAAGCTCTCGCCAAAACTTGGACATGAATTGTGGACCTCGATCGGAAACAATGCTCTCAGGAAGACCATGATGTCGGAACACCTCACGGATCACCAATTCGGCAGTTGTCTGACCTGTAGCTGTCTTGTTGCAGGGTAGGAAATGAGCCTGCTTGGTGAAACGGTCAACCACCACAAGAACTGCATCGAATCCACGAGAAGGAAGGAGATCTGTGAGGAAATCCATAGAAATGGATCTCCAAGGAGTAGAAAAGGACGAAGAAGACCAGAAGGTGCATGACGAGGCATCTTCGACCTGTTGCAGGTGTCACAACTCCGTACAAACCTTTCCACAAAACCCCGCAACCCAGGCCACCAATAGTTGCGAGTCACCAACTCAACTGTCTTGGCCACACCAAAATGTCCTGTAGCCGGAGTATCATGACAATCCTGTACCACACGAGTCCTGCAAACACCAACAGGAACGTACAGGAGACCTTCCCGATACAGGAGTCCATCCTGTATGGTGAACAGGTTGTAGTCTGGACGGGAACTGGAGGAAGAGGAACTTGCAACGTCAGGATGAATGTGTGAGAACACATTCTTTGCCAAGTCGTCTGTAGCCAACTGCGAACGGACGTCTTGTAGGAGAGTTGAATTTGCTGGAGCCTGATGGACCTGCAGTGCCGCAAGCCGGAATCGATCAGGACCCAACAACACTTGCCTTTGACAGTCAAATGCAGGATCGCCCGGGCTTGGTGCAAGGTAGGAGCGCCTAGACAATGCGTCCGCCTTGCCATTCCGAAAACCGGGCCTGTAGACGATGACGAAGTCAAAACGTGATAGGAACTCCGCCCACCTAGCCTGTCGCCGACTGAGAACTCGAGCCGTTCGAAAGTACTCCAGGTTCTTGTGATCCGTAAGAACTTGTACAGGATGTGCAGCACCTTCCAGGAAATGCCGCCACTCCTCAAACGAATCCACAATGGCCTTGAGTTCCTTGTCATGAATCTCGTAATTGATCTCCGCCGACAGGAATTTACGAGAGTGAAAAGCTACAGGATGAAGCAACTTGTCCTCTCCAACTTGCGATAGGACGGATCCTACTGCAAAATCCGAGGCATCTGCTTCAACGAAGAAAGGACGAGAAGGATCAGGATGTGCTAAAATCGGAGCTGTCGTGAAGGTGTCCTTGAGTGTTGTGAATGCATGTTCCGCCTTGTCGGACCAAGAGAAAACCTCTGTGCGCTTGGTGAGTTCCGTGAGTGGAAGTACACGCTTGGAGAAGTCCTGTATGAATCGCCTGTAGAAGTTTGCAAAGCCAAGGAAACATTGTACATCTCGTACAGACTTGGGCCTCTCCCACTCCACGATGGTCTTCACCTTGTGCATGTCCATGGAAACGCCAGCAGGAGAGACGATGTAGCCCAAGAACTCCACAGAATCCCTATCGAAAAAACACTTCTCCAACTTCGCATACAAGCCATGCTCACGAAGCCGCTGTAGAACCAACCGTACATGCTTGTCATGTGCCGCCTGGTCCTTGGAGAAAATCAAAATGTCGTCAAGGTAGATCACCACAAACTGGTCCAAGAAGTCACGAAAGATGTCGTTCACCATATGTTGGAACACGGCTGGGGCATTGGTAAGGCCGAAAGGCATCACCGTGTACTCGAAGTGTCCATACCTTGTACGAAAGGCAGTCTTCCACTCATCGCCGGGACGAATCCGTACAAGGTTGTAGGCCCCTCGTAAGTCGATCTTCGTGAACACCTTTGCTCCTCGCAGCCGATCGAGAAGTTCCGGGATCAATGGCAACGGGTACTTGATTCAAACCCCTGTAGTCCACAACCAAACGTAAGCTCCCATCCTTCTTCTTGACAAAGAAGATTCGCTCCTGCAGGGGACTTTGAGTGACGAATGAAGCCGGATGCCAAGTTGTCCTCGATGTATTGGCGAAGAACCTCCAACTCTGTGGGTGACAATGCGTAAATCGGTCCGAACGGTGGGGTCTTTCCTTCTGCAAGATCAATAGGACAGTCGTAGGACCTGTGAACAGGAAGAACTGTAGCCTTGTGCTTGTCAAAAACGTCCTTAAAGTCGTGGTACTTGGATGGTAGAGAAGAAGGAGGAGAAGGAGAAGGAGTAGGTGAAGGAGATTGAAAAACAGGAGAGTCAGACACAGGAAAGGTAGAAGAGGACGTAGGAGTTACTTGAAAGGCAAAAAGGTGGAAAGGAGCAGGATCAGTGGTAAGTTCATGCATGGTAGTGGTAAGAACTCGGAGAGGAGCAGGAAGGAGCTGTGATTGAAAAAGAGGAAGGATCTTGGGGGGTGGAATAGAAACAGAGTAATGAAAAGAAGCAGGATTGGAAGAAACAGATGTGGATGTTGACAAGTGTACAGGATTGGAAGAATCCTGTACAGAAGTCCGTGGATGCACAGGAGTGAGGAGAGCCTGTGAATGTGCTGATGGATCAACAGGAGGTGGATCCTGTTGAGGAGGAACCTTCGACACTGATACAGGATTGGAAGAACCCTGTACAGGACACCGCAAACTTACAGGAGTGGAGAAAGCCTGCGGATGTGCTGAGGAACTGACATGAGGTGAATCCTGTCGAGCAGGAGTCTTCAACACTGGTACAGGAACAGGCACGGTCAATCCTGTAGCTTGTACTGCCTCAGACACCAAGGATGTATCCTGCACGCAGGAAGGTACAGGGTTGATCCTGGCTGTTGGAGAGGAAAACGTGAGCGTCCTAGACCTCCAGTCGATCTGCGGATTTGCAACAACGAACCATGGCATGCCAAAAATGATGGGAGTCGACCGAGTCTTGATCAGGTTGAAGGAAATCGAACAGTTGAATGCACCATGATTGCAAGAGAGAGGTGTGGTAGCGTGGGTAACTGCGCCAGAAGCAATCAAACGACCATCGGCCACCTCTACAGGAATTGCATGCTTCAACTTCACCACCGGAATGCCATGCTGAGCTGCAAAAGTGTCATCCATGAAACATGCATTTGCACCAGTGTCTAACAGGGCAAACTCCTTGAGCTCTCGATTATTGAGGCGAATGTGTACAGGAAACTTGAGTGATGGAATGGTATGAGTAGCACCAATGGAGCCTGCACCTACGTCCAACTTCGCGGCTCCTAGACGAAGTGGACATTGAAGTTTTCCGGCTGAACTTCAGCTTCGGCTTCACGCGCCTTGAACTTCCTGGCTTTATTAGGACATTCCGCCACCTTGTGTCCTGCTGCACCACAATACAAGCATAGGTTCTCACCCCGTCGACGTTGTTTCTCAGCAGTTGAAAGTGGGCCACGCTTGGAATTGTTAACCTCCATAGGAACTGCTCCAGAAGGTGTCGCAGGAACATGTGCTACGGCTACAGGGTTGGCTGGCAGGAACTGCTGACGGAATTTTTCCTGACGGCGCTCGAACAAACGGTTGTCGCAGCGAACGGCCTGTTGCATGATCTCCGCTAACGTTTGGGCATCCGGTAACGTAAGGAGAAGGTCCTTCACGTCGTCCTTCAGCCCAAAACGGAAATGTTCGATCAATGCAGTCTCGTCCCATGGAATGTTCGTGCACAATTGCTGGAATTCGGATGCATAAACGGAAGCTGGTCTGGATCCTTGTGTGAGCCTCCGTAACTTTGTGCAGAACGGTACTTATCAGGATCTCCAAAGCAGGCTTCAAAGGCAGCCACGAAACCTTCAAAGTCTTCCATCAATGGGTCGTCACGCTCCAGCAAGGGAGCAACCCAAGCTCGTGGAGATCCACTTAGTAAGGATGCCAAAAGGCCAACCTTTTGTGCATCCGTCGAGTAGCGGCGTGGTTGCATGCGGATCAAGAGCCGGATCTGATTCAGGAAACCTTGGAAATCGGCACGGTTGCCACTGAACTTCTCTGGCATGCTGATCTTCGGCTCCGGAGAAAAGTTCGATGAAGAAGGAACCACCGATGCCTGAGAGAGAGCCTGCGCAGCAGCCTTGGAGGATGCATCAGCAGCTGCATGTGCCGCATGGGTGGAGCCTTGTAGATCGGTGACCACTTGGCGCAAAGTGGCCAGCTCATGAAGCAACATTTGGTGCTCGCGTTGAAAGTGCTCAAAATCAGCCATGATCGTATGAAAGAAAGAAAGGAGAAAAACGAAGGAAAAGAATCAAGGAAAAAAAAAGGTAGCTGGGAAACGAAGAGCTATGAAAGCGTTACAATCAAACTGTCAAGCCACGATCCAGGAACCAGGAAGCAAGTAGGATTCCGAGAACAGGAAGGCTTGACTCAGGAACAGGACCGAGAGCAGGACAGGAACTAGGAACAGGAACAGGACGGATCCAAGAACAAGACAGGATCCGGGAGCAAGACAGGAGCAGGAGGCAAAGAGTAAGACAAGAACAAGACAAGAACAAGGAACAAGAATAATCGTAGAATGACTGGTGTTGATTGTAACTGATTGTACAACAATTAGGTCGGAGCTTTTATGCTCACAACTCCAAGCTAATCTGGTCATGAGCCTAATCTAGTCACTAGCCAAAATTGGTCATCCTTATCCTATAGGAATATCCTGTAGGAATATCCTGCGGGAATATCCTGCGGGAATATCCTGTGAGAATATCCTGCGGGAATATCCTGTGGCATATCCTGTGGGAATATCCTGTGGCATATCCTGTGGGAATATCCTGCGGGCCGAAATCCTGTATCGCATATCCTGTAGGCTGAATCCTGTATGTCGTATCCTGTATCCTGTATCGGGTCGTGACAGTTAGCCATGTGTTTCAGAAACCTTGAAGCCCACTCACAGACAAGTCCTATCAGTGATCTCAAAGTGAAGAAACAACACCTTCAACCTTTACATAATGCTCTCATGAACACATCTGCACTTGAGGCTACTTGGGAATATGAGAGGCATTGTCAACAACTTGCACAAAAAACAGATGGCCCTGTTGAGAGTTCAGGTTCAGTGGAGGGATCTAGCTCAAATAGTGTACATGTGTCCTCAACATCAAATAAGCTTCCTCGTCATTTGCTTTTACAGATGGATAATTGTGCAGGCGAGAACAAAAATAGGTAAATCATTTTACTTAAGGGTTTCTCAAGCTCATACTTACTTTTATTTTCTAGATATGTGCTAGCATACTTGTCAATGCTTGTTGCCAAAGGTGTTTGAAACAATCACGCTCAGTTTCCTTATGGTTGGTCACACTCATGAAGATATTGATGTGTTCTTCAGTAAGGTCTCCAACTCTACAAAAAGGATCAAGTGCACTTACCTTACCGCATATGATGAATTTTTGAAAATTGCATCTCCAAAAAAAGTTGTGCTTTGCTTGTGACTGAGGTGCCAGACTTCAAAAAATTTCTCAAGGAGTATATAAAAGAAGGGAGTGATTCTTTAGTTGGTCACCTTGTGCCGCTACAATTCTTTTTCTCCATACGAGATGGTATACCTATTATGCAGTACAAGTTACGGCCATCAGAGCAGGAGTGGTTACCGAAAGAGGGCTTAATGCTCTTCAAAAGTGGAGAGGATGGAAAGCCACTTCTCCAGAAGGACAACCAGACCCTATTCCATTGAGTGCCCAGCTCAAGGAACAAGAGGTTATTATTGATGGCATCAAAAAATATGTGGCATGGGTTCAAAAATCGATGCCAAAGAATTCTGATAAGGCAACTGGTTACTCAGAACTATATAAGCATGTGGTCAACTATTGGGAGACTGTTGTTCGAGAGTTGGAAGGGCCTACTGTCACAAGTACAGAATTGCAACACCCTTTCTGGCCTAAAACAAGGTGGCGAGAGGAGATTGAAATGACATCACTGAGCATAGACGACATAGAAGCCAGTAGTGATGTGGAAGTGCAAACCCCACACTTTGTTGGACAAAGGAACCAAAAACCTAAAGCATACTTTGATTGCTGCAAGGATCTTCAAAAACTAATGATGGTTCTCATTACTCCAGATGCGTCATATAATCAGCCTATTTGGATGGGTCAAATTATCGACACACCTGAAGTAATCACAAAAAATAGTATTGTTAAGGTTGCATGGTTCAAACCACAAAAAAGGCGACACGAGAAGGAGAGCGAAAGATATAATGGATGCCTAGAGAAAACATGGTCTCCCAATCAAAAAGACCCAGCATGTTTTATAAATGTTAAATCCATTCGATATGGGTGGATGTCAAGAAGCGTTGATAAAGTCACGATTAACAAAACTGCAAGGAATGTATGTTTTCTGAAGCTTAAAGCAATTACAAAATTATAAAATATCATATATTTAATATTCATAATTATTATAAACTCTTTAATAATAGTACCAAATTGTATACTTAACTATATAAATTTAAAAAATGATATGGAAGATTGACTATATTATTATAGGATTTTATATATATATTATTACTACTACAAATTTTTAATTAATAATGTTATATTTAAATATTAATATTTTAATAACAACATAATATTTATATAATGTACCTCTTATGCTCTTCCTTAATTGTTATATTAGGCAATATATTATATAATTTAATACATTCTACTTTTATAATGTTATTAATTTTTGTTCAATGAATGCTATAATTTATTAAAGGGTAGAATACAAAATAGAATATTCTAAAGAATATTCTCTTTTCAAACATATATTCTAAAGAATATTCCTTTAATATTAGAAAATGCTAATTAAATAGCTAAAATTGCTAATTATTAGGAAATGGGACTATAGCCATGCCCATTTTAGTTACAACTTGCATCCTTGTTGAAGTAAGAATAAATTTTCTTATTACTCATACTATTGCACTAATTGTGTCTTGTTTCCAAAGCTTGCATATTATTATTAATGTCATTTTTATTTATTATTTATTTTTAAAGTTTACCTTATCACTAGTTACAAATGTATCTTACATATGCAGTATATATACATTAATATACTTTGTATTAAACATGTATACATTTGTAATTACTTATATATGTAAATTAACATAATTTATATAACCTTAAATTCCCATTGTGGTAAAGCTTAAAGAATGGGTGGTTGGATCAAGGGGTTCACCTATTGACCTTTGCTTGCCCCTAGGGTTGGCAAGTACCCCAGAGGAGGAAGGACCTAAGGAGGGTGTAAAGGAATCTGATCCTAAAGATAGTTACCTTGATTGTGTATTTACTTTTTAAACATTACATCTTTTCATAATTAATATGATGGTTCTTAGGAGAAAAAAATAAACAATGTTTTTTTTTTTTTCATTTGACAAAAAGAACAATGTTTATTTTTTAAGAAAATGAAGCCATACTTATTTTATGAAAGAATTAGTGTCATAGTTTTTACTATGACTCGACCCTTTACTTTGGGGTTTGACTATTGTTACTTACCGAGTTGTGTGACGAACCCTAGATGTAGTAGGAAACATGCCCGTTTAGTACACTTGGGTATCTAGTGATGGTCTGGCCGGGTGTCATTAGGTATTTGCAGGAAACTCTAGGCGAAGCTAGAACTTACCTTCTAGAAACTCTCCCTCGGTTTTACATTCCAGGTTAGGGTTCTTCATTTAAATATAGCTTGTCAAAAAGGGTTAGGACACCCCTAGGGTTGACCTAACCCCACGCCCTAATCCCTAGGGGTTAGGTTTAGGGTTAGGTTAGGACAACCATTTTCTCTAAGGGCTGGCATTTTCGTGCCAGGCTCGCAAGTGCTTTCTGTGACGCGCTTGAATCTCTGATTGTTCGCGCTTTCTTCGACAAATCTGCCGCTGAGAAATCCCTCTTTCTTAATGAAAATTTTGCGCCTGTGGAGGAAGCTGGTCCCTTTGTCAATCTGCCCGTCGTCGGCAATCTGCCCGTAAGTTTATTGGCCGATGGTCGTTTGATTGCTTCTGGTGCAGTTACCCACGCTACCACACCTCTCTCTTGCAGTCATGGTGCATTCAACTGTTCGATTTCCTTCAACTTGATCGAGACTCGGTCGACTCCCATCATTTTTGGCATGCCATGCTTCGTTGTTGCAAATCCACAGATCGACTGGAGGTCTAGGATGCTCACGTTTACCTCTCCAGCAACCAGGATCAATCCTGTACCTTCCTGCGTGCAGGATACATCCTTGGTGTCTGAGGCAGTACAAGCTACAGGATTGACCGTGCCTGTTCCTGTACCAGTGTTGAAGACTCTTCCTCGACAGGATTCACCTCATGTCAGTTCCTCAGCACATCCGCAGGTTCTCTCCACTCTTGTAAGTTTGTGGATTCATGTACAGGGTTAACCCACTTACTCATTTAGGTAAATAGGAGGGGGGGGGGGGGGGGTCCGTCACATAAATAAGGTAGAGTATATGTAATGAGGCTTCTTGGGTTCAAAAGAGAGCTCGTTAACCTCCTACTAGTGTAAGCTAAGCTTGTGTTGTCAAGGTGCAACCCTCCGTTGTGCCGCCCAAACTTCCACACGACAGGGGTACAACCCACCCTAGGGTTAGACTATCCTTATCGTTGGCAGGATCTTGCCTTTGAAATAGGAGCACGTCACTTCCAAGGAGTTAATCAGATTCCTTGATCCGAAAACTTACTCGCAAGCTCAAAGGCATTGCCCGAGTTCACATTTTACAAAACTAGTGGTTGAGGCCTTGCTCCGGCCGCCTCAACCACGCCAAGCTAGGAACGACACTTAAAGCTCGGCTAATCCGTGTATCCTGATTTATAAGGTGAGTCTCGTTCGTGGACTTAATCCGCTAGGGGTTTGAGTTCCTAGGGCTTGAGTTCTTAATACGGGTTACTTTACCAGATTCCATGGGGTTTCCAGAGAGGGGATTCCAGGGTTGGCACCTGACAAGCCGCCTTTGTGGCACCAGGTAAAAACTCTAACAATTAGTTTTTGAGGTCTATTTCATTTTGAGTTCATTGTACATATCATTATAAGTGATAACTCTTATTAACTAATAAATAATTGACAAAAAAAATTTAATTAAGATCATTTTGAAACACTTTTATAAATATTTTCTTATAACTACCAAAATTAAGAACCAAACAAAGGGTTTAAAATGAATGTTCACTCACCTATGTAAGAGTAAGACTATATTGTAGAACTTACTTGTATATATATACATGGTATTGCCCTATTAGGTAATACACTAATTATAGTAGTATAGCATATGGACCATCCATTTGGGATTGAATTTGGTCCATCCATTCTTGTATATAAGTAGGGGCTAAACCCCAATTAAAATACCTATTCCCATATCCTAAGAGCTCACATTGGTGGAGTGAGGGGCATTACAATTTATCCATGAGGGCAAGTAGTGTTTTGCTTAGGGTTCGGGATTGTATTTTGAATTTTATTCTCTTGTTCTTTTGTAGATCTAGATTTGTTGTAGCTTTTCACTATATCTAGTTTTTAATTATCAGATCTATTCTTCTTTTTTTATTTTCCTTTGCATTTTCTTCTTTCGTCATGCCATGCCATCATCGATCAAGGAGTGGTTTGTCCAAGGCTACATATGATGCGTCATTGGTATCATTTGGCAACATTGTTCCTGCAGTTGTGCCCTCTTCGAATTGAGCTTTTGGTGTTGTGGGGCGTGATCATGTTAGTGTTACGCCATCCTTGGTGTATTATCGTCACCAACTTTTATAAGACATGATTACACAATTGCTCATATTCTTGGTGTCTTACCATTTCCCGTTGATGTGGAGCTAAATCGTGACATCGATTGGAGAGCTATGAATGATGCAGTCCAATTTCTAAAAGTATTCAAGGATTGAGTTTGTGGGAAGACGATGTGTATGAACTCGAGTGAATTCTTGATTATGATGAGGAGTTTGAACTTGAGTTCTTTAATGATAATTATGCAAACAAATTAGAGATCACGCGGAGTAGGTGTCACTCGGTAAAGCTACCATTTAATTCTCTTTCTTTGTCTTTCCCTCTTTCCCAACTTTTCAGCATGGGCCACCTTCTCATGTTTTTAGTGTTTCTTTTTCATATGCCCTATTTTCTTTTCTTGATTTTTCTTTGGAGGAGGGGTAGAGGGGACAGATGAAAGTCCAACCCCGATGATGGAGTAAGGACGCATAGCAAGTGTGAATGAAACATTTGGCCCTAATGTAGTAAGGCCAAACGGATGTGGTAATGGAGTGAGGCTGAACATAGATGGCAAGTGGGCAGACTTAGAAGCAGGATGTATTGTTTGCTGCAATGACATTTTATAGACTACAATGGCTTTCAAAGTCCCTTACTTTGGTTCAAAATTATGACTTTGAGGTTGGTTTGAACATTTGGCTATCGCACACAAAGTTACAATTGGTTCATTGGGATATATAATTAATTGTCATGGCTTTGGGTTTTGTTTCTATCATGGTTGTCGATAACTACGTTGGTGGTTATGTGGGAGCTTCAAGTTCTTGTGACAATCTTCACTAGATTTACGACATCAAGCTTTTCCTTCTCCCATAAGGGAGGGCATTGTGAGATCCATAAATACATGTATATATATATATGGTGTATATACATGGTATTACCATATTAAATAATACATTAATTATAATAGTATAACATATGGACCATCCAATTGGGATTGAATTTGATCCATCCATTCTTGTATATAAATAAGTTTATACCTATTCCCATATATGAGCCTCACATATCTAATAAAACAAATAAATAAAACAAAATGCTTACCTAAATTCTTCATTAATAAAAACTTACTAACTACACAAAACCCTATATTATATACAAGAGCCTCTTAATTATGTGGCACACATGCAACATGTATTATAAATAGTATGTAATTACTGTGCACTATATACATGACTCAATTTTAAACATTTACATTTTATAAAGTTCTTCAATTTTAATCAAATCCATTTATCTCGTTCATAATCTCTATATCTCATGTATGTATCATATATATAATTTGTGCAAACATAAGAGAGAGAGAGAGAGAGATTATGTTTATCGCTTGGAATCTAAAGTGGAGAGCTTCATAAGAGGCTGCCCACGAGAGGTCTTCTTAAGCATTTTAGCCCTGGTCCGCTTCCTAAGCTGCTCACGAGCCCTTAACCTTTCTGCCCTTTCCGTCTCCACTTGCATTTGTTTCTTTTCATACTCGTTTCTCAGCTTCCCGTGTTGTAACTCTTCTTCATCTTCTTACCACCCTTCTTGGGCTTAAGGACGTATTCTGCTTGCCCTTTTTCTGTCTCTTTCTCCCTAAGGACATTTTCTTCATCACCTTGGTGTGCCTCCTTTAACTCGTGCTCGTGGACGTGTTCATTATGCTCCTCCTACATTCAGAGGTGTGTATATATTACATTGCATATAGTTACACGCACACACAACACATACACGTCCCTATTTACTTATGTACATGGTTCAACGTTCAATATATATGCATATAATCTGTGTTGACATCAGAAAGATTCTCTCTCTCGTCCATTGCCTGTATGTCAGCAGAATGTATGTGTATCTAGATGTACGTATGATTGTATTCTTGTCTTTATATACTTCACACAACATACACACACAAAAGAATACAATTATGCTTGTTGTATTAGTATTGTATATATGTTCCTTTTTCAGCTTTTTATACTTATAAACATTGTAACTAAAATAGTCCCATTTCTTAATAATTAATAATTTTAATTATTTAATTAACATTTTTTAATATTAAAAAATATTTTTAGAATAATATATATTTTAAAAATAAATATTCTTTAAAATGTATGTTTAAAATATTCATAATTAATACTTAAGTATTAATTAATAATTTATTTTATATTTACATTTTCATATATCATTCCCATTTTGTTACAATTTATACTTCTTAATTTTCTTTACATTCTTATAAAATGTATCTCTCTCTCTCTCTCAATCAATCAATGCTTACTGATTTCAGCGGGAATGTAGCCAGGGCGCCCCTTGGCAGCTACAAATGCCTCCAAGCTCAATCCTTTGCCGCCTAGCCGCTTGCAAGGGATTATTAGGGTTCTTCCTTTAATTAAAGGATGATTTATATGTTTTAAACATTTCACATAATTCATCTCAGTTTTAAAAAACTGCGGAAAAAGTTAGCATTATATAATTATTACATTCTTTTTTTTAATAATTATTATTAATGCCTTCATTTGAAGTTTATCAAATAGTTAGCAAAAGATTAATGTTTAATAGGTACTTGGAAAATTCCTTTGTTTATTTATTACTCTAAATTGATTGAGAGAGAGAATTGTGTGTGTGTGTGTGTGCGTGCGTGCGTGCGTGTGTGTGTGTGTGTGTGAGAGAGAGAGAGACGCAAACTGTAGATTATCATTTACCAACTTGCTTAGGAGCACATTCATTTAGAGTTAAATCAAAGCCCACCTTCAAAACTGTAGCAAAAACCTGGCTTAGCTCCTCAAAACAGCCGGAATCATGTTCCTTCTCGGACCTCCAGGCAATGTGATCGTCCGGCCTAACAAGTAGAACAAAACCAGGCTTGGAAACACCACACACCTCCCACCACATCCGTCTGTCTATACCGACCACCTCAAAATATCGATTTGCATTGTCCGACTTCCAGTCCGAAATGAACTTGTCCAACTCGGACCTTCTGAGCTTGTCCAAGACAACTCGGACTCCGCCATTTTGTCCGATAACAACTCTGACCCGTTCGCTACTATCACTACTCTTAAAGGAATCCCCCTCTGACTTCGATAATCGAACTGCATCTGCTGCCCACCGAATTCCATTCTCAGAGTTCTCCACAAATAAGAGGAATTCAACACGTTTCCCATCTATAAGGTCCAATGTCGACGAGCATGAATCCTGAAATGCAACAAAAGTCACGGACGTGAACCACACACACCTACACTGTTGGGACTTCCATGCACTAGTTTGATCCTCATGTGAGGTAAGCGAACTCCTGGTACGCTTAAAGGAGGAATGTATTCCCGGCGTCTACATTCACTGTCCTCTATTACAACTGCTCCATATGTATATCTGTAGGGTGAAGCACGTTTAGACTACGGTGTGTGTATGTGTCTGCGTATACACATATATGAACGTGCACACACGTATATATATACACATGTATGTACAAAGACTTACATTATCTGAAGAGAAGATTCTCAACAGGAAATTGCAACTGTAAGCTTCTTCCTTGATTTAGTATCTTTTGGACTTGGAATATTCTCGATTGTGCAAGTGGATTATATTTGTTAAGGAACATTGGTGACACTTGAGCTCGGCCTATAGAAAACCCGCTGTTTAGAAGAGAGCTTCGCATTTCCTTTGACACCGCTGTTATAATAGTCTCGTGTGCCATTACAATATTATTTGAACCATTATTAGTAACAGCAACAGTTTCTTTGGTAGTTTTATGAAGACAACTACCGAAGAAACTCTCTCTCTCTCTCCCTCTCCCTCCCTCTCTCTCTCTCTCTCTCTCACACACACACACACACACACACAGGAGTTATACCTGGCATACGACGGATCGAGCCCTAATGCTCCTAAAATCGACATGGCAGCTTTGAAGTTCTCAATACTTAATGCAGTATTAGCTTTAGCAATCTGGGACATGCTATCATTAAAGAGTTAACTAAGGAGCTTCATATCAGTAAGAAAATACATAGAACTTCTTTATTGTACTATGATTATAGATTAAAGTTGCAATCGTGCATATTATACGTTGTGATAACCGTACATATATAGACACACACATACTCATTATAGAACGTGTTGTGTGTGTGTGTTTTGTGTTTACCGGTCTTCTCTCGGCCTCATATATTTCAAGTAACGAAGTGTGGGCCATGCCTTTCAGAACAGCAGCCAGCTTCCATGCTAATGTGCATCCTGTATTCCCGTGTTCATGCCTAGAAAAGGCAAAACAACGCGATTCATCTTTATGCTGTGTATATGTATACATGTGTGTATGTGTATATGTGTATGTATGTATACATATATACATATGCTTTAATTATATTACCAAAGCCTCTAGCAGGAGGGAAAGATGAGCAGCATCTCCTGCTAAAATAACACGTCCTTCACAACATATATATTTGTCAGCAACCTCAGCATGCATTATCCACGGCTTAACAGTCTTTATTTCCACGTCTATTTCTATATTTGCAAGCTGACGGATCGTATCTCGACATACCTGCATATAAAAGATGTTTGTATGTTATTGACACACACACACACACAAACATATATATATACATTTTAATAGATCTATATAGATCGTTTCATAAGTTAATACTAAGCTCAAGCTTCACCTTCTCTGTGAAGTCTTCCGCTTTTTGTTGTGGAGGATAATACGGCATCTGCAAAAGTTGTCAGGTTGTATACAATGTATTATACAAACGTATCTGTATTTTTATCATGTGAACATATATTGACTTCCTCTCTCTCTCTTTGACACACACACACAACACCTGAACGTAGATCATGTGCCACAATTACAGCTATTGCGTTAGGATTAAATACAAAAAAGAGCATTCCGGGCCTGTTCTCCACCAAATATTTGCCAAGCTTTTTGCTAGAGAAGTGTACACTTATAAGCTGTTGCATAGTTTGTTTTCCCTCAAAATTTAGCTCTAGATTAAAAATAAAAGTTGTCATTGCTCTTAAGTTAGGAACTGTGCATCCGTGTGTGTATTAATAAACTAACACAAATATAAATTGACATACCATTGATTACGTTACTACAGTGACATTATGGACACAGGCTATACAATTATGCTTGTCTCGCTAGAGATATTGTCTACACCTGTGCATCGTGTAGGTACACGAGTTTTTTTTGCTGACTAACAATATAACTGAGTGCGACACACCTACACAAGTGCACACATGCTTGTCTTGCTAAATATATTGCATCATTGCACTGAACTGTTGATAATAAGACGGAGGTTTATTACTCCAGATACATTAAATTGTCAAAGAAAAAGATGTCTAGAAGAGAAGCTTCACCGAGAACCAGCTAAAAATCGTATAAGTTACAAGTATTAAATACCAAACAGAAGACTAAAGCGTAATAACCTTAATGGTGAACTAAATGCTTGTACGTTACAATTATAAGCATACCTCAGGATTCGAATTGTCCGCACAGTAAGGACCAGCTTCTGGGTGTGGTAAGGCCTTGCCTTTGTTAGATGGATCACTCATGAACTTACGTTTCTCCTCGCTAGGCTCCTCAATCTTCAGTTGCTTACTGGCATCCTTATCCCTGTACTCCAGCAAACTCCGTTTAATGGCCTCGTCAAGCTCCATATCTTTTTCAAGCGTTCCCCTTCTTAAAACAGTACTTCCCGGTTCACTTTGTAAACATGTAAATGAATGTAAATATATCTAATCAAAGTGATATAACTAGAACGGGAAATTATGATTAAAGAGAGAGATGAGTTATTAGTGTAACACTTACCTGTGTATCCTCCGTTGTGGGATCGCCTTGGTGCACCTTTGAACTAAAGAATCTCATCAGTATCTTGAATTACGCACGTGCATGCACACACGCACGCACGCACAGAGAAGCTACATATACAGTAATTGAATGTATAAATGTATAAGCAGCGGGTTGTGTGTGGGGGCTTACACCATACGAGCTTTTGCTTCCCTTTCATGTTTCAGTTTTGCTAGAATGAAACGGGGCAACATCTCAAACTGCAGGATTGCAGGTTTTTTCAGCTTTTCGACCACGGCCTTTCTCCTTGAAAAAGATCACTTCATATCTATATATATACACACCTTTATGTTAAATAAGAAATTTATAAATATAGCAATAGAGTCGTGCTATACGTATATATATATATATATATTATATATATATATATATATATATATATATAGGTAGACTAGCTTACGGATATGTATATAAGGACATAAGTACGTACTTTCGACAGTAGCAGTCCGCTCCTCGATGGGCTTATGACATGGACTGCTACTGCTATTACTTGTGTATATATTGAAAAATTATAATGGTATTATTACATGTGTAAGATGGAATGTTTTTATTTTAGGTGTTGAGTCGCTGCTTGTTGAGAGAAGATCAGAGTTTTCACAGCATCCAAAAGCACATTTTATCAACAACAGGACAATGGAGGTAATTTGACAAGTTTGCTTGCTTCTTGTGTGTGTCTGTGTGTGCTGTTATAACATCTTGGTATTACATATTGTTCAAAATCTAACATAAAACCATACCTCAGTAACACGAAGTGTATACGAACGCCTATGCATCGTAGCCCACAAACCCTAAAACTACTCTATTTTCAGTAGAGCATCAGTTTATGTCTCAACACTCCCCCATAAACTGGTGTTCAAAAGACTGGGAGGCCCTCGAAACAAAGTGAACTTGGTCAGGCCAACGGTTTGGTGAGTACATCCGCCACCATCTCATCCATAGAAGAATGAGCCACCTTCACCAAACCGCCTTTTACAAGCTCCCGAATGTAGTGAAACTGAATGAGCACATGCTTGGTCCGTCCATGATAGACGGGGTTCTTGCTCATAACAATGCTACTCTGATTGTCACACCAGCTCAGCATGGGGGTTCGTTGCATCGCTCCAAACTCCTATAAGAGTCCCCGCATCCATATAAACTCCTTGCATCCAAAAGTGAAGGCAATGTACTCAGCCTCTGCAGATGAAAGGGCCACCACACTCTGCCTCTTGCTCCCCCACGCAATCGAGGCCCCGCACAATTCCAAAGAGTAGCCAGTGGTGGACCGAGCTCCTTTGTTTGTCCCACAACTTGCATCAATGTAAGTGACCAGCTGAGTGTCACAGCTTGAGAAGCATAGGCCGTGGTGAGGCGTTCCCTAGGTACCTGAGTACATGTTTGGCAGCCTTCCAATGGCACAAACTCGGAGCAGATCCAAACTGGCTAAGCAGCACAGTGGCATATGCTATGTCCAATCTAGAGGAAAACGCCAAAAACATCAAACAACCTATGAGGCTGTGGTACGAAATCTTAAAATCACATATCTCTCCTCCCGTTTGAGGCGAGTTCGGATTGACAGAACCAACGAGCATGGGAGTTTCAACTGGACGGCAGTTCTGCATGCCAAACTGAGAGAGAAGAGATTGCACATAGTGCGGTTGGTGAATCTTCAAAGTCCTAGCCTGCATATCCCGCTCAATTTGCAGGCCCAAGAACGTCTTCACCTCTCCCATGTCCTTCATCCAAAACCGTTGTGCCAAACTTGCTTTCAACCTACCAATCCCGTCTCATCACCTCCAGTGATGAGGAGATCATCCACATATAGGGCAACAATGATCCGTCCATGACCAACTCCCCGCACATGTCGACGCAAAACTTCATCAAACTTCTGGTACCACACCCGAGAAGCTTGCTTGAGACCATACAAGGCCTTGTTAAGGCGCCAGGCTTGAGCTGTGTCCCCATGCCCGGGAAAGCCTAAGGGAATGCGCATGAAGATCTCCTCATGCAAATCCCCATGCAAGAACGCAATCTTCACATCCAACTAGTGCACTTGCCACCTCCTGGCGTTAGCAAGTGCCAAGAGTGCGCGGACACTAGGCAACTTCACCACATGCTTCTCATAGTCAACTCCTCTCACCTGGGTGAAGCCTTTTGCCACGAGTCTGGCTTTGTGTCTGACATCCCCAGTCAGGGGATCCACTGTCCGCTTAAAGACCCACTTGTAATCAACAAGTCGACGTCGGTGTGGAGCAGCACACTCCTCGAATGTGCAATTTGCACTTGTGCATCCACTTCATCCTGAATGGCCCGCTTCCACTCAAGAGACTCCACTCCGGTCACCGCATCTTCAAAGGTGGAGGGAACCTTCTCATCCATAAATATGCACATCTCAGCTTCCTCATCAAGTAGAGAAGTGGCATCTTCCAACACCTTGCGAGAAGGCAATCTCGTGCATGGTCTATCTAGAGCTACCACAGGATCAGCATGCCCCGCCGGCGAGGGACATGAGGAGGTCGATCAACCTGCTACTCCGGCTGCTCAAGTGCCAACTGCTCATGAACATCAACTAGTTGCTCTGGCTGCACCTACCACTCAAGTTGTTCAGGTGCTAGCTGCTCATGGATATCAGCATCACCTTGATCACCTCGAGCATCACCTAGCAGCTGCTCCCCCGGGCATCAAGGCCATGGTGTTCCCCTACGTCCACGAAACCAACTGGGATTAGGGGAGCTAACAAGTCATCATCAATGAAGGAGTCCACAGGTTGTTCCGTGGAACGACACCATGTGAGGTCATCCTCAGCAAACACCACATCCGTGCTAATGATGGTGCATTTGTCCACCGGGTTCCACATCCTATATGCTTTCCGACGCCGTTCATCATCTTGTGCATATCCAACAAAGATCAACTTTTGGCTCTTGGGGTCCAGCTTCTTCATAGCTGGTTAGGAATATGGGCATACGCTGTGCAACTAAACACCCTGAGGTAGGATACATCAGGCTTTAGACTCGTCCATGCTTCCTCAGGCGTCTTGCCTTTCAATGCCACAGTTGGCAATTGGTTCTGAACATGCATGGCTACTGCAATGGCCTCCTACCAGAACTCCTTGCGCAAATGTGCATAAGCAAGAAGGTTGCACACTGCATTCACCAGCGTCCTTTTTCCTCTCAGCCACGCCATTCTGTTGGGAAGTGTATCGGGTGGTGATGTGGTGTTGAATACTGACATTCCAACACAACTCTTGCATGGTGGAATTAAGGTATTCCTTGCCACCGTTCGTGCGCAAGGCCTTAAGCTTCTTGCCAACTTGAGTTTCCACCGTAGCTATATACACGCGGAAGGCCTCCACCATTTCACTT
Organism: Selaginella tamariscina; assembly: GCA_003024785.1. Taxonomy (NCBI): domain Eukaryota; kingdom Viridiplantae; phylum Streptophyta; class Lycopodiopsida; order Selaginellales; family Selaginellaceae; genus Selaginella; species Selaginella tamariscina. The sequence continues at coordinate 474,563 of PUQB01000003.1, read as the reverse complement.
TTACGTAGGAAGAAAAGTTTGGTGAGGCGACTGAAGTCATCAATGAACGTAAGAACGTAATGTGCAACATAATGACTCGGGATGTCTATGGGCCCACACAGGTCGGAGTGCACCAGTTCCAAGAGCTCTAAAGAGTGGTGCTTTGAAGATCCAAAACTTCGGCGATGATGTTTGCCTAACACACATGACTCATAAAATGCATGTGAAAAACCAAGCCTCAGATCCAGCCCTTCCACCATGCAGTTGGACACAAGCTCGTGCAATGCCTTGTGATTTGCATGACCCAACCGGCAATGCCACAAATAGGCACCTACACCAACAATGTTCTCAGCGGTTGCAACAAGATGAGGGTGTGAGAGAATCTCATACAAGTTCCCACGTCGCATGGCGTGGAGAACTTTCCTCCAAGTCACACGAAAATCTAGCTTGTTATATAAATCCGCACCATGGCTAGTGAACACGATTGACTTCCCGTCATCACACAACCTCGCCACTAACATAAGGTTTTTTTGCATACCTGGGACATGCAAGGCGTCTTTGAACGTCATCTCCCCACCGTCCTGAAGTGGGAGTGTTAAAGTGCCTCAACCAGCAATGTCCAATCGGGCATTGTTCCCCAACACCACACCACTACTTCTTTGAACTAGGATATACTATTCAAACATCAACTTGTTATTAGTCATGAGGCTAGTGCAACTGAATCAAGCACCCAAGAATGCATCTTCCCGCTACTCTCAGCATTGAGGGACTCCTCTGTGTGCAACTTAAAAACATGTGTTATATTTTCCAACTCTTGCAACACTTCCTGGCAATGTACCTCAGCAACACGCTGTAAAACTTCAACTTGTTTCTTCTCAGCTCGAGCTTGACGTGCTACAGCTATGGCTGCATCCAGTTCTTTCTCCAGTGCCCATATCCTACTAATGGTGTTCCAGGCATGACGAGCATTGGAAGCAACATGGCCAAAAGCGTCCTCATCCTGATATACAGCCTTTTGCAACAGCATTTTCTGCAGCGAATCCATGGCTTCGGCCATGGCCTCCCACTAGGCTACATTACACATTGTTCCCGACCCAAATCAGAAGCAGCTCTGATACCATGTTCAAAATCTAACATAAAATCATACCTCAGTAACACTAAGTATATAGGAACACCTGTACATCCATAGCCCACAAACCCTAAAACTACTCTGTTTTCAGTAGAGCATCAGTTTATGTCTCAACACATATGTATATGTATATATTCTCAGTTGTTTTTCTTAGATTTTCAAGAGGCTGGATGGACTAGGAGCTACAATGCAAGCTCTACAACCTCCATTAGAACACTGGCGAAGCTTTGTATATTGCACAGCTCTTGATGGCCCAGTTCTTGGTATACACCCAGAAGGCAAGTAAAACGCGCGCACACACAGTATATATACATTTCTTTCATTATGCTTATATGTTCTCTTTCTTTTTCAGACTTAATAAGCAGTCGAAGTCCCACTAATGTAGTTCACTTCTCACAGAATCGCCTTTTACCAATTATGCTGGAAAATGCAAAGAAATCAGGGATTTCCGTGAATACGTATAAACCACAACATGGCAATATCTTCATGGGCTACGACTGCACATCCGTCCAGCCTGATACTGGTCTGGTCCTTGCAAATTTACGTTGTGGTCAATAGATCATCTCTGAGAAGGTTGTCTCCTGTAAATATCTAGTTGCTGCTGACGGTGCTGGAAGCGGTATACGGAAGTCAATGCAGGTGTGTGTGCGCGCGCGCCCGCCCGCGTGCGTGTGACCGTTAAGGACGAGCCTGAAGCTGTTCGAGTGCCTCTCCGAACGAAAGAAGATAGCTAAGGTATGAATGATTAAAACAGATAAACTCTTCTCTCTCTCTCTCACTCACACTCTCTCTCTCTCTCTCTCTCTCTCACACACACACACACACACACAAGGAGATTTGAACTAAGCTTCTTTTCTTGTGTTAGGCTCGAGATAGTCACAGAACCAGAACTGGCTCGAGATGGCACATGCTCGAAATAAAGAGCTGGGAGCCAAGGTAATTATTTAAGATGTCTAAATGCAATATTAATATATATTTATGTTTATGTTTATGTATGTATGAATATGATATATGGTTTTACTTGTAGTTATTACGTGTGTGTATATAATATCATAATGTGCTGCTGTAGATCAATCGTACGAGGACAGAACTACAACAAGTACAGAACATGCTTATGAAGGAGCGGAACAACCACAAGGAAGGACGTAGACAAAGGGAAATCTACAACAAAGAAATTCGAAGGCAGCTTAAGGTACTTATTCTTCATTAACACCCGTTGACGTACACGTCTTCCTAATACTCACAAACCGGTGGGTGTGTGTGCTTGAGAGGGAGGGAGAGACAGACAGACAGAAAAACAGACAGATTTATTTTAATCCTAGATACCAGTCAGTACCGTTGAGGATGAGTCTGAATCAGCCTCTTCGAAGGAACGAAGAACTGGGACAGCAGCTACATGATACAAGCGACACTCTTAATTCAAGGTATGGTTAAATGTCGGTAAACCTCATTTAATTGCTATATACATGGAAAATATGAATGTGCGTGGCGTACGGAGATACAGATATACACGCATAGTAACATTAATATCCATGTACTTTCTCATGCACACACATACACATGCACGCACACACACAAGGAGCAGTTGTTATTTGTTGTAAAGGGCGGAAAAGGTTACAGAACCAGCTCTGGAGATGGCACATGCTCAAAACAAAAAGCTGAAAACACAGGTAGCTATTTAAGATAGAGACATGCACATTATGCACCGACTCACTTTGGAAGAGGACTCAGAAGAGAGGGGCTATAAACGACCGCGCCCATGTAGTTTTTACAGGAATAAAGCTTCCGATCGTATGAAGCCTCAGAGAGCTTAATTTTGAAGATCCCGTGCCACTCTCCCGTCCTGAGATCGTACACAACAGCGGGATAAGTGGGATCCATGCACGGCGAGAAACTCGCCAAATAGCCACATGCACTGGTCTCCACAGTCGACGAGTGGGAGTAGAATGTCTCACCATCGGCTTCCACGGTCTTGTGCATCATCTCCATCTGCCAAACCGTGCTCACAATATGCAGTTTCCCTCCACCAGTCTCCACACGCCAAAGCCACATCTACGTCCGTAACACAACCCTCACAAGCCACCATCCACGGGGCAGCAAAGTACGTGTCCCCCTTGTACTCCCACACACAGCAGCTTCCAGTCATAGCATGGGGAGAAAGCACGTGGAGATCGTCGTCTCCACGCTCTAGACACGTTCTCACTACAGAAGTCTCCAGCCACCCCACAGACCAGCTTCCGCCGGCGATGTTGTATCTTGCCATCTTTTTTGCTACCGGTTCCGACTTGTCGACTGATACCTTGGGCAGGTCCCGCTCAATGAGTCGTACACGTACCCGCAGTAGCCTGCTTCGTGATTGTGCTGTGCAGTCACCCGGTGCGAAACTCAGTGAAACTAGAGTCGTTCATCCTCATCCTCAACACATCGTCGACAGCAAGGGACGAAAGCTCCACCCACTCCTGGGTAACAGGATTCCCAACAGCAAGCTTGTAGGACCGGAGCTGTTCCAAGTGGGGACCCGGTTCCGGCTTACCGAGCACACATACCAAGCCACAACCCGTGAGTACGCAAACCCGGCCAGTTTGATGGTGCTCGTCATTCCGACCCCTGGCTTCCACACGTCACACTCGTTGCCAAATGCGTAGTTGCCCATCAGTACAACCAGGCCTTCTTCACTGGTACGGGCGGCAGAGTTGGAGCACCACAGCCTCCGGAAGTAGTGGGACTTAATGAGCCAGTACCACGACTTGCAAACGCTCAGACAGTTGTGCAGGTCTGGGAGACCCAGATTGCTGAGTATGCATTCTACTGCTCCACCAACAGACTTGGCGTGGCTCTTCTCTTCCTCTCTATGTTTCTTTTGAAAACCATCGTAGTGGCTGTGGCTGGACTTTCGTTTACTACATGCTCTTGACATGGCCGCTGCCCTAGTCACACTGGAAAGGGTCAGACTTAGGGATTTTGCCTTTAAATAAACAAGGACTGAAATTTGAATACATGTGTGCGTGTGCATTTTCTCACGCGTGGCTGCCACATAGACGGTCAAGACATCAATTAGGACTTCTCTTCTTCGATTCTGGATTTGATAATTAAAGAATTTCAATTCTTCTAGTGTTTAAAATTAAAAATTCTAACATGTCTTTCTTCTACACACGCGCGCACGCCCACACACACACAAGTGGATATTTACAAATATACATTTACACACACAGACAAGCGCATACACACAAATGTCTATATGCAACATACATGATTCTTTCGTTTCGTGTTCCACACCATGGGTGTTCCGTGCATATATTTATATATTCTAAATTATATGTTTAAGTGGTGGATGTATGAACGAACACACACACAGTCTAGAAATCAACAATACAATTAAACTTTCGGATGTTCAATGCAGGACGGCACAGTATATTCTTGGTACATTTTGTAGAACCTCACTCCCTCTGGAAGAGGACTGCCATCGCGCCCAGGTAGTTTTTACAGGAAAAGCTTCCGATTGTATGAAGCCCGTGAGAGCTTGACCTTGAAGATCCCGTGCCACTCTCCCGTCCTCAGATCAACGAAGATCGTCGTACGGCCAACAACGGGAATGTCTTCCACGGCCTTGTGTATCATCTCCCTCTGCCAAATCGCGCTCATGATATGCAGTTTCCCGTCCACCAGTCTCCACACCTGCGACGGGGTCTACGTCCGTAACACAGCCCTCAGATGCCACCACGGATCCACGGAGCAGCAAAGTACCCCATTGTACTCCCACACACAGAAGCTTCCAGTCATCGTCGTCTCCATGCTCCAGACACGTCCTCACTGCAGAACTCACCAGACCAGCTTCCGCTGGCAATGTTGTGTACATTGCCATCTTCTTTGCAGTTTGCAGCCGGGTTCGACTTCTCGACTGACATAAGTCGTATACATACTCGCAGTAGCCTGCTTCATGACTAGTCCTCCGAGCACCTCCATGCGAAGTTCAGTGAAGCTAGCTAGAGTGACAAATCGTTCTCCACTTCAGGGGTTTCAGAAACTGAACAGTTTGGGGCCTTGCATTTCTTTATGCTGGTGAGCAGGTTTACACACGCGAGGTCTACCGACAAGAAAGAAGATGCATCCGGAGGCTATCGGTGGTGTTGTGGCTCGACTGTATTTTTCATCATCATTTGCAACACACACACTGTAGTCTGCTCGACACCCTGGATACAAAGACAAGAAGCAAGAGGCTCTATATGTAGACTGGAAACCATGCAGGTGAGTCGCTTATTCAGCCTAAACTCGCCCTGTTGTTCCTTGAGGGGAGGATCATGTGCATGCAATTGCATTGCACGTGTTCAAACAGAGGAGCATGCCGTGGGAAGCTCTTGTAGGGAAGAATGGCGTCCCACGGTTTATGATATGATTTTATTCTGAAGTTTTCCATAACAAACACACACACGCGTGTATAGATGTATACGCGTCTGTATATTCATCCAATCCACTGCACTTATATGTTTATTGTAGTGCATACCTATGTTTTTGTAGGTGTGGGTTTTCAGATGCTCAGGTTCTGATTCATTTGTTTGCATCCTGAAGCTTACTCAAGTGGACTTTAACGATTATGTGTGTGTGTGTGTGCGCGCGCGCGTGCGTGGTATGGTCAAGACGATGTCTTATGGTGAATTTGGGAAGAGAATCCGATTAATCGTAATATGTTTTATGATTTATATCATACAGGCCTCGGATGTATGTATGACGTAATAAATTAATCATTATTTAATATTTAATATGATTTAACTCCTTAATTAAATTAGTCCCTTGCAATGCAGACCAAGCTTGTTAGTCAGCATGCATTTGGTGTTTTTAACTTGTACACTTTCTGTATTGTGGTTGGTGCTGATGAATAGACTGTATAATGCGTTTATATATATATAATATAAACATACTATGTAAAATTTTGCTTGTTAAGTGAATTAAGAAAGAAGTAAGAGAGTCACTGATCTTCCTTCTGCATTTCATTGTGTACATGCTGTGACGAAGTTGGGTCTTCCATGTTCTCTTCCTCCTCCTCATTCTGCTCCATTTCCTTCATTAGGCATTTCATCACCTACAAGTTCATATTAATATGTGTGTGTGCGCGTGTGTATTTTCAGGTGCATATACCTTGGGAGGCCTTGTTCAATCTCCTCGAATATCCCTTCATACGATACAAAGGACAAGGTCCTTCGAGTTTTCTCTAGTTGGTGTATTCTTTTGATTAGCATTCTATGTTTTTATATATTTTGAATACATCAGAATTTTTTTTAACTCTGTCAAAACATGGAACGTCAATCCTTGCTCTCTACATTGCATTCTTTTACTGCATTAAGACGCTCTTTACTTCTAAACCTTGCTAAGCATGCTCTTAAACACGATCTAACCATGACTTATCCTCACCGCTCGTTGGCCCGTAGCAGCAACACACAGAGCAGTAGATACAAAGAGTGGGAAGAAGTACATAAACAGCTGATAAAGTGGGATAATTAAGAGGATTAACACCCCAAATGAAACCAGTGGATAACTGAACATGCACAGCCATCAGACTCTTTCAGATCTATATATGTGTATAATCTATTTCATGCGATTTATATAGATCTATGAGAGGGAGATAATGTATACAACACTAATAACTATTTTCATCACAGGAATGAGAAAAACAATGAAGTATGCCGTTGCCTTCTCCTAAGCTCTCACATATTTCATAATTTTCACTTAATCATACATATTTAGTCCATTAGTATCACAATCTCTTGTTGTTAAGTTCATTTTAAAACTTGGACATGTGAACGAGTGTCTCTTTGGGCTTGCACTGCAGAAAGCTCATGTCAACGTGGAAGTCCGCTACTAATATATACATTTATGTACATAGATTATTCAGATATATTTTACTAATATATATATATATATATGCTACACTTCTCTTTTGTTGTAACTTCTACTTAGTCCCCAGTTATTCATATACATGTGTATGTGTATACGTATACGTCATATCATACACACATATAGGCGCATATATAATTTTTTTCAAGAAGTACATGAGTTTATGTATTTTCAAAGGAGTAGGAGCAAATTGATTGAATTATTTCCTTTAAAATGGGACCCGGAGGACAAACTTTTAGAATGACAATGAATTATATATTTATGTGATACCCTCATTGATTGAGATTGGATATTGTTCTTATTGTGTACATATATGTGTGTGTGTGGTGTGTAGAGTATTTATTTATTAATATGTATATTTATAAATGTATATTCTGTCATGGATGAGTTTGTGGTGTCTAGAAAGATATGAATACCAACAAAGATAAGGTTTTCAATGAAGATCCTCAATGTGCTGCTCACATGATCACAGGTACGAAGAATATAACAGGAATATTTGATTAGTATTCCACATCAAGCTTATAGTAATATAATTATTTAGTATATTATTTAATGTCCTCTAGTTTCTAAAGCTTGGAGCACTTATGAATCTTTAAATGACTTGTAATAACCTTCCATGCAAGCAATTATATACATATAGTGTGTGTGTGTGTGTGTGAGAGAGAGAGAGAGACACACACAACATACACACAGTGTACAAGCTTACGAGTGTGACATATATGCATTAAGATATATTAACATATTTAATATTTGTATAGATATGTTTGTCTTATTGATCATGAAAACTTCTAATCATATGAAATCAAATTGCCTCCTAAATGTCAATAAATAAATAGATAAATCATATGGAAGATTAAAATTAAGAAGAAAAAAAAGTGGTATTGTTATAGTATTAGGCACAATAAATCCACATATAGAAAGTCAATTTAAACTTAAATTTTCATATTTGATTTTTTACAATATCTTAGTATAAAGAACATCTAAGGATATTTATGTAATTAAGAAGAATATTTAAGAGCATTTATGTAATTATAAAACTTCTTTCTTTAAGAGTAAAAATGTTATTTTTAATACTTGGGATAAAAGTGTAATATTATTAAAATTGAAGAATATTTATATAATTTTCTTTAAAATTATATATACAGAAATGATAACTATTGGGTATGTTAAACTAATAATAATAATAATATAATTAATTACAAACCACATAGAGACTTTCACACTAGCTTACTCAACCAAATAGTGTTACTATTATAAATTAATGGTGAACTATTGCTTATACAGTTATTACACTTAAGTGGCTTTTTGGATTAACACTTAATACTTAAAGAATGGAATTTTGAGGGGAATATATGATTTCATTTAATACAAATGTTTATTTATATTCTTGAAAATTAAATATGTTTTAATTACAACTTATAATATTTATAAACTTTAAATTTAAATCATCTAATAATACACTTATGCTTCATCAGTTACCCTCAACTAAAATAAAATATAATTATTAAGATATTTTATTTTACTTTTAATTACAGTTTTTTTAAATGAAATTTAAAATCGGATTGGTTGACTTAGTATGCTTGAATTGTAAATTTATAATTATATTAGATTAAATTGTGATTAAGTCATATTATTGATAAGGGTATATACTTAAGATCCATTGGATAATAAATATCCTCAAGTTAAACTTTTAGTATATTATTAAAAAATTTAATTTTGTTATATTTTCTTAAATAAAATTAAAATTGCAATAAAATTTAAATCATTCAAATTTACATTTTCTTATGATATAATATATCATTAAATAAGATATTTTAATTTCCCTCTTCATTTATTCTTTCTTTATGAATATATATATATATATATATATATATATATATATATTATATATATATATATATATATATATATCAATACTATTATGTATACACATATACATACATAGCAATAAGAAATATTTATATAAATGTATTTAATAAGTTTACACATTAATTTGCATATATATATATATATATATACATAGTATACATATCTTTTTTATTTTATTTAAATATAGTACACAATAGTTATATATAATTGTGTGTGTGTGTGGGTGTATATATATATATATATATATATTAGATGGGCATTAACCCCATTTAATTCTATATTAATCAGAATGTTATTCCGAATCTCTTGTAAAACTGATTTGAAAAATCATCATATTTAGTTGTATAAACATGTAAATACATTTTATTTATGGAACTCGAATTTTTTATATCAAAAACATAAAAGAAACATATTTAACAACAGATAATATAATGTGGTGTCTTCCCAACCTCTATTCATAATTGTGTGTAACACACACACACACACACACACACACACATATATATATATATATATGTGTGTGTGTGTGTGTGTGTGTGTGTGTGTTATACATACGCATATATATTATTTTACATGAATGGATATTTATTCTTTGTTTTTAAAGGTTGAAAATTACATATATTTTAATTGAACAATTTAGATTTAATTTTAACCTTAAATTATGTTTAAAAAAATATTATTATAAACAAGCCACATGTAAGTTACATAGAATATTTATTTCTTATAAATATGTATGAAACTAATTAATGTTAATATTGAAACTTTGATATATAATTTAATTAAATATATTAAAATATGTATGTATGTATATGTAAGTTTACAAATTCAGTTTGCATATATTTATATAGTATATTTATTTCATTTACATACGCCATTATGCATGTGTATATATACACATATATAGTGCATATATAAATTTTTTATTTTATTTTATTAAAAAAATATGATATAATTTTTATATAATTACACTTCCTGAAATAAATTTAATCATCCAATTAAAATATCTTAGATTAATTATATCATTGATATCTAAATCCTTAAATACACCATATTATAAAGCTATTATAGTTTGTTATGATTATACTTTCTTAAGTAAATTTAAAGTTAAAATAAAATATAAAGCATCAAGTTAATTTATTACATTATTGATAAGTCTTAATGTTTATTGAAAGAAGTATAATTATAAAAAAGTCAAAATATCGTAATAATATTTTATGTTTAAAATAAGGGATATAAAATATAAGATATGTAATTAAAATATACATTTAAATATATTGCACATTAATATTTAAAATTTTCACATTAAACATGGCATATTATACTTCATTTAATAAAATTTAAAGTTGATATAAACTTTAAGATATTCAATTATGAAAATATATTACATTGTGAGCATTTAAATCTTTCACATTAAACATAAGCATTATTAAAGTATTTGAATTTATTTATAATTACACTTATTTAAATAATTTTAAGGCTAACAGAAAATTAAAAAATATATATTACATGTTAATATTAAAGTCCTCTTCTTTTATGTAAGAAGAGGACTTAATATTAACATACAATATATATATATATATATATATATATATACACACACACAACATTATTTCATTTGTTCTGGATGGGTGTATGATAGTTCTACACGTGCGCACACACACACACATATGTATGTGTGTAATAATTTCTCATAAACAAGGCGGAAGTTAAGTGGCAGCGTAATTAATTAATTATGCACATAATTTTTCATATTTCCTATTAAAGACCTCATGTATACGTACATATATAATTTAAATGTATATACTATTGCAAAAGGAGCGTTGATAGCGTTTATTTTCCGGATATCCATACGCCTTGGCAGGCACATTCCCATTGGGCAATGCCATACTAGATAATACCCTTGCGTTCGTACCAACCCTTCCTAGATGGTGTATAAGATTTCACGTATTTATGCTACGACAAGTGCTAATTATATATTAACTCTTATTAACTAATAATCAATACATTCATTTTAATATACCAAATTTTAAATAGCATGAAGGAAAAATGACTATTAATATTTAATACTATAAATAAAAATATTTAGTAAAAACATAAATTTCTGAGAAATTTAGGAAACACTATATAATTTTACGATAATCTTTACATATTAATTAGGAGAAAGTGACCAACGTTTTTTCTAATAGTAGTGAGTTCAGCAATATTGAGCCCCATACAATTATAAATCAATAACCCAAAGGTAAGGAACATGACATGGTTCACAATGCTATTTTTTTAATAATTATACACCGTATTTCCTCATATCTACTTCCTTGTAAATATCTGTCTGTTGTAAAGTATATTCTACATGATTCATAAAGAATATTTTATATTGATATTAAAATATGTATACATATTTTAAGAATTGATAATACTTCTATTATAACAGAAATTTCATTTATTATAAATAAACAACTTTCTAAAATTGATTTTATCCTTAACCTTATTGAATATATTATCAAGACTTTTATATTTGATACAAGGCACTAGGTTAATAACCATTATAAATATTGATAATTAATCATGTTTATCTTTTTTAATAATTTTAAAAAAAAAGATTGTAAAGAAGTTTTTGGTCAAGTTAATGTAAATTAAAACATTGTTTATAACAAACTGGGCAATTTTAAATCACAATATTAAAAATAATTAAATCGTTAAGACTATTAATTATATTGAATATGATTATGCATGAAATATTTTAAATTTTAATTCCTTAATGATAATATTTAATGTTCCAACTAAGGTAGTCATGCATATCAACTTATTTAAATAATTAATTATTATGTGACCCAAGAGGCCCCCCCTTTATTCCAATATTATTTAGGAGGGATTTAAGATACTGAGTGTTATGACATGGGAAAATTTAATGAAATAAATTAAAAAAAAACCAAATCCTTATTAAAAACTAAAAAATTAAAACGTAAAGCCCTTTAGGGTTAATGCATTTTGAATTAACATATTTTTTTATTTAAATGCGGGTTTTTAGTGTATGTTACAGGTAAGAAACCCTTGGGAATTAAGGTAAATGTGAATTTTCCTTTTCTTTCTTATACATGTTCTAATGGGGGGCCGGTTCTGCAAGTGTCCCGACCAAGATTATTAAAATATAAACAAATAATTAATTTTATAATGTTATTTTTATTTAAGAAACGAAACTTCAATGTCAAAGTTGAATTGTCTCACACTTTATGAAAATTGAAATTTAGGTTAGAATAAGAATTATCAATGTTATTTAAAAGTGAGGCCAATTTTGTTGCATATAGCATAATTAATGATTTTAATAAGGATCAATTATTAAGAGTGATGTTATTTTTGTTACATATAAACAATTAATGGTTTTAACAAGGGACTTTTAAAATATTAAAGAAGACTTTTTAAATATCATTGTAATTAGTTCATTAAGGTTTTTTTAATCCAATCATTATTCAAACATTATTGTTATTATTTTAAAATTTTAAATGAACTCTTTAAATTTGTTTAATAATGAATAATTACTTTTTTGGTGGTATTAATGAGTAATAAACCAACTGAATGAATTTATAATTGTTTATTGAAGTATTAACTAATGTTTATTTAAATACAACTTAAAGTACATCATTAAACAACTTAAAGTACATGATGTGTTATAATTTTAATGAAATTATAAAGTTAAGTGATCTTAAAAATTTATTTATTTACATAAATTGGGTATTTAAAATAATAGGTAATTTAACATTTACATTTTTATTTAAAGAAGGTTTTATAAAATGACATTGAATAAATATGAAAGTAAGATGAAAAATTAGTGTTGAACATTTAAATGGTTATATATCAAAAATACATTTCTAACAAGTAAAGTTTCCATTTTTGTAATATACAAGAGCTTATTAATCAACTCATTTAATAAAAATCATAATAAGAATTAGTTTTTTTTTATATATAGTCATTATCATTATATTTAAACTATTTCATTAATAAAAAATGATATTTGGCAAGTAGATCAAAAATCTTATGTATTAAACACAATAATAAATTTTTATATAAAATACTCAATCAATTTAAAAGCTTGAGAATCCTAAACACATGATTTATACGATTCATTAAAGGGCCATGTCGATATATTACATCATTGTTAACATGCCACATTATTAATAATATGTATAAGTAATATATAAAAATATAAATTATATATAATTTATCATATTTACATATATACCCTTAAAAGTTTTATATTTACCTATATACCCTTAAAACTTCAATTTAAAACTTTATACATTTCAAAATTAAAAATTAAAAAACATCTTTTAAAAAATCAATAAAAAAAATATAATTAATTTGTATTTTATTATATTTAGGTCCAAAATGCAACCTATTAAACATATATATCACAATATAATATAATTATTTTTAAAAATAGTCCATTTTTTATTATGACAATTTTTTGATATTTAACACTTAACAAACTTTAATTATTTTATTTGTAATATATGAATTGAAGATATATATTTAGTTAATATTGTTATTTTAAAAACTAAAATATTATAATTAAAGTTTTTGAAGGGTGGTATATATGTAAATATGAGACTTCTAGGGCTATATATGTAAATATGATAAATAAACTTAATTTTCCCTTTAATAAAACATAAAAAGTTTTACATGTTAAATATTGTAAATTTTCTATTATATTGCATGTTATTGGTTATTACATGTAAAATATATTTATTTAAAAAATAATACTACTGCAACATAAAATTATAGCTTATAACAAATAAAATAATAATTTAATTGTTAGATTTAGTGCTGTATAGTACTTGAGGTTTAATTATACAGTACAAATTGGGTTGCCATGTTAATGTGACCATTAGTCTAAAAAGTTTAACATGTTATTGATTTAAATACTACGTGGCATGCTGGTGTGGCAATTGGTTAATTGATGCACAAACATGTGCATGCGCGTGTAAATATATACATGAACAACAGGTTTATGGATCATGTCTCGGAATTTCCATGCATCACAAGAAGTTTTCAGGTTGGTCGTTGCTCTGAAACAATGCGGGAAGAGAATGGACTTGCAAGGGGGAAGGATGGCACATGACACCTCTGTTCGAGCTGGCTGTGACACAGACAAATACATTGGGACTGCTCTGATCACCATGTATAGCCGATGTGGCAGTATTTTGCATGCCCACGCTGCCTTCAACACCATGATCCATCAAGACGTTGTCGCCTGGACGGCTCTCATTCTTGGGTACGTGGAAAATGGTGAAAGTTTGATAGCGATGGAAGTGTTCACAAGCATGGATTGCGAACCAAACTCTGTTACATTTCTTGCTGTATTCAAGGCGTGCACGCGCTTGGGCAGGCAGTTCGTGTTAAACAGGGGCGTGGCTCTCCACCGATGCGTGAAACAACTTGGATTTCACACAGACTTATTTTTGGCAAATACTTTGCTGGATATGTATACAAAATCTGGGAGCATGGTGCGTGCCCGGAGCGTTTTTGACAGCATGCCAAATGGGATATTGTCTCATGGAACATCCTCGTTCTTGGATATGTGGAGAATGGCGAAACCATGGTAGCTATGGACTTATTGACGAGGGTGGACCAGCTACCGGATTCCCTTACTTTCGTTGCTGCACTCAAGACGTGCGTGGCCTTGACCACCGAGGGCAAGATGGACAAGCAGCTATGTCTGGAGAAAGGGATTGCAATCCATAGACAAGCCAGAGAACGTGGGTTTGATGCAGACGTGTTTGTGGCAACCAACTTGATAGAAATGTATAGCAAATGCGGGAGCATGTGGCGTGCCCGCTCCGTGTTTGACAGCACGGTTCACCGGAATGTCGTTTATGGACCAGTCTTATAAATGGATATGTGGAAAACGCGGAGAGCTTGATGGCTGTGAATTTATTCAACAGCATGGATTGCGAGCCCACCTCTGTTACGTTTGTCGCTGCACTACAGGCCTGCACACGACTGGCTACCGACAAGCAGTTTTGCATGCAAAATGGGATAGCCATGCATGAAGGAGCCAAACAGCGTGGATTTGATACAGACATATTCGTGGCAAGCAACTTGGTAGAAATGTATAGCAAATGCGGGAGCATGGTGCATGCTCGGGCTGTTTTCGAGAACGTGACATTTAGAAACGTTGTTCTATGGACGAACCTGATCTCTGGATACGTGGAAAACGGGGAGAGCCTAACAGCTCTAGATTTATTCGACAGCATGGACTGCGAACCGGACTCCGTCACATTTGTTGCTGCAGTTAAGGCATGTACAGCTTTGGTTACTGAGAAACAGCTCAAGTTTTGTTTGGATAACGGTGTAGCCATTCATCGGCAAGCCCAAGACCGTGGGTTTGGTGAGGATGTATTTGTTGCAAACACCTTGATAGAAATGTATGGCAAATGCACAAGCATGGAAAATGCCAAGGTTGTGTTGGTCACTCGGAACGTTTATTCATGGAATGCTCTCTTGCTGGCATACGTGGAGAATGGGGATAGCATGGCAGCGATGGACTTATGGATGAGGATGGACTGTGAAGCGGACTCTCTCACATATGTCGCCCTGCTCAAGGCAGTGGGAGTAGAGCGGCGCTGGGATTTGGACAAGGAATACACGCTCAAGTATGCAGCTTGGAGCGGAACAAAACCGAGCAGTGGCAATTGCTCTCGTCGACTTCTATGGGAAATGTGGGATTATGGCTGCTGCTGAATTAGTGCATTCTCAAGATCTAGTGTCTTGGAAGATAAGCTGCTCAAGACAAGACGTCTGAAGCGACCTTCAACGTCTACGGCCACCACAACAAGCAGTTCCTGGTGCCCGCTATATGGAACCCCTCCAGAAGGATGTAGGCATAAGACAGTGCAGCACTACAAATGGAGCTCGTTCATATCTTTATTTCGAAGTTCTGCGGCTTCTGAACTGGTAGAAGAGGAAGAGTGGATATCTGTGCCTGCTGTACAGCGTAACGAATCTCCTTATGCAATTTCATCGCTTCCCTTAAGGCTTCGGGACATGCTAAAGACGACCAATAGTAGTAACAATCATCAAACGTTTGTTTTTCCTCTAAAAGCTATTTTCTTGCAGGATGCTCGAGAAAGTAAAATCTGAACCCTTGTCCTTCCGATGATTTGACCACTCATTTGAACCAAATGCAAGATTCTCTAAGGACGGCTGCTTTCTGGATATTACTGGTGAGGGCTCTTAAGCTACCAATTAGCCTCTGCTGAAGTCTTCACGTGCCGAACTCTTAGACAATCCTCGTCAAAGGCTCTTGATGGTACTCAGCAATGTCGCGTATATTAAGAGCGTGATGCAAATCTGGACACACGAGCGCTAGCGGTACGAGCCTACTGCTTTTCAACATGTGCAGGACTATTAACGTATAACAGGTTGAACGCCAAGGAACCGGAAGTGGAAGCGAACTCTTGAAGTCATTATCTTCTTTGGATCTTGAATCAGTACTTGAACTATGCAAAGGTGCACCCGTATCGAACTTGTCGCCTCTCTTAACATTTTTGAGCATATGCATCTCAGGCTAGCTCAGTCGGAACAGCTGCAGCAGCATATATTCTAGACGACACTACACAATGGTCCTTCGCTCCCCCCCTGTGAAGTTATTCTGTTTCTGTAGGCTGACGGTCTGTTTATTTACTTCTTATTGTTTATAGGGCATTCGCGATGCTATGATCATATCCATAAGGTGCATATGGAATAAATGGATTAAGCATGATATGTGTGTTGGCTTACCAGGGTTGATGTTATCTGTGCCAGTAGCAAAGCCTGGTTTGTCAAGGCGTAGCATCTCTGTAGTAATTGAAAAACCTACGAAGAAGTACTAAATATTTCAGATTATGACTTTTATGAAGGTTGTTAACACAGACTACACACCTCCAACTATAAACTCTTCGATCCCGGTGCTCAAAAGTCCGGACAACAGTCAACCACGTCAGGGAAGGCACAGGAGGAGGTTATCAGGGTCAGGTTTCTCGGATGAACCTGGGAAGCCATTTACCGGTTTACCACCATTGTCACCATTCCATACTGGGTGTGTGAGCTGAGCCAGCGATACTGGAGACAAGCTCGGACTGCTTCCAGTAGAACCTCCACTGCTTCTACTTTTGACGATGAGTCCCTCAGATAACATACACAGAGAGAGGAAGTCTTATAGATCGTTTCCGCGTCGCAGGCAAAACTGAGCAAGAGGTGAGAGCAATTTGAAAATTCGCTTCCTTCTAACCAGGTTGTTTCGACCCAGCATCTGGTTCTGTATCTGGTTTACGGCTCGATCTCAGATAAGGCATTTTGTGTTCTTTTTGCTAACCTTTAGAGTTGGCCCCAGTTTGAGATGATGATTATCTTCGTTCGCGGTTTCCCCCCTTCGCCACATTCATCCCGTCTACAGCATGCCCGAACACAACGTGCTTACCGTCTAACGACGGGGCTGGGCCATGCAAGATATAGAGCTGCGAGCTGTTGGTATTGGGCCTCAGTTTGTCATGCCCAGAAGATCAAAGCTGGATCAAGTCTTGGATGTGGTTAAAAATATTCCTGTGTGTTATTTCTGGTCATGGTTCGAATCTCTGCAAGTAACCATGCTGCATTCTACAGCTGCAAACCTTGATGGAGGAGAGTCATCATTCTTGTACTGCTGCACCTCCTGTTAACACGGCAACACTTTCAGGAGCCCGAAGTGGTGGATCCAATCTTGCCGAGTTTTTGAATTCTTGCGGTGCAAGTATAGGTGGTGCCGGGGTCACCAAGTGTCTCTCAATCAAAGGTGTGCGCAGGTTGCACGGAAGCGAGTTCACGATCATTCCAGATCGTATAGAGGCGGGCACATTCCTGATAGCGGCTATAACTCGGTCCTCGATTTCCGTGTCCGGAGTGGTACCCCATCACCTTCTTGCTGCTCAAACAAATTGGCTGCAACATTGTTCAGACGGCTCCCGATGGAGTGCAGGTGATGCCTCGCTGGTTTACAAAAAATTGCTGTGAATTTTTACGCTGTCTTTGCAGATAACTTGTCCTCCTCGACTTCAGGGCCTCGAGTTGACGACCCTTCCATATCCCGGTTTTCCCACTGATTTACAGCCACAACTGTCTTCTTTGTTGACTACATGTTGTGGAAAGAGTCTCGTGGTATTCGAGAGCAGAATGCGACATGGTACGAGGTTCAATCTCTTTCTCTTTTCCCAGTTCAATTCGTGCTTGTGAACAGTCGAGGAGCTTCAAAAGCTCGGAGCAAAAATAAGAGTCACCGCCAGCATAAGTGGTAGAGACCAAGGAAGGTACCTGAAACGATTTATCTGGTGTCCCATCAGCTCTGTTGACAAGACACTCTTGGCAGCTCTTTGTACGGTGCCCAATCTTAGCAACTGACTTGAGGGCAGGAGCTGCATTGGTTCTCGCGGGAATGGCGGCGGAAGGAACTACCGTGATTGAAGGGGTCAGTCACATTGACAGAGGTTATGAGAAGCTGGATCATAAGCTCAACGGAGTCGGGGCCAAAATAACAAGGAAGGTCTGCCTGCCTTCGGAGTTGACACTTTGAAAGTGCCTTGCTGGTGCCTCTTTCCGACCCCGCAGTCTCAGTTTTGATGCGCATTTGCTTCGTATTCTTCACATAAGGCCGGCCTGTCCATCGTCTCGAGCGGCCAACAACACACACACAACACACACAGCTCTCGCTTTTTTAGGTGATAATTTCTTTCCGCGGGGGAGGTAATGATTCTTTTTGTGTTTTCAAAGCTGTTGAAAGGATGACACACTGACAACTCGTTGTTTTTGTTGTAACGTAATGGAGAGAAAAATTCGTTTTCGAAGATGGTTAATAGGACTGATTGGTGCTACGCTATAATATAATTCTACGACCGACTGGAGAGGCCAGGAAACTCAGGAACAGATATATAGGATTTGTACGAAGGAGCGGCAAGGCAAGTCTTGTTGTCTTTGGAGATGGTACCGCGAGAGAGAAGACTGGTCTGTACCTTTCCCGTGTAACTCAAGGAAAAGATTCATATGTTGCAGCACCAGGGAAACAGCCACTTCATGCAACTGAACAAGTCCAAGCCTCTTGGGAAGCCGGACGCTAAGCCTCTGGTCACTACTGCGCACAAGTCTCCGGCTCCCACGCCTCAGACTCTACTCAGTAAGAAGCAGCTGGCTTGTAGTGAATGTGGGGACAGGTTTGCAGACTACAGGAGTCTCCACCAGCACCAACAGGCCTCGCCATCTCACCGAGTAGTATATGGCAGGCATAATGGAGATCGCTCCGCTTGCCGGGACTGCAGTGTCATCATCGAACTTCCTGCTCACCTTGAGCAGCATTATCTAGCAAGGCATCCAGGTACTACTCTCTTTTAAGTCTTGTGTGCCTCTCCCTAACAGTTTCTGTATGTTGACAGTCGTAAGTCTGGGAAAAGATGATCCTAGGCGAGCTAAACAGTTCAAAGCGTACTTCTTGAGCAAGTGGACTCATCCAGGCCCCAAAGGCGCCATCATCGACATCCTGACGGTGCATAACCCGGGCACAGGACGAAGCGCTTCGAGGACTACAGAGTTAAACTGAAACAATCGGGAGCCAAACTCAAGGATAGCCTCCTGTAGCCTCTGCAACATTCTTCTGTCGAGTTTTAAGAAAAAGAAGGCACATGTTGGGGGCTTCCTATGTGCTGGTGGTCTAAACAGGCCGTCGGATGGTCAAATCATGTACAGTACATAGGGCTGCTCCTTTCGGTGAAACATGCTCGTTCTGCAGGTGAGGCGACTGCGATTTCAGTTTGTACAAGTACACCCAGTTTATAGGAAACAATTCCTATTAAATTTCTACGTCCATGTAGTGCTTCCATTAAATTCAAAATAAACAATTTGGATGTGACTTGAGATTCCTGACTGCTTTAAAGTGTGGGGGTTGCGGCTGTGCCATGAGATAGGAAAATCCTGCATGAACCCTAAGGAAATGAGCGACAATAGAGATCCGCCATGTATTCGGGAAGAGGATCGATTCTGGTGGACAACTTTGACTCAAGTGTGTACAGCCACTCCACTTGATAGTAAAGAACAAGGGTGATCACCAACGCCTACAGAAAGAGAAAAAAAGGAAATAAGAGACCCAGGCTAGGCTTTATATTCTGGAAAAAGTGCCTACCTGTCGGAGGCCAGCACGATCACATCCTCCAATCTGTTCGGCGTAGGCTGCAACATCCCGTGGAAAATCGTAGTTGAACACCAAGAGCACCTGGGAAATGCTGCAGTGAGTTCACTCTCGAAAAGGGGAACATACAAAGCACTTACCCTTTCCACGGGCAGTCCCTGTGGCCACGGACCACTCGTCACCAGAATGTTGAATCTGTAGTTCAAGAAGCGGTCTAACACATCTGGCGTTCGCTCTGAGTCATGTCAGGAGCAAGCGCCTCTGCATTCAAGTTTTCTCCACCCAAAGCCCTGGCCACTTTCTGACACTGTCGACGACACCATAGTCGAATGAGATTGAAAAAAAAAAGAAGGGAAAAAACAGATTTTGGTGCTCACCCTCTCCCAGCGATTGCAGAAGACAACAGCATGGCGCATCCTAAGACCCAAGCACAGCCTGCCCAAAAGCTGCGGCCTTGAGGTCCATCGCCCGCGTAAGCGGCAAACTGCTTGATCCCCTCCTCGTTCAGCGCCATATTTTGATGCCCTTTCTGACTTTAGGGTTGCTTCCCAGCTGGCTGTTTCCTCAGCTGAGAGGTCTCTTCACTCGTATAGATGGTTTCACAAGCTGGTTTCAAGCGCCTTCCTAGAGCTCCTTCGCTTGATAGTTTTTATCTTTTGATCCTTCGCTTCGGATTGTTCGAGCAGCTGCTTTGTTTTTCCAACACTCCTGTAACGCTCCTAACACACGTGTATGAACACACACACAAGATTTGCCAACTCAAACCTCCCAATCAAAGAACTCGTGGTGTTCTCCCCCAACCAATATACAAACTTGCAATATCGTGTGTTTAACACACTAGTACAGTACTCTTCGTTAATATCCAGCTCGTCCTAAAGACCGCAATCACCCTAAATACGTTTGTCCCCTTTTATATCGTAAGCTTATATCCTTTTATGTTATGGACTCTCTATCTCTATCTATGGACTGTGTAGGACTTCGTACACCTATTATTAATATATTCTTGAATATTCCACCTAGCAGTTACGAGTCTACTTCCTTACGATTCCAGCCGCCTATGCCAATCCACATCACTCTCGGACCCATCCCCTGTATGAGAGCAAAAACACGAGCAGACTCACTTTCGTTAGCGCTTCTTCCTTGACCAGTTTCTGGACACAATCTAATATGCCACTGTATGCGTTTGATTGTCCCTGGGAGTAGCAGATTTTTAGTACAACGGATGAAATCCAACGTAGCCTCACCTGAGTCATGAGCCGAGTCTTTATAACGTCCAGTGGTGCTGTTACGGCACCGGTCAGGGCAGTTTGTGAAGCAACAGTTTTTTAAAGACTACTGCGGAAGGTGGAAGTGGAAACTTTAAGCTCACCAGCAAATGCTCCTACAAGTGCTGTCTCAAAATCGTAAAGCTCCCGTCTTGCCTGAATGCAGCACAATGATAAGTTAGCTGAATACAGGAATGTTGGACATCTTCTTGTACCCGATTCGTAGCTGCTCGTAGATGCAGAACTGGATGGCATCGAAGGGAAGGTCTCAAGAGAAAAGGAAAGGACGACAGCTAAATGCGCTTTCCAATTTCGGATGGTTTACCGCATAGAGACCCCTGAAACCTTCGTTAGAGACAGACAATGCGGCGGACAGCTGTGTGCTCGGGGAAAATTCTAAGTTTATTCAGGTTGTCAAACAAAGAATGCGCACGAAAAAATGTCAGCCTACATGTTACTAAGATTCGCACGATAGAAAGAGCCACCTTTAACTGACCAAGTGAGCAATGGATCCGGAAGCAGCTCCATGAGTTTGCGTTTCGTAGGCTCATAAACTCCGATGAAGATGGCGGAAGGTGTCCGGATTTTCTAAACCAATGTCCAGCCTGCTGATCCAACATACTCCTAGAGATAAAACCAAGTGTGGCAGTAGTTGTTCCCGGAAAAATGCTACAACCTCCATAACGTTCAGCTGGTTTCACAAAGCTGGAAACTACTCTTAATAGCGCCTATGAAAGAATGAACATAATGCTTCTTCCCTGCACTGTTGAGTTGCGTTGAGCTAGAGAAGAGCGATATGCCTACCGCAAAAATGAAATCTAAATCCCAATCCGTGGCAGTGCTGGTGACATTAACATACTGTGTTACTTTCCAGTCCAGTTAAAAATTATAAATAGTACCTTTAGCATGGTACCGATTCCATCCCTTTTGGCTCAAGTGAAGCCAAAATGGCGCAGTTGTATTTGTCTTGAGCCTAGTGAAGGCGTCACCTTGGAGTTTGAAGAGAATTGCGCTGATCTCTACAGAGAGAGGAAAGAAAATAGCATACGCAAATAACAAACGACAAAAATCAAACCTGCTTTCACGAATGTATGTCGCGACATAGCAATGCTTGTCCCAGCACATTCTAGGTGATTAGCAATTTCTGTAGCGAATGCGATAGCCTTCCTTTCTGAGCTGCAAAATAGGACAAGAAACAAATAAATAACCAAAAACAGAGATTAGATTCTAATTGAATACCCATTCACAAGCATTGCGATTTTGTTGTTGTCATAATCCCCAGGGATATCTTTGACTGAATCCACATGAATCATCGATGCATTGGCACTGTCCAGCTCGTCAAGCACTTCATGAAGCTTTTTCCCCTCCATGACGGAGGCACCGGCTATCTGCACTTTAAACATTAAATTAAATAACTTAAAATAAAGGGATACCTTGTAGAGGAAACGTTATTTGATGGTGCAAATGCCAGCCTGATTTTGTTTGACTCAGCCCACTCCAATATCTCAGAAGCAAACGAGCTCGGGCAGTCACCCAGAAAAATTATCATCCTCTTACAATGCGCTGCTTCTAAAGCACAGAGAACATCTTGTACTTTGCTGGGTGTTTTACGACACCCCACAGCATGCCACGGCCAACATATCCCAATTCAGGTCCCACAGCACCAACTGCAGCCAGGAGAAAAAATAATAAGAAAAGTAAATTCTACAGAAAGCAATAAGTGAACTGACCAAGCATAACCGCAATGTTATCGCATGAGCCTGAAGCAGCCGACACACCTGAGGCCCCCCCAGAATCCAAGGCCGATTGCTGATTCGGACGCCTCCTCGAATAACTCTTCCACATCCTCTTCGGCTCGGCCCAACATAGACGCGAGTTCAGAGATAACTTCGCGAGCTATGTGGAGCTTCCCAGCTCTAGCAGCCTGAGCAAGGTAAGCTTTCTCAAAAACCTCCCAGTTTGTGTCCCCTGTGGAAATCGTGCACCATTAGTTTAAAATATTTCAAAGCAATTACCTGGCCATGGGAATGACCTGAGCTGCTCATACGTGAAGCCTTCCTCAATTTCTTTTGCCGAATTATCCGAAGACAACTCCCTTGTTTTCTCAAAGTCAATGCAAACGTAGTTTTCCAACTGGAGCTGGTTGCCGCCGACCATAAATTCCACGTCGGTACTGTTGAGTCCAACTGTGTAATGCAGAAATCCTAAGAAATCCGCAATCCCTTCAATAATCTCCAGTAGTGGTAGCCCTGAGGCTGCAATCTCGTTAGCCATGATGATTGTATGACTCAGCGAGTGGAATTTAGCGCTCCCACCAAACAGTTCTCTCTCCATTTTCAAGTAAGCCAGGGACTGTGTTTCTCCAGTAAAAAGCTGGCATATTGCTGGGACCGTGCCGATAACGCTCTGAATACTAGCCTGCGCAGCTGCAGGAAGGTTTGCTATCCTCTCCATTCTGAAATACCCCTCATTACCATGTACTTCGAAACTGATGGGCTTCGGAATAGAGAAAAGCATCGTCCCTGGATCATCGAGAGCTTCCAGCGCCTTGAAGATTTTGCAGGCAAGTTCGTATTCCCCTCTTCCCTTGTCAATATTACTGGCCTTGAAGATCTTGACGGCATCCTTCTCAAACGCACGAACCTTCCCGGTCGTATCTTTGCCGACCGGGAAGGTTCGTGCGTTTGAGAAGGATGCCGTTCGCCCAGCTGCTCCATAGCGCGCTTAGAACCCTTAAAAACTCCCTTCGAACCCTACAATGTCAAATGTGCACAATGGCTACATAAGTCGACGGCTGCGATAGTGCCATTTGGCGTGATGTCCGTTTCCAGAATATTTGCCTTGCTAAGATACCTAGGGTTTCTCTTTGATGAAGCCCTTATGCGTGCTGGAGGGCGAACGCATAGGCGATCAGCGTTGCTACGACGAAGCAGGCTACAGGAGGCAGAAGAAGCGCAAGGCTGGCGGCACCTGGAGCTTCTTCGATTGCAAGGTAACAGAAGCAGAGGACGATGGCAAGCACAAACTCCCCGCGTCGCCGCCCTTTCTGCCGCTGCAGAGGAGCTCTGAGAAGCCAGAGCCAACGCTGGTGCTGGATCTGGACAACACGCTGGTGTCATGCCTGCTGGATCACCACGGCTGTGATCCCGGCGCCAACGTTTGGTCCTACTTTGTTGCCAAACGACCTGGAGTGGACGCTTTCTGCGTAAGATGGTGAAGCACTACGAGGTTGTTCTGTGGACGGGCTCCAAGAAGCAATACGCAGACAGTGTACTGAAGGTGTTTGAGGAGGATGTGTTCTCCTACAGGATCTGCAAGGTTGATAAGAAAACTGGCAGACTTAGGACGAGACTTGAGCAAGGTTGTAATGGTGGACGATTGCCGCCGAGGAAGATGCCCTGAGACAGACAACCTCATTGTCATTGCCCACTATGTGCACGACGGGCGCCATGAAGACGATACCAAGCTCGAAGGTGTGGCTGACATTCTCATGAAGCTTGCATCTGTTGAGGACGTGGAGGCCGGAACTGATCAGACTGCGCCAAGATGGGGTGCTGGACAAGATTGCGGCCTGCCCGCACGCCTGCAAGCGGCGTGGCTGATCTGAAGGACTTCATGGGTAGGAGCTGTTGTTATCCAATATGTGCCTGATTTTGGAGGCTCGCTTTGTCCAGTTTTCAATGGAAAGTTTGCAAAGGTTGGTACGGTCTTACATCCAGGCTCACACAAAGAACCAGGAAAACCTGATTATGAAAGCTATCCTTTTGAGGAGAAATCCGTCGTGGTTGTCAAGTACACGTCACGTTCCCTTGATGAAGTGATAGCAATGGTGCAGGGAATCATTGCATCATGTGAAGCTAAGGTGAGTCTCTTAGCATTCGACTTATTTGCTGAAGGTTGTGTGCGTTTTCTTTAAGGTCCACACTGCCTTTCTGGCACTTGCAGAGGCGACTAGCATGCGTGTTTATATGCGAGATGCTTTAGGAGAGCTTTCGAGAGCCTGTGCAGCCCTTTCTGGGAAAGACAGCGCTCCTTCTGGCGCAAGACTTCAACTGTGTGTTGGCCTACTTACCTCCTTGGTACCACTTCAGAGCAAACATGCATACTTAATAAAAAAAATAAAATGACTATGATTGAAGCTGAAGTGGTCTAAATGTGTATTTAAATCCAAGGACACACCGCTGCCTTCTTCCTCCCTTGTCCGTCTTGCTGCCCGCATCCGTAGACTTAGATTTGAACATCTTGCGCATATCGTAGGCATCCTCGCTGTCGGCATAGTATTTGGCCTCAATGTCATTGATCCTGTAGCCAAGCGTCTCGGTGTAGAGATGGAACGCAGCCCTATTGCTCTTGCGCACATGGAGGGATACGTACTCGGCTCCGAAGACCTCTTGCATAGCGCGCTGTGCAGCGGTCATGAGCTTGGTGGCCAGCCCTAACTTTCGATGGGTGCGGAGAACCGCGAGCGATGTGACTCTCCTCCTCCATCTTGGCCAGAACGTACCCTACAATCTTCTTGTTGTCCTTGGCGACGTACAACAGCTCCGGTATGTGGTAGGCAGGCACATCAGATTGCAGCCAGCAGATCATCTACGGTCGCTTTCCGAATGCATCATGGCGCCGCAACCCTAAGCGATCCTAGGAGCCCTAAATCCTTTTCATGGGGGAAGAATGCGGCTTCTTGTCCGAAGAGGAGAGCGACGGAAGAAGCGCGACTTTTGCAGGCGCTGCTGCAAAGCCGCCGTCCTGTGCATGTGCGGTATGATCGGCGAGCCCATTAACAACAGGACGCGCGTCACTATTCTACAGCACCCCGAGGAGATGGAGCACCACCTTGGCTCTGTCCGAGTGGCAGTCCGGCATTCATTTGTGGGCGACGGAGATCCAACCGAATGTTGGGTATCAGATGAATACGCATGAGGAGACATATTTCTTCACGGGATGAAATGGGCGCCTTGCCCCACACTTTCCCTGCTTCCAATTCTGGGAAAAGGGCAATGGGGTTGCAATCCTACAAGCTCCTGGCTGTAATTTTGATTGGATTTCTGTTCATCTCTGGCTTCAAGTTGAGCACTTTCTTCACATCAATCCCATCAAATTCACTTATGATCAACCGTGTTGTTAATGTGAGTTCACACGACAGGTGACGATATGTGGCTCCTCGTCCACAGGGAGACAAATGCCACAGCAGAAGCCAGCACCACCATTATCGTCTTCCACGTTCAAACCTTCCACATTCCTTGTGTCCAAATTGCGGGAGTACGAGACTTTGCACGAGAAATGTGCTAAGGAAGCTCGGAATTTCAATCCAAACTCAGACACATCCTCTACTCATGGTAAGCAATTGGTTACCTTGTTATCTAACTTATCAAAGTGTTCTACTCAGGATGTCAGTTCCTAGTTTGGATAAACTACAGTGGCCTCGGTAATAAGCTCGTCACTCTGACTGCCGCCTTTCTTTATGCACTTATCACAAATCGAGTCCTCCTGGTTGACCCTGGCAGCGACATCAACTCCCTTTTTGCGAGCCATTTCCGCGCTTCTCGTGGCTTATCCCAGCCCAGGTAGCACCATCTGTAGCTACACATGCATGCGAATAGTGACTTGACTCTGTTTGCCAGGTGCAATCGGATTTCCTTGCGGGACTGAACGAGTCGTCTGAATACAGATTCGGGTGCATGGTCAACTCCGGTGAATGCATCCCGGACGCGAGGCATCTTCTTAACAGAAGCCGGGCACCACACTATGTTTACCTCCATTTAACCCACACTTACGACATCAATGACCGCCGGTTTTTCTGTGACGAGGAACAGAAGTTTCTGAGGAATGTCCCTTGGCTTTTCATGCGATCCAACAATTATTTCGTGCCAAGTTTCTACTTCATGACCACGTTCAGGTCGGAGCTTGGCCAAATGTTTCCTGACCGCAAGACAGTATTCCACCATCTTGCCAGGTAACTTCTTCTGTTTGCTAGATAGGACTCACCAACAACTTATGGTACTACAAGGTACCTTCTTCACCCTACGGACGCCGTTTGGTGGAGAACAACGAGATTCTATCGTACATACCTTAGTCAGCCTGGACCTCTCGTTGGTCTCCAGTTACGGACTTTTGATGAGTCAAGCGAGGCCCTCAAAAGATTCTCGGTTCAGGTACATGTTTAGTTTATGTGATGAGCAGCTGATTGATAACTCTGCTTCAGGTTTTGGAATGTGTAACAGAAACGGGGCTTCTTCCCAACGTGACTTACGACGACAAACGTGTGGAAGTGGTTACGGGCAAGTCGCTGGTGTCGGTACTGGTAACCTCACTGCATCAGATTTACTACGAGAGCCTGAAGGATACGTACGTAAGATTTCCGACGGAAGACGGGACAATTGTCCAGGTAAAATAAAAGTTAGAATGCATGTATGTGACATGACTAGACTACGTACAGGTGAATCTGCCGAGCCATGAAGGTTTTCAAGGACTGATACGGCAGAACATGTCATGGAGATATTTTTGCTGTCCTTTTGTGATCATTTGGTAACGAGTCCAATGTCGACTTTTGGCTATACAGCAGGCTTAGCGGGGCTTAAACCCTGGGTTTTGCGGAGGCTGGAAGAGGAATACAACAACGACAAGGCTTGTGGGAGGGCGTTCGCTATGGAGCCTTGTTTTCATGCCCCCCGTTGTATGATTGCGACTGTCGAGGAGGGAGAAATCCTGCGCAAATTCTAGATTACGTGAGGAATTGTAAGGATGTACACTGGGGGATTCAGCTGGTTAATGGACAATTTTGAATTGTTAAGAGTACAAAATTGAATTGTTAATTATTCTTAGATTCCTTCTGTTTCATATTAGCCTCAAACACATCCAGTAGCGATTCCAACCTCCCCGCCTCCGGCTCGAAAACCTTGAGCGCATATACAATCCCCTCGAGAGTCGACATGCATCCCGGCCTCGGCTCTGACCTCACAAACTCGTACATGCTCTTGAAACTCTCCGGCAGCTTGTAATGCGGAAGCTGCAGCAACCACGGATTCTCCATGTACAATCTCCTCGCCTTGGACCACGTGCCATCCAGAACAATGATCTGATCCGGTGGAGAGGGAGCCACAGCTTCCCTGATCACGCGTGGTTTCCCGTCCACGCCCGAGCGGTGCCCAAACTTGACGTCTGGAAACAAAGCGCGGAGGTCCTGCGATCGGAAAATAAGTGCTGCATTGGTGAGAGGTCGATCCAAGGTGGTGCTGTCCTGGGGAGTGAGGGATCCATGCTTGCGCAGCCGTAGAAATAGCGGTGCAGCCTCTGGTGCTCGCAAAAAGCTCCCTGCCCAGCAGCTGCTGCTCTGGAACAACGCTTAGAGCCAGAGACTTTGGGACGTATCCGATAAGAGCCGGAAGTGGTTTCTGGAACCGTGATAAGTTGGACGTGCAGTGAGGTTAAACTAATCTTAATTGTTGGGTCTACGCTACGTCTTTAAGAAATTAAGATTATTGTTGCTGGACACTCGCATGATCCAAGTGCAACTGGGTGTGCTTACAACTTACTCTGCTTGCTTGAAGTAGTAACTGTTAAAAGCATAAGACGCGAAGAGAACACGGATTCGGAACATTTAAGAATTCACAAATCTGTCCATCGTCAGCTTAGAGTCTCATTGGCAATGCATCATAGCTTTGCTGTACCTGGCAATTGTTCAGGAGATAGTCAGTCTATCTGGTAACTTGGAACGGCACTGGCGTTAGATCTCGGTGGAGTCTGTGTTGGCTGTACATGGCTGCGTTGTACGCATTTGCACCCCGCTCGTATATCCTGCCTTTGTCACTATAAACAAGACCACCTGAATAATGCAAAGTCGACCCCACGTAAGGAATCCACGAACAAGTCGAGCCTGGGCTTCATGATTGAGGCGGATATAAACGTAACCTGTTCCTGTTTTGAAGATGCAGCTTGGACACTAGTAGTGTATGGGTGCAAGCGGATCTCAGGATTTGCATCGTACAGCTTCACCAAGCCACCGGATGAGCTTCACTGCTTGAACTGTGGTGGCCGAAGAAATAACACAACAAATAACTTTACTACCTTTGTTTGTCCCAATGCCAAGGCTGCATGACTCTAAATAAGACTTTGTCGAGGCATTTTTGTCGTATATTGTTGTTTCCTCCGTCTTAAACAATAGTCATCAGGGAACAATGCAATTTGCAATCATGAAATGAATTCACCCGTGAAGCTTGTTGAAGCGGGAGGAAAAGTGGTTCAGGTCCGAGGTCCTGTCAAAACGTTACAAGACCAGATGTAAAATTGTTACGAACGCAAGCCATGGTAAGTCATGTAGCTCACAAGGACGACATGTTCTTTCTAGTACCACAGAGAAGGAGAAGAGCTTGCTCTGGGACTTTAAAATATCCTCCGATATTATAATGAATCAAAAACTGATTGTGTCCTGGCACGTAGTAGCCAAGACGCCATCAAAATAACTGTTGTAGCACTCTTTAAACTCTGGACTGGCAGAAACAAACTTGGCAATGCCCCGAATTCTCCGACCGATTCCTTGGATTGTCCCTCTCCTGATAGGATCCATCTCCAGCGTGCTCCCAGGGAGACGTACAACCGTATCAACCAGGGAATCGATTTCATTGGCCTCCAGCTTAGCTGCCCGTATTTGATACTCTAGCTCCGCCAATGAGTCATCTAATACACAACCACCATCCCCATTGTCTTGCTCGTCGTCCTTAAATTGAGATGCCGAATGCACCAGAAAGTCAGAGTAACGGCATCAAGGGACAGCTTGTTTTCCTTCGAGCAGTCCTTCCAGCATTAGATTTCATAAACTCGAATCCCAATCTGGCGTACACAAAGGTTGCTGCCATTTCCTTCCTGCTGCTTTTGCTTCCTGTGGTAAGGAAGGCAAGATCCCCCATCATATCATTCGTGCTCATCATAGTTAGAAACCGCAGCAACAAGATGATTAAGAGATTTTTCTCTGTAAGCAACAACTCCAGAATACGTACCTTTTACAAATCCCCGTACAGCTGCAGCAACAGCTCAACGCCACGTCCATGATCTGTTTTTTCGCCAGCAAAATTGGACACTTCGCAATTGCTATTGTACACATGGCTGGATCGTCACCAACGAGTCTTACTCCTGTGCATCCTACCAGTTGATACTTTCTCATGCACACACATACACATGCACGCACACACACAAGGAGATTCCTGCGAAGTTAGCAGTTGTTATTTGTTGTAAAGGGCGGAAAGGTTTACAGAACCAGCTTGGAGATGGCACATGCTCAAAACAAAGAGCTGAAAACACAGGTAGCTATTTAAGAATAGACACATGCACATTATGCACAAGATTTTTACTCGTAATGGTACGCGTATTTAATTTACAATGGGAATATTTGGTAGTGGTACATAGAATATATTGTACACAATTGTAACCAGCCCGACTCATTTGGAAGAGGACTCAGAAGAGAGGGGCTATAAACGACCGCGCCCATGTAGTTTTACAGGAACCGATCGTATGAAGCCTCAGAGAGCTTAATTTTGAAGATCCCGTGCCACTCTCCCGTCCTGAGATCGTACACAACGGCGGGATACGTGGGATCCATGCACGGCGAGAAACTCGCCAAAATAGCCACATGCACTGGTCTCCACAGTCGACGAGTGGGAGTAGAATGTCTCCATCGGCTTCCACGGTCTTGTGCATCATCTCCATCTGCCAAACCGTGCTCACAATATGCAGTTTCCCTCCACCAGTCTCCACACGCCAAAGCCACATCTACGTCCGTAACACAACCCTCACAAGCCACCATCCACGGGGCAGCAAAGTACGTGTCCCCCTTGTACTCCCACACACAGCAGCTTCCAGTCATAGCATGGGAGAAAGCACGTGGAGATCGTCGTCTCCACGCTCTAGACACGTTCTCACTACAGAAGTCTCCAGCCACCCCACAGACCAGCTTCCGCCGGCGATGTTGTATCTTGCCATCTTTTTTGCTACCGGTTCCGACTTGTCGACTGATACCTTGGGCAGGTCCCGCTCAATGAGTCGTACACGTACCCGCAGTAGCCTGCTTCGTGATTGTGCTGTGCAGTCACCCGGTGCGAAACTCAGTGAAACTAGAGTCGTTCATCCTCATCCTCAACACATCGTCGACAGCAAGGGACGAAAGCTCCACCCACTCCTGGGTAACAGGATTCCCAACAGCAAGCTTGTAGGACCGGAGCTGTTCCAAGTGGGGACCCGGTTCCGGCTTACCGAGCACACATACCAAGCCACAACCCGTGAGTACGCAAACCGGCCAGTTTGATGGTGCTCGTCATTCCGACCCCTGGCTTCCACACGTCACACTCGTTGCCAAATGCGTAGTTGCCCATCAGTACAACCAGGGCCTTCTTCACTGGTACGGGCGGCAGAGTTGGAGCACCACAGCCTCCGGAAGTAGTGGGACTTAATGAGCCAGTACCACGACTTGCAAACGCTCAGACAGTTGTGCACCCAGATTGCTGAGTATGCATTCTACTGCTCCACCAACAGACTTGGCGTGGCTCTTCTCTTCCTCTCTATGTTTCTTTTTGAAAACCATCGTAGTGGACTTTCGTTTACTACATGCTCTTGACATGGCTAGTCACACTGGAAAGGGTCAGACTTATGTTTTAGGGCTACAAAGGGATTTTGCCTTTAAATTGGGAGATATGCAAAATAAAAACATGTGTGTGCGTGTGCATATTGCATCTACATGTATAAGGAATAGTGGGAAATTCTATATACCCTACCTCTTGCCTCTCGACATCAATTAGGACTTCTCTTCTTCGATTCTGGATTTGATAATTAAAGAAATTTCAATTCTTCTAGTGTTTAAAAATTAAAATTTCTAACATGTCTTTCTTCTACACACACACGCACCCACGCACACACAAGTGGATATTTACAAATATACATTTACACACACAGACAAGCGCATACACACAAATGTCTATGCAACATACATGATTCTTTCGCTTCGTGTTCCACACCATGGGTGTTCCGTGCATATATTCTAAATTATATGTTTAAGTGGTGGATGTATGAACGAACACACACACAGTCTAGAAATCAACAATACAATTAAACTTTCGGATGTTCAATGCAGGACGGCACAGTATATTCTTGGTACATTTTGTAGAACCTCACAAGAGGACTGAGAAGAAACCATCGCGCCCAGGTAGTTTTTACAGGAATAAAGCTTCCGATTGTATGAAGCCCGTGAGAGCTTGACCTTGAAGATCCCGTGCCACTCTCCCGTCCTCAGATCAACGAAGATCGTCGTACGGCCAATCTGTTTGGTGTAGTTATGTTTTTATATATTTTGAATATATCAGAAATTTTTTAACTCTGTCAAAACATGCAACGCCAATCCTTGCTCTCTACATTGCATTCTTTTACTGCATTAAGACGCTCTTTACTTCTAAACCTTGCTAAGCATGCTCTTAAACACGATCTAACCATGACTTATCCTCACCGCTCGTTGGCCCGAGTGTCAGAATAGCAGCAACACACAGAGGAGTCCCGACAAAAAGAGGGCTTCCGGGCTTCCGGGCTTCCGGGCTTGGACCCGGAATATTCTAAAGAATCTACCAGAATATTCTTAGAATATTCCTAAATATTCTTAGAATTTAGGATTTTGGCTCAGTCGGCAATTAAAAAAAAATATTTAATCATAGCCATGTTTATACTGTATTATTAAAGTTTTATTTCAACACCAAAGAGTACAATTCAACACTTGTCACTTCTTCTTACGATTGAGCAATGCTGCAATTCGTGAACCACCAGTCCTACTTGACGTCGCTATTGGTTGGGTTGGGATTTCCTCTGGCTGGATGTTCTCTTTAATCCTGTTCATAGCAATTCTCCCGAGCTCAGGGTTCTTCTCAGTCCCAACAATGTTTCTCCCCAGCTCGATAGCTGCAAGCATTGAGGACCCCGTACCACTGCCTATATCCCAGATAAGATCACCTGGCCGGGTGAGTCGTTCTATCACGAGCTGCATCAATCGAGTGCTCTTCGGTTGGTAGTCCATCCTGCATGTGAAGATAATGGTAAATACTTAATTGTTGAAATGAAATGCCTACCATGTTCTTGGAACCGCTCAGGATTATCAACAAGAATTGTTGATGACAAACGCAGTGGATTATCGCGCAATCCTCTAGATGCATCTTGGAAGACAAGAAGGAGCAGGATGCTCTCCTGTTAAAACATCAAAAATCATTAATGAACTTCATGAATAAAGAAAAAAGTACCTTCATCTTGTTGCGGTAGCCCCAACCACGCCCTCTGTAGATGTAGTACGTTGCAGCAAGTTGAAGGTCCACCACACTTGCAGCTCGGACAACTTGATCCCAGGTGTTTGCTGCAGCAAACACAACCAACCAACCATTTGCAGCCATATGCATACCTGCAAACTGGAGTGCTTCATCGAACTTCACTGGATCAAGGTAGAGGTATGGCGTATCACTCGTTGTATTTCCTGGCAAGGTCCCATTTGGAAGGTCGAAGATCACCAAGTTGAAACCATATTCTCCCGCAATATGCTGGTAGCGAGTCTGGCTGTCAGCTGTATGGTACCTGGCCACCTGTGTCTGAACTTTTCTATAAGGAACCAGTCTAGCGTCAGGAACCTCCTCTTCCTTCTCATCCGTGAGCACGGCCTGTTGCATCTCCTCGATGTCATCAATCGCCAAGAAATTATCACCTCGAGTTGTAGCAAGTGAAGGGACGAATGTGACCAAGTCATCCTTGATGTCCATGGTTCCCTGCGATGGTAGCACTTCAGATAAATTGAAGAAGGCAGCTGGATCGCGAGTAGTGGAGGTGCCAGCTACTGTATCTGAGGTCTTCTTTGACTGCTGCACAGGCTGACGCCGCTTTGCCTTGGCCTTTGTCTTCTTAATGAAGTCGACCTCTGCCGGATCCCATGAGATGCATGGGAGATCTTTTGAGTGTTCATTGTAGAGATCCTTCTCCCATGTTGGTGGTTGCCCAGGTGGATAATCAAGCCAGAACGGTACGTGTACACGCTCGAACTCTGTCAGGCCAGATCTTGTCTTCGACCACATGTGTGGTGCTTCCATGTAATCTGACCAGAATACCATAGTCTGTGTGTGAGGCACCTTTCTCGCTGCGACATACCTGTAATGAACATATAGTAGTGTCAGAATGTAACAATGTCAAGAAGATCATCCTTACCTCCAAATCATCCTTCTTGCTGTCTCTTCGTGTTCGAGGAACTCTTTCGGCTCTATGGAGTAAGTGAACTTCACACACTCATGGAATGGCTGGAACATCACGTTCTTGCATTTTACCCGCACTTCATCACCAAGTCGTGAAATCTGTAACCGGCCTGCTCCACTCGCCATCCTCGATGAGTCCCGTGAGAATCTGTACTGCCTCCTCTCTGATGCCGCCAATACAAATCGATAGTAAACCACCTTATCCACTCCTTATCCTGAACACCCGGCAATCCAAGTGTCTCTTGCTCTCTCTTCAGATCGAGACGTACCAGTTTATTGAAGTACATGATTCTCGTCTCGTTTGGAATTCTCGCCCTTGAAAGCGCGTACAGCTTTTCCAACCCCATCCATCTGCATTGTTTCCATGTGATTTGGGTCACCTTGTCGAACCACTCTTCACCCAATGCAGGATCGATGATGGCTAAGATCTTCATCATGCGCTTGTCATGCTTAATGTAGACCTGTTGTTGCTCCTGGTATTTGTTGCCTTTGGATGCCCTTGCAGCCTTCTCAAGATCATCCTCAATCTCACTCTGTAATTCACAGACGTAATCAACTAAGTAATATAAGTGTGAGACGTGGTACCTCAAAAAAGATCTTTGCACAGATCAAATTCGGAAGTGGATGCCAAGCTTGTTGTCCAGTCGCGCTTTCCTTCCACTTTCTTATGTCATCTCGTTCCTTGTCACTGAGCCTGGCCAAGATCTTCGCTGTGCCCTCCTCACTGGTGCAACATGTCTTCACAGATAGCAGAAGATGTGGCAGTGTGGTTTGCACTGCCGTTGCGGAGGAACTGCATATTTGAAAAGCTCGAAGTTAGTTAATCCTATGATCTAGAGGTCACTATGTTTACCTATTAATTTGCTGAAACATTGTCACAAGCTGAAGATTATCCATGACCCCAGCACGGATGAAGCCTGAACGCACTCTCACTGCCCACTGATCTTATCTTCCGTGTCTTCTGTGTACAGCTTCTGAAGCACCTTTAGCCTGTGATTACCATCCCAACAGATGAACTTCTTCATCGAAAGCATTGGTGCCCATTGCCGGAACATGTCGGACTGAAGCTCCTCCTCAAAAGCCAAATGCTGAGCATACATCGCTTCATCGCTTCTCAATGCTGCCAGATCTGCATCTGTCATGGGGTCCCCAACTTGAAGGATGAACTGAGTGGTGTTGCGCAAATAACCAACTGCCTTCTTGAAACTCCTAGTCAAAGATCCAGATCCGCTGGATTGACTCTCCGCACCTGCTCATTTCCCAGAATTCGGCAAATAGGGACATCCGGTGCCTCTCCATATTCTCGGATTGTGATCTTCGCGAGAAGACGCACTGCACTCTCCGAATGCATGCTGGCTGCAATGTTGTAAACTTCCTCATTATCTGGCACTTCTGCTTTCCCCTTCTTCTTCTTCTTAGCAGCCTCTGAATCTCCAGCAGCTTTGCGTCGTCTCTTCTTGCTCTTGGGTTCATCCTCTTCGTCACTCGACAAAGTCACTTGCGCATGAGGCTTGTGTGCCTTCTGTCTGCTCCTGTGTCTCCTGTGGTAAGACATCATCCTCAACTTCTTCAACAAAGTCTGATTGTTCTTGTTGGGGTTGAACTACATCCTCTTGCTCTCCTGACCAGTCCTGCTGGCTTGCCTGTTCAACTGGAGCATCACTTGAAGGTCCTTGTTCCTGAACCACAGCCAGCTTCCTACTTCCTCTCCCACGACCTCGACGCCCTCTGAATTGCAGCTCTAGCTTCTGCTTCTCTCTCAGTAGGCTCCTTCATCTTCTTTTCTTGTAAACGTTGTGAAAGAGCATCTACAAAAGCAATAAGGTTTAACAAAAAAACTGTAATAAATGTTCAAAGATGTTTAATAAAAATTAAAAAAACATACTAGCCTCACAGTCGGCGTGCCGACTGAGAGAGCAGTTGCTGTAAGTCCCAGTCGGCATGCCGACTGGGACTGGCATCAAAGGGAGTCCCAGTCGGCATGCCGACTGGGCCTGGCAACAAAGGGAGGCCCAGTCGGCATGCCGACTGGACTGGCAACAAAGGGAGTCCCAGTCGGCATGCGACTGGGCCTGGCATCAAAGGGAGGCCAGTCGGCATGCCGACTGGGACTGGGAACGAAACAAGGCCCAGTCAAAATGCTAGGTGGGACTAGAACAGTCAACCCTAGTCAAAATGTTGACTGGGGCTGGAACAGTCAACCCCGGTCAAAATGTTGACTGGATCTGGAACAGTCCACCCCAGTCGGCTTGCCGACTGGGACGGACAACGAAGTCAGTCCGAGTCGGCAGGCCGACTCGGATTTCTTGCAACTGTGAAGAGATGTAAAAAGATGAATAGATCATGAGCAGATCATAAAGAAATCAGAAAATACTCACCCCCTCAATGGAAGCCCTATTGTGATTAATCCCTGAGCCACACTTGCTCCACGCTATGCCCCCAATGCGCCGCTGCTCCACGAAAACCTAGCCGCCCTCGCTGCCCCTAGCCGCCCTAATTGCAAACCCTAGCCGCCCTAAATCAATTAAAACCAACCTAATTTCTGTAAACATATTGCATGCATGATCGCCACTTGTACATAGTAAAACTTTTAATTTACAAAAAACCTACCCGAACGCAGTAAATTAATTTCACTCTTCTACCTAGACGCACGCAATTAATATTATTTTTAATATTTATCAATGAAATGATTGCCTCACGACTGACAAACACATTAACATCGTGTGTAATATATTCATTGTCTTTGAATTTTAACTTTTTGTTTGTTCCATTTTTGCTACATGGCAAGAATCAGCTACAATGGTGTTGACAAGGACTTCCTGCAGATGAAGATGGTATTGCATTTGTCTTTGAAACAGATCTCAGTCTGCATTTGACATTCCACCTTGGCAATCTTTTAAAGTGCTGCATTTGATGTCTGTTTGTGGTGAGATGCTGCGAATGTTGAGGTAGAACTAGAAGGGGCAAGAGCTAGCAGTTTTGTGTATTACACACTTCTTCCTTCCAAAGGACCGCTATTCCGGTTGGAGACAACAGATCGGGACAATTCTATGGTACAATACTTCGCAATAATCAGAGATGTAGGATTGGGAAGCAACTGGTGGTCTCGTCATCGATTCAGCAAGTTGCTGAGGTCCCAGAAGATTGCAACGGAAATGTGATTTACGAGTTGCCAGCACACGAAACAATGAAGGACAAGTACAAAGGGATGAATAGGAAGGATGGTGTGATTACTGGACTCAACGTTGCACAACACATTGGAATGTTCCAGCTCGTGTTAGTCGCAGTTCATGTATTGGCCACATGAAATGCGTAAAGGAAACATGTCCGTTCATCAACTTCAGTAAGAAAGCAAATGACTGCCAATTTAAGGGCACCATTGATAAAGTCCAGTTATCTTCAAATGGTAGAGTGCTTGGAATGAATGTGTGCATTGCAACAATGAGCCCCTTCTAGTGCAGACATGCTCCGTTGTTGCATATTACATAATTCCAGATGATATCACATGCACGAGGCTTTTCATCCATCTTGGAGAACATCAACACCATGTAGACCACCCGAATCCATGGTCTCTAAAGACAGAGCTAAGGAGACAATCAATAAAGCAGACTCTGCAACCCCAAGAACTAATCAACGTGTCATAGAGTTTCAAGCAGCACGCAATAAATTTTGGAAAAAAGGTAATAGATTCTGGAGATGTATCATACGACAAGGTTCTGTCAGATCTACTACACTCACAAATCACCGCCGGTAAGCAAAAAAATTATTATTTCCTTTTGGAGATGCTTAACCTTTCCAATGTAACAAGAGAATGGATATCTCAGGCTAAAACAACAGACACTCGTTTCAAAGAAGGTTACGAAGGACTTCTGCAGTTAAAGAAGAAGCTATCAATCCCATTCATACATGTTATCCATACCGGAATGGACCTCAACGGAGCTGAAGAGCAGCCTTTAATCTTCAAAACGACGGTTGCCGCCCAGGATCCGGAATAGATACATTAGAAGGTGTCAATCTGGAGGTGATCTCGAACAGCAGTGGGTGGTGCTAGACCACACATATCGTATTGATGATGGTGTACACTGGGAATACATCTCTATGATCCATTGTAAGTATTAACATATCTATGTTTTAAAATACTTACTAATATAATGCTTATATTTGTGCAGTTTAAGGTCGATGGTGACACTTGCTTATGGTGACATGATCAGGGAGGATAGTGTGGCAGTGATCAAATTTTTGAACACTATGCTTCAAGTGTGCAGCAAGCAAGGACTTCATAATGTGAACTTTGCGGGGTTCATGTCAGATGAGTCAGGTGCAATTTGGTCAGCATTGCGTCAAGTTTTCAACAATGGGTCAAAGATGAGAGGAAGAGAAAGGAGTTTGTTGTTCCATTACATGCAGTCAGTGCGTCAAGTTACAAAGAAGTGGATACTTGAGGAACACAGGGAGGAGCACATGAACCTTGCACGCTCATGGCCTGCAGCACTAACCAACCAAGATAAGTTGGAACGAACGAGTAATGTTGGAGTCATTTTGGGAAGGCAAGTCCAGTAACGTTAAGCTTTGCAAACATGGCTGTCATGGTGGGCAAGACATGAAGATCATATTTCCATGACAGAGATAATTGACTTGACAGAAGATGGTGTTGCGAATGTGCTACCACTAACAACTCTGAAGTTGTTCATGCAAGAGCACGAAGAGCAAGGCTGACGAAGCGTGTTTCCTTTGTTGGAGGCAACAATGTTAGATTTAACAGATGCTGTTTTCCAAAGTGCAAAGGTCAAGGCATCATTTGAAGGGAGATATTCAGGCACAGGTCCTTCCATGGAAACTCTTCTGAAACGTGCACAGCAGAAACTTTCAGCGGGAAAATCAGTGTCTCCAACAACTTTGCAAATCTTGTTAGTGATGAAGAGCATCTTGCAAGTCCAGAGTTTGCCTCTACAACAAATGTTCGTGTTCGAACCGTTCGTCAACCGTCAACTGGGGACCATGGGATTGATGCACTTCATACACATAGACATGACACACAATATGCAGAACAAGTCATCCAAATGCACGCAGGAAAAAAACTCAAGTTTCAAGATGTCAATGTCACTAAAGAGAGACGTTGATGACTCAGTGGGCCATCAGACGCATTGGGAGGCAAGTCAGGTGAAATGTCTAGGTCTCACTCAGGACGGTAACAGCAAGTGTGGCAGACCCATAGGATATCCACATCGTGTACCGGCACCAGGATTTCACGGTAGACGGCAATATACAAATGCATTTGGGAACATTGAGTTCACTCATCAGATGCTATGGTTCTACCACGCGATTCTTGTTGCTTCAGACGACCATATGTAGGGATTCCTCCTGAGAGTATTCCAGAAGTTCTAGAGGTTTGGCCAGTTCAAAAAGGAACAAACTTGAATGCAAATGAGGTTGAAGCTCTTCTGAAAGCAGGATTCAAGTTGGAGGGATTTGAAGAAATGGTAGACGACAATAGTAGCCGAATGGATCGAACACCATCACCACCAAGAGGAGAGGGAGCACATAGAGTACCAACATACCATGGACAGAGTGTGCGAACACCAACAAGAATGTCCAAGGAACATGAGAAACATTACAACCAGGCAAAGATTCTTCAAGGTCGGATCAACAACGTGGAGGTGGTTCAAAGAGGGAAGACTGAGGCCTTCATTGTCTCTGCAGGCATGCAATCTGCTAAGGTAACAATTTCTGCTGTTCCGTCATGCACTTGTG
Organism: Selaginella tamariscina; assembly: GCA_003024785.1. Taxonomy (NCBI): domain Eukaryota; kingdom Viridiplantae; phylum Streptophyta; class Lycopodiopsida; order Selaginellales; family Selaginellaceae; genus Selaginella; species Selaginella tamariscina. Next base: position 434,249 of record PUQB01000003.1, on the reverse strand, counting down.
CAACTTTTCAGAAAGCCAAGAACTGGAGCCCTGCCAACACATGTATTTTGTGTACACTCATGTTCTTGGATTAGACCCAACGATTACTTACTTCTTACAGAGGCGGACCCTTACTCCAGCAGAAGTGCATCGGTTATTGGTTGGTTGCAAGCGCAATGTCGAACCTGCGACTTTTTAAATTTAGTCGGTATAGTAAAGTCTAGTCGGCAAATAATTAACGTTTTTCACTTGTTGGTCGGCATTTTATAATGAAAGTTAAAGATAATCTACTTGGCAGAATATTCTAGAATATTCCCTTTTATTTGACAGAATATTCCTGGATATTCGGGAATATGCGAAAAGCCCGTTGTACGAAGCCCGGTTTTTGCCAATCCTCCACAGAGCAGTATGACACATTCCCGACTTGCATAGCCATCAGACTCTTTCAGGTGTATAATCTATTTCATGCGATTTATATAGATCTATAAGAGGGAGATAATGTATACAACACTAATAACTATTTTCATCACAGAAAAACAATGGAGTATGCCGTTGCCTTCTTCATTATTTTCACTTAATCATACATTATTAGCTTAATTTAGTCCATTAGTATCACAATCTCTTGTTGTTAAGACTTGGACATGTGAACAAGTGTCTCTTTGGGCTTGGTACCGTGCACTGCAGAAAGTTTAGTCAACGTGGAAGTCCGCTACTAATATATACATTTATGTACATAGATTATTCAGATATATTTTACTAATATATATATATATGTAACATATTTTATTTTTATTTTACTTACGTGTATTATTTAATGTCCTCTAGTTTCTAAAGCTTGGAGCACTTATGAATCTTTAAATGACTTGTAATAACCTTCCATGCAAGCAATTATATACATATAGTGTGTGTGTGTGTGTGTGTGTGAGAGAGAGAGAGAGAGAGAGAGTATTTAACATCAGGGTCGTCACACACAACATACACACAGTGTACATATATGCATTAAGATATAAGCAGACTATTTGGCTGTGTTACCTGTCTGGGCCCAATTCGTTTCTTAAGCATCAATTGAGAACTTGTGATCGGTTGAACAAGTTACCTGACATGTGTTCATGTGCTCATGTATTTTAAAGAATTTTATTTCCTTAAAAAATGTAAAGGCATATGTTCATCAATCATACTCATTAATAAGATTAAAATTAAGAAAAAGAATGTGGTATTTTATAGTATAAATTTTCATATTTGATTTTAATATATCTTAGTATGAAGAACATCTAAGGATATTTATGTAATTAAGAAGAATAATTAAGAGCATTTATGTAATTATAAAACTTCTTTAAGAGTGAAAATGTTATTTTAATACTTTGGGATGAAAGTGTAATATTATTAAAATTGAAGAATATTTATATAATTTTCCTTAAAATTATATATACAGAAATGAGGTATATTAAACTAATAATAATAATAATAATATAATTAATTACAAACCACATAGAGACTTTCACACTAGCTTACAATTTGGGTCAACCAAATAGTATTACTATTATAAATTAATGGTGAACTATTGCTTATACAGTTATTACACTTAAGTGGCTTTTTGGATTAACACTCGATACTTAAATAATGGAATTTTGAGGGGAATATATGATTTCATTTAATACAAATGTTTATTTATATTCTTGAAAATTAAATATGTTTTATATTACTATTTATAAACTTTAAATTTAAATCATCTAATAATACACTTATGCTTCATCAGTTATCCTCAACTAAAATAAAATATATTATTAAGATATTTTATTTTACTTTTAATTACAGTTTTTTTAAATGAAATTTAAAATCGGATTGGTTGACTTAGTATGCTTGAATTGTAAATTTATAATTATATTAGATTAAATTGTGATTAAGTCATATTATTGATAAGGGTATATACTTAAGATACATTGGATAATAAATATCCTCACGTTAAACTTTTAGTATATTATTAAAAAATTTAATTTTGTTATATTTTCTTAAATAAAATTAAAATTACAATAAAATTTAAATCATTCAAATTTACATTTTCTTATAATATAATATATCATTCTCTTTCATTTATTCTTTCTTTATGAATATATATATATATATATATACCCCATTTAATTCTATATTAATCAGAATGTTATTCCGAATCTCTTGTAAAACTGATTTGAAAAATCATCATATTTAGTTGTATAAACATGTAAATACATTTTATTTATGGAACTCGAATTTTTTAAATCAAAAACATAAAGAAAACATATTTAACAACAGATAATATAATGTGGTGTCTTCCCAACCCCTATTCATAATTGTGTGTAACACACACACACACACACACACACACATGTATATATACATACGCATATATATTATTTTACATGAATGGATATTTATTCTTTGTTTTTAAAGGTTGAAAATTACATATATTTTTATTGAACAATTTAGATTTTATTTTAACCTTAAATTATGTTTAAAAAAATATAAGCCACATGTAAGTTACATAAAATATTTATTTCTTATAAATATGTATGAAACTAATTAATGTTAATATTGAAACTTTGATATATAATTTAATTAAATATATTAAATATATGTATGTATATATACAAATTCAGTTTGCATATATTTATATAGTATATTTATTTCATTTACATACGTAGAGTAGCCCATTATGCATGTGTATATATACACATATAGTGCATATATAAATTTTTTTTTTTATTTTTATTAAAACAATATGATATAATTTTTATATAATTACACTTCCTTAAATAAATTTAATCATCCAATTAAAATATCTTAAATTATATTATATCATTGATATCTAAATCCTTAGATACACCATATTATAAAGCTATTATAGTTTGTTATGATTATACTTTCTTAAGTAAATTTAAAGTTAAAATAAAATATAAAGCATCAAGTTAATTTATATTACATTATTGATAAGTCTTAATGTTTATTGAAAGAAGTATAATTATAAAAAAGTCAAAATATCGTAATAATATTTTATGTTTAAAATAAGGGGATATAAATATAAGATATGTAATTAAAATATACATTTAAATATATTGCACATTAATATTTAAAATTTTCACATTAAACATGGCATATTATACTTCATTTAATAAAATTTAAAGTTGATATAAACTTTAAGATATTCAATTATGAAAATATATTACATTGTGAGCATTTAAATCTTTCACATTAAACATAAGCATTATTAAAGTATTTGAATTTATTTATAATTACACTTATTTAAATAATATTTAAGGTTAACAGAAAATTAAAAAAATATATTACATGTTAATATTAAAGTCCTCTTCTTTTATGTAAGAAGAGGACTTAATATTAACATACAATATATATATATATACACATACACAACATTATTTCATTTGTTCTGGATGGGTGTATGATAGTTCTACACGTGCGCACACACACACACACATATATGTGTATGTGTGTAATAATTTCTCATAAACAAGGCGGAAGTTAAGTGGCAGCGTAATTAATTAATTATGCACATAATTTTCCATATTTCCTATTAAAGACCTCATATATACATACATATATACTTTAAATGTATATACTATTGCAAAAAGGAGCGTTGATAGCGTTTATTTTCCGGATATCCATACGCCTTGGCAGGCACATTCCCATTGGGCAATGCCTTAGGTTTACACCCTAATCCTTCAAGGTGCTCAAGTTCAACCAATTGATGAGGTGCTTGAGGGCATTTCATTGTGATTAGAATACATGGCTCTCACCCAAGTTGAAGTCTTAACAACAAGAGTGTGAAGGGATGTAGATCCACTTGTAGGCAACCTGCTTTGCATGCAAGAGGCATTGGATTGATGCCCAACATCTTCACTCATAGGCATTGGGATTGACACCTAACATCTTCGCTCATTTTTTTAATTATAGATGTCATAGTTTTTACTCTTTACTTTGGAGGTTGGAAATGTCATAGTTTTTACTATAACTTTTTTTACTTTGAAGGTTGATTGTTATTATTTATCGATTTATCTCAATATCTCCACTCATAGGCATTGGGATTGACGTCCAACATTTCCACTCATTCTTTTGGTTATAAATGTTATAATTTTTACTATAACTACTCTTTATTTTGGAGGTTAAAGATGTCATAGTTTTTATTATGACTTTCTTTACTAATTATATTATCTATCGATTTATCTTAACATCTTCACTCGTAGGCATTGGGATCGACACAATGACAGTCGGTCGGACTACTCTTAAACACCTAAGTGCATTAAGTGAGGCTGTTTCTCACTACAACTAGGGTTCGCCACACAACTCGATAGGTAACAACAGTCAAACCCAAAGTACAGGGTCGAATCATAGTAAAAACTATGACATAAAGAGTAGTTGTAATAAAAACTATAATATCTCCAGCAAAAAGAACAAGTGCAAATGTTGGTACCTTAAGAAACTCTAGGCGAAGGTAGTACTTACCCTCTAGAAAACTCTCCCCCAGTTTGATGTTACAAAAGATAAGTTTTTCGTTAAATATAGCTTGTCAAAAAAGGGTTAGGGACACCCCTAGGGTTGACCTAAACCTAGGGTTGCCCTAACCCCACGCCCTAATACCCCCCTAGGGGTTAGGTTTAGGGTTAGGTTAGGACAATCATTTTCTTTAAGGGCTAGCATTTCCGTGCTAGCCCACTTACTCATTTAGGTAAACAGGGGGGGGGGGGGGGGTCCGTCACATAAATAAGGTAGAGTATATATAGTGAGGCTTCCTGCGTTCAAAAGAGAGCTCGTTAACCTCAAGCTAAGCTTGTGTCGTCAAGATCCAACCCTCTGTTATGCTGCCCAAACTTCCACACGACAGGGGTACAACCCACCCTAGGGTTAGACTATCCTTATCGTTGGCAGGATCTTGCCTTTGAGATAGGGGCACGTCACTTCCAAGGAGTTAGTCAGATTCCTTGGTTCGAAAACCTGCCCGTAAGCTCAAAGACATTGCCCGAGTTCACGTTCCGCAAAACTAATGGTTGAGGCCTTGCTCCAGTTGCCTCAAGCTAGGAACGACACCTAAAGCTCGGCTAGTCCGTGTATCCTGATTCACAAGGTGAGTCTCGTTCGTGGGCTTAGTTAGTTAGGGGTTTGAGTTCCTAAGGCTTGGGTTCCTAATACGGGTTATTTTACTAAATTCCGAGGGGTTTCCAAAGAGGGGATTCCATGATTGGCACCTGGCAAGTCACCTTTGTGGCACCAGGTAAAAACTTTGATACTTTACTTTGAATGTCGATTGTTATTATTTAGTAATCGATCCCAACATCTCCACTCGTAAGCATTGTGATTAATGCTCACCATCTCCACTCGTAAGCATTGTGATTGATGCTCACCATCTCCACTCGTTCTTTTGACTGAAGATGTCATAGTTTTTATTACGATTACTCTTTACTTTGGAAGTTGATTCTTATTATTTATTGAAATATATTAACAACCTTTAATTATTGAGGAAATAGGCTTGCTTAATGCATTTGGATATTTAGTGATGGTTCAATAAGATATTATTAAGTATTTACAAGAAACTCTAGGAGAAGTTAACATTTTTATTTTAAAAAAAAGTCTTTCATTATTTTTATGTCCTAGTTGGTGAGTTTGACATGTTGAATATGAATAAAACACCTCTAAGGTTGCCTTAACCCCACGCCCTAGTTAGGGTTTGGGGTAGGCAAATTTTCATGCTAGCCCACTTAAGCAAGTAGGAATAGGTGTAGAGAGTTCATTATTCTTTTACCGGTGAAATTTTTATCATTGGCGAATCCATGCATGGAAGGTCCTATCAGAATACACATTTCAATTGTTAGAGGTTGAGCCTTTTCCTCCACGTCAAGCTAAGAACAACACTCACATAAGTAGGGCACATTCATGTTCTTATTCAATTATGGACGTGGAATCTTAATTGATAAATTCTCTTTACTAAGAATCTTAATTGATAAGTTCTCTTTACTAAGAATCTTAATTGATAAGTTCTCTCTTTACTAGGTTCCTAACGATACACATAGGAGGTTTTAGGGTTGGCATAAATGAGTCACATTCATAGCATTAGGTGTAACTTTTGAGTCTGAAGGCTATGGTGAGACAGTCTACATATTAGAAAACAATGTCATATGAACATGTTACAACACTTGAGGCACACCTTTTGGGGTTGTGTCATGGGTTTAACATTGAAGGGTTGGATACTCTAGGAAGTAGACGTGCTTGTGCTTGCATTAGGATGTTAAGCCTTAGAGCATACGCTCGAGGGATGTTTAAGTTTCGTAACTGTGTGCTAATTAGCTTCGCTTGGCTAGGGGTGTTCTCAAGGGTTGAAACAACCTAAGCTCGTTAGTACAAACCCTTTCACAAGGGACTCGCACGATTGTATCCTTAGGGTTGTTCAAACCTAGTCTTAGGGAATTTCTTAGTTAAACACTTGTGTCCGCCTAGGATGCACACTCGCACTCTCATTAAGTACTAGCCCTAGGTCTAGGGTATGACATGGTCACTCAAACCCTTAGGAGTTAGTCATGGGTCAGGGTGCCCCTCGTGGGTTGTACTTCTTAATGAGGGTGGTTTCTCAAGGACTAAGTGACAATGCTTTAGCTTTCTCACATGCGTATGTATAGACACATCTCTTATCTCCTTAGGGCTACTTATGCGACAATGAATTTTGTTGCCTTAGGCTTGCCCACTGCGTCCCTCCAGTATTGATGAAAGTGGGGATCATCTCGGGTCGGGGTTTCATCACGATCGACACGGTCGCTATGGGTTCATAGGTATGTTGAGTCTCGAGAAACCATGGGTGGTTGGGTTCTTGTTGATTTGGGGGGGGCAAAAGGATCTTAGGGGGTTCGGGCATAAGCAGCTTGACCAATTTTTTTAAGTGCATAGTGTGCTTGTGGCTTGTATAGTCCTGAGTCTGTGACAAATATACTATCGAATTTCTCTGAGAGACTTTCTACTTGACTCCCAGTTTCCATAGAGTTTTTAAGAATATATATTATAAGTTACTAATACATTGCAAGCTTTGGACGCTATCAATGAATGGAATATGAGCAAAGTATTAAAATACAGGAAAATATCATTAATCAAACAAACGGCTTAAGAAAAAGATAAGAAGCATTTTATACACCTGATCTATAAGAATAAAAAAGTTAAAATTAATAACTTATTTCAGAAATTATTATTAAGTATTCAGATAACTTATTTAATTTACATGAATAGCAGATTCGCGAGAGGACCCGTATAACCAGCAGTATGAAGTGCTTCCAGCAGAATGCTTTGAGGATTGTTATGCATTTCCTCAATCTCTTCCTTTACCTTCATTATCTGGAGGTAGACAAGAAACGTCAAAACCAAGAAAATACAAAAGGGAATACCTGGTCCTTCACTTCCCAGTCGTAGAAAGTTGCACTGCGGACGCTATCAACAAGCAGTTCCACCGTCTACGGCATGAACGTTCTACTAACATCACCAGTGTATGCCATCTGCTCCCTGGTTGCAGATGCCGTGATATTTGCTCCAAATGCTTCCACCAGCCCGAAATGCGAGCGGTTGCATGTACTTTTGAACGCCATGTGCTCTAGCCAGAGTTGGAAGGATCCTCATGAATACTCCCATTCAGAGTGATGATATCTGAGTACTGAGGAACGAAGGCTGGAGGTGGCAAAAGTATGAAGTTCTTCAAGCCTTCTCTGTAGCAAGCATCATGTTGACGTAGGAATTCCGCAGCCACATCCTTGATCAGACTCTACATACCGTCCTTCATAGCTTTTTTAACTCTCTAGCTTTCTTGCACCTCGAGTCAAACCAGCCTGCAGCCATCACCTTGATATTCTTCACCTCCGAAGGAGCTGCCACAATTTTCACCTTCTATCAGCATGACTCTGGCTATGCATCTAGCACGTCTAACCTTCCATTTGAAGAGCTGAGCCAAGATCCCAAGAACTCATACATCAACGGAGGATATGGACAATGAAGCTGGATCACCATGCATACCGGGAGCACAAAGTCCTTGGTATTCCTTGTGCAATTTTTTGAATAGTAAAAAAGAAAAAAACAAAGAAAAAAGAATACGCACCTTCTGTTGGCCGCTCTTGGCACCTTAAAGTCATTGAAATTCTCCTCAATGGTGCGCAGATTGTATTGCGTTTGATTTCTCCATGGCACAAAGATCGCTCCCAAGCCCTAGTTGCTAAAATCCTCACCTCCTGGCTGAATCCCACATTTTCCCCGGAACGAGCGCCTGCACAGTAAGAAAACCAGGCATTCTCAGTACAATGCTCCAGCACCAAGGCTTTACATTCTCCAAACAAAAGAAAATTCTACCGAACATGGCGGAGATTGAATTACCGTGAAGAGCTCCTCTCGACAAGCGCTCCACTCCAGATCTGAAGCCGTAGCCACAAACCCTAGCGAAAGCGGATGTAGCAACACACACAACAAAACAAAAACAAGACCCAGTACCAACCGTTGGATCAGCATCATATTCCGTTACTGTTTTCTTAATTTTTAGCTTTTCATTTTCTTACAAACTAATTTGGTTGTTAAACACAGGTTTCCATCTGGTTGACGACTTGGCATGAGCAACATGTTCCTACTTGTGAACTGGTGGACAAGTCATGTTCTCGCCACGATTATGAATGCATCCGACGGCCAAGATTTGACACCCCTCTTGTTTCAACATTCTGATCGTTGAACCTGGAAAACAATGTTCCATATCACAAAGAAAAAATGTCTTCTCAGTTTCTAAACTCAAAAATTGGGACTTTTGAAGCTTAAGGTGAAGTGAGAATGCACACCAATTTTATTGAACGTTGAAACGTTTAATAAGCTAGTGATAAACACTGCTGTGGTCACTAGGAATAGCTATCATGACGTCGTCTTCGAGTTCCTGCGCTGTTATGTGAGCCCGTTCATCATCCTCTTTCTGTGGCAAGTTATCTCTTGAGACACAAGTTTGCTTCTCCTCTCGAGTTGAAGCAAAGGAGGAAGTATATTGCATCTCCTGCCTCATCGAGCCATCGGAACTACTGGTTTTCAAGTGTACTCGTCTACATTCATTGCTAGCTTTCGATTGATGTCTCTACATCAAAGATCAAAGGTGATTTACAAACACAACATATTCTGAGTACCTCAAAGTCTAGAAAAGCGTACTTAGAGTTTCCAATACCGTACACTCTAAAGTCTTACTTACAGTGTTGATGACTTAAAAACTTCACTGTTTTGGTTGAAGCATTGAGGTTGACGTTAGGAAACACCGTAGGTCTTCATTAGCTGATGACTAATTAGGGTTCCTTGGAACACATAGCAAGATCGTGAAGGTAGAGAGACTTTGTACGTGATCATGAAGGTAGAGAGACTTTTGTAGAGTCTAATGAGAGGATGCCATCAATCCACACATTCCTGGATCCGACACCATCCGCGACCGTCCGCGAGCCAACGTGATCCTTCTCACCGGTTCTCCAACAGTTGTGAATCCCAATCCCGTGCATGATCACGTTCCGGACGTACATGATGGTGTAGGCGATCCGGACGGCATGCCCTCTCCCGTCAATGATCTTGTGGCTGAGCTCCTCCCTGAAAGAGATGGTCATGTCCCGAGCGAAGATGATCCCACCGTAGCGGAGAGTCCATGGCGGAGATTAACAGGGGATGGTGCAGAAGGCCTCCAATGGTGTTCTTCCCAAATCCGATTAGTTGCTTCTGGTGGGAGTGCCAGTGTGGGTCACAGCGCCAGCACTCGTCGATTGGATTCCCGGTTGGTCTGCAAGGCCATGCTCCTTCCACAGAGCTCACTGGATCCGGCTGATGTTCCTACAAAATTTGAGAAGTTTGAGATGGAAATTTCCATTGGAGAAATTCAAAATCTGAAGTCGCACTCAACAGTCAACCATGGTCAAACTCGGTTCAAGTGACTTTTGTTTGATGGAGACAGGAAACAGACACACACAAACTTCCAAGACATTTACATCCTTCAAACCAAAAAAGAAAAGAAAAAAACAACAATGCACAACTCCAGTCTCACCTCCTCTCTTCATCAAACTCCAGAGCTCGGTCTTCTCCTCCAGTGTCAACTCCTACTCCCATGCTGTCCGAATGGGTGAAGTTCAAGGCAAGTGCAGCCGAGCCGTTGCAAGCTTCGACTAGTCCTTCGTAGAGTTCCAAACTTTCTTTGGCAGAGTTCACAAACTGAAGTAAACGCTCCAGAGAGTGTCAAACAACTGTTGAACAACGCTCGTGAGAATGTTTGGGCCGAAAACGATGAAGACTGCTTTGAACAATAGGAGATTCTAGCGATGGTGGAGGTTTCCATGCTTGCAAAATTATGGAACGGATTAGGCTCACTCGCAATCTTCGCCATAGACGATAACAATGAATAAAAACACACCACTTGAAATCAACAGCTACTTACCAGATGGCTGAACATGAGGTTCAAGTGATTGAGGAAAATAATCGATATATCGGCAGCTAATGACCAGAAGAAGCTCGCCAACTCAAGCAATCTTCCTGCCCACCTCCATACTGACCACGACTTTCTAAATCCTCCCAGGATGCTCCGCTGGGACAAATCCCATGCGTCGGTTCGAGCACGCACCAAACGAATAGCCTAGCCAAACCAACCGCTCCTGGAGAACTCTTAGCGCCGGTTATCTTCTGAAGATGCTCAAGAGCGGCATCCCCAAACAAAGCAACCTGAATCCCTTCCGTCCGAGTCCAGCACTTTCTGCTGAAAAACGTCGAGCACTGAACAATCGTCTAATCGCTATCAGCAGCAAGTCCGTGCAGAAACCCAGAGATCCACCTGAGCAGCCCGGCATCTCCCACCACTGACTGAACGAATGGAGAAGTCACTCAACTCATGCTTTCCGGAAACGTTCCGCTTCATCGGGTGCTTCACCAGCTTCCGCAACGCATCGATCGTAAAGTCGAACTTGGAAGCCACCTGTTTCGCCAGGAGCTTCCCGGAAACCACAACCGACATGAGACGGAGAGCGCTGCGCTGCCGATGAAAGGTGCCAGTAGACATCCCCAGCTTGTTCTGCACGATCCAGAGAGCAAACTTGTCCAGCCGCAGCTGCACCGCCAACTTCTTCGAGTAATCTGAACCGTGGCCTTTACCAACAACCGGGTTCGACCAGCAGGAAGAGCATGGTGACGCGGTCTAGGCTTTGGGACTGGCGCTCCAGGCATTGCAGAGACTTCGGGGTCAGGAATTTGTCACCTGAATCGTTCTAGCATCTTCCGCATTCGACAGCAGTTGCTCCTAGGATTTCAAGGATAGTCTTCCTGATGACGAGGCCCCCAGATAGTGTTAGCCGCTACCATTACCTTGTTCTGATGTTCTTTGATCTTCTCTTCTCTTCTTCCTCTTCTTCTTCTTCCTCCAGCATGAGCCCGTCGCCCGCCTTCCTCTCGGTTCCCTAAACAAACCCCTAAACCCTGAACCAGTGATTAAAATGTTGAACAATGAAAACGTTTTGTTTTTCTGATCAAGTTTATATACAAGTCAAAATCGTAAAAGTCCTAAACACCTAACCGATTGAACGGATATGGTCAGCTCGATTGTTGAGAGATATCCATTGTTAATTAACGTGCAGCAACATGCGGCTGAAAACAGAAAAAAAACATTTAACAAAAGATAGTAGGAATTTAACTGCACTCACGGACCTCAGTTGGGTGGCACGGTAGATGCAACCCAGCAAGCCCATTTTTTGCTGCTGGCGATGCCGTTTTCGTCAAAACCAAGCAGGCCCTCCATCTTCTTCACACTTTTGAAATTTCCAGCCAACCTGGCATATGCTCGGGTGCTCATCAATCGAACGTATTCACTGCAGCCGGTACCGTGCCGATATGCACTCGTACAGATGGTGTAGAGAATTTCCAGAGCACGCTGAAAATCTTCAGGCACCGAAACCTCCTCCTAATACATAACAATAATCAGTACAAACACATAAAAACTCACACATTAGTTTTACCTCGAGTTTGCGTACCACTGAGCCAGCTTTGGAACCAGCCTCCGGGCCTTAGCCAGCATTGTGTCCACGTCCCCATCACGTTCCAGCGCCCGTTTCCCATCTGTAGTACGCACCGCTTAACATCATGAAGAAACGTCCACGGGTGGAGGCCTGAACTGTGAAGCGCCAAGAGCTTTCTCAATGATCTCTTCCAAGCTGAAGATAGCTCTGTGATACGCATCAAACCACCTGTAAATTTAAATCGATATCCAGTGTGAAACAAAAAAAAAGCAAAATAGAGACTCGACTAGCTACCTCTGAATGCGATAAACGTCGTCCAGCAGGCACTCCACTTCCTCATCGAGCTCTGGTCCGTGTTCAACAACCGACAAATGGGCCAGGTGACGAATATATTGTTCCATGAACGTGAGACGGGGCAAGAAACTGTAGGACGCATCCCGAAACGGCATCTTGATCACTCTAAAGCTTGGCTTCGTTAAGTAGCATTGTGGCTGCTCTTCCGGCCGAGCTTCAGCGATGACGTTGATAGCCAGATTTTTTCTTGAAGTATGAACAAGCACGTCCACGTTACGCTCACTCACCAGCTCCTTACACAAGCTCCAAGCCTGATCGCTTGATGGTGCTCCGGGTGGCAGCTTGAAGAAACAAATTTCAGTCAATCTTCCACCGTGACTTGCTACTTACATGGTTGTTCTCGATGGTGTAAATCTGGGCCCTCCTGGGATGCAGAGCAAATGATGGAATCATCCATATTCTCACCCAGGGCTACAAGCCTGTTCAGAGGCAGTCCGGCTGAAAAAATGCACGCTCAATAGTTGCATTTTACGCAACAAAATATAAAACTTACCTAGAAGAATCCCGACGTCCTGCTCCATCACAAGGGACTGGAACAAGTGATCACCGGCTTTGATTCTCAGGGTGCTCCTTGCTCCGGTGATTAGCATCACAGAGTGTGCCAGATCCAGAATTGTCCCAGCCGATGGAACAGGAAATCGCAGCTCCCGACTCCGGTACGTGATTGAGAGCTCCGTGGCCTTCATCTTCACCTTCGACCCTAAACCCTGAGCCCTAATTTCCTCCTTTATTTACGGATCTTTTGCTTTAGATTTTTAGGGGTAGGGCTGCAAGCGGTGATGGAGCTGAACGAGAGCGAGAGGCTGTTTGCGGAGGCTATGGCGCGGGATCCTGGATACAGGGAATATCTGCCCTCTCCTCCTCGGTTCCAGGATGGATTCCCCGCGTGGTCTTCCAAGAAGCCCCTGTTTGTCATCGAGCGCTCGCTTGAGGACATGAAGGCGCGGCGAGAGAGGAGCAAGCAGAGGGAACAGCGGCGCAAGCAGCAAGCAGAGGAGGCTGCCAAAGAACTAGCAAACGTGGTATTGGACAAGTGAATCATCACTTCTACTATCGTGTAATTTCAATCTCATGAATATAAAAAATCACATTTCTCGCAACAGACCACTTGTTCAACATTGAAACATTCACTATGGGCTGTTGACATACCAAACTGCATACAAACTGATTTTATTTTATTTTATTTTTTCCAGGTCCACTGGAGTGTGTATGCTTTGATGACACCCAGGTACGTTCTAGCAGTCTCCTATCTCATATACGTGAACAGCCAAAGAGCAAGCTCGGCCTCTCCATGCGAGAGTAACGTGTTCCACGTAACCGAGTCTCGGCATTTCAGCTCATCGAACACTTTCCGCGCGTCCCAGAGGCTTCGCAAACATGTCAATAGCGGCAGTCGATACAAACACCTCGGCTCCGTACCCGGCCTTCACCGCCTCCAAGTATATCTCACCACCAACTATAAGAACCTCCGCCTGCTCCTCCTCTCTCCGAAGCCAAGCTGGTGCATGCGTTGAGCACAGCAACGTAGACTCGGCGTCCGGTAACAGACCAGCCGACTCCAAAGCATGAAAGAGCTCTACAGCTTGGCTGCTCCTTTCCGCCTCAGTGTATCCTTGCATCATGATAGTATACTAGACCACAGTTGGATACAAAAGCGGTTTAAAGACTCCGAGAGCCTCTTCCATGCTTCTGCACCTGGAGTACATGTCAGCAAGCCGTTTCCTACAAATATATCGGTTGCTAGTCCGGACTTCACCGCCAGCATATGTATCTTCTCCAAACACTTCAACTTCACAGCCGCTCCATCTTCTTTTTCTCCATCAGCGCTACTTTGCCAATGGTGGGTATATTATGTATATCCAATGCATTCTGTTTTTAATTTTATTTTTCTTGTTTCTTTTGAGGTTTCAAGTCGAAGAGATGTTTTAATGTCTGAAGAAGATCCGGATAGTTTACCAGATGATCTCCCTAGCTTCATTTCACGGCTTAACAGGTCACTCACTTCCTCTTTAAATCATTAATATTTAAATCTATTATATTAGCTTTAAATAAATTTTAGCATTTGCTCTTACTTAGTATTCTCAAACTTAAGCAAATAAGTAATATAAGAAAGAAAGACTTTCCTCTTTTACTTCTCTTATGGCGCCTGCACATATGTCTTCAGCCTAAAGCAACAACAACAACAAAAGCACACTACTTATCTGCTGTTCTTCTCTCTCTGTCTCTCTCTCTACCTGGTTTATTAAACCAGTTGGAAACTTCCAAATTCCTTGACCCTTTAAGGCCCCAGTCTTTTCTGAACAGCAATAATTATATAACTGTATAGAGACATTCATTTGCTATATTTAAAATGTAAATACCTGATTCTTATCATTGAGCACAAAGGCACCTATTCCCACTTGGTGGAAGCATTAGCAGGAAGTGTACATGGTGTATCAGCTAACCAATGTGTTAGCATAACATAGTTTGGTTCCGCACGATGGTATCTAAATCCTTCCTGTAATAAACACACAAAACACAGTTTATGTCTCTGTGTGTATATTGATAAGTCAATCGAATGTCGTATAATCACCTCAACAGCAGCTGGAACTAAAATAGCTTTCTCAGTAGGCAGCTTTAGCCATACTCCTTTCTTCTTCTAATGAATAACATAAATAATCATTTAGTTACGATGGCTGTGTGTTGTGTGTGTGTTGGTGTGTGTGAGTGAGAGAGAGAGAGAGAGAGATTCCTGAAATGTATGTGGAAGTGTATGCAGAGGTTCGTGGGTCGGCATACTTGCATGCACATATGGAACAATGTGTGTGTGTGTGTGTTAAAATAAGGCAACTGTATAATGAAGATTAAGGATTCAACATCTAGTTCTATAGTACTCGTTCATAGATTGATACAGCGTTTGTAGAAATATTGGGATTCAGACAAGGACATCGGGTAGCATTTGAAAAGTCGGATTTATTTTTTGTATGTGTTTTGAGGCCATGAGATCACTATACAAGTCTCAGAGATTGAAGCTGCTAAGGTAAAACGTATTTGTATTATTAAAACATGATGTTTATTTTGTTAAAAAGAAATCCCAGCTTTTAAATTATTTTTAAAACAATTTATTTATTAATATTTAAGTGAATAAGCACATTGATTTAGATAATCATTATTTATTACAGTGGATGTCTTTGGAGGAGTTTTATGCACAGGAGTTTGTCCAAACCAGGAGCACGATGAAGAAAATAGTGAACGTGTGCATAGCTAGCTCGCAAGGATGCTATCAAGGATTCGCACCCTGCGAAATGGACACTGGATTTCAACGCAAGGCGTCTCATTTCTATTACAACATTGCTCAGCTGGAGAACACCCCCAGGCTTTAAATACGTTTACGTATATTATTCTTCTAATAATATACTTACTAGTACCGCATATATCTCTCTCTCACACACACACGCGCACGCACACACACACCACAGGGGAATATTAAGTTTTTAGCTATTAACGAACGTGATTAGTAAGGCTTCTGGCCTATGTAGTTGCCTGGAGGAGCATAGTTGCAACAAGCAAGATAAGCATTCACACCGTTGCATTTGATGAAGCAGCATCCTAATCTCTTCGAGTTTCTCCAGACAACCTGTGTATAATGTCCACAAACCTTGCCTGCAGCACACGTATTAGTGGTATAGTCATAGTACCGCTTCTCGCAACCCACGACGTGACTGCATCACTTGGACTTGGCGCAGGAAAACCTCCGCTACCCCACCACTTCCACAGGTTTTCACCATTTTCCCGCCAGGATTCGAATGTATTAAACTGCAGTTTTCTCTCATCGCGAAGAACAGTACACATGAGCGTGCATATTCCTCAGCCGTGGTATCCACACAAGTGCCTACGTTTAAGGCAGCTCTTGCTTCATTATGTGGGTTTAGAAATCAGACTCGTACTGGCTTGCTACTAAGACAACGTTCGCTAGGAAGAAAGAAATGTACGTCACGACAGACTGCTAATTAAAGAATGAAAACTCTCACTGCTTTTGAGGTATTCGGATGCAAGTTGGATAGGAATATCTTGACAAAGTGTACAACCTCGATACAGCTGAACCTACGACTTTGAAATAACTTAAGTTCTAATGGATACGAATGGAGTTACATTTGTCAAACCATAGCATCATTGTAGGTGAGCTACATTTGACCTCTGAGAGAGAGAAGAGAGAATGATACTTCTATGGAACAATCTTGAAGAGGAAATGAGGAAAAACAAAGACACGTTCCTATCGAGAAACTGAAACATTCTTCTTCATTTCTACTTGTCTGTGGTATACGTCGCATGCCTTGTCAAACTCAGGTGGAAGTTCCTCCCCAGACTCGTTGCAGTGAACACGACTGTACTGCTGTCCCGTGGTTGAGAAAAGCTCTCAGGGACGTGATCCATGTGTTCAAGAAGTATGGTGAGCGAACTCTGCTAGCTTCCGATTCTGTAGGTGTCCAAACTTGGATATGCAGTGTTGGGATACAGAATATTCTTAGATACATAGCAACTAATAAATAAGATTAAGGCCACACATTACATTACATTAGATGTTATTAGTTTAATGTTATTATCTAGTTAATGTCATTGATCTTCACATCAGCATTAATTAATCACAACATTAGAGAATTTTAGTTAATGTAACCTAACTTAATTTAATGTAATGTAAATGACTTCACACCGTATTATTACATTAAAGTTATTAACATATATATGTTTTCACATATGTTTTACAAACTTTATTCGAGGAGTTTTTCACGTACAATATCTCCTCGTTCATTCTATTCTACTCTTCTTTAACGAGTTTCAGCTTTCAACAAATCTAACTCGCGGAGTTATCAACATTTGCATCGTCAATATCAATGAGATAACATAGCAGGCATAGACATATTAGGAATAACGTCAGGTTGCATTCGGATCTTTGAGCCAAGTATTTGGATCTTTCCTACACAAAAACCAGTTAGAATTCACCGAAATGCTTTTTTCATATCTTTTAAAGTCCAAAAACTACACTCCACAATCTAATGAGCTTTCAAAAGCTCGTTGTTAAAGAACTTCTTGAGGACTAAAAGGTTTGCTGACCGTCGAAAAAGCACCATAATCGCCGGGTTGCAAGGGTAGCCTTTGTCTCCGAGAAGATATGTGTTATAGTTTTACTATGACTCGACCCTTTACTTTGGGGTTTGACTGTTGTTACCTACCGAGTTGTGTGGCGAACCCTAGTTGTAGTGAGAAACAGCCCCGCTTAGTGCACTTAGGTGTTTAGGGGTAGTCCGGCCGGCTGTCACTAGGTACCTCGAGAAACTCTAGGCGAAGGTAGTACTTACCCTCTAGAAAACTCTCCCCCAGTTTGACGTAGGTTTTCCGTTAAATATAGCTTGTCAAAAAGGGTTAGGGACACCCCTAGGGTTGACCTAACCCTAGGGTTGCCCTAACCCCACGCCCTAATACCCCCCCTAGGGGTTAGGTTTAGGGTTAGGTTAGGACAACCATTTTCTCTAAGGGCTGGCATTTTGTGCCAGCCCACTTACTCATTTAGGTAAACAGGGGGGGGGGGTCCGTCACATAAATAAGGTAGAGTATATGTAGTGAGGCTTCCTGGGTTCAAAAGAGAGCTCGTTAACCTCCTACCGGTGCAAGCTAAGCTTGTGTCGTCAAGGTGCAACCCTCTGTTGTGCCGCCCAAACTTCCACACGACAGGGGTACAACCCACCCTAGGGTTAGACTATCCTTATCGTTGGCAGGATCTTGCCTTTGAGACAGGGCACGTCACTTCCAAGGAGTTAGCAGATTCCTTGGTCCGAAAACCTGCTCGCAAGCTCAAAGGTATTGCCCGAGTTCACGTTCCGCAGAACTAGTGGTTGAGGCCTTGCTCCGGCCGCCTCAACCACGCCAAGCTAGGAACACACCTATAACTCGGCTAGTCCGTGCATCCTGATTCACAAGGTGAGTCTCGTTCGTGGACTTGTCAGTTAGGGTTTAGTTCCTAAGGCTTGGGTTCCTAATACGGGTTACTTTACCAGATTCCGTGGGGTTTCCAGAGAGGGGATTCCAGGGTTGGCACCTGGCAAGCCGCCTTTGTGGCACCAGGTAAAAACTCTGACAATTGGTATCGGAGCAAGTTCTCTGCGGTCAGTAGGACTACCTTAAGTCATAGAGTGTTTCAATGTTTAGATAACTCTAAATTCTTGATCTACTCTATCGCTTTGGTTAACATGTCTGTATTCTGCGCAGAGAGTTTGATCCTGTGAGTTGTCAAACTTCGGAGAACACTTGCTCAGTGAGTCGGCGTGAGATTCTAGGTATGTCCGAAAGTCTTATGCTAGTTTAAGCTGATGTGTGTGGGTGTACAACCTGTGCAGGGTGTTTCCAATTACATTGGGAATATTCCAAGCATATTCTCCGAGTGTTGAAACTAGGGTTCAATACGATGAGCAAAAGAAAGCAACCAGAGCCTGAGGCAGAGAGGGCTGTCGCAGAGGCTCAAAATGAGGAGATGGATGAAGCTGATCCAGGTCGACCCCCTAGGGCTAGGCAGCGACCTGGTTGGCGTGAAATAATGATGGATGCCCTAAACGAACTTCGAGGGGATGTCTTGGGATTGAATGACAGAATCGATAATGTTGCCGTTCGGATTCCAACGAATACGGCAGTGCCAGACGTTCCGCAACCAGACACACGGAAAAAGAAAAAGAAGCATGACTCAGAGTCAGGTTCCTCTGAATCAGATTCTTCGACGGAAGTAGTTGGTGGAGGTCCCAGTAAATTCAAACCGGTAAAGCCTTCGAATTTCATGGGTTCAAAGGATTACAAGGTTTTGGATGACTGGTTGTATGATATGGAAAGCTATTTCGAGGCTGCTTCCGTGAGAAAGACAGAAAAGGTTGCATGTGCTAAGCAGTTTCTTAAAGAAGAAGCTAAGACTTGGTGGCGAATTGTTGAAGGTGAACGTGGATACCGAAACAGCTGGAAGCACATGAAAAAGGAGATCAAAAAGCAGTATATGCCGGATGATCTCGGTTTGCGATTGCGTGCTGACCTGGCACTTTGTCAACAGGGAGTTCGGGGAAGTCCTATGGACCACGTTTATCGATTCGAAAGTGTACGGCGATTGGTGCCAAATATGAGCGATGATGAAGCTCGAAGTTGCTTCATGGCTAGCTTGAATGAGAAAACGCGAAGGGAGATCTTAAGGTACAAGCCCACAAGCTATCGGGAATGTCAAGAGGCAGCTCAAAAGGTTGCTTATGGCATGTCGTTAGAAGACTTGTACAAAGGGGAGGAAAACCAAGGAGGTTTCCTCCAAAGTCTGGGTTCAGAAGGTTTGATAGGCGACCAGATCAATCGCCATCAATTCGAAGTGCAAGTCCCTTTGTTGGCAGTTCCAAGTTTTCGGACACATCAAGACCCACCGGATTTCGGAAACCATTGGCGTTACCACCTCCTCAGCAGACCAAAGGATCGGCTCCAAAGTCTGCTCCCCCGCGTTCCGCAGGCGGGGTCGTGAAATGTTATAATTGTAACAAGCCTGGTCATTTTGCTAAAGAGTGTCCGGCACCCTCACAACAATCAGGACATTTCAAGGCGATGGTAGAAGAGGAAGTTGCTGAACCAGAAACGCTTGAAGATCCGGAAGATGAGTCAGAAGAGGTAATGTTGTGCCAGACACAACCTGCCTTATTCGCTATTCAAGACAAAACTGACCCTTTGCTATATTTGACAGGAAGGATACGAGGGGACCGAGTCCGAATGATGATCGATACTGGAGCAACATACAACTTCATATCGACTAGTCTAGCTCGTCGATTGAATTTGGATGTAATAAAAGATGTGTGAAATAAAGATCAATTTTGGCAAAGGTTCTCAAAATACTAATAATATAGCAAGGGCAGTTCCTGTCCAAATCAAAGATTGGAAGGCTAAGCTAGACTTAGTTGTCTTGAATATGACGGGGTTTGACTTTGTTCTGGGTATGGAATGGTTCCATAAACATGTAATCGAAATGAGGGGTTCCGGAGATAATCGAATCACGCTTGCAGCAGATAAAGAAGCCATTAGAAAAACGACGCTCAGAATGGAAACGCTAACTGATAGGGATTGGAATCCTATGTTCCTTACCTTGACTCAGTTGCGTAAAGCAGTTAGACATCGGGAACGTGTGTTTCTTGCAATGGTTTTGGATACTGGTGAAGTCAAAATAGGAGATGGTCAAGAACATGTTCCCGAACCTATTTTGGAAGTCTTGAACATGTTTAGGGATGTGTTACCGGAAGATTTGCCGCCTGAGTTACCTCCACGTCGAGCTGTGGACCACAGAATAGAGGTTTTGCCGGGTTCGTCTCCACCGGCAAGAGCCCCATATCGGTTAAATCCTCAAGAGTTGATTGAATTGAAGAGACAGCTGACGGAATTGGTTGGTCGAGGACACATTCGACCTAGTCGATCACCATATGGTGCACCGATCTTGTTTGTAATGAAAAAGGATGGTACGATGCGAATGTGTGTGGACTATCGAGCACTGAACGCGATAACTATCAAAAACAAGTATCCTCTTCCGCGAGTGGACGACTTGTTTGATAGACTATCAAAAGCAAAGTACTTTTCAAGAATAGACTTGAGGTCTGGGTACCATCAGATTCGGGTAGCAGAGAATGACATTGAGAAGACCGCTTTTCGAACGCGTTATGGATCATTTGAGTTTCTAGTCTTGCCATTCGGGTTGTGCAATGCTCCAGCAACTTTTTGCACAATGATGGATGATGTGTTTAGAGACTATCTAGACGAGTTCGTGGTGGTGTATATTGATGACATTCTGGTTTTCAGTTCGACAATTGAAGAACATGTGGAACACTTAGAAAAAGTGTTTCAGAGGTTGAGAGAGAACCAGTTGTATGCTAAAGAAAGCAAGTGCGCATTTGGTCAAACCAAGATAGATTTCTTGGGACACTTGATCTCAGGTGGGGAGGTTGCCATGGACCCAAAGAAAATTCAAGCTATTACTGAGTGGATGACCTTAAAAGACGTGCATGAAGTTTAGATCATTTCTTGGTTTGAACAGGGTATTACCGAAGATTCATAAAGGGTTACTCAGAAATAGCGGCCCCATTGACAGATCTTACGAAGAACATTCCATGGCATTGGACTCCAGAGTGCCAACGTGCATTCGTCAAACTCAAAGAGGCTATCTCTTCTGAGCCAGTTTTGCAGTTGCCCATCTTTGAAGATCCCTTTGAAGTAGAATGTGACGCTTCCGACTTTGCAATTGGTGGTGTATTGCAACAAAAAGGACATCCAGTGTCCTTCTTCTCGAAGAAGTTAGATGCCGCGCAAACTCGATGGCCTACCCACGAAAAGGAGATGTATGCTATTGTTGCTTCCTTGGAGTATTGGCGTCATTATCTTCCAAGTCATGGCACTGTGGTTTGGACAGATAGTGTAACTCTAAGATATTTTGAAACGCAGCCGAAGCTATCACCAAAGTATGCTAGATGGCAGCAGAAGTTGGCACGATTTCAGCCTGAAATCAGACATAAGGCGGGAAAGGACAATGTGGTAGCTGATGCACTCAGTAGAAAGGGTCATCTTCGTATTATGTCAGCACCCGTGTCAACTTTGGTGGATGAATTTGTGACGGCGTATCCTCAGGACAAGTTTGCCAAGGAAGCTTTGAGCCTGGTGGCAAAGAGGAAACAAGTTCATCAATTACGAAGAGATGGTAATATTCCAGCAGGAATAGAAAGTCGAATGGATGCACTCAAACAGGCCCATTTTGCAGTACGAGATGGAGTTCTTTATTATAAAGAAAAGAGACTCTATGTTCCAGAAGGGACATGGAGGGAGAGGCTATTAAGAGAGCATCACGACGTTCCTTTGGCAGGGCATGGTGGAAGGCACAAGACGTTGGCTTTGTTGAAACAGGGATTCTATTGGCCGGGTATGATAGACGATGTTGCCAAGTATGTCAAGACATGCCCCACATGTCAACAAGTGAAAAGTCGTTCGCAAAAACGAGCTGGGAAGTTACAATGTATACCGATTCCAGAGCGGCCATTTCAAAGTGTTACTTTGGACTTTATCATGGGATTGCCAAAATCTTGTGGTTTCAATGCTCTTATGGTGGTGGTCGATCGATTTTCAAAGGTTGCTCATTTCATTCCAACTGTAGAGACAGTGAATGCAAAACAAGCAGCAAAGTTGTTCTTCCACGAAGTCGTAAGAGTGCGAGGGCTACCGGAAACGATGATCTCAGACGGGATCCTCGATTTACTGGCAAGTTTTGGGGAACGTTGTTCAAGCAATTTGGGACGATGCTGAGGTTTAGTACGGCTTATCATCCACAAACGGATGGTCAGACGGAGAGGGTAAACCGACAAGTCGAGGACTATCTCAGATGCTATGTTCAAGGTGATCAACTTGATTGGGCTGAACACTTAGATATGGCTGAGATATGTTACAATAACTCGATGCACACTGCAATCGGATGTAGCCCGATGGAAGTGTTAACTGGGAATAAGGGTGGTATTCCTCAGAGTATGGTGTTACCGAAAGACGATAGCAATCGAGTTCCATCTGTAGCAGAGTTCACGGGACAATTGTATCGAACATGGGAAGCTGCTCGTCAAGCGATGGCTGCAGCTCAGGAAAGGTATCGTCAGCAGTACGATAAACATCGGCGGGATGTAGAGTATCAGGTTGGGGATATGGTATTGTTGAGTACCAAAAACCTGAAGGTTCCAACGACTCTTTCGAGGAAATTTCTATCGCACTACATAGGTCCATACAAGGTGGTGAAGCAAGTAGGGAAAGTGGCTTATGAGTTAGATCTTCCTCCGGAGTTGGGAACAATACACAATGTGTTTCATGTCAATTTACTCGAGCCATTCCACAAAGATGAGAAACATCCGCAGAGATATGAAAGCTTACGTCCGCTTCCTGAGCTGGTCGGCGATATGAAGGAGTTCGAAGTTGAGTCGATATTAGATGCAAAGGATATTAAACGCCAGGGACGCGAAACGTAAACGAGAATATCTTGTCAAGTGGAAGGGTTACCCGGCATGCGAGTCGACATGGGAACCATTGGATAATCTACAGAACGCGATGGAGATAGTGAAGGAGTTTGAGGCAAGGTCTCAAACTGTTAGTAATGATGATAAGGAATAAAGCAAGTCTTTATTTCTTATTAACCAAGGGGCCGGCAACAACACTAACTAGAGGCCTCCTATATAAATTCTAGTTAAATAAAGAAATTAACCAGTGTTGTGTGCGTCGGGTGACAGACTTTGCAGACGTGCAAAAGGTCTCCAAATGACTTCATGTCGCAGGTGGTGCCTCCGGCAGCTGGGTTTACGACTCAGTGAACGACGGTTCTGAAGTACTTGGTTTCGCGTAATGCAAGGGGGGTAATAAAACTTATGTGAACTTTTGGCTGACTCCACATAGAGTGATATGTTAGTTTTGGTTAATTTTTCTAACATTATCTAGTCTTGGAGTTGACGTCAACGAGGACGTTGACATTTTCAAAGGCGGGGAGTGTGTCATAGTTTTTACTATGACTCGACCCTTTACTTTGGGGTTTGACTGTTGTTACCTACCGAGTTGTGTGGCGAACCCTAGTTGTAGTGAGAAACAGCCCGCTTAGTGCACTTAGGTGTTTAGGGGTAGTCCGGCCGGCTGTCACTAGGTACCTCGAGAAACTCTAGGCGAAGGTAGTACTTACCCTCTAGAAAACTCTCCCCCAGTTTGACGTAGGTTTTCCGTTAAATATAGCTTGTCAAAAAGGGTTAGGGACACCCCTAGGGTTGACCTAACCCTAGGGTTGCCCTAACCCCACGCCCTAATACCCCCCCCTAGGGGTTAGGTTTAGGGTTAGGTTAGGACAACCATTTTCTCTAAGGGCTGGCATTTTGTGCCAGCCCACTTACTCATTTAGGTAAACAGGGGGGGGGGGGTCCGTCACATAAATAAGGTAGAGTGTATGTAGTGAGGCTTCCTGGGTTCAAAAGAGAGCTCGTTAACCTCCTACCGGTGCAAGCTAAGCTTGTGTCGTCAAGGTGCAACCCTCTGTTGTGCCGCCCAAACTTCCACACGACAGGGGTACAACCCACCCTAGGGTTAGACTATCCTTATCGTTGGCAGGATCTTGCCTTTGAGACAAGGGCACGTCACTTCCAAGGAGTTAGCCAGATTCCTTGGTCCGAAAACCTGCTCGCAAGCTCAAAGGTATTGCCCGAGTTCACGTTCCGCAGAACTAGTGGTTGAGGCCTTGCTCCGGCCGCCTCAACCACGCCAAGCTAGGAACAACACCTATAACTCGGCCAGTCCGTGCATCCTGATTCACAAGGTGAGTCTCGTTTGGACTTGGTCAGTTAGGGTTTAAGTTCCTAAGGGTTGGGTTCCTAATACGGGTTACTTTACCAGATTCCGTGGGGTTTCCAGAGAGGGGATTCCAGGGTTGGCACCTGGCAAGCCGCCTTTGTGGCACCAAGTAAAAACTCTGACAATATGACTTCAAGCTGTATCTGGGAAGCTCAAGAATAGGCCGCTGAAGTATCTCCTTTGATGCTACATGTTGGTAAAAACCCAAGTTCCTCCAAACTCGAGCGTCATGAACAGATCCTGGCCAACGGACTCTATAGCTTTTGCTCTGATCAAATCCATAACTTCATCATGGCTCTAGTTGGCCTGCCTATCTCGAGCGTTTTTGCCAGCTACTCTGAAACCCAGTTGAGAAGCTGAAGAGTTAAGAAGCTGAAGAGCGAATGCACTCCTCTGCAGTGGTGATTACAATCTCGTATGTTAGCTGTTCCTTTAAAAACAAAATGCATCTATATGCTCAACTATCTACAATATGGGAGGAGCTTACCTTGTAGTCGCTTCTTGCCATTTCCATGCCCTAATGTAAACCCTAAGGCCTTGGCATTAAGTTGAAATTAAGTTAATGCCAAATTTTACAAAGAAAACATTAGCTAGACATTATCTTCTAATTTAATTTTTTACTGGTGTGAATAGATTTGCATTAACAAATGACATTACATTATTTTTTAAAAATTTAATATAATGTTCAGGCCAATGTGAACAATTGCATTAAATTTAGTTAATGTTCACAAGTTAATGTGTAAGTGCCATAATAATTTCAACACGATATCGAGCATAATGCATGTCTTATATGTATTATTTCAGCATCTTAGGAACATATGTATTAATTAAATCTTCTTTATGAAAAAAACACAAAGAAATAAATTTCTTGAAAATATTAATTAAAATTAACATTAAAATCCAATATATCAAAACAGTGTAAAACCCAACATGTAGTCTGGCAAATACATAGGTTTACATGGAATATTCTTAGTATGTACTAGAATATCAGGGAAGATTCTAGAATAAATCCGGATTTTCCACGAGCGAACCTCACCCTATTCTCATCGTTAGTACATTCGACTACCATTGGATCTTTAAACAGTGGTCCAGTGGAGTCACTTGAAAGCTGGTTCTAGTCCACATTTGCAAAGCAAAGGCCTATCTTCAACCCATATATGGAATTTTGTAGCAGCGTCCAACTCAACCCGCACAGTCACCTAAACACAAGGTTTTATTCCGAGAGTTGGTCTTTAGAGACGACAAGCTCCCTTGGTACTTTTTCCCGCTGCAATGATATCCCTGCAAGAGAGAAAAGAAATGTCGTATTACTACTATGGTACATTTAAATTAATGTAAAACATGTTTAAAAAAATTAAAGGAAAATCTGCTGATTAAATTAAATCTTGCCATCCACATATGCAATGATAAAAAAGTATGCTCAATGAAGTATAGATACTAAGATGGAGCACTTACCCAAACTTGTCTTGCATTGTTCACTGTTCTTCGCATAGCCAACAAGCTTGTTCTTTGCATAGCGATTGTCACTTAGAACATGCTATTATGGATTCACTCCAAACATGCAACTATAAACTAACTACATGTGCAAAGATGGGCTTTAGCTTTTTGTTAATTAAAAACCTGCACAAGTACAAGATGAAAGTATTACTACGGTAACCTTTTTTTTTGGGTTTAGGGTTTGTGGTGTAGACTTGTTTAGTTGTCGACCTCAAGATGGGTTTAGGGTTTGTGCCAAAGGTCACTACTAACCTTGGTATTGAACTTGAGACATCTCACACCCAAATCGAGAATCATACTATTGAACCAAATGCCCTCTACAAAGAGGCATCGGCTTACTGCCTCTTGCTAGGGAGAGAGGCTTTGCCATGGAGCTATCTCTACTATTAGCAACATGGAGGAGCCTCGCAAATGGGGGAGTTGACAAAGTTGCGGAGAAAGAGGGTGCCAATGCTAAAGTAGTCCGCATGACAAGCGAAAATACTCACCACTATACTACATCAACAAGACACGACATATGGTTCGTGTAGAACCGCTTGTTGATGCTTATGCACTTGTGAGACTTTGTTGCTTGTTAATGCTTGTGCACATGTGAGACTCTGCAACACCATTCACACAAGTGACTACATCTACAAGTGTTACTTCATATTTGTATTGAAATACTTCTTTTGGTTGAATATAACTATAGTGCAATCCAACTAGTTTGGGATTTGAGCCCTAAACATAGCCCTTAGCTCAGGTGCCATGAACCCTAGAACTTTAAGTTGGTGCATGTTTGCCCAAAACATAACCCTATTCTACATGTGCACCACCATCCAGCTTGAGTTACCTCATATTTGTACATTCTGGTTTAACATAACTACCGTGCAATCCAATTTGGTTTAGGTTTTGAGCCCAAAACATTAAATTTATGTCTATTGCTTAGAAGACAATTATCATGATTGTTAGATTATTTACACACCCAAGCCACAACCATGCCTTGGTCTAAGCCTTAGGTTTACACCCTAATCCTTCAAGGTGCTCAAGTTCAACCAATTGATGAGGTGCTTGAGGGCACTTCATTGTGATTAGAATACATGGCTCTCACCCAAGTTGAAGTCTTAGCAACAAGAGTGTGAAGGGATGTAGATCCACTTGTAGGCAACCTGCTTTGCATGCAAGAGGCATTGGATTGATGCCCAACATCTTCACTCATAGGCATTGGGATTGACACCTAACATCTTCACTCATTTTTTTAGTTATGGATGTCATAGTTTTTACTCTTTACTTTGGAGGTTGGAAATGTCATAGTTTTTACTATAACTTCCTTTACTTTGAAGGTTGATTGTTATTATTTATCGATTTATCTCAATATCTCCACTCGTAGGCATTGGGATTGACGTCCAACATTTCCACTCATTCTTTTGGTTATAAATGTTATAGTTTTTACTATAACTACTCTTTATTTTGGAGGTTAAAGATGTCATAGTTTTTATTATGACTTTCTTTACTAATTATTATTATATATCGATTTATCTTAACATCTTCACTCGTAAGCATTGGGATCGACACCCAACATTTGCACTTGTTCTTTTTGCTGGAGATATTATAGTTTTTACTACGACTACTCTTTATGTCATACTTTTTACTATGATTCGACCCTGTACTTTGGGGTTTGACTATTGTTACCTATCGAGTTGTGTGGCGAACCCTAGTTGTAGTGAGAAACAGCCTCACTTAGTGCACTTAGGTGTTTAGGAGTAGTTCGACCGACTGTCACTAGGTACCTTAAGAAACTCTAGGCGAAGGTAGTACTTACCCTCTAGAAAACTCTCCCCCAGTTTGATGTTATAAAAGATAAGTTTTCCGTTAAATATAGCTTGTCAAAAAAGGGTTAGGGACACCCCTAGGGTTGACCTAAACCTAGGGTTGCCCTAACCCCACGCCCTAATACCCCCTAGGGGTTAGGTTTAGGGTTAGGACAACCATTTTCTTTAAGGGCTAGCATTTCCGTGCTAGCCCACTTACTCATTTAGGTAAACAGGGGGGGGGGGGGGGGGGTCCGTCACATAAATAAGGTAGAGTATATATAGTGAGGCTTCCTGCGTTCAAAAGAGAGCTCGTTAACCTCAAGCTAAGCTTGTGTCGTCAAGATGCAACCCTCCGTTATGCTGCCCAAACTTCCACACGACAGGGGTACAACCCACCCCAGGGTTAGACTATCCTTATCGTTGGCAGGATCTTGCCTTTGAGATAGGGGCACGTCACTTCCAAGGAGTTAGTCAGATTCCTTGGTTCGAAAACCTGCCCGTAAGCTCAAAGACATTGCCCGAGTTCACGTTCCGCAAAACTAGTGGTTGAGGCCTTGCTCCAGCTGCCTCAACCACGCCAAGCTAGGAACGACACCTAAAGCTCAGCTAGTCCGTGTATCCTGATTCACAAGGTGAGTCTTGTTCGTGGGCTTAGTTAGTTAGGGGTTTGAGTTCCTAAGGCTTGGGTTCCTAATACGGGTTATTTTACTAAATTCCGAGGGGTTTCCAAAGAGGGGATTCCAGGGTTGGCACCTGGCAAGTCGCCTTTGTGGCACCAGGTAAAAACTCTGACACTTTACTTTGAATGTCGATTGTTATTATTTAGCAATCGATCCCAACATCTCCACTCGTAAGCATTGTGATTAATGCTCACCATCTCCACTCGTAAGCATTGTGATTGATGCTCACCATCTCCACTCGTTCTTTGACTGAAGATGTCATAGTTTTTATTACGATTACTCTTTACTTTGGAAGTTGATTCTTATTATTTATTGAAATATATTAACAACCTTTAATTATTAAGGAAATAGGCTTGCTTAATGCATTTGGATATTTAGTGATGGTTCAATAAGATATTATTAAGTATTTACAAGAAACTCTAGGAGAAGTTAACATTTTTATTTTAAAAAAAAGTCTTTCATTATTTTTATGTCCTAGTTGGTGAGTTTGACATGTTGAATATGAATAAAAACACCTCTAAGGTTGCCCTAACCCCACGCCCTAGTTAGGGTTTGGGGTAGGCAAATTTTCATGCTAGCCCACTTAAGCAAGTAGGAATAGGGTGTAGAGAGTTCATTATTCTTTTACCGGTGAAATTTTTATCATTGGCAAATCCATGCATGGAAGGTCCTATCAGAATACACATTTCAATTGTTAGAGGTTGAGCCTTTTCCTCCACGTCAAGCTAAGAACAACACTCACATAAGTAGGGCACATTCATGTTCTTATCCAATTATGGACGTGGAATCTTAATTGATAAATTCTCTTTACTAAGAATCTTAATTGATAAGTTCTCTCTTTACTAGGTTCCTAACGATACACATAAGGAGGTTTTAGGGTTGGCATAAATGAGTCACATTCATAGCATTAGGTGTAACTTTTGAGTCTGAAGGGCTATGGTGAGACAGTCTACATATTAGAAAACAATGTCATATGAACATGTTACAACACTTGAGGCACACCTTTTGGGGTTGTGTCATGGGTTTAACATTGAAGGGTTGGATACTCTAGGAAGTAGACGTGCTTGTGCTTGCATTAGGATGTTAAGCCTTAGAGCATACGCTCGAGGGATGTTAAGTTTCGTAACTGGGTGTGCTAATTAGCTCGCTTGGCTAGGGGTGTTCTCAAGGGTTGAACAACCTAAGCTCGTTAGTACAAACCCTTTCACAAGGGACTCGCACGATTGTATCCTTAGGGTTGTTCAAACCTAGTCTTAGGGAATTTTCTTAGTTAAACACTTGTGTCCGCCTAGGATGCACACTCGCACTCTCATTAAGTACTAGCCCTAGGTCTAGGGTATGACATGGTCACTCAAACCCTTAGGAGTTAGTCATGGGTCAGGGTGCCCCTCGTGGGTTGTACTTCTTAATGAGGGTGGTTTCTCAAGGACTAAGTGACAATGCTTTAGCTTTCTCACATGCGTATGTATAAGACACATCTCTTATCTCCTTAGGGGCTACTTATGCGACAATGAATTTTGTTGCCTTAGGCTTGCCCACTGCGTCCCCTCCAGTATTGATGAAAGTGGGGATCATCTCGGTCGGGGGTTTCATCACGATCGACACGGTCGCTATTGGGTTCATAGGTATGTTGAGTCTCGAGAAACCATGGGTGGTTGGGTTCTTGTTGATTTGGGGGGGCAAAAGGATCTTAGGGGGTTCGGGCATAAGCAGCTTGACCAATTTTTTTAAGTGCATAGTGTGCTTGTGGCTTGTATAGTCTGAGTCTGTGACAAATATACTATCGAATTTCTCTGAGAGACTTTCTACTTGACTCCCAGTTTCCATAGAGTTTTTAAGAATATATATTATAAGTTACTAATACATTGCAAGCTTTGGACGCTATCAATGAATGGAATATGAGCAAAGTATTAAAATACAGGAAAATATCATTACATCAAACAAACGGCTTAAGCAGAAAAATAAGAAGCATTTTATACACCTGATCTATAAGAATAAAAAAAGTTAAAATTAATAACTTATTTCAAGAAATTATTATTAAGTATTCAGATAACTTATTTAATTTACATGATAGCAGATTCGCGAGAGGACCCGTATAACCAGCAGTATGAAGTGCTTCCAGCAGAATGCTTTGAGGATTGTTATGCATTTCCTCAATCTCTTCCTTTACCTTCATTATCTGGAGGTAGACAAGAACGTCAAAACCAAGACAAATACAAAAAAGGGAATACCTGGTCCTTCACTTCCCAGTCGTAGAAAGTTGCACTGCGGACGCTATCAACAAGCAGTTCCACCGTCTACGGCATGAACGTTCTACTAACATCACCAGTGTATGCCATCTGCTCCCTGGTTGCAGATGCCGTGATATTTGCTCCAAATGCTTCCACCAGCCCGAAATGCGAGCGGTTGCATGTACTTTTGAACGCCATGTGCTCTAGCCAGAGTTGGAAGGATCCTCATGAATACTCCCATTCAGGAGTGATGATATCTGAGTACTGAGGAACGAAGGGCTGGAGGTGGCAAAAGTATGAAGTTCTTCAAGCCTTCTCTGTAGCAAGCATCATGTTGACGTAGGAATTCCGCAGCCACATCCTTGATCAGACTCTACATACCGTCCTTCATAGCTTTTTTAACTCTCTAGCTTTCTTGCACCTCGAGTCAAACCAGCTGCAGCCATCACCTTGATATTCTTCACCTCCGAAGGAGCTGCCACAATATTTTCACCTTCTATCAGCATGACTCTGGCTATGCCATCTAGCACGTCTAACCTTCCATTTGAAGAGCTGAGCCAAGATCCCAAGAACTCATACATCAACGGAGGATATGGACAATGAAGCTGGATCACCATGC
Organism: Selaginella tamariscina; assembly: GCA_003024785.1. Classification (NCBI taxonomy): domain Eukaryota; kingdom Viridiplantae; phylum Streptophyta; class Lycopodiopsida; order Selaginellales; family Selaginellaceae; genus Selaginella; species Selaginella tamariscina. The sequence continues at coordinate 402,704 of PUQB01000003.1, read as the reverse complement.
ATACCGGGAGCACAAAGTCCTTGGTATTCCTTGTGCAATTTTTTGAATAGTAAAAAAGAAAAAACAAAGAAAAAAGAATACGCACCTTCTGTTAGGGCCGCTCTTGGCACCTTAAAGTCATTGAAATTCTCCTCAATGGTGCGCAGATTGTATTGCGTTTGATTTCTCCATGGCACAAAGATCGCTCCCAAGCCCTAGTTGCTAAAATCCTCACCTCCTGGCTGAATCCCACATTTTCCCCGGAACGAGCGCCTGCACAGTAAGAAAACCAGGCATTCTCAGTACAATGCTCCAGCACCAAGGCTTTACATTCTCCAAACAAAAGAAAATTCTACCGAACATGGCGGAGATTGAATTACCGTGAAGAGCTCCTCTCGACAAGCGCTCCACTCCAGATCTTGAAGCCGTAGCCACAAACCCTAGCGAAAGCGGATGTAGCAACACACACAAACAAAACAAAAACAAGACCCAGTACCAACCGTTGGATCAGCATCATATTCCGTTACTTGTTTTCTTAATTTTTAGCTTTTCATTTTCTTACAAACTAATTTGGTTGTTAAACACAGGTTTCCATCTGGTTGACGACTTGGCATGAGCAACATGTTCCTACTTGTGAACTGGTGGACAAGTCATGTTCTCGCCACGATTATGAATGCATCCGACGGCCAAGATTTGACACCCCTCTTGTTTCAACATTCTGATCGTTGAACCTGGAAAACAATGTTCCATATCACAAAGAAAAAATGTCTTCTCAGTTTCTAAACTCAAAAATTGGGACTCACTTTTGAAGCTTAAGGTGAAGTGAGAATGCACACCAATTTTATTGAACGTTGAAACGTTTAATAAGCTAGTGATAAACATTGCTGTGGTCACTAGGAATAGCTATCATGACGTCGTCTTCGAGTTCCTGCGCTGTTATGTGAGCCCGTTCATCATCCTCTTTCTGTGGCAAGTTATCTCTTGAGACACAAGTTTGCTTCTCCTCTCGAGTTGAAGCAAAGGAGGAAGTATATTGCATCTCCTGCCTCATCGAGCCATCGGAACTACTGGTTTTCAAGTGTACTCGTCTACATTCATTGCTAGCTTTCGATTGATGTCTCTACATCAAAGATCAAAGGTGATTTACAAACACAACATATTCTGAGTACCTCAAAGTCTAGAAAAGCGTACTTAGAGTTTCCAATACCGTACACTCTAAAGTCTTACTTACAGTGTTGATGACTTAAAAACTTCACTGTTTTGGTTGAAGCATTGAGGTTGACGTTAGGAAACACCGTAGGTCTTCATTAGCTGATGACTAATTAGGGTTCCTTGGAACACATAGCAAGATCGTGAAGGTAGAGAGACTTTGTACGTGATCATGAAGGTAGAGAGACTTTTGTAGAGTCTAATGAGAGGATGCCATCAATCCACACATTCCTGGATCCGACACCATCCGCGACCGTCCGCGAGCCAACGTGATCCTTCTCACCGGTTCTCCAACAGTTGTGAATCCCAATCCCGTGCATGATCACGTTCCGGACGTACATGATGGTGTAGGCGATCCGGACGGCATGCCCTCTCCCGTCAATGATCTTGTGGCTGAGCTCCTCCCTGAAAGAGATGGTCATGTCCCGAGCGAAGATGATCCCACCGTAGCGGAGAGTCCATGGGCGGAGATTAACAGGGGATGGTGCAGAAGGCCTCCAATGGTGTTCTTCCCAAATCCGATTAAGTTGCTTCTGGTGGGAGTGCCAGTGTGGGTCACAGCGCCAGCACTCGTCGATTGGATTCCCGGTTGGTCTGCAAGGGCCATGCTCCTTCCACAGAGCTCACTGGATCCGGCTGATGTTCCTACAAAATTTGAGAAGTTTGAGATGGAAATTTCCATTGGAGAAATTCAAAATCTGAAGTCGCACTCAACAGTCAACCATGGTCAAACTCGGTTCAAGTGACTTTTGTTTGATGGAGACAGGAAACAGACACACACAAACTTCCAAGACATTTACATCCTTCAAACCAAAAAAGAAAAGAAAACAAACAACAATGCACAACTCCAGTCTCACCTCCTCTCTTCATCAAACTCCAGAGCTCGGTCTTCTCCTCCAGTGTCAACTCCTACTCCCATGCTGTCCGAATGGGTGAAGTTCAAGGCAAGTGCAGCCGAGGCCGTTGCAAGCTTCGACTAGTCTTCGTAGAGTTCCAAACTTTCTTTGGCAGAGTTCACAAACTGAAGTAAACGCTCCAGAGAGTGTCAAACAACTGTTGAACAACGCTCGTGAGAATGTTTGCGGCCGAAAACGATGAAGACTGCTTTGAACAATAGGAGATTCTAGCGATGGTGGAGGTGTTCCATGCTTGCAAAAATTATGGAACGGATTAGGCTCACTCGCAATCTTCGCCATAGACGATAACAATGAATAAAAAAACACACCTTGAAATCAACAGCTACTTACCAGATGGCTGAACATCGAGGTTCAAGTGATTGAGGAAAATAATCGATATATGCGGCAGCTAATGACCAGAAGAAGCTCGCCAACTCAAGCAATCTTCCTGCTCCACCTCCATACTGACCACTGACTTTCTGAAAATCCTCCCAGGATGCTCCGCTGGGACAAATCCCATGCGTCGGGTTCGAGCACAGCACCAAACGAATAGCCTGAGCCAAACCAACCGCTCCTGGAGAACTCTTAGCGCCGGTTATCTTCTGAAGATGCTCAAGAGCGGCATCCCCAAACAAAGCAACCTGAATCCCTTCCGTCCGAGTCCAGCACTTTCTGCTGAAAAACGTCGAGCACATGAACAATCGTCTAATCGCTATCAGCAGCAAGTCCGTGCAGAACACCCGCAGAGAATCCACCTGAGCAGCCCGGCATCTCCCACCACCATGAACTGAACGACATGGAGAAGTCACTCAACTCATGCTTTCCGGAAACGTTCCGCTTCATCGGGTGCTTCACCAGCTTCCGCAACGCATCGATCGTAAAGTCGAACTTGGAAGCCACCTGTTTCGCCAGGAGCTTCCCTCGGGAAACCACAACCGACATGAGACGGAGAGCGCTGCGCTGCCCGGATGAAAGGTGCCAGTAGACATCCCCCAGCTTGTTCTGCACGATCCAGAGAGCAAACTTGTCCAGCCGCAGCTGCACCGCCAACTTCTTCGAGTAATCTGAACCGTGGCCTTTACCAACAACCGGGTTCGACCAGCAGGAAGAGCATGGTGACCGCGGTCTAGGCTTTGGGACTGGCGCTCCAGGCATTGCAGAGACTTCGGGGTCAGGAATTTGTCACCTGAATCGTTCTAGCATCTTCCGCATTCGGACAGCAGTTGCTCCTAGGATTTCAAGGATAGTCTTCCTGATGACGAGGCCCCACATGATAGTGTTAGCCGCTACCATTACCTTGTTCTGATGTTCTTCGATCTTCTCTTCCTCTTCTTCCTCTTTTCTTCTTCCTCCAGCATGAGCCCGTCGCCATCGCCTTCCTCTCGGTTCCCTAAACAAACCCCTAAACCCTGAACCAGTGATTAAAAATGTTGAACAATGAAAACGTTTTGTTTTTCTGATCAAGTTTATATACAAGTCAAAATCGTAAAAGTCCTAAACACCTAACCGATTGAACGGATATGGTCAGCTCGATTGTTGAGAGATATCCATTGTTAATTAACGTGCAGCAACATGCGGCTGAAAACAGAAAAAAAAAACATTTAACAAAAGATAGTAGGAATTTAACTGCACTCACGGACCTCAGTTGGGTGGCAAACACGGTAGATGCAACCCAGCAAGCCCATTTTTTGCTGCTGGCGATGCCGTTTTCGTCAAAACCAAGCAGGCCCTCCATCTTCTTCACACTTTTGAAATTTCCAGCCAACCTGGCATATGCTCGGGTGCTCATCAATCGAACGTATTCACTGCAGCCGGTACCGTGCCGATATGCACTCGTACAGATGGTGTAGAGAATTTCCAGAGCACGCTGAAAATCTTCAGGCACCGAAACCTCCTCCTAATACATAACAATAATCAGTACAAACACATAAAAACTCACACATTAGTTTTACCTCGAGTTTGCGTACCCACTGAGCCAGCTTTGGAACCAGCCTCCGGGCCTTAGCCAGCATTGTGTCCACGTCCCCATCACGTTCCAGCGCCACCGTTTCCCATCTGTAGTACGCACCGCTTAACATCATGAAGAAAACGTCCACGGGTGGAGGCCTGAACTGTGAAGCGCCAAGAGCTTTCTCAATGATCTCTTCCAAGCTGAAGATAGCTCTGTGATACGCATCAAACCACCTGTAAATTTAAATCGATATCCAGTGTGAAACAAAAAAAAATGCAAAATAGAGACTCGACTAGCTACCTCTGAATGCGATAAACGTCGTCCAGCAGGCACTCCACTTCCTCATCGAGCTCTGGTCCGTGTTCAACAACCGACAAATGGGCCAGGTGACGAATATATTGTTCCATGAACGTGAGACGGGGCAAGAAACTGTAGGACGCATCCCGAAACGGCATCTTGATCACTCTAAAGCTTGGCTTCGTTAAGTAGCATTGTGGCTGCTCTTCCGGCCGAGCTTCAGCGATGACGTTGATAGCCAGATTTTTTCTTGAAGTATGAACAAGCACGTCCACGTTACGCTCACTCACCAGCTCCTTACACAAGCTCCAAGCCTGATCGCTTGATGGTGCTCCGGGTGGCAGCTTGAAGAAACAAATTTCAGTCAATCTTCCACCGTGACTTGCTACTTACATGGTTGTTCTCGATGGTGTAAATCTGGGCCCTCCTGGGATGCAGAGCAAATGATGGAATATCATCCATATTCTCACCCAGGGCTACAAGCCTGTTCAGAGGCAGTCCGGCTGAAAAAATGCACGCTCAATAGTTGCATTTTACGCAACAAAATATAAAACTTACCTAGAAGAATCCCGACGTCCTGCTCCATCACAAGGGACTGGAACAAGTGATCACCGGCTTTGATTCTCAGGGTGCTCCTTGCTCCGGTGATTAGCATCACAGAGTGTGCCAGATCCAGAATTGTCCCAGCCGATGGAACAGGAAATCGCAGCTCCCGACTCCGGTACGTGATTGAGAGCTCCGTGGCCTTCATCTTCACCTTCGACCCTAAACCCTGAGCCCTAATTTCCTCCTTTATTTACGGATCTTTTGCTTTAGATTTTTAGGGGTAGGGCTGCAAGCGGTGATGGAGCTGAACGAGAGCGAGAGGCTGTTTGCGGAGGCTATGGCGCGGGATCCTGGATACAGGGAATATCTGCCCTCTCCTCCTCGGTTCCAGGATGGATTCCCCGCGTGGTCTTCCAAGAAGCCCCTGTTTGTCATCGAGCGCTCGCTTGAGGACATGAAGGCGCGGCGAGAGAGGAGCAAGCAGAGGGAACAGCGGCGCAAGCAGCAAGCAGAGGAGGCTGCCAAAGAACTAGCAAACGTGGTATTGGACAAGTGAATCATCACTTCTACTATCGTGTAATTTCAATCTCATGAATATAAAAAATCACATTTCTCGCAACAGACCACTTGTTCAACATTGAAACATTCACTATGGGCTGTTGACATACCAAACTGCATACAAACTGATTTTATTTTATTTTATTTTTTCCAGGTCCACTGGAGTGTGTATGCTTTGATGACACCCAGGTACGTTCTAGCAGTCTCCTATCTCATATACGTGAACAGCCAAAGAGCAAGCTCGGCCTCTCCATGCGAGGAGTAACGTGTTCCACGTAACCGAGTCTCGGCATTTCAGCTCATCGAACACTTTCCGCGCGTCCCAGAGGCTTCGCAAACATGTCAATAGCGGCAGTCGATACAAACACCTCGGCTCCGTACCCGGCCTTCACCGCCTCCAAGTATATCTCACCACCAACTATAAGAACCTCCGCCTGCTCCTCCTCTCTCCGAAGCCAAGCTGGTGCATGCGTTGAGCACAGCAACGTAGACTCGGGCGTCCGGTAACAGACCAGCCGACTCCAAAGCATGAAAGAGCTCTACAGCTTGGCTGCTCCTTTCCGCCTCAGTGTATCCTTGCATCATGATAGTATACTAGACCACAGTTGGATACAAAAGCGGTTTAAAGACTCCGAGAGCCTCTTCCATGCTTCTGCACCTGGAGTACATGTCAGCAAGCCGTTTCCTACAAATATATCGGTTGCTAGTCCGGACTTCACCGCCAGCATATGTATCTTCTCCAAACACTTCAACTTCACAGCCGCTCCATCTTCTTTTTCTCCATCAGCGCTACTTTGCCAATGGTGGGTATATTATGTATATCCAATGCATTCTGTTTTTAATTTTATTTTTCTTGTTTCTTTTGAGGTTTCAAGTCGAAGAGATGTTTTAATGTCTGAAGAAGATCCGGATAGTTTACCAGATGATCTCCCTAGCTTCATTTCACGGCTTAACAGGTCACTCACTTCCTCTTTAAATCATTAATATTTAAATCTATTATATTAGCTTTAAATAAATTTTAGCATTTGCTCTTACTTAGTATTCTCAAACTTAAGCAAATAAGTAATATAAGAAAGAAAGACTTTCCTCTTTTACTTCTCTTATGGCGCCTGCACATATGTCTTCAGCCTAAAGCAACAACAACAACAAAAGCACACTACTTATCTGCTGTTCTTCTCTCTCTGTCTCTCTCTCTACCTGGTTTATTAAACCAGTTGGAAACTTCCAAATTCCTTGACCCTTTAAGGCCCCAGTCTTTTCTGAACAGCAATAATTATATAACTGTATAGAGACATTCATTTGCTATATTTAAAATGTAAATACCTGATTCTTATCATTGAGCACAAAGGCACCTATTCCCACTTGGTGGGAAGCATTAGCAGGAAGTGTACATGGTGTATCAGCTAACCAATGTGTTAGCATAACATAGTTTGGTTCCGCACGATGGTATCTAAATCCTTCCTGTAATAAACACACAAAACACAGTTTATGTCTCTGTGTGTATATTGATAAGTCAATCGAATGTCGTATAATCACCTCAACAGCAGCTGGAACTAAAATAGCTTTCTCAGTAGGCAGCTTTAGCCATACTCCTTTCTTCTTCTAATGAATAACATAAATAATCATTTAGTTACGATGGCTGTGTGTGTGTGTGTGTGTGTGTGTGTGAGTGAGAGAGAGAGAGAGAGAGATTCCTGAAATGTATGTGGAAGTGTATGCAGAGGTTCGTGGGTCGGCATACTTGCATGCACATATGGAACAATGTGTGTGTGTGTGTGTTAAAATAAGGCAACTGTATAATGAAGATTAAGGATTCAACATCTAGTTCTATAGTACTCGTTCATAGATTGATACAGCGTTTGTAGAAATATTGGGATTCAGACAAGGACATCGGGTAGCATTTGAAAAGTCGGATTTATTTTTTGTATGTGTTTTGAGGCCATGAGATCACTATACAAGTCTCAGAGATTGAAGCTGCTAAGGTAAAACGTATTTGTATTATTAAAACATGATGTTTATTTTGTTAAAAAGAAATCCCAGCTTTTAAATTATTTTTAAAACAATTTATTTATTAATATTTAAGTGAATAAGCACATTGATTTAGATAATCATTATTTATTACAGTGGATGTCTTTGGAGGAGTTTTATGCACAGGAGTTTGTCCAAACCAGGAGCACGATGAAGAAAATAGTGAACGTGTGCATAGCTAGCTCGCAAGGATGCTATCAAGGATTCGCACCCTGCGAAATGGACACTGGATTTCAACGCAAGGCGTCTCATTTCTATTACAACATTGCTCAGCTGGAGAACACCCCCAGGCTTTAAATACGTTTACGTATATTATTCTTCTAATAATATACTTACTAGTACCGCATATATCTCTCTCTCACACACACACGCGCACGCACACACACACACAGGGGAATATTAAGTTTTTAGCTATTAACGAACGTGATTAGTAAGGCTTCTGGCCTATGTAGTTGCCTGGAGGAGCATAGTTGCAACAAGCAAGATAAGCATTCACACCGTTGCATTTGATGAAGCAGCATCCTAATCTCTTCGAGTTTCTCCAGACAACCTGTGTATAATGTCCACAAACCTTGCCTGCAGCACACGTATTAGTGGTATAGTCATAGTACCGCTTCTCGGCAACCCACGACGTGACTGCATCACTTGGACTTGGCGCAGGAAAACCTCCGCTACCCCACCACTTCCACAGGTTTTCACCATATTTCCCGCCAGGATTCGAATGTATTAAACTGCAGTTTCTCTCATCGCGAAGAACAGTACACCATGAGCGTGCATATTCCTCAGCCGTGGTATCCCACACAAGTGCCTACGTTTAAGGCAGCTCTTGCTTCATTATGTGGGTTTAAGAAATCAGACTCGTACTGGCTTGCTACTAAGACAACGTTCGCTAGGAAGAAAGAAATGTACGTCACGACAGACTGCTAATTAAAGAATGAAAACTCTCACTGCTTTTGAGGTATTCGGATGCAAGTTGGATAGGAATATCTTGACAAAGTGTACAACCTCGATACAGCTGAACCTACGACTTTGAAATAACTTAAGTTCTAATGGATACGAATGGAGTTACATTTGTCAAACCATAGCATCATTGTAGGTGAGCTACATTTGACCTCTGAGAGAGAAGAGAGAATGATACTTCTATGGAACAATCTTGAAGAGGAAATGAGGAAAAACAAAGACACGTTCCTATCGAGAAACTGAAACATTCTTCTTCATTTCTACTTGTCTGTGGTATACGTCGCATGCCTTGTCAAACTCAGGTGGAAGTTCCTCCCCAGACTCGTTGGCAGTGAACACGACTGTACTGCTGTCCCGTGGTTGAGAAAAGCTCTCAGGGACGTGATCCATGTGTTCAAGAAGTATGGGTGAGCGAACTCTGCTAGCTTCCGATTCTGTAGGTGTCCAAACTTGGATATGCAGTGTTGGGATACAGAATATTCTTAGATACATAGCAACTAATAAATAAGATTAAGGCCACACATTACATTACATTAGATGTTATTAGTTTAATGTTATTATCTAGTTAATGTCATTGATCTTCACATCAGCATTAATTAATCACAACATTAGAGAATTTTAGTTAATGTAACCTAACTTAATTTAATGTAATGTAAATGACTTCACACCGTATTATTACATTAAAGTTATTAACATATATATGTTTTCACATATGTTTTACAAACTTTATTCGAGGAGTTTTTCACGTACAATATCTCCTCGTTCATTCTATTCTACTCTTCTTCAATGAGTTCAGCTTTCAACAAATCTAACTCGCGGAGTTCATCAACATTTGCATCGTCAATATCAATGAGATAGTTATGCAGTACATAGCAGGCATAGACAATATTAGGAATAACGTCAGGTTGCATTCGGATCTTTGAGCCAAGTATTTAGATCTTTCCTACACAAAAACCAGTTAGAATTCACGTTCGAATGCTTTTTTTCATACCTTTTAAAAGTCCAAAATTACACTCCACAATCTGATGAGCTTTCAAAAGCTCGTTGTTAAAGAACTTCTTGAGGACTAAAAGGTTTGCTGACCGTCGAAAAAGCACCATAATCGCCGGGTTGCAAGGGTAGCCTTTGTCTCCGAGAAGATATGACTTCAAGCTGTATCTGGGAAGCTCAAGAATAGGCCGCTGAAGTATCTCCTTTGATGCTACATGTTGGTAAAAACCCAAGTTCCTCCAAACTCGAGCGTCATGAACAGATCCTGGCCAACGGACTCTATAGCTTTTGCTCTGATCAAATCCATAACCTCATCATGGCTCTAGTTGGCCTGCCTATCTCGAGCGTTTTTGCCAGCTACTCTGAAACCTAGTTGAGAAGCTGAAGAGTTAAGAAGCTGAAGAGCGAATGCACTCCTCTGCAGTGGTGATTACAATCTCGTCTGTTAGCTGTTCCTTTAAAAACAAAATGCATCTATATGCTCAACTATCTACAATATGGGAGGAGCTTACCTTGTAGTCGCTTCTTGCCATTTCCATGCCCTAATGTAAACCCTAAGGCCTTGGCATTAAGTTGAAATTAAGTTAATGCCAAATTTTACAAAGAAAACATTAGCTAGACATTATCTTCTAATTTAATTTTTTACTGGTGTGAATAGATTTGCATTAACAAATGACATTACATTATTTTTTAAAAATTTAATATAATGTTCAGGCCAATGTAAAGACAATTGCATTAAATTTAGTTAATGTTCACAAGTTAATGTGTAAGTGCCATAATAATTTCAACACGATATCGAGCATAATGCATGTCTTATATGTATTATTTCAGCATCTTAGGAACATATGTATTAATTAAATCTTTTTATGAAAGAAAACACAAAGAAATAAATTTCTTGAAAATATTAATTAAAAATTAACATTAAAATCCAATATATCAAAACAGTGTAAAACCCAACATGTAGTCTGGCAAATACATAGGTTTACATGGAATATTCTTAGTATGTACTAGAATATCAGGGAAGATTCTAGAATAAATCCGGATTTTCCACGAGCGAACCTCACCCTATTCTCATCGTTAGTACATTCGACTACCATTGGATCTTTAAGCAGTGGTCCAGTGGAGTCACTTGAAAGCTGGTTCTAGTCCACATTTGCAAAGCAAAGGCCTATCTTCAACCCATATATGGAATTTTGTAGCAGCGTCCAACTCAACCCGCACAGTCATCTAAACACAAGGTTTTATTCCGAGAGTTGGTCTTTAGAGACGACAAGCTCCCTTGGTACTTTTTCCCGCTGCAATGATATCCCTGCAAGAGAGAAAAGAAATGTCGTATTACTACTATGGTACATTTAAATTAATGTAAAACATGTTTAAAAAAATTAAAGGAAAATCTGCTGATTAAATTAAATCTTGCCATCCACATATGCAATGATAAAAAAGTATGCTCAATGAAGTATAGATACTAAGATGGAGCACTTACCCAAACTTGTCTTGCATTGTTCACTGTTCTTCACATAGCCAACAAGCTTGTTCTTTGCATAGCGATTGTCACTTAGAACATGCTATTATGGATTCACTCCAAACATGCAACTATAAACTAACTACATGTGCAAAGATGGGCTTTAGCTTTTTGTTAATTAAAAACCTGCACAAGTACAAGATGAAAGTATTACTACGGTAACCTTTTTTTTTGGGTTTAGGGTTTGTGGTGTAGACTTGTTTAGTTGTCGACCTCAAGATGGGTTTAGGGTTTGTGCCAAAGGTCACTACTAACCTTGGTATTGAACTTGAGACATCTCACACCCAAATCGAGAATCATACTATTGAACCAAATGCCCTCTACAAAGAGGCATCGGCTTACTGCCTCTTGCTAGGGAGGGAGGCTTTGCCATGGAGCTATCTCTACTATTAGCAACATGGAGGAGCCTCGCAAATGGGGGAGTTGACAAAGTTGCGGAGAAAGAGGGTGCCAATGCTAAAGTAGTCCGCATGACAAGCGAAAATACTCACCACTATACTACATCAACAAGACACGACATATGGTTCGTGTAGAACCGCTTGTTGATGCTTATGCACTTGTGAGACTTTGTTGCTTGTTAATGCTTGTGCACATGTGAGACTCTGCAACACCATTCACACAAGTGACTACATCTACAAGTGTTACTTCATATTTGTATTGAAATACTTCTTTTGGTTGAATATAACTATAGTGCAATCCAACTAGTTTGGGATTTGAGCCCTAAACATAGCCCTTAGCTCAGGTGCCATGAACCCTAGAACTTTAAGTTGGTGCATGTTTGCCCAAAACATAACCCTATTCTACATGTGCACCACCATCCAGCTTGAGTTACCTCATATTTGTACATTCTGGTTTAACATAACTACCGTGCAATCCAATTTGGTTTAGGTTTTGAGCCCAAAACATTAAATTTATGTCTATTGCTTAGAAGACAATTATCATGATTGTTAGATTATTTACACACCCAAGCCACAACCATGCCTTGGTCTAAGCCTTAGGTTTACACCCTAATCCTTCAAGGTGCTCAAGTTCAACCAATTGATGAGGTGCTTGAGGGCACTTCATTGTGATTAGAATACATGGCTCTCACCCAAGTTGAAGTCTTAGCAACAAGAGTGTGAAGGGATGTAGATCCACTTGTAGGCAACCTGCTTTGCATGCAAGAGGCATTGGATTGATGCCCAACATCTTCACTCATAGGCATTGGGATTGACACCTAACATCTTCACTCATTTTTTTAGTTATGGATGTCATAGTTTTTACTCTTTACTTTGGAGGTTGGAAATGTCATAGTTTTTACTATAACTTCCTTTACTTTGAAGGTTGATTGTTATTATTTATCGATTTATCTCAATATCTCCACTCGTAGGCATTGGGATTGACGTCCAACATTTCCACTCATTCTTTTGGTTATAAATGTTATAGTTTTTACTATAACTACTCTTTATTTTGGAGGTTAAAGATGTCATAGTTTTTATTATGACTTTCTTTACTAATTATTATATATATCGATTTATCTTAACATCTTCACTCGTAAGCATTGGGATCGACACCCAACATTTGCACTTGTTCTTTTTGCTGGAGATATTATAGTTTTTACTACGACTACTCTTTATGTCATACTTTTTACTATGATTCGACCCTGTACTTTGGGGTTTGACTATTGTTACCTATCGAGTTGTGTGGCGAACCCTAGTTGTAGTGAGAAACAGCCTCACTTAGTGCACTTAGGTGTTTAGGAGTAGTTCGACCGACTGTCACTAGGTACCTTAAGAAACTCTAGGCGAAGGTAGTACTTACCCTCTAGAAAACTCTCCCCCAGTTTGATGTTATAAAAGATAAGTTTTCCGTTAAATATAGCTTGTCAAAAAAGGGTTAGGGACACCCCTAGGGTTGACCTAAACCTAGGGTTGCCCTAACCCCACGCCCTAATACCCCCCTAGGGGTTAGGTTTAGGGTTAGGACAACCATTTTCTTTAAGGGCTAGCATTTCCGTGCTAGCCCACTTACTCATTTAGGTAAACGGGGGGGGGGGGGGGGGGGGTCCGTCACATAAATAAGGTAGAGTATATATAGTGAGGCTTCCTGCGTTCAAAAGAGAGCTCGTTAACCTCAAGCTAAGCTTGTGTCGTCAAGATGCAACCCTCCGTTATGCTGCCCAAACTTCCACACGACAGGGGTACAACCCACCCCAGGGTTAGACTATCCTTATCGTTGGCAGGATCTTGCCTTTGAGATAGGGGCACGTCACTTCCAAGGAGTTAGTCAGATTCCTTGGTTCGAAAACCTGCCCGTAAGCTCAAAGACATTGCCCGAGTTCACGTTCCGCAAAACTAGTGGTTGAGGCCTTGCTCCAGCTGCCTCAACCACGCCAAGCTAGGAACGACACCTAAAGCTCAGCTAGTCCGTGTATCCTGATTCACAAGGTGAGTCTTGTTCGTGGGCTTAGTTAGTTAGGGGTTTGAGTTCCTAAGGCTTGGGTTCCTAATACGGGTTATTTTACTAAATTCCGAGGGGTTTCCAAAGAGGGGATTCCAGGGTTGGCACCTGGCAAGTCGCCTTTGTGGCACCAGGTAAAAACTCTGACACTTTACTTTGAATGTCGATTGTTATTATTTAGCAATCGATCCCAACATCTCCACTCGTAAGCATTGTGATTAATGCTCACCATCTCCACTCGTAAGCATTGTGATTGATGCTCACCATCTCCACTCGTTCTTTTGACTGAAGATGTCATAGTTTTTATTACGATTACTCTTTACTTTGGAAGTTGATTCTTATTATTTATTGAAATATATTAACAACCTTTAATTATTAAGGAAATAGGCTTGCTTAATGCATTTGGATATTTAGTGATGGTTCAATAAGATATTATTAAGTATTTACAAGAAACTCTAGGAGAAGTTAACATTTTTATTTTAAAAAAAAGTCTTTCATTATTTTTATGTCCTAGTTGGTGAGTTTGACATGTTGAATATGAATAAAAACACCTCTAAGGTTGCCCTAACCCCACGCCCTAGTTAGGGTTTGGGGTAGGCAAATTTTCATGCTAGCCCACTTAAGCAAGTAGGAATAGGGTGTAGAGAGTTCATTATTCTTTTACCGGTGAAATTTTTATCATTGGCAAATCCATGCATGGAAGGTCCTATCAGAATACACATTTCAATTGTTAGAGGTTGAGCCTTTTCCTCCACGTCAAGCTAAGAACAACACTCACATAAGTAGGGCACATTCATGTTCTTATCCAATTATGGACGTGGAATCTTAATTGATAAATTCTCTTTACTAAGAATCTTAATTGATAAGTTCTCTCTTTACTAGGTTCCTAACGATACACATAAGGAGGTTTTAGGGTTGGCATAAATGAGTCACATTCATAGCATTAGGTGTAACTTTTGAGTCTGAAGGGCTATGGTGAGACAGTCTACATATTAGAAAACAATGTCATATGAACATGTTACAACACTTGAGGCACACCTTTTGGGGTTGTGTCATGGGTTTAACATTGAAGGGTTGGATACTCTAGGAAGTAGACGTGCTTGTGCTTGCATTAGGATGTTAAGCCTTAGAGCATACGCTCGAGGGATGTTAAGTTTCGTAACTGGGTGTGCTAATTAGCTCGCTTGGCTAGGGGTGTTCTCAAGGGTTGAACAACCTAAGCTCGTTAGTACAAACCCTTTCACAAGGGACTCGCACGATTGTATCCTTAGGGTTGTTCAAACCTAGTCTTAGGGAATTTTCTTAGTTAAACACTTGTGTCCGCCTAGGATGCACACTCGCACTCTCATTAAGTACTAGCCCTAGGTCTAGGGTATGACATGGTCACTCAAACCCTTAGGAGTTAGTCATGGGTCAGGGTGCCCCTCGTGGGTTGTACTTCTTAATGAGGGTGGTTTCTCAAGGACTAAGTGACAATGCTTTAGCTTTCTCACATGCGTATGTATAAGACACATCTCTTATCTCCTTAGGGGCTACTTATGCGACAATGAATTTTGTTGCCTTAGGCTTGCCCACTGCGTCCCTCCAGTATTGATGAAAGTGGGGATCATCTCGGGTCGGGGGTTTCATCACGATCGACACGGTCGCTATTGGGTTCATAGGTATGTTGAGTCTCGAGAAACCATGGGTGGTTGGGTTCTTGTTGATTTGGGGGGGCAAAAGGATCTTAGGGGGTTCGGGCATAAGCAGCTTGACCAATTTTTTTAAGTGCATAGTGTGCTTGTGGCTTGTATAGTCTGAGTCTGTGACAAATATACTATCGAATTTCTCTGAGAGACTTTCTACTTGACTCCCAGTTTCCATAGATTTTTAAGAATATATATTATAAGTTACTAATACATTGCAAGCTTTGGACGCTATCAATGAATGGAATATGAGCAAAGTATTAAAATACAGGAAAATATCATTATATCAAACAAACGGCTTAAGCAGAAAAAGATAAGAAGCATTTTATACACCTGATCTATAAGAATAAAAAAAGTTAAAATTAATAACTTATTTCAAGAAATTATTATTAAGTATTCAGATAACTTATTTAATTTACATGATAGCAGATTCGCGAGAGGACCCGTATAACCAACAGTATGAAGTGCTTCCAGCAGAATGCTTTGAGGATTGTTATGCATTTCCTCAATCTCTTCCTTTACCTTCATTATCTGGAGGTAGACAAGAACGTCAAAACCAAGACAAATACAAAAAAGGGAATACCTGGTCCTTCACTTCCCAGTTGTAGAAAGTTGCACTGCGGACGCTATCAACAAGCAGTTCCACCGTCTGCGGCATGAACGTTCTACTAACATCACCAGTGTATGCCATCTGCTCCCTGGTTGCAGATGCCGTCCAAATGCTTCCACCAGCCCGAAATGCGAGCGGTTGCATGTACTTTTGAACGCCATGTGCTCTAGCCAGAGTTGGAAGGATCCTCATGAATACTCCCATTCAGGAGTGATGATATCTGAGTACGGAGGAACGAAGGGCTGGAGGTGGCAAAAGTATGAAGTTCTTCAAGCCTTCTCTGTAGCAAGCATCATGTTGACGTAGGAATTCTGCAGCCACATCCTTGATCAACTCTAAATACCGTCCTTCATAGCTTTTTTAACTCTCTAGCTTTCTTGCACCTCGAGTCAAACCAACTGCAGCCATCACCTTGATATTCTTCACCTCCGAAGGAGCTGCCACAATATTTTCACCTTCTATCAGCATGACTCTGGCTATGCCATCTAGCACGTCTAACCTTCCATTTGAAGAGCTGAGCCAAGATCCCAAGAACTCATACATCAACGGAGGATATGGACAATGAAGCTGGATCACCATGCATACCGGGAGCACAAAGTCCTTGGTATTCCTTGTGCAATTTTTTGAATAGTAAAAAAGAAAAAACAAAGAAAAAAGAATACGCACCTTCTGTTAGGGCCGCTCTTGGCACCTTAAAGTCATTGAAATTCTCCTCAATGGTGCGCAAATTGTATTGCGTTTGATTTCTCCATGGCACAAAGATCGCTCCCAAGCCCTAGTTGCTAAAATCCTCACCTCCTGGCTGAATCCCACATTTTCCCCGGAACGAGCGCCTGCACAGTAAGAAAACCAGGCATTCTGAGTACAATGCTCCAGCACCAAGGCTTTACATTCTCCAAACAAAAGAAAATTCTACCGAACATGGCGGAGATTGAATTACCGTGAAGAGCTCCTCTCGACAAGCGCTCCACTCCAGATCTTGAAGCCGTAGCCACAAACCCTAGCGAAAGCGGATGTAGCAACACACACAAACAAAACAAAAACAAGACCCAGTACCAACCGTTGGATCAACATCATATTCCGTTACTTGTTTTCTTAATTTTTAGCTTTTCATTTTCTTACAAACTAATTTGGTTGTTAAACACAGGTTTCCATCTGGTTGACGACTTGGCATGAGCAACATGTTCCTACTTGTGAACTGGTGGACAAGTCATGTTCTCGCCACGATTATGAATGCATCCGACGGCCAAGATTTGACACCCCTCTTGTTTCAACATTCTGATCGTTGAACCTGGAAAACAATGTTCCATATCACAAAGAAAAATGTCTTCTCAGTTTCTAAACTCAAAAATTGGGACTCACTTTTGAAGCTTAAGGTGAAGTGAGAATGCACACCAATTTTATTGAACGTTGAAACGTTTAATAAGCTAGTGATAAACACTGCTGTGGTCACTAGGAATAGCTATCATGACGTCGTCTTCGAGTTCCTGTGCTGTTATGTGAGCCCGTTCATCATCCTCTTTCTGTGGCAAGTTATCTCTTGAGACACAAGTTTGCTTCTCCTCTCGAGTTGAAGCAAAGGAGGAAGTATATTGCATCTCCTGCCTCATCGAGCCATCGGAACTACTGGTTTTCAAGTGTACTCGTCTACATTCATTGCTAGCTTTCGATTGATGTCTCTACATCAAAGATCAAAGGTGATTTACAAACACAACATATTCTGAGTACCTCAAAGTCTAGAAAAGCGTACTTAGAGTTTCCAATACCGTACACTCTAAAGTCTTACTTACAGTGTTGATGACTTAAAAACTTCACTGTTTTGGTTGAAGCATTGAGGTTGACGTTAGGAAACACCGTAGGTCTTCATTAGCTGATGACTAATTAGGGTTCCTTGGAACACATAGCAAGATCGTGAAGGTAGAGAGACTTTGTACGTGATCATGAAGGTAGAGAGACTTTTGTAGAGTCTAATGAGAGGATGCCATCAATCCACACATTCCTGGATCCGACACCATCCGCGAGCCAACGTGATCCTTCTCACCGGTTCTCCAACAGTCGTGAATCCCAATCCCGTGCATGATCACGTTCCGGACGTACATGATGGTGTAGGCGATCCGGACGGCATGCCCTCTCCCGTCAATGATCTTGTGGCTGAGCTCCTCCCTGAAAGAGATGGTCATGTCCCGAGCGAAGATGATCCCACCGTAGCGGAGAATCTTGCGTTCGTACCAACCCTTCCTAGATGGTGTATAAGATTTCACGTATTTATGCTACGACAAGTGCTAATTATATATTAACTCTTATTAACTAATAATCAATACATTCATTTTAATATACCAAATTTTAAATAGCATGAAGGAAAAATGACTATTAATATTTAATACTATAAATAAAAATATTTAGTAAAAACATAAATTTCTGAGAAATTTAGGAAACACTATATAATTTTATTATAATCTTTACATATTAATTAGGAGAAAGTGACCAACGTTTTTTCTAATAGTAGTGAGTTCAGCAATATTGAGCCCCATACAATTATAAATCAATAACCCAAAGGTAAGGAACATGACATGGTTCACAATGCTATTTTTTTTAATAATTATACACCGTATTTCCTCATATCTACTTCCTTGTAAATATCTGTCTGTTGTAAAGTATATTCTACATGATTCATAAAGAATATTTTATATTGATATTAAAATATGTATACATATTTTAAGAATTGATAATACTTCTATTATAACAGAAATTTCATTTATTATAAATAAACAACTTTCTAAAATTGATTTTATCCTTAACCTTATTGAATATATTATCAAGACTTTTATATTTGATACAAGGCACTAGGTTAATAACCATTATAAATATTGATAATTAATCATGTTTATCTTTTTTAATAATTTTAAAAAAAAAGATTGTAAAGAAGTTTTTGGTCAAGTTAATGTAAATTAAAACATTGTTTATAACAAACTGGGCAATTTTAAATCACAATATTAAAAATAATTAAATCGTTAAGACTATTAATTATATTGAATATGATTATGCATGAAATATTTCTAAATTTTAATTCCTTAATGATAATATTTAATGTTCCAACTAAGGTAGTCATGCATCTCAACTTATTTAAATAATTAATTGTTATGTGACCCAAGAGGCTAGTTTGCAGAATACGCTCCCTTTTATTCCAATATTATTTAGGAGGGATTTAAGATACTGAGTGTTATGACATGGGAAAATTTAATGAAATAAATTGAAAAAAAAACCAAATCCTTATTAAAAACTAAAAAATTAAAACGTAAAGCCCTTTAGGGTTAATGCATTTCTGAATTAACATATTTTTTTATTTAAATGCATTTATGAATGGGTTTTAGTGTATGTTACAGGTAAGAAACCCTTGGGAATTAAGGTAAATGTGAATTTTCCTTTTCTTTCTTATACATGTTCTAATGGGGGCCGTGTTCTGCAAGTGTCCCGACCAAGATTATTAAAATACAAACAAATAATTAACTTTATAATGTTATTTTGTATTTAAGAAACGAAACTTCAATGTCAAAGTTGAATTGTCTCACACTTTATGAAAATTGAAATTTAGGTTAGAATAAGAATTATCAATGTTATTAAAAGTGAGGCCAATTTTGTTGCATATAGCATAATTAATGATTTTAATAAGGATCAATGTTATTAAGAGTGATGTTATTTTGTTACATATAAACAATTAATGGTTTTAACAAGGGACTTTTAAAATATTAAAGAAGACTTTTTAAATATCATTGTAATTAGTTCATTAAGGTTTTTTTAATCCAATCATTATTCAAACATTATTGTTATTATTTTAAAATTTTAAATGAACTCTTTAAATTTGTTTAATAATGAATAATTACCTTTTTGGTGGTATTAATGAGTAATAAACCAACTGAATGAATTTATAATTGTTTATTGAAGTATTAACTAATGTTTATTTATAATCAATACACTAAAGTACAACTTAAAGTACATCATTAAACAACTTAAAGTACATGATGTGTTATAATTTTAATGAAATTATAAAGTTAAGTGATCTTAAAAATTTATTTATTTACATAAATTGGGTATTTAAAATAATAGGTAATTTAACATTTACACTTTTTATTTAAAGAAGGTTTTATAAAATGACATTGAATAAATATGAAAGTAAGATGAAAAATTAGTGTTGAACATTTAAATGGTTATATATCAAAAATACATTTCTAACAAGTAAAGTTTCCATTTGTAATATACAAGAGCTTATTAATCAACTCATTTAATAAAAATCATAATAAGAATTAGTTTTTTTTTTATATATAGTCATTATCATTATTATTTAAACTATTTCATTAATAAAAAATGATATTTGGCAAGTAGATCAAAAATCTTATGTATTAAACACAATAATAAATTTTTATAAAATACTCAATCAATTTAAAAGCTTGAGAATCCTAAACACATGATTTATACGATTCATTAAAGGGCCATGTCGATATATTACATCATTGTTAACATGCCACATTATTAATAATATGTATAAGTAATATAAAAATAAATTATATATAATTTATCATATTTACATATATACCCTTAAAAGTTTTATATTTACCTATATACCCTTAAAACTTCAATTTAAAACTTTATACATTTCAAAATTAAAAATTAAAAAACATCTTTTAAAAAATCAATAAAAAAAATATAATTAATTTGTATTTTATTATATTTAGGTCCAAAATGCAACCTATTAAACATATATATCACAATATAATATAATTATTTTTAAAAATAGTCCATTTTTTATTATGACAATTTTTTGATATTTAACACTTAACAAACTTTAATTATTTTATTTGTAATATATGAATTGAAGATATATATTTAGTTAATATTGTTATTTTAAAAACTAAAATATTATAATTAAAGTTTTTGAAGGGTGGTATATATGTAAATATGAGACTTCTAGGGCTATATATGTAAATATGATAAATAAACTTAATTTTCCCTTTAATAAAACATAAAAAGTTTTACATGTTAAATATTGTAAATTTTCTATTATATTGCATGTTATTGGTTATTACATGTAAAATATATTTATTTAAAAAATAATACTACTGCAACATAAAATTATAGCTTATAACAAATAAAATAATAATTTAATTGTTAGATTTAGTGCTGTATAGTACTTGAGGTTTAATTATACAGTACAAATTGGGTTGCCATGTTAATGTGACCATTAGTCTAAAAAGTTTAACATGTTATTGATTTAAATACTACGTGGCATGCTGGTGTGGCAATTGGTTAATTGATGCACAAACATGTGCATGCGCGTGTAAATATATACATGAACAACAGGTTTATGGATCATGTCTCGGAATTTCCATGCATCACAAGAAGTTTTCAGGTTGGTCGTTGCTCTGAAACAATGCGGGAAGAGAATGGACTTGCAAGGGGGAAGGATGGCACATGACACCTCTGTTCGAGCTGGCTGTGACACAGACAAATACATTGGGACTGCTCTGATCACCATGTATAGCCGATGTGGCAGTATTTTGCATGCCCACGCTGCCTTCAACACCATGATCCATCAAGACGTTGTCGCCTGGACGGCTCTCATTCTTGGGTACGTGGAAAATGGTGAAAGTTTGATAGCGATGGAAGTGTTCACAAGCATGGATTGCGAACCAAACTCTGTTACATTTCTTGCTGTATTCAAGGCGTGCACGCGCTTGGGCAGGCAGTTCGTGTTAAACAGGGGCGTGGCTCTCCACCGATGCGTGAAACAACTTGGATTTCACACAGACTTATTTTTGGCAAATACTTTGCTGGATATGTATACAAAATCTGGGAGCATGGTGCGTGCCCGGAGCGTTTTTGACAGCATGCCAAATGGGATATTGTCTCATGGAACATCCTCGTTCTTGGATATGTGGAGAATGGCGAAACCATGGTAGCTATGGACTTATTGACGAGGGTGGACCAGCTACCGGATTCCCTTACTTTCGTTGCTGCACTCAAGACGTGCGTGGCCTTGACCACCGAGGGCAAGATGGACAAGCAGCTATGTCTGGAGAAAGGGATTGCAATCCATAGACAAGCCAGAGAACGTGGGTTTGATGCAGACGTGTTTGTGGCAACCAACTTGATAGAAATGTATAGCAAATGCGGGAGCATGTGGCGTGCCCGCTCCGTGTTTGACAGCACGGTTCACCGGAATGTCGTTTTATGGACCAGTCTTATAAATGGATATGTGGAAAACGCGGAGAGCTTGATGGCTGTGAATTTATTCAACAGCATGGATTGCGAGCCCACCTCTGTTACGTTTGTCGCTGCACTACAGGCCTGCACACGACTGGCTACCGACAAGCAGTTTTGCATGCAAAATGGGATAGCCATGCATGAAGGAGCCAAACAGCGTGGATTTGATACAGACATATTCGTGGCAAGCAACTTGGTAGAAATGTATAGCAAATGCGGGAGCATGGTGCATGCTCGGGCTGTTTTCGAGAACGTGACATTTAGAAACGTTGTTCTATGGACGAACCTGATCTCTGGATACGTGGAAAACGGGGAGAGCCTAACAGCTCTAGATTTATTCGACAGCATGGACTGCGAACCGGACTCCGTCACATTTGTTGCTGCAGTTAAGGCATGTACAGCTTTGGTTACTGAGAAACAGCTCAAGTTTTGTTTGGATAACGGTGTAGCCATTCATCGGCAAGCCCAAGACCGTGGGTTTGGTGAGGATGTATTTGTTGCAAACACCTTGATAGAAATGTATGGCAAATGCACAAGCATGGAAAATGCCAAGGTTGTGTTCGAAAACATGGTCACTCGGAACGTTTATTCATGGAATGCTCTCTTGCTGGCATACGTGGAGAATGGGGATAGCATGGCAGCGATGGACTTATGGATGAGGATGGACTGTGAAGCGGACTCTCTCACATATGTCGCCCTGCTCAAGGCAGTGGGAGTAGAGCGGCGCTGGGATTTGGACAAGGAATACACGCTCAAGTATGCAAGCTTGGAGCGGAACAAAACCGAGCAGTGGCAATTGCTCTCGTCGACTTCTATGGGAAATGTGGGATTATGGCTGCTGCTGAATTAGTGCATTCTCAAGATCTAGTGTCTTGGAATGCATTGATAGCGGGATACAGCTCACTCGGGGCCACGTCTCAAGTGTTTAGTCTTGTACAGGATATGCAGAGGGCCGGTTTACAAATGGATGGGATCACATTTCTCTTGATTCTTACATCTTGTAGTCATGCAGGGATGGTGGATGAGGGTAAACGGCAGTTTGAGTCCATGTCTACATACAATATCCGGCCAACTATACAACATTATACCTGCGTGGTTGACATGCTGGGAAGAGCCAATAGACTGCCTGAAGCATTATCAATCGTCAACACCATGCCGTTTCAAGCCGACAATGTTGTGTGGAGGTCCTTGATAGGGCATGTCGAAATCTTGATAACTTGGAAACAAGTGAGATTGCATCTGTTGCATTAGTGGCTTATGGGCCGAACAGCTGATCATTCCTTTGGTGTTAGTTAACAAGGAAGTCTACTACCGAACTAATGTATATATACATACGTACATACGTTATGTTCATATTAAAACAAAGTTCCCAGTTTTGGTCTGAAAAATTTTACAAAACAGATTACTCACTTATTATGACAAATGCACGATCTCATTTGTGATGCCCACCTCCGGATTGCTTATTCTCCTTCTCCTGTCGCTTTCTCTCCTTCTCAATTTCATACCGCCTCCGAAGCTGCAAAGGACTCACACAGAATGACATGGGGAAGAAATGGGGAAAATTGCATACCTCTTTGGTGTGATACAGGCACTCAAAGTAATCCTCTTGCAGCTCCAGGCAGTCCTTGGGCACAGTACAGTGGATCATGCACTCTCGGAAATCCATGAACAGATCGTAGCATCGCCCTCTGAAACCATTAATCCCGAATCCTGACGCCATAGCTGCTTCTAGGTTAATCAAAGATTAATGGTTAGGATTGAAGGTTGATCCCTAAATGGAATCTACATATATTATGTATTCGTCGTCGATGGTCTTATCCGGAATTCCAACGTTAAATCCTTCACACCAATGTCATTGTAAATGCTCTGTGTGTGCTTAAGGATACGTTGCTCGTCCGCATTTTCTTTCACCTGCAACAAGTGTATATATGTAGTGAAATGTGTATATATGTATATATGCGTCGCTATACAACATCTTACCTCGAGGAGTAAACTTCCCACCACAAATCCCGGAACCAGCTCCCAGAAACGAGAGCTATGACACTCCACTACGCCTTCAAGAATCCCAACCTAATTCACTTTATGAGTCCACTGACATTGTTCGTTGGATATACTTACTTGTCTGAGGCATTTGTTAAAAGCGGACCGGGATACTTCTGGAGGTGACATTTGCAACAGCAATCCACCAGAGGTTTTGAAGAGAGGTAACGCTAGTAGAAAGACAGCTACAGAGACAAGGCCGAGGCATAGTGTTTCCGCATTCTTCACGCTGCACAGGGAAATCCAGTTATTACATATTTTGTTAACATTAAGTGTCTTACCCCAATGCCAGAAGCCCAGGATGCCAGAATCACGCCCGCACTGCAAGAACAAACCGTAACTACCATGGTGTACTTTAATTATGACCAATCTACCTTCTGATAGAATCCGAGAGCACATGAAGACAGATGGAGTGATTGTTCATATCTTCTGCCTTCCTATAGGCTGTTGTACATACAAAAGTTAATAAAAAATTATCTTAGTAACTCAAAAGCATGTACTAACCAAACCGGACTCGTGCATAGTTGCGGAAAAACCACACTCCCAGAAGATTTACGGACAAGTTAGCTACAGCTGATACAATGAGATAGTGCCTGCATGAAGAACAGGAATTATAACGGTAGTAATAAAACTCAAACCATTGATTACTTGTGTTCCGATTCATCTTGCACAAATGCGTGGAGCGCTTCTACACAAAGGGAAAACGCAAGAAACAATAGAAATAGCTGCAACAACACGAACGACGTTTGTAAAAACAAGACAAAGGATGCTCACGAGAAACTTACTGTGTTTGTAAACGCTGCTAGAACTTCCATTCTCTTAAGCCTACGGGAGAAAACAGAAACACTTAAGTTCAGTTTTAGCACAGCAAGGATAATAAACCAACCCGTAAGTGTATACATCGTCAGGCTTCTTCCTTGCAACGACCATAGCCAACAATGAGAAGCTCAGCATGCCACAACCAAATGTTAAATGAAAAGCATCCGACACCAAACCTGGCGAACAAAGAGATTTGTAAAACGAAACAAACGAAGACAAGTTCATGTCTCACCAATCCGGCCCGTGACCAATCCAATGAAAAGTTCAATAGAAGAATAAGCAACGTTGAGCAAAATGAGAAGTAGCAGTCTCTTCGTTTGGCGGTTACCGTGCCTCGTGACCTTCTGCATCACTGTTAACGCTCTTACAGCTCCCCTCACATTGTTCCACTTGCTGCTGCTACAAGCCTTTCTTCCGAATTCAAACGAATCATCGCCTTCCTTGCCAATGGAAACGGATTTCGCAAAATTCATGTCGGGATTGAGGCGGGACACAGAAGGAGTCCAAGTATCCCGGAAGGAGGGATGGCGCAAGGGCCTTGGATCACTCATTGCGTACCTGCTGATCGCCTGTTTGTCCGGCTGCGGAGTCAGCGGCACCGAATCAAAAGCCGCTCCATCAAGCTCCATGGCTCAAGAACCCTAAAACTCTGTTACTAGGGCTCTGCCCAGTTCCGAGGTTTAGGGAATGAGGCCGCAGCGGCAAGCGAGGAGCAGCGTCTGCTACGCGGAGAGTGTCTCGGATGACGATTTCACGGAACCGATCAGCAGGCCGAGCAGGCGGAAGAATGCGGTTGAAGAACCGGCCAGTGTTCCGAGGAAGAAGAGGAAGGTATGGGGATGAACGTGCTTCTTTCTTTTACCGTTTTCTCACGCATTGCTTCAGGAGCGTCCGAATCCGAAGGTGTGTTTCGCTACAATGTGATAATGGGCAAGAGAGCAAATTTTTCCCCTTTTGTTTTGGGCAGGAGCGAGCGGAAGCGATGCAACTGGAGAGAGCTATCCGGGAATCCCTTAATGATGTTGCAGATCGTGGGTACTCGGCTCCAGAACCCTCCGCGAATTGCTCCAGAGCAGATCCTCCCAACCCGTCTCTCGCGTTTCAGTGCCTCTTGGATGTAACCTACGAGGATCAAGCCCTTCAAGATGCGGTACAACAATATGGCATGATAAATAATTTATAACGATTTATATATGGTGACTGATGTCGCAGGACAAAGCAAATCAGACCCAGAAGCAGGACGTGGTTCAGGATCACTGTACGTCTAGAGTAAGTGAAATGGTTCTTTTCTTATTTGCTAATGGTGGCTATGCATGTGCATGTTGTGAAGGACGAACAGGGAGAAGCCGTGAGCTTCAGGCCGAATGCTGAAGCTCAAAAGGAGTTTTACCAACAGCACGAACAAACTGGCTCTGATGTATGTCCTTTAGTTGCTTGCGCTAGTTTAGATTCTTATTCTTTGCAGGATCTAAGGGCCAAAAAGGAGAAGGAAAGCGAGGAAGAACAGGATGATGTAAGTCCTTTTGCTTAGCTTTTTCTAAGATTTAGTTGGTGATTAACTTATCTTACAGACCTCAGAAGAATCAATGGGACAGAACATTAAAGAAGAAGATCCAGCTCAAGGTAAGCTTTATATATTATATGAGTGCCGTCCGTATGCATGTAGGATGTATATCGTTGTACTGCAGGCACTATACATCTATTTATATATTGTCGGATATATACGTACAATGCTGTTCGAAAATCCACACATGGTCTATGTGTGCGTGTACGTGTGAGTGCGTGTGTTATAACTTGATAAGTTGAGATTTTGGCAGTGAAAAAGCGTAGGAATACGAGAGAAGCTACCAAATCTCCAGGTAGAGTTTAAGATGGACAAGGCTTTGCACTGACTAGAAGAGGTTTTTGTGGGTACAGGGCTTGTAAGCTTACCTCACCGGAGAGTGGTGGGATTGTCTAGACGCTTCAGGCCGCCGTCCTTGCATCCTTACTTGGCCGGCTAGTAAGAATTTTGTACATACTTTCGGCGGTGTACGTAGTCGCTAATCATGTTAAGAAGGTTTTGGTAGTTCCCTTTTGCTGCTGAAGCAGTTGCATGAGCGACTGAATTGTCTTTAGATTTATAGAAGTATGCAATAGCACATGAGAGAGATGCGGTAATCTCTCTCTCCGTGTATGCGATTTTCTGCCTATACAAGTGATACCGGTCTCATTAGAACTGGTCCAGATATCGCATCATTTGTCTATTGTATATTTTGCGTTATAGACTTGTATTTCTGGATTTCGCAAGGTTTACAGGGTCTAATGCTGCAGTTACAATCTTTGATAATCTCATTGTTTGCATTTGCAGAAGCAGCAATGGTTACAATCTTTTATGGAAAAGGTCAAAAGGTAAACTTTCTAATCAGTTAACTTTTTGCATTCAAAATAGTTTAGCCACTTAATCTGTACGATAAGTAAACTTTTTAGGCACTTAGTTAGTTGTACGACAAGATACCTCAAATGCTTTGACTATTGTATCAAACATTTACTGCACGCCAGGCCAAAAGCCCTGTAGGTAAAAGTGCCTGTGCTACCATGCTTCCCTTACCCGCCCAGACAACATTAACTCTTGCACCCTTATACATGCATATACATCAATGCATGTTTATGTATTATACTGTTTTATATTATTCTTTTTCTGTGTGTATATATATGAGTTTAAGATGGATCCGAACATGTCCATACCGCTGGGAAGATGGAAGGTACACCAAGAGTACTCCTCCTTGTGGTGCTTATGGTAACATCACAGGCGTCTTCCACCAGTAAGTATGCATGTGACACCTCGAATTCAAGCCTGGGATACCTGCCCTTTTGTGATGTTCGGCTGGGAACGGGGGAAAGGGTGCGGGATCTTGTGTCAAGACTAACAGTTGATGAGAAAGTTGGTCAAATGGTGAATGCAGCACGGGGTATCCAGAGACTCGGGATTCCTGAGTATCAATGGTGGCAGGAAGCTTTACATGGTGTAGCAACCAGTCCTGGTGTGCAGTTTGGAGGTGATGCTTCAGGGGCTACCAGCTTCCCTGTGCCCATCACCACTGCCGCTTCATTCAACACCGCTCTCTTCTACAAAATCGGACAGGTATGTACAGTTTGCATCTCTCTCTTTCTACGTATAGTATTAAGCTGAGTAGTGTAGGCTGTGTCGACGGAGGCGAGGGCCATGTACAACCTTGGAAGATCTGGGCTGACATTCTGGAGTCCAAATGTGAATATCTTTCGCGATCCGAGATGGGGGCGAGGCCAAGAGACACCTGGGGAGGATCCTTTGCTTGCAAGCAAGTTTGCTGAATTTTATGTCAAAGGATTGCAAGATGAACTGCCAAATGGTTATCTCAAGCTTTCTGCTTGTTGCAAACATCTCACTGCGTACGACGTTGATAACTGGAAAGGAACCGATCGGTACCACTTTAATGCTGAGGTATGGATGTGTTCCTACATGATACGTCACAAATGCATGTATGATGTGTGCATAACTGGCATTTATACATGGTAGCATGTAGGTAAGCGAGCAAGATTTAGAGGACACATACAACAGACCATTCGAAAGCTGCATTCGAGAGGGTGGAGTAAGCAGCATCATGTGTTCTTACAACCGCGTCAACGGTGTTCCAACTTGTGCTGATCGCAAACTTCTCACGGAAACCGTGAGAGAAAACTGGGGCTTAAATGGGTAAGTTCATCTTGTTAGTTTTATTTCACATATAAAACTGAACAATAGAATGCAGATATATCGTTTCGGACTGCGACTCCCTCAAGGTCTTCTATGACAGTACGACTTATGCTCCCTCTCCTGAAGATGCTGTTGCAGATTCAATCCTAGCAGGTAGTGTATGTTTATGCACACATGTATGTGTAAGCAATATGCATGTATTGTATGTGCTGAAAACTAATTAAAAAGTATTATTAAATTGTTAATGTGGTTCTTCTTAATTGTCGTAATAATTTCCATATGACGAGGTAAAAAAGGGATTGCTTGTGACCGTTTCTCAAGGCTTCTGGTAAAACCGTATGATTGGTATATGATATGCTATAGTCCTGCATATCAAATAATAAATATATTAATATAGTTATAAGCCTTGATATATCGAATGTTATTTATAATTTGCTCACGCTCACAGGCTTGGATCTCAACTGTGGAACTTTCCTAGCTGACCATGCACTGGCAGCTCTACGAGCCGGAAAGATTGCTGAGTCGGACTTGGACCGAGCAGTATCAAACCTGATGACCACGAGAATGAGGCTTGGACTGTTCGATGGTCACGATCCATGGTATGGAAAACTAGGATTGAACGACATATGTAGCAAGGATCATGATAAGCTTGCACTAGATGCTGCTCTTGAAGGAATTTTCTCTTGAAGAATGATGGCTCTTTACCTCTCCCTTCAGCACGGCTCAAGTCGGTAGCCATCATAGGTCCCAATGCAAATGCTACACACACCATGCTTGGAAACTATGAAGGTGAGATGAAACTGATATTTTGATAGATATTTACGGACTTTCGTACTTCCAGGAGTACCTTGCAAGTATGTGTCACCCTTGCAAGGCTTGACCATGTACAGCAGGAATGTTACGTATGCATCCGGCTGCAGAAATGTAGCATGCAGCGGAAGCGAGCTATTTGGAGAGGCAGTCCGTGTAGCAACCAAGTCTGATGCTGTGGTTATTGTGGCTGGTTTGGATCAGTCAGTGGAAGCTGAAACCCTGGATAGGACGAGCTTGCTTCTCCCTGGAATGCAGCCTCAACTTATAACCAGAATTGCAGACTCTGTCAGCTGTCCAATTATCCTTGTTGTCATGTCTGCTGGCCCGGTTGATGTTTCTCAGTTTAAGAATGACCCCAGAATCTCCAGTATTTTGTGGCTTGGATATCCCGGTCAATCCGGTGGTGCTGCATTAGCTTACGTTCTCTTTGGAGCTTATAACCCAGGTTACACTCTGTGTGTGTATGGGTGTGTGTGATGTTTGAATATTTGTTATAGGCGGTCGATTACCCATGACATGGTACCCTGAAGAATTCATAAAGGATGTGAATATGCTAGACATGAGCATGAGGCCTGACGTTCGAACTGCTTATCCAGGCAGAAGTTACCGGTTCTACACAGGACCAAGGCTGTTTAGCTTTGGTGATGGGTTATCCTACACCACATACTCGTACAGGTTTATATCAGCACCACTTGAGCTTTCGGTGTCCGACAATGATGAGGGTGCATGCCAGGCTTCTAACTGTAACATCCACTTGCATGTGTTGAGTGCAACGGACATATGTAAGAGGCTAAGGTTTGAGGCAAGAGTGGCAGTAAGCAACAGTGGTGGTATGTCAGGAGGTCATCCTGTGTTGCTCTACACAGTTCCGCCTTGGGTTCCTGCTGAAGGTGCTCCTCAAAAGCAGCTGATTGCATTCAAGAGAGTGCATTTGGAGGCTGGGTTTGCACAGGAAGTCGTGTTTGATGTGGATCCATGTAGGGATCTCAGCATTGTACATCGTGATGGGGAGCGATTCCTGCATTTGGGACAACATGAGCTCCTCTTGCCCGACGGTGTAATACATGGCCTTGTAATAACAAGCTGACATACTACCACATTGGTAAGTTCCCTAGTCTACTTAGTCTATTAAGTCTGTTTACTTATAATATAAGATTAAATTTCTTAAATATATAAAATACCCTCAGGAGTGTAATAGTAGACTCTCTCGCTGTGTGTGTGTATATTCTACATTTCCAACGTGGCAAAAGTGGTAGAGAAATCAGAACCAGGTGTTCTAAATAGATATCTTCATTTAACGATATTCAATAATATAATTATAAATTTTAACACTGTATATAACAAACTTCTCAACTTTTAAAAATTCAGTTTTAACTTTTTAATAATATTGTAACAGTCGACAAAATAATTAATATTATATATTTCACCTATTAAAAATCTTTATATTTCACATTATAAAATAAATAAAACGATGTAACCTGTATATTAAAACTATTTAAACTTCTAGAAATTACAATTTTAAAAAAAATGAAATTTATTGCTTTTAATAAAAATAGGTTATAAAATAAGCATAATCTGGATGTTGAGATTCGAACACCGGACTATCATTTTAGGGATAACAGTATTTTGAAGCTCAGAGAGGAAAGCTACTGCAGCTGCGATTTATTGTATGCCATGAAGGTATAATATTACAATTTATATGCATAGGTTTTGAATCTGGTATTGAAATCCCACATGCTACTTGGCATTTACGACTTGGGCTTGCCGATCTGCTGCGATTAATCCCATTCCTCTTGTAACGTAATCATCTGTTTGCTTATGAGGGTGTTTTTCAATTAGCACATATTACTTGTATTCTGCTTTCGTGATTCTACCTGGGTTGTTGAGCCACCGTGATTTATGGTTCATGACTTGTTTTTGAGCTAAATGGTTCACACACACAGACAAAGAGCGCACACGCACAGTTGAGGGATCGTCAGGCGTGGTTAGAAGCCCAGGAATGGACATTGCGCTATACGGGCTGTTCCTGTTTTGACAAGATCCAGGAGTGTGATCATATTAAATGGTTCTTTGGCGGCATTGCTTTCTTCACTGCTGTGACTCGTGCCCCTCTTCATTCCGATGCCTATATATGTTTCTCGGTACACAAAAGAAGAGATTCCTGCCAACTGGTATGTCTTTAGTTAGAATAAGACCGACAGTCTTTTTATAACTACATACGTATATATATATATATATATATATATATACACGTATACAGATAGTGACAATTGGATTGTGGAAGCCAACTCCTCAGAGTGCCTCCATGGTTGTCATGAGGTTTGGTCGTTATCCACCATTTGTTATAAATCTTCATCAGGTAACTTCACGACAGAATCAGTAATGAAATTTTAACTTCCTGTAAAATATTGAATATTTCAGGTTCAGAAAGTGACTCTCTGGAACAGGACTCAAGGTTGTAAGCTTTGCAAAGAAATGGACATCTTAAAAAAGAAGAAATGGTAAAGTCACACACGCACACACACACACACCTGACGAGTCGTCTCAGTCGTTGTCGGAGATTACCAAGTTTGCTTACATTACGTTTCAAATATGTCGCACTACATGTCTACATGAGCCGAAGAAACGATCCACAGGGCTTGTGTGTATCAAGGTACGAACCACGTATATATGTGTGTAACACGGTGCCTGTGCGTGTGTGAAATAAACAGCAAGATTATTCAGGCTTTCGGATCATGTTCTCAATGCTATTAACAGCACGGAGCCCTTTCCAGGTTATTCGATTATGTTTCTAATACACGTGTGGTATTAGTATATATATATATATATATATATATGAAAGAATAACTGTATTCCTTACATATGTTTTCTTGTGTAGATAATACGACCACTGTGGTTTTGCGTTCAGGAGCAAGTTTAGAGAAAGTTTTAGCATGTTCTAAGGAGTTGTCTAAGCAAAAAACAGAGATTATGAATCGTTTTGCACGTCTGCAACACTGGCTTCTAAAGTTTGCACTATAGATCCAGACTGGATGAATAGACTACTTCTTTCCCTAGTAAGTAAGCACGGACGCACACCCCAGTAACCTTCCAGCATCAATATACTATTGTATATAAATACGAGTTACGCAACCGTATGTATACAGTATATGATGGTTTGGCTCACGTTTAGGCCCAAAGTAGCATGAAAATGAGGAGGAAGAAACAGCAAGCGCGCCTTCTCAAGGAATCTCTTAACATATTTCTAAAAGAAGTCCAGGTGAATAAAGATAACTGTTTACATGAATATTGTGTAGTTTATTTGACGTTATTGTCTGGCTGTACATATCAACCAATATACACATTGTATATATACTTGTATCAGCTAACTGTTTCTAAATAGTGAGTTTGTTTGACAGGATGAAGAGGCACTCATTATCGAAAAGGAAGCAGAACTTTTATCAAACGTACAACAGTTAACATTAGCAAGATCAAAGTGTGTGTGTGGGTGCGTGCGTGTGTGTTTAACATGAACTCGAAGTTTGAAAGAGAATGATTATGATACTTTTTCTTTTCTCGATTTCAATGTAGATTGCAAAGATAACTGAAGTCTTAATGGACCTGGACATAATCACGTCTTAAGATGGTAATTAAATGTTTGTAACAGTTCCACTCTAGGAGAGAGTATTTATTTAAGAAAGGGACAGGCAAGCAACGAACATGCTCTGTGCACAGGCGTGTTCAGTAACTGCTTAGAGTGGCCTTGTGCCTGTAACAAAGAGAGATGGTTTTCATCACCTCACATGTGATGCAGTATGTTCTGTGTAATTCAAGGTCTCCCCACACGTAGAGATCTTAAGCAAGTTCTCATGTGTTTCTCAAACTTTATATATATGTTTGCATTCCCATCATCAAACAAGGTATTTTCATGTTCTTGCTACAAAGGTTTCTTTAACCTTCTCTCTTAAGAATTTGATCTCATCGTCACGTTTATGTATCTCAACATCACGAATGTGGATATCCCGACAAATGTCTCTTCCACTTCCATACTCACATTTTGTTATTTCTTACCCTTGAAGTAACACTCTTTATTCATATCTCAACCTCTTTCTTACTTGAATAACACTGTTAGCCATCTCTAGTGTCCACTTTGTAACACAATCCTCAATAAGTATCCGTAATAAACCAGCATAAACATTACACTTTCGTAAATAATAAGTTCTATTTTCCGCATCCAGTAGAGGCTTCTGTGGTAGACTTGGCCATATGGGAATGCACTGCAGACCTTGCCCAGAACTTCATGTATTTTTATGATATTTCAGATTAGTTTTGAACATTGATATGTTCTTCTAGTTTATATGCAACAGTCAAGAATGAGAAACAACTACTAGCCTATCATCATGCACTCGTGAAGAATCTTGAGTACCTCGAGATTTGTCTAGGTAAGTAATTAATAAATCTTATATTCTTGCACATTAACATTATTTTATTATGTATATTAAAGATGTATCAGTCCGAGTACAAGTTCGAATATAAGAGAAAGTGCAAACGGATTGAGATAGAGAGGTTCCTGTAGAGCGAGTGGGCATGTCACTAGAAGTACAGAAGGATCGTCTGTCAATATCAGACGATGGCAAGCTCTCTCTTAATAAAGGACTCGATATAGCACCGGAGCAGTCTCCCATGCTCGATGAAGAGACTGATCAAACGGCGATCGGTGCTTCAGACTTGAAGTTTTACGTGTAGGATTGTTCACGAGTAGGTCTATATAAATATGCATTTATAAAATATTTTTCTTTTATAGGGTGCCAAAGAATTGGCAGTTTGTGTTCAAAATTTAAATCTAGTAGAGATGGACCTGTCAAACAACAAGCTCACCAATTCATTACCAAGATGGCCGTTGGAACAGTGCAGGGAATAATAGAGATGGACTTGTCAAACAACAAGCTCACTAGTTCATTACCAAGATGGCCGTTGTTCTGGAACACGACCAGAACTGTGAGCATGATCAAACTTAATCTCTCATTCAACAACCTCTACTCCGAGCTCCTCCCATATGTACCTCCAGTTAGCAAGCTTGACATTCATGCCAACTTCTTCAGTGGAATGCTCCGGTTCAACCGCTCAGCATGCTACTCATGACAAATATGTTAGAGAACAGATTCTCAACCATAGAGTATGCATTATTGAAATGGATCATCTCATTTACAAACAACAACTTCACCCCTTTCTGATCTAGAGGCCTTACTCAACACGGACGTGCTCACAAATCTAAGAACGGCTTATCTGGCAGGGCTTCATCTCATTTAATTTCAATTCGGTCGAGTTTATCACAAGACTATTTATCTCAGCAACAAGGAATATACATGATTCATATGGGACCTGTCTTTCAAATAAATTAGCTAAAACAATATTTTAATTCTAACTATAATTTATTAAAATTGAAAATTTTTCACTTCAAACTTAAGATTCATATTTTATTTAGTAAAGTATAACTTATTTAAGAAATTATAAATTTTCTTATGAATTCTTCTAAAGTAAAAAAGTAAATTGATCAATACACACAATACATGAGTATTTTCAGAAATATATCGAGAATTGAAAATATATTAATATATTCAAATTTTGAAATTGATTATTATAAAGTCAAATAATGATTGTAAAGAAAGTAGATAAGCCAAAATTTAAATTTATAAATTATATGGAAAAAAAAGTGTTTATGGTAAAGAAGTATATTTAATAAAGAAAATAAAATTAAATGGTTGAACAACAAAATTAAGTTTAAAAGAGTTAAATAAATCAAAATGAATGTGAAATGTAAAATTAGATTTAATAGTTAAATAAATAAATAAAGTTGAAAAAAAGAGTAAATAGAAGATTAAAGAAATATAATTAGAGCTAATATTTTTTAAAAATTGAGTTGTAAAATAAAAATTAACATAAAAGAAGTAAAGATAAAGAAATATCAAATTTTTTTTTATGATTAATATAAAAAGATTGAGTTAAGAAATCTTAAAATAAATTTTTAAAAGTTACTTATAACACTAATATGTTATATACATTAATTATTTATAATTATCCTCTAAAAAAATCTTTAAGTTTTTTTCGTTTATAATTCAATTTTACTTAATTGTTCTTTAATCATTTTTTTTATTTATAAATTTAATTTTCTTACAAAAAGTTCTTACTGTTTTAAATAATAATGCAATATATACAAATTTGAATATGAAAGTATATATTTTTCTAAAAAAGACAACTTCTTGTGACTATTTAATTATTAATTAATGTAATTGATAAAAATATTTTGAAATAGCTGAATTAAAAAGTAATAAATTGAACCTTATCACTTTTATTGTTTATTTGTTAGTATATAATAAAATACTTAATAATTAAAATCCATATTTACAAATCAGAAATATACTTCCTTTTGAATATATATATATATATATATATTAAATTCCATTATATATGGACTAGTGTTATATATTTATTAAATAATATATTTATATCATGTTATAGGGAATAATATACATTAATGAAAGCTTATTTAACTTTATATTATGAATTTAATTTTAAACATTTATTTTATTTTATTTTTTAAAAAAATTCCATAATAAATTTAAAATGTTTCTGATGAATAAAAAAAGAGAGATAAAGGAAGATTATGAAAAATAAATGGTTTTGTCTAAATTAGATGATTTCAATAACACACTCATTTGGCATAATACATAATTATTAATTTAATTATATTAAATCATTTATATATATATATATTTACATATTTAGTTATGTAATTATATGTTCAATATATGTTTAAAGTAAATTCTTGTGGATAATGTTATATAAATTAAATGTAGAATGTAAAATAGAATTAATCAAGTAAAAAATTAAATTAAAATGTTTCATATTATGAAAATGTTTCCAAGAAAATCAAATTTAATAATAAATAACACATATAAAGGTGATATAACAAATATCAAATTAATAATATGGTTACACAAAATATTGATTTTATATTATAAATCATAACTAGGTTTAATTTACCAGAAAAATTAATATATACCTTAAATTGTTTGATTTACATCTATATAACTTAAAGTTTTAAGAATTTTTATCCTTAAAATATTTATATTTACAAAGAACTACACTTCTTAAACTTTAACACATTTAAGAATAGAACTTCAGTATATTCAAATATTAAAATATAATAAATCAAAACACAAATAATTTTTAAATTTAATAATAAGCATTTAAAATTTGATCATTTTAAACAAAAATTAATAAAATGCATTTTTATTTAAGTTTCTAAAATGATTAATTTTAGAAAATAATATATAATATATCTAAAAACTTTATATAATACTTTTAATAAATAAATTTAAATATTAACAAAAAATAAATAAATATTATTATTATTATTATTATTATTTTGTACTTTATAACATGGTACACAAGGATATACCCTTGTGGGTGCGTTTACGGATGCACCTCTTGTAAAAAAGCATCCGTAATTTTAAGTGAATTTCGTGGAGAGCACATATATGCATATAGATATATACACACGCGTGTGTGTATAAGAAGCGTATAGACCCATAGTAATAAAAGCTTAATAGACAAAGCATACCACATATACATAAAAAAGATACACACACAGAGTATATTCACACGTAACACAAAAAGCACATATAATTCATATTAAAAAAATATATAAATAAGGATAACATATAAAACCACTAGAAAATAGTCTTATATAGAAAATCCTACTTATCAAGTTTATTTATATGTATTCATATCATATGTCTTAATGTTTAATTAGTACATGTATATGCTTTTGATAATCATGTAACATATGTCCACCAACACCACAC
Source organism: Selaginella tamariscina (assembly GCA_003024785.1). Classification (NCBI taxonomy): domain Eukaryota; kingdom Viridiplantae; phylum Streptophyta; class Lycopodiopsida; order Selaginellales; family Selaginellaceae; genus Selaginella; species Selaginella tamariscina. Next base: position 365,542 of record PUQB01000003.1, on the reverse strand, counting down.
CAGTAGCTAAACTTGATATTACCGACATATTTAACTTTATTCTTAATTAAACAAGTTTAATTTTGTTAAAGGTGATTCCATGGCCCAATGGATAAGGCGCTGGTCTACGGAACCAGAGATTTTGGGTTCGATCCCTAGTGGAGTCACTTTAAATATTTAATAAATTTATGTTCTTTACATTTTTTAATTACATTCTCAAAGTGATACAGTTATTTCCTAAACAGCATATACAGACATGTATTATGAATGAAGACTCATATAATTTAGTATATTATATTTATTCTGCAATAAACAGTCGCTTATATATATATATATATAATATATATATATATATATATATATATATATATATATAATTATAATAACGGTGTGTTGCGTAATATGTATTTGGAGACAGAGAGGTCCTTAGGTCGAACCTATTTCAAAGAGATGAGGTTCATGTTTTAGCCTCTCTAGGAAGAGACCTTGTCTCTCTCGGATTTGATAACCAGGAGCAACAGGTAGAGATGTGTGATCATATATGTGTATTTATTCATAAACTTATTCACCTTGGCATTACTGTTGTTTGTGTTTAATTACATGCTTATATATACTTTCTACATAGTTACATATTTTGAGTATATAGTTTTGTTATAAGAAGAACATACGAACATCGTTTAAGAATATAATGTTAAGACTAAAATATTATGTACCTTTAAATATGTATCTTACGTGTATAAATAATGATGTGTAATACTTAGTTTTTTTTAAACAACATAATCCCAAAACCTTGTGACAAGAAAAATTAAGTTAATAATTAAATAATAATCAAACATTCGAATGAAATAAAATTATACTTTCCTTTTTATTATTCAAATTATAAAATTGGTGAATTTGGAAAAAGTGAAGTCAATAATTAAGAAAAATATTATGTTATACATTAATATTTATACATTAATGTTATGATGATGTTAAATTCCTAAGAAAAATAATTAATATAAAATAATCATATTACATTTCTAAAATATCTTTTTTAAATATTGGGAATACTTTTATTTTTTTATTATATGTGAATTAATTATATATAATTAACATTTTCATTATTGAAAAGATTGACAAGAATAAAAAAAAAATCTATGGTAATCACTATGGATTTTTATAAATATTTATGTTTAGTAAGGTTAAAATTAAAATTAACTGTAAACAAGATATTTCTTTTGTTAAATTAAAATATTATCTACGTTAATACTTAATATGCTTTTTTAATTTATTCATAATAATTCATCACCTTTCAACATATAAGTTTTTATAACTTATTTTTTTTACCTTTTTAACATCAAAAGGTTTTATTAAATTAAGTTTGAATTCTTATTTTAAAATTTATATATTTCTTTTATATTAACAAAGAATAAAATCTTTTATTTTAATCAAATTTTCATGTCTCTTTCTCTTTCTATATAAATATATTCATTACTTTGACACCTTTCATAATCTCAAATTTATTAATAAAATATTAATAATCTTATAAATACCAATAATTTTTAAATCAATATCGAGCATCTTCTAACAATTTACATTAATTGTATCTATCCATATATATAAAAAATAAATTAAAATACATATTTTATTTAAGCAATATTAAAAAAATAATTAATAAGATACCAAAATCATATAAAGTCTTAAATTATGAATATATAGTTATAAGGTTATATAATTCATAAAACCTATATAATGTAATATTTAAGAGTTATACAATGAAGTTTTTTTAATTTCATGAAATAAAATTTTTAAGGGCTTCTTTTATATTAAATTATATTAAATAATAATTTTTAAACATGGCATAATATACTTAGGAGAGTTATATTCTTTCATGGTTTTTAAAAGTATTCATTTTAAATATATATATATAATAAAAAATAAAAGTTAAAGTCACATAACTAAAAAAGAAATGTAAGTTATAACTCTTGTTCAATATATATTCATTTGTTTTTAAGAATTAGATAAATATGAAAAATGATAATGAAAATAATTATTACACAAGATGTCAATCATAAAAACCTTCATTTTAAATATTATATATGTTATTATTGATTTTCTATATTTATATAAAGACAAAAAATTTAAAGTAAAAATGTAAATTTTTTTTAATTATTTTTAAAAATTAAATGATAATTTGAATGTCTTGACATCTTAATTGCTTTTTGAAAGGGGGAAAAAAAAAAAAAAAAACAACATATTTTGATAAAATAAAAGAAGGCATGAAAAAAAAGAGTGGAAATTTAAGTTAAAAATTTAAAATAAACATTGCAAGGTATAATCTAGTGTGTAATTATTAATATATCATGTGTATATAACTTATATAACATGATATATGTCTAGGATATTATATACATGTATATGCATTAGATGCATGCATAATGATTTTTTTGAAATGCATTATGTGGTGTGTATATATAATATATATATATATACATACAAACATGCATTTTTTATTTATATACATTTGTATATGTGCGTACACACACCAAAAAACACATATTCATTACACGGTGTGATGTTTTAAGAAAACATATTTCTCTCTTATGAAATTTATACTTATAAATGTTTTTTAATGCATACATACATATATTTATGGGCTCTTTACTTTAATTTGTTTTTTGCACTAACATATGTGTGGTGTGCATGTTGTAATAAGAAGGTATTAAATAATGAATTTAATTATTATAGAATTAGTAATTAATGATTTATATAGTGGAGATATTTACCTTAAGATTCAACAAAGGTGTCCATTATAATAATTTTAAAATCTTTTATATTAGTTTATTAAGAATTTTGTTATAGACTATTTACAAAATGGACATTAAAGATAATTAAAACATTATTTAAGTAATAATTAAATTTATTTTTTTTAAATTCTTACTTTAAGGGTCATAAGTAGCAAAGTGCTACTTAAGTTTTTTGAATAATGATTAAATCTTAACGTTTCCATGTGATCAAGTTTGAAAAATATAATTAAGGTCGTTATTAATGAACATAATAAAAGTTTTTTAAATCATAATTAAAATTTGGTTTTAAAACAATATTTAAATGAATATACTTAAAATAATTAAAGTACAAAAGAAAACAAAAAAAGGAAAATTAAAAAATATGGTTAAAAAAAGAAAAATAAATTAGAATAAAAAAGTTTTAAAAAAATTATGTTAAGGTACTTTAAGACTTTTGAAGTAACAATCTTTTTTTTAAAAAAAATTTAATTTTTTCTCGTTTGAATTCAATATTCATTTCATAACATAATCTCTACAAATATTTTTAATAAATCAACATTAAAGAGTTGAAAGTTATTATAATGAACAACCTTTATTAAATATTGAAACAAATATTTTACTATACAAATAATTAATTAACAATTCCATTATAATTAAGTAAATAATTTTTTAACTTTTTCAAGTCATGACTAAAATTTGGTTTTAAGAAAAATATTTAAACGAATATAACAATTAAAGTAAAAAAGAATTTAAGTCAAAATAAAGCCATAGTGCTTAAAAGAATTCACCTTTAAATAAACAAAAAGTAAATTACAAAATATGGTTAAAAAAAAAAATAAACTAAAGTAAAATAATTAAAAAATGTATATGGTTATGTCAAGGTACCTTAAAATTTTTAAATAAAAATCTTTTTTTAAATTTTAAGGTTTTTCTTGTTTGAATAATGTTGTTAACCATTTTCCATTTCATAACATAATCTTTAATGAATATTTTTAATAAATCAACATTAAAGAGTTTGAAAGTTTTATAATGAACAATCTTTATTAAATCTTGAGACAAATATTTTACTATATAAAATAATTAATTAATAATTTCATTATAATTAAGTAAATAATTTTAATCAATTTAAATACGTATAGAATATTTATTAAGTATTAACCATTTGAATACACAGCTTCAGAACAATTTGAATAATATTTCTTTAGGAACTTAATTTGTTAATTCAAGTTAAATTTTAAATTTAATATCATTCAATTTTGCACAAAATTAAACTGATATAAGAAATCAAACATATACATAAAAATATATATATAATATATAACATACTTTTTAAACTTATTTACATTAAATTTCTATTTTACTTCACTCTCTCTCACACACACACACGTGCATGTATATACATGTGTTTATTGTGAAGGAGCAAAGCCCACTTGTATCTCATTAGCATCTTTTTGGACTAGCATCTGCTTGTACGTCAGGGATTAACGCACTCGTGTTAAGCCTAAACCATCCTCCATTACTTAAAACAGTTGTCTTTGCTGAATCCCATGCAAATGTGTTAAGTGTTATATTACACGCGGGCAAGTTGTTTTTAAAGCATGTTAATAACCCTAAACCCTGTGGTTAGGTGGTGATCTCAAATATAAACAAAGAGCTTAACATAGATACTGATTTAATATATATTTAACATATTAAGAGCAGATTTGTAGCTGATAATATATAAGAAATTTATTAGCTAAAGTTGGTTTACATTAAGTGCCAAACTTGTGCAAAACGCAGGGTTTTCCTTTAATTTATGAGCGGTAATTTTATATTCTATTTATTGTTATTTTAGTAATATATTTTTAAATTATTGGTTATAAAATCAATTTTTACCCTTTATATATTGCATTTATATATAGTTTTTACTTGTTTAAACATATCTAAAATATATAAAATTTAATTATCTATAAATGTACTCATATACAATATTATATACAAGTATATATCATATTTTATATTTTTTATAATAACTTTAAATGTTAATAAAAATTAAGGATGTACATATTATTTAAATCATGGATACTATACATATATTTTAAAACGATTTATTACAAATTGAAATTATTTAAAATTATTTATTATAACTTGACATAATAATGTTAAATTAAATGTAAATATGTTAAGTTCATTAAAAATAATTAAGTTAATAATCTTAATTTAAATGTAAATATAAAGTATATTATATTAAGCCCTTAATTCTAACTTATGCATGCTAAGTTAAGTTAAGGATGGTGCAAAATAACCCTTGTGTGAATCAAATGCACCCTTAACTCTTACTTAATTTATGCATGTTAAGCAAAGATTAAATGCACCTTTAATTTTAATTTATGCATGCTAAGTTAAATTAGGGTGGTGCGAAATAATCCTTGATGTGAATCAAATGCACCCTTAACCCTTGCTTAACTTATGCATGCTAATTGCAAATCAAAAGCACCCTTAATTCTAACTTATGCATGCTAAATTAAATTAAGGGTGGTGCAAAATAACCCTTGGTGTGAATCAAATGCACCCTTAACCCTTACTTAACTTATGCATGCTAAGTTAAGTTAAGGGTGGTGCAAAACGACCCGTAGTTATAATAGCAAAGAACAGATGCAGTATCTCTTGGAGAATCTCTTTTGCGTGCCAAGGAATATTAAGATCAAATATTTTGAAATTTTATTAAATCAATATATTAACATATTTTTAAAAAGATCTTTACATACACACACACACACACACACACACACACACACACACATATATATATATATTATTAAAGTAAGTTACTTAGGCTAATAGGTGGAAAAACACCTGTTTCTTTCACCTGTAGAGGTTGAAGAAATTGGATATAAGATAGTAGCATACCCACTTTCATTGGTTGGACTATCAATCCGTGCCATGCAGGTTAAATATATTTTTTAAACTTAAAACTAAATGAATAACACTTGGAAATTAAATATATATTTATTCATTTAATTTTCTGAATTATTTGTTTGTTTAATCAATAGATATATGTAACTTATTTTTGTAATATTGTAATTTACATGTTACTTTTAACAGGATGCTTTAATAGCAGTAAAGAATATGTACCGTTTTAATTATATTGAGTGTGTTAAAATATTTTAATTACTTATAGTGGCATAGAAGCTGATCTGAAAGCTATACTATTATAGGAGTATTCAATTATAATCCAGTTTTATTACTTTATAAATTAGCTACTTTAAAATTTGATTACATAATTTAAAGGAAATTATAGATAATGCATCGTCCTCTCGGAGTGGACAACAGCAGCTCGATATTGTGGATAAACAAGATATTTCACGAATAAAATATATTTCTTAAGACATTTTTAAAAATAAATATTTTATTCTACGCTGCTTTTATTAAGTTGTCGATACGTATAATTATATAATACATTTCAATAATGAATTTAAAAAACATTAAAATTAATGGGTATATCCTTTAAAGTGTTATATATATATATATAATATAATATTATATTATATTATGTTATGCTAGAATATTCTTTCTATTATGCTTACGTTGCACGAAAGATTAAGAGAATATTCTGAAATGGGATAATCTACCTGAGGAGCTTGCAGTACATCAACCTGTCATTGTTTTACTCAAGAATGTAGGTTTAATTCTCTAAGTTAGCTCAAGAAGGCATCGATATACTAAAGAGTTTAACCCATGACTGCAGGTGAATGTATACTAAGGGTATGGCAACACAGTGCAGCTATGCATTATGTTAGTTCCTTGTAAATAATATATAATTATTCAGAACATTAATATAATAATTTTTTTAGTATTATATTCATACTATTCATTAGAAAATGTTAAGTAGCTTTTTCACTTGTCCAATGCACTATACTCACAAAATAATGTCTGGATCATGTACGGATGTTAGCCGAGATAGTTATGAAGGTTTTGATGGGTCGTCTAAACTGCACCCTCAGACATGGTATTCTATTCCCATTAGCACCAAAACAATGGCTGCTAATAAGACTTGGTGTTCAAGACTTTGTGAACTGCAAACCGTCAGAAGAGATGGTCTTCAATTCCTTTCTCCTCATTGAATACCAGCGAAAATGTATATATCCGACTAGTTGTTAACGAGTTGCACTCAGAGGTCGTTACCAAAACCCACCACAAGAACACTACCATCCTTGAAACATGAACCCTCCGTTCCGCCTTGGCAAAAACTGCAGTTCCCTGTGGCAATCGTTGCACATGCCCATATTCTTGATGAACCGGATTATACTTCCAGGCAACGAGTTGATCAATGCACAAAAGGAAGTGAACGTGTGCACGACCCCAGAATCCTCAATGCACTGGCTCTTTTCCATTTCAGTCGTGTCTCTTGCGCGACTCCTCGTGGATATCACCCTTTCTATGTCATCCCACATTCCTGCACTAGCTAGCATAGATGTTCCCCATGAGCACGTAAGACAGAGACAGATCCTTGTCCATAGCCACCAAGGATTCAAATGCCAAGCGAGCTACGTGCACATTTCTCCACTTTCTGCAAGCACCCAGGACTGATCTCCAGGCCACCGCTGTGGACTTGAACGGCATGTTCTTCACCAAACTCACTGCTTCCTCCAAATGATTTGCACGAGCAAGCATATCTACCATGCAGTGGTAGTGCTGTGCGTTTCTTGAGCGGATCGACTGGAAATAGTCCTTTCCTTTGCCCACGAGGCCGGCGTGGCTACACGCTGTAAGGACTGAAAGAGACGTGACACTGTCCGCTGGGAGTCCCACCTCCCGCATCTTCCAGAACAACTCAAACACACCAACCCAGTCCCTTGTCGGCTATACCCTGATAAAAAGTGCGTTCCAAGTTGCAATGTCTTTCGTGTCAAGTGAGTAGAATACATGCTGGGCCTCCACCATGCTACCACACTTCCCATACAAGTCCACGAGGGAGTTCGCAAGGAATTCGCTTGACTCCAGCCCGGACTGGCAAATGCGAGCATGAAGGGCCTTACCAGCCTCTAACGCCACCATGCCACCGCAAGCTGAGAGTGCCGCAACAAAAAGCCGAGCATTTGGCATGAGCTCCTGTGTATCAATGAGAGTGTATAGAGTCAAAGCCTGCTCACTCTCACCATTGTCTGCGTATCCCATTATCATGGCTGTCCATGCAACTACGTCTCTATGCGGCATCTTATCGAAGGCCACACGGGCATCAAGCACGCTTCCACATTTGGCATACATATCAATCAACGTGTTTGCAAGAAGCATGTCATCAAGGCCCATCTGAGTAGCTTGCGAGTGTATAGACATCCCAGTTTCTAGGCATGCGAGCTTCACAAGGCCTTCCTCCTTCTCCGCGAGGCTGGCACAGGCCATGAGAGCCGCAAGACAACTACGTGCATCTGGTGCATGGCCTTCAGCTTTCAATCGATTGAAAAGCTGTAGAGCCTTCTCACCTTCCCCTTGGGTCGCATAACCAAGCATCATCGCGTTCCAAGTTGGTAGCTCTCTACAAGGGAGCTCTTCAAACACACGATGAGCGTCAGCGAGGCTTCCACACTTGACGTACATGTCCACTAAAGCAGTGGCTGTAAACGTATCAACCCCATGTTTCTCTGTGGCTTCGGAATGCAACTGCATGCCCCTTCCCAAACTCTTGAGTTTGACGACCTTCCCGTTGATAACAGTGCCAGCTTCATTGGTTGCCAGGCTAGAACAGGCCATCACCACGATACAGTATGTCCTAACATTCGGTTGGCTTTGGAGTTTCATCACTTGGAACAGATCCAAGGCCATCTGGCTCTCCCCATTCTCCACATATCCCAGAAGCAACGCATTCCATGAAACGGTGTTTCTCTCAAATGTACTGTCAAACACTGTTCGGGCGTCGCTCATGCTCCTGCATTTGGAATACATGTTCACCAGAGTTGTTGCTACATATACGTTCTTGTGGAGCCCGCTCTGAATGGCAGTGTGATGGACCTTTCTACCGGCTTCCAGGTTCCGGGACCTGCTGCATGCTTTCAGCGACGAAACCAAGGTGCACACTGCATCCCGCACGTTTTCATAGCGCCTTAAACGTTGCTGCAGCAGAACCATGACATTTTAGGGTTTATGTGGGAGCAATGGGGAGCAGCGTGATGGAGGAGGTTCAGCAGAAGCTGCTGGCGCTAGAGTATCCGCGTGCCTCGGTGCCGGCGCAATCGCTTCTCTATGCCGGATTGGAGAGGTATGCGCTTCTCGAGTGGCTCTTCTTCAAGTAAGTCCTGCATTTCGTTTGTAGACGACGATCTGATCCTGCATTGCATTTAGGCTACTTGGCGATAAGTCCCCTTTCACGCAGCAAGGAATGCAAGGCGATTCTACTGAGCGCGATGAAGAAGCTGCCAAAACTCAACGTGAGAGCCATTTTGTGAATTTGCGGTCAACTGATTGCTTCTCCTTTGTAGACTTGGCAGAAATCGCAAGATTCCTCGGCTTGACACCGACTGTGGACTTGGATGCTGTTCAAGTAAGCCGTGTGTGTGTGTGTGTGTCTGAGGGAGGGACCGGGGGGATGAAACGACTTACGAGCTGGGGAAATCAGGGAAAGGGGAGTTACGAAAGTCGTGCGGAAATGTTGCGGTTGATTGTGGAGCTTGTGGAAGCTAGCTGTGTTGCTGACAATCCTGAATGGAGGTAATTTCTATCCGTCATCAAAATAAGTTCATTCTGCTAAAATTGCTCTAACATTTTTTTAAGCGTGGACGACCAAGTCTCCAAAGACATACAACTTCTTGATGCACTGTCTGAGAAGCAGGCTCAGGTGTTCTCCGAGGAGTGCAAGCTGTTCCCCCCTGACGTTCAAATACAATCCAATCTCCCCGTGTAAGTTCTTGTGTAGTATTTGATATTTGTATAGTTGTTGCACGCTTATTGCCGGTCGAGCATCTCCTCATCAGTTCGCTATAAGCCAAAGTTGCTCAATATCTTCAAAGTGTTTTGAAGATAAATTAACATGGTCTTCAACAACTAGATCACTCTTAAAGCCTTTTGTGTTTTGCTGGTGCAGGCCCGAGGTTTCTGAACTGGAAAGTAAGCTCGTAGACTATGTAAGGCATCTCGCAGACCTCCAAGAAGTTGTTAATGATCTTGCTGCCAAGGTACGTATGTAGTATGAAGGTCATATCCGTAACAAATGTATTTACATATATGATATCTATCCCAGCAAAGTTACAGCCCAAACGAAGATTATACTGAAGCCGAGAGCGAACTAAAGTCTCGGCTGGAATCTTTTCTAGAGACTGCAAAAGTTTTCAATCTCATATACTCGAAGGTACTATATATGTACACTACGACACACACCCTGTAGATATAGATGTGTGTATCTCTTGACTAGGAAATTCGCCCTTGGACACATACAATGGAGTTGCCTCAGTTGCATGGTTTGGGACCGGCTGCTCACCGCCTATTAGAGTCGTATAAATCTCTTCTTAAGGTACTTGTGCTCTTTTGGTGCTTATTGATATTTGGACTGTTGTTTTCTGTTCTTGTTCAGCTCCTGCGTAACTTGCGTAGTCTGAGGGACTCCCATGCAGCGGTTGCTGCCATTTCGGAGGTTGCTGGTGCAGATTCTGCAGATATTTCCTCGTTAGAGAAACTGGTTCTAGAGTGCGAGTACGCTTTGCTCGAGTTAAACCACGGTTTGGCAGTCCTTTCTGCTTCAGCCACCAGAGATTCCGCAAGTTAACCACACTGCGGCGGTTCAGGTGATAAAAACCGTCTTTCTTTATTACAGGCAAACTCAGAAGAGAGAGTATATGAATATATGTGTACAGAGAGAGCTAACTGTCTGCCCCTTTCTTAAATAACTATAGGTGTTTGCTTCTCTCTCTCATACACGCCCGCACGCAGGACATGTCTATGTTATTGATTGTATAAAAATCTACTCCTGATTTAGAACCATGATTATGTCCGGGTCCATAATTAAGACTTCAGTTAATCTACGTTGAAATCAGTTCATTCTCTTTTCCACGCTAAACACGCACGCATAAACTGTTTGATAAATGAAAGCGTGTTGCACAACTCAATAATGCTATAGTATATTGATGCTATAGCATCGCTACATTGATACTATAGCTATATTGATGTGGTGTGTGGTTGTGTATTTAGTATGGTCCAAATTGTATGAATTAAATATTCGAAAATCTAAGCTTCGGATTTTTGTACGATCGAAGCACTGTGTATGCTATTGATATTGACATTGTGTGTGTAATAACTTAATAAGTCATATTCATGTGTGTAAAGAATTTATATATTGGGTGAATTTGAATTTATTTGAGTAACTTACTAATGAAAATGTAATAATTATAACTTGATTATTTTTATTTTTTATATATCAAATATATAAATTTAATTATTTATCTTGTTGAATATTCAATATATTGCAATGTTGATATTGTATTTAATTTATTTCTAACTATACAATTTTATAAAATTTAAAAGTTACATTACTCTTTATTATAAAATATTTTTATTTTAATAATCTCTTCTTTATTATATTTAATATGTTTGTTATAGTGAATTAAAATGTGTATGTTTTTTTATTGATTTGCATTCTTAATAAAGCTGTATAAATTTCATAAGAAAATTTTATTTTATATTTAAGTTTTTTTCATGATTATTTTTATGTTTTATATATTGTTTTATTTAATTAATATGGAATAAAAACTAAGTGTTGTAGTTAAAAATTCTTATTATTATTAAGCTTTTATTTATGTTTATGATTCAATATTTTTAAAAATTGATATTAAATTTAATTGAATTTCTAATTAATTTTAAAATGCATGGTTTCTCTTTATTATTATGTTTTTTAAAATGAGAAACACAATTTATAATATGTTTCTCATTAGTTAGTTATAAGTTTGATACATAATATTGATTTTTTTTTTTTAAATTATGTTTCTTATGTAATATATAATAAAAGGAGATGATGAAATAATATCAAATGCAGAATTCGAAAATACAGAATAACATGAATATACTTTGTATAATTATGTAAAAAACTTAAATCATAATATTTTTTTTATTATAAATTAAAATTTATATGTATATGTCATCTTATTCATTTACAATGTATAATGTTTATTATTACTATTTTTTTTCTTTAATATTTTGCATTTAATTAAAGAAGATTAAAATGTTTTGAACATATATATGTGTGTTATAACAAAAAATCGAAATTGTGTTAATTTTATTATTTTTTAAAAAGATTTGGCTGTGAACATGAAATATAAAATACTTTCAATCTTTAAATATCAATATAATATATTATGATTCTGATGTTCATGTGCATAATGCTAACGTGAACCTGAAAGAGCATATATATATTCAGAAATGTCAGATGTATTAGTTTACAAAAACCCTGCTTATATACAGGAGACCTCCTGCCACTGGCACACATGCGACACGTGGTGCTGACACATGGGGGCCAGATCACCACCCATGTGTCACTACGCATGTGTGTATATACACATGCGTATATACGGTATGTTACCTAATATACAGTATCTTACACTATCCTCCCCTCTGCGGCTGTGTAGATGGTGATGGATCTGATGGTCCTGGATCCGTGTGAGCTGGGCCATCTAAGGTATGACCAAATGTACTCAACGAGTCTCGAACGACAAACCGTTTCATTCGAACCACGTGAACTATCTCAACCTCATGAGATCCCACCAACTGTACTTGATATACCTGAGGACCAACCTTTCGGAGTACTCGGTAGGGACCAAGCCACTTATGTAATAAACCAGTTGCAAGCCCAGGTGCAGTCAGCTTGGGAAAACGTACCAGGACTAAGTCACCGTCAGCAAAATCTGGTGGAATTTGATGTCGTGCATTGTAAGAAGATTGCTGCCGCATTTGAGCTCGACCAAGATGTTCAGCAGACTCTGCACGCAGAAGAGGCAAAACAGCATCCAAATGTCGAGCCCACATCTTTGCATCCTCGGCACGTGGCAGATTCGATGATAACCCCAATTCACTAGGCAACTTAGGATCATATCCATACAATGCCTTGAATGGAGAGATACCAATCGAACTCTGAATGCCTGTTACATAAGCAAATCTCAAACATCGCAAATACCAATCCCAGTCCGTGTGATTGAAGTTCACATACTTCGAGATCATACCCTTGAAGGTCCGATTCAATCGCTCCACCAAACCATCAGTTTGTGGATGATACGGAGAGGCAAATGAATGTTTTACCCCTAACCTCTCACACAACACTCGGAATACCTCTGCAATGAAAGCGGGGCCATTGTCTGATAACATCCGCTCTGGACAAGAATGCTGCAAAACCACATTATCGAACAGAAACAAAGCTGTTGACATGGCAGTTGCATCCGGAAGAGCACCAACCTCCACCTCGAGTTAAATAATCGATACAACAATGATGTACTGGTTACCTTGAGAAGAACGTGGAAAAGGTCCCATTAAATCCACTGCAATTAACTCAAAAGGGCGAGAGACATTGATGGATTCCAACACCCCATGGCCCGAGTCGTAGAGGAATTCCGAGTTTGACAAGTGGGACAACTTTGAATATACCTGATCACATCACCACGCATGCTGGCCAATAAAATGATCGCGCAGCTTCTCCAACACTCGTTGGTGACCAAGATGACCTCCAACAATAGGTGAATCATGATATGCTCGAAGAAGGTGTGGAACATATGTAGAGGGTACAGCCAAACGCCATCTGTCCTCTGGATTTGTCCCAATAAAATACAATAAACCATCCTGAAGTCGAAACTGAGCATGATATTGTCGAAACCGAGGTTCGGAAGACGGATTGCAAACGCATCGCGTAATTGCCTCGTCCATGGTTCATGTTTTTGAGCATCCTGCCACTGTTCCAAGGATGGTAAGTCGGCATCGAATACCTGAGGGGCTTGTATCAAACCGAATGCTGCAGCTACTGCATGAGCAGGCAAAGTGGAATCGAGAGGGGTGCTCGAGAAAGTGCATCCGCATCCACCATTGTTCGCCCAGGCCTGTGCACCACCTTAAAGTTATATACCTGGAGACGTAATGCCCATCTGGCTACGCGACCCACTAAATTCTTCCGTTTTAATAAGGAAGTGACAGCAGCATGATCACACTCCAAAAGTGTTTCACTCCCATGTAAGTAGGCATGAAGTCGTTCAAAACCCCAAACAGCAGCAAGGCATTCTTTTTCAGTAGTGGAATAATTCCGCTCAGCCGGCGTGAGTACTCGACTAATGTAAGCCACCGGGTGTCGAATTGAAGAATCCACAGCATCAGTTTGCATCAATACACCACCAATACCAACATCTGAGGCATCTACTCGTAAAATGAACGGACGAGTAAAATCTGGGTATTGAAGCAATGGTGGAGTTGTCAGGAACTCTTTTAACTGGTCAAATGCCTGCTGACACCTGCGAGTCCACCTGAAAGATACCTGTGGAGAACTAACTCCCGAAGAGGGGCAGTTCGATCAGTGAGATGATCGATGAATCGACCCAAGTACTGCACCTGCCCAAGAAACGCTGGACTTCCTGTACTGTACGGGACGAGGGAACTCTCGAACAGCTCGCAACTTCATTGGATCCACCTGTAAACCCTCTCGAGATATACGGTAACCCAAGTAAGTGGTGTCGGTCGAACCAAACACACACTTTTCAAGTTTCAACTTCAGGCCAACTTCTCGAAATCGATCAAGAACGCGCCGTACATCACGAATGTGATCCTCCCAAGAACCAGACCCATGAATGAGCACATCGTCGATAAAATCGGCAGTGATATCAGGCATATCGAAAGAAGCTCATCCATCATGCGTTGAAAGGTGGCAGGAGCTGAAGTCAATCCAAAAGGCATGACCAAAAACTCGTAAAGACCAAATGGTGTCCGGAAGGCCGTTTTTGGAATATCCTCCTCAGCCATAGGAACCTGCCAATATCCTGATGCCAAATCCAACTTAGTAAACCATCGACTCTGACCCAAACGATCTAATAGATCGGCAGAGTTCGGAAGTGGATAGACATCTTTGATGGTAACATCGTTAAGAGGTCGGTAATCCACACAAAATCGGAGAGATCCATCAGGCTTGGGAACCAAATGAGGTTCACATGCCCATGGACTCCGTGACGACACACTCGTTTACCAATCATATCAGTAACAGCTGTTCGCATGGCTGATAACTCCTTTGGTGACCTGCGTCGAACCGGGACTTTGAAAGGCTTTGCATTGCCGTGGGTATACAGTGTCGAGTCTTCACACGTGCACCTTGGGACAGATCAAATTTGAACAAACTTGCATACTGTTTCTTAAGTTGTTCGATGCAGTGTGCTCGACACTCAGGTGACGGATCCGGCATTTGAACCTGTTGAGATGAACACCACCCCAAGACCGGAATCAAAGGAGCTGTATGCGTGATACAAACAGCAACAAGCTTCTCTGGACGTAAAGGAACAGACTGCAAAGACACAGACTCCAAGCGTAATACAGGAGGAGAGAGTGAAAAATCACATGTACCTTTCGACTGCTTTAACCAATCACATCCCAGAATGATGTCAAAGACCTGGGAAGGGACAACCCTAAGAGACCCAGAGGGAAACTTACAGTTGGCACCCATAACCAGCGTAGTCGAAGTGGTGTACTGTGATACTGCACGAGACTGCCCATTACCATATAAAATGTGCAAGACCTTATCTGCACGTCTTAAGGGTAATGAGCACCGATGCGCTAGAGAAGAGTTATGGAAGACATACTGGATCCTGTATCCACAAGCACTGTGACTGAAAGATCATTCACTCGTGCAGAAAATGTGAAAACTGGATGATTGGTGGAACTTGCAAACCTTGATATGCATAGCGGAAAAAAGCATGGAGGTGAAGTCTCCATCGCACGGGATCCCTCCGTCGCCCGTACGATTACTGGTTTTCCGCAACAGATCCACTGCAAGAGAGGCTTCGTCATCTGGAAGCTCATCATCAGACATAATGGCCGCCACAGGCACACCATCCGGAACATATGGTCGCCAGCCTGGATGTGGTGGACGCCAATCAGGATACACATCGCATGCCCCCAAGTATGTCCAGGGCCCAACAGGCCCAACAATGAACTTGATTGGGTCGACCTGCATTGTTCCGATTCCTCCTGTCACGAATCCGTGGATTTTGACCACCACGGGCAGGACTGGAGCAGGTGCAGGACGATTTCGTGGAGGTGGTCCACGGGGTGGGCCCCGAGGTCGACCACGAAAGGCTTGCGTGCGGGCACATATGCAGCAGCATCAACCTCCATTGGATCAGCACGCTGAACAAGAGGAGCAGGTAACCCAAGGGGAACACGGCCCTCACCAGGCACCAACTCAAAACGTTGAGCTAGTGCAAAAGCTTCCTCCAATGTGGTAGGACGAAGAGCCCGAACGAATCGAACAAGTTCGGGTCGCATAGTTGGCCATAACATAACTCAGGCATGTTAGGATATGCACGCCGAACTAAATCCCCGAACCTAATACTGAACCGCATAACAGACTCACCAGGATGTTGTCGTATCGCATGCAGTTGTTGGAAAGCATCATCTGAATCCTCAACTTTGCCAAACGTACGTTTGAGGCATTCCGTTAACCGATTACTATTGGCTTGAATCTCCGCAGCCAATCCATTATACCACTTGAGCGCAGGGCCTTCCAAACATGTAGGGAATTCTCTGAGAGCACGGGCCTCATCCCAACCATGGTAACGAACAATGACTTGGAAATGATCAAACCAAGTGGTATACATCATCTCCCGGATCACCACAAAAAGATCGGGGTCGAACCCTCGGATTTGTGGCATGTGAAGAAGATGAAGGAGTACTAGAAGCAGATCCCTTGGCATGAGGCTTCAGACGGAGAAGAGGAGGACGGACCTCAACAAAGCGCTTCAACAACTTTAGTTTGTGCATCAATAGCAGTAGTAATAATGCTAAAAGCCGTCTCCATGTTCATTGTCATGGAAACAAAAAAAAGAAAAGGCGAAAGAAAGGAATACCCAACTTCTCCACCAATGAAAGAGCATTCAAAAATGTCAGATGTATTAACAAAAACCTTGCTTATATACAGGAGACCTCCTGCCACGTGGCACACATGCGACACGTGGCGCTGACACATGAGGGCCAGATCACCACCCATGTGTCATTACGCATGTGTGTATATACACATGCGTATATACGGTATGTTACCTAATATACAGTATCTTACAAACCTTTCATATTGCGTAACATGCACCTTAATAATTTGTATTTTTATTTTGTTCAAATTTAAATTCAAATATACCTACTAATTTTTTTGCATGAAAAAGAAAAATATTTTATAATTGTATATTTATATGGACTTACTCATGTGAACAATTTTGTACATAATGTTTAAGTTTGAAGCACCTGTCATAATTTAATTAATTTTTGTTTTGAAAATAAGAAACTACTCCCATATTTGTACTGGTGCATTTTTAACCTACACAATAAAACAAAGTTAATGTACAAGATAATAAGGTTTATTAGTGATTTATATGAATAAATCTTATTAAAATAGAATTTATATATTTGTTAATTTGAATTGACCAAGTTAAAAAAATATCTTTAATAAGTTATTATGTCATACACATGCAATAAATATAACTAGACATGAAAATTCAAATAAATATTATAATATATATATTGAGAATATTATAAATTAAAATGGGCTAGATATTAATATTATAAATTATTTTACCATATTTAAATTATTCATCAATCCATAATTTAATTTGTATGTATTCATTATTACATATATGAAATAAATATGATTGAAATGAGTATGCAATTGACATTTTACTCACTTGATTAATTTGAATATAATGAATTATTAAAAGAAAAAAAAAGAAATTTAACCTAATTACATGATCATGATATATATTAAGAAATATTATAAAGCTTTTGAAATGAGTTAAATATTGATATTAAAATTACTATACCACATTTAA
The DNA here is from genome assembly GCA_003024785.1 of Selaginella tamariscina. Taxonomy (NCBI): domain Eukaryota; kingdom Viridiplantae; phylum Streptophyta; class Lycopodiopsida; order Selaginellales; family Selaginellaceae; genus Selaginella; species Selaginella tamariscina. Next base: position 347,784 of record PUQB01000003.1, on the reverse strand, counting down.
ATGATTTATTATTTCAAAATTTAATTTGTGTAGTTTTCTCTAATATAATAGCAATGCTTATATTGTTTTAAAACAAAATAAAGTACATAATAAATATAGTGCATTAAATCTTGTATTAATAATATTTTCAAAGAATCACAATTAAATAATGTATATATATAATGTTAATTCTTCAATTTTAACTGTTATTATGTAAACTTGATCTTATGGCTTTTATTTATGTTATTATTTTAATAATATTTTATAAATGTAAGAGATGTTTATAATTGTAATTTTGTAGTTTAAGATTATAAAAAATAATGATTACCTTTATTTAAATTTGTGTACAAGAATATAAATTTATTTAGATATAAAAGCTGAAATATAATAATATTTAAATATCTTTTATGAGGCATATTTTGTGTGAAAAATTATATGAAAAAGAAAAGAAAATAATGCATGTTTTTAAATACATAAGTTTATATTTAAATATATACATGTGTTATTTCTTAAAATTTCAACATACCAAAATATAAAAAGCACTATTACAATAAAATTAACGAGAGAGCAATCAAAATCCACAAAAACATTCACCATTACATTAAATTTAATACATAATTATATGATATTATAAAAAAGTTATATTATAATGAATAAATTTATGATTACGTAAGTTAATAAAATAAAATAATTTAAGGAACTATATTATATTTGTCGTTTAAAGTTTTTTTTCACTTTAAAAACCCTTTAAGAGTTAGTATATCATATATAATTAGTGTAAACATGTTCATTCACATATTTTTATTTGAAAGGAAATATCATATAAACACTATTTGAAAAAATTAAAAACTATATTTAAAACATTACTTACATGTACATAACCAAATATAATAATATATAATAACATTAATGAGATTCAATTAAGTTTTGTTAATAATTATATTTGTATGTATAAATGTCGCATTATTCTTTAGGGACTTTGCATTTGTTTATAATATAAACTTTTTTTATATTATTAGGATATCATGTTTCTTAAGTTCTTCTAAAAGAAGTTAATAACTTAAAATGTAATTCAAAAAATTATGTTAAACCTTAAAATATATTTTTTAATTGTTTAATATTTTTAAAGAATGAAACAAATGAATGTTTTAAAGCAAATGTTAAGAATCTCACTAGAATATTTAATTTATTATTAATTATATATAATAAATTATTGAAAAAAATAAAAAATAAAACCAATAATAAAAATGAATACTATGCTTCAAAGGAAATATTGTAATGTAATCTCCTGTGATGTAAATGTTTTAAGTGTTAAATTAAACTTTATGAAACACATTTAATTAATAAAGTTAAAATAAAGACATTCTATTTACTTTCATTTTATTAATTCTATTTACTTGATCAATTTAGTATTTTAATCATTTAAGTCACTCATGAAGTAATGTCTATTAATGGTACATTATTTAAAGACATTAGTTAATTTTTATCATTCAAATTAAGTAAAATATGAATCAATATAACAAAATTTACGTGAATTTATATTATAAATGAAATGAACTTTATCAAATAAATATTTATGAATACTTTAGTGTGGACTTTCTAATAAACAGGAAATACTTATGATGGAATAAAAATAAAATCTATATTTTATATTAAGTGTTATTTAAAGAAGTTGAAATGGAATAGGGTGATAAATGTATTATATATAGCTCTAAACTTACTAATTATGCACACAACTTAATGGAACTGGTCCACATAAACCCACCCTGTAACCCTCTTTTGATATTAGTGATAATTAATTAAATCTTAATTTTAAAGAAAAATAGATATACAAAATTGATATGCATTAACCCTGAAGGTCCTTTAAATTTTGTATCGTCTAAATAATACATACATTAAAATAATTAACTTGTGATCTGCTGGAGTGAGCGCCTTGGCATGCAACCGGTTCGGGAAGCTGGAAGGCGGTGGAAAGGTCCATCACGCTGATATGTAGCAACAACTCTTTCCAAATGCAGGAGCATGAGAGACACACCGAGTGTGTCGTGCTGATGGCCTGTTCTAGCCTGGAAGCCAGCGAAGCTGGCACTGTTATCGACGGGAAGGTCGTCGAACTCTTACAGCCACGGCTCTAGTGTTCACGTATGTCAAGTGTGAAAGCCTCGTTGATGCTCATCGTGTGTTTGAAGTAGAAAGCTACTGGCTCTACAGCTTTTCAATCGATTGAAAGCTCAAGGCCATGCACCAGATGCACGTAGTTGTCTTGCGGCTATCGTGGCCTGTGCCAGCTTTGCGGAGAAGGGCCTGCAAGCGCAATGGAGCCTTGTGAAGCTCGCATGCCTGAGAGGTGGGATGTCTATACACGACTCAGATGTTGCCTTGATGACATGTTTCTAGCAAACACGTTGATTGATATGTATGCCAAATGCGGTAGCGTGCTTGGCTTCGACTTTATACACTCATCATTGATACACAGGGCCTCGTGCCACATACTTGCTCTCGCAGACATGGTGGTGTTAGAGGCTGGTAAGGCTGCCAGTCCAGGCCGAAGTCAAGCTAATTCCCTCGTGGATTTCTACGGGAAGTGTGGTAGCATGGTGGAAGCCCAACATGTATTCTACTCACTAGACACGAAAGACATTGCAACTTGGATTACCAGGGTACAGCCGACAAGGGGACTGGGTTGGTGTGTTCGAGTTCTTCTGGAAGATGCGGGAGGTGGGACTCCCAGCGGACAGTGTCACGTCTCTTTCAGTCGTGTAGCCAAGCCGGCCTTGTGAGCAAAGAAAAGGACTATTTCCAGTCGATACCCTCAAGAAACGGACTGCATGGTTGCTCGTCCAAATCATTTGGAGGAAGCAGTGAATTTGGTGAAGGAACATGCCGTTCGAGTCCACAGGAGATCAGTCATGGGTGCTTGCGAAAGTGGAGAAATGTGGCTTAAGGATGTGTCTGTCTTACGTGCTCGCGGGGAACATCTATGCTGGTGTAGGAATGTGGGAGGAGAGAGAACGGGTGGTAGCCAAAAAAGAGACACGACTCCGATAGGCTGGGATCATCAAGAATATGGGCAGAAACGGTTGTTTCCAAGATGGAACCGCGTTTCCATGTTTTCAAGGATGGCACGTACCTCTGACAGTGGTTAACAACTAGTCGGAGAGACGGGGACGGTGTCCTTAATTCGTACAACATGTGTTCTGCATGCTTACCACATAGATACATTTTCTGTTATATTTATTTATCTGGTATTCAATGCGGAGAGACGAGTTTCGTGATATTTTAGTGTGGCGGTGGAAAAGAACAGAAGAGAGACCATCCCTCCTGACGGCTTTGCAGCTTGCAAAGTCTTGAACACGACTGACACCACGTGAACAAAGTCTTGGCATGGCGGGATGTGTATAATATATACTAGCAGGAAAATATAAAGGCCGATAGTGGCCCATCCTTTTGGTGCTAATGGGAATAGAATACCCCGCCTGACGGTGGTGGTTTTTCAGTTTGGATCGTATTCGGACAAACCAATCACGTTTAGCAGTGATCTGAGGTGATAGCCATCTTTGTTTAGTATATGAGCTGGAGTTCACTCCACAAATGAGCACTCCACTTTAAATAACTAAGTCAATACAGTAGAAGTAAACACAAACACATCGCCCATTTATTGATTGTCTGTTGGACTTTGATAAAGCGCCCAAAGTTTCTGCGCAATATGATGCGGATGTATACACAAAATTCGCGGCTTTCATACGTTAACCATGCTGTGCGTAACATCGCCTTTGATTCTTAAAGGTGTGCAATGCATGTTACAAGTTTACCCACTTGTTTTTCTGTTTAAACATACCCCCCTCACTCGTGAAAACGACACAACCAAATCTCCACGTACATTGTGCCATTTTTTATGCGTGACCACTAACGTGTGCGTGTGCGTGTGCGTGTGTGTATAGAGAACCAGCTCAGCCGAACGCAACAATGTCAAGAAATGGTTTTTATATACAAGTGTAGTTATCAAATATTGATGTAGCGGAGGTAAACAACTTGTGCGCCGCATGTTTGATGTGAGACATGGGCATCAATCATATCATATGGCCAGCACAAAATTTATTTTAGCCTGCAAAAAGCACAGCCAGATTTGCGGGGTAACAGGGGGGAAGTTCAAAGTTTTCCCTACAAGGGGAGATTCCACGCATATGCTCGTGAAGAATCCAAGGATGTCCGCGTCAGTGTCCACGTCATGAGAATGGGGGTTGGGGTGTTAACGTCTGATTGGGCCGCTGGCCCAGATAAAAACAGCTGGCCTCTGCTTTTCCCCGCAATGACATGGCGATGCTGTCCCGAAACAGACAGCAAGAATGCAGATCCAAAATAAGAGGGAAAAAACTGGACACATGATGGAACTGTGCCAGATTTCTAAGTAAGTTAGGAAGTCAAATGTTGTGAAAGCAAAGCAAAGGCAACACAAACCAAGACCAGGACCAACCAAATGCAGGTTCTGGAATTGGGTGTGCTCCTTCTTATTATAGGGCCCGAGTGATGGGCTCTTTTCCTCCAGGCATTGCGCTCCGGGATCCATCTACATGCTGGATGAAGCGAGCATAAGCACCACAAACACAATGCTCTGCGTCTCCTCTGCTCTTGTTGCGCTTCTCACCGTCTTCCTGCCCTCCTTGCATTCATGGGCACCTGCAGAGGCCATCAGATCCTCCCACTTCCACTCCGACTTCCACTTCCGGGAGGCCCCGGCATTCCGAAACGGGGCGCAATGCCCGCCCTCGCTCTCATCTAGCAGCACCGCTCCCTGCGATCCCTCATCGGTTCATGTTGCCATGACACTGGACAGAGCTTACCTCCGCGGCTCCATGGCGGCAGTGCTCTCAATCGTCAAGCATGCACACTGCCCGGAAAGCATCTTCTTCCACTTCCTCGTCTTGCCCGAGGATATCTCCGAGCTTGAGCCGCTAATCCGTCGGACATTCCCTTATTTGCGTTTCAAGGCTTATCGCTTCTCCGACGCGCCTGTCCGCCACCGGATCTCGGCCTCGGTAAGGTCAGACCTGGAACAGCCACTCAACTACGCGCGTAACTATCTCGACTCGATTCTCGGTCCCTGCATTGCACGCGTCATCTATCTGGATTCGGATGTGCTCGTTGTGGATGACATCGCCAAGCTCTGGGCGACGCGTCTCGGCTCGGCCACTATCGGGGCGCCTGAGTATTGCCATGCCAATTTCACCAAGTACTTCACCCCGGTCTTCTGGGGGAACTCGAGCTTGGCACAGACTTTTGCCGGACGGAGGCCATGCTACTTCAACACGGGGGTCATGGTGATGGATCTGGGGCTTGGAGAGGGCAACTACACCAAGCTGCTTGAGGACTGGATGGACGTGAGAAGGGAGACAAAAATCTACGAGCTCGGATCACTGCCGCCTTTCTTGCTCGTGTTTGCCGGTCGAGTTGAGGCGATCGAGCACAGATGGAACCAGCACGGACTCGGAGGGAATTACATCGTGGGCAGCTGCCGGGAGCTTCATCCGGTCCGGTTAGTTTGCTCCACTGGAGTGGTAAAGGCAAGCCGTGGGCAAGGCTAGATTCAGGTGAGCCTTGCCCCCTCGATCATCTCTGGGCTCCTTACGATCTCTATATCCATAGACGATCGATCGACTTGTTCTAGCTCCAACCCACAACCCGCATTCTCTTATATGGGCGATTCTTTTGTTTCTTCTCTCTACTATTCTTTGTCCCCGACAACTCTACCGGTTCATCTAAGAGATCCTGTAGCACTTGTCACTTGGAAGGTTGGCTGGTCATGAGGTGGAGATAAATTAGTCTATAGTCTCAACCGGACTTGATCTCCAAGCAGGTTATAATACATACTTATACATCAGGACATGGTTTTCAAGGAGCTGGTTGTTGCGGGGTGGTAATATATCCATATAGTAAACACAATAATAAGATATAGAGACATTGTTATAGATATCAAATAATACCAGTTTTTCTAACATGGACACGCGTTAAGTTTGTGGCATGTGTGTATGTGTCGACTTTTTAAGTGTTGAGAGTTACCAAATTACAAACGTCTTCTTTACTGTTGTCGTGTTTGTTTGCTCGATGGGATGGATGTCGAATGGCCAGACAGTGCAGAACAGGACTTCATGAGTTCTTTGAGAGACTGGTGCAATCATGTACAGATCAAAAAGACTTGCCAGCAGCAAGACAAACGCATACGAGGATTCTCAATGCAGTTGCTGGCTCTACAAGAACTTACTTGTCCAATCGGCTCGTTGAGATGTATGGAAAATGTGCTAGTCTGGAAGACGCCCGAGCAGTATTTGAGAGTATCACCTCGAGGAACAGCTTCTCGTGGACAATTCTCCATGCGGCATATGCCCAGAACGGGTATATGGAGAATTCTAAACACATCTTCGAGGCCATGCCTCACCAACACATAGTCTCGTGGAATACCATGATCACAGTATACGCTCAGAATGGTCACGTCTCAGAAGCCGAACTTCTGTTTGAGAGGCTGCCAGAGAAGAGTGTATACTCATGGACGTCACTTATGACAGCATATGCCATGTCCGGACACTTGGATGAGGCCCGAAGGATCTTTGTCCGAATGCCAGAACGGACAGTTGTCTCATGGAAATGCTATCATCTCGGCATATATTGAGTCTGAGGATATTCACGAAGCACAACTCGTGTTTAACAGGAGCCCTGGACACAGCGTGGTTTCGTGGTCGACTCTGATGTCCGGATATGCCCAGTGCGGACATGTAGAGGAAGTGAAGAGCATGTTCGACATCATTCCTGAACGCGACCTTGTATCATGGTCTGTTCTTCTTTCCGCCTACTGTCAAACAAGACGTCTCGGAAAAGCTATGGAGTCATTCACAAGAATGCCGAGATGGAACCATATCTCGTGGAATACAATGGTTGCTGCAAAAGCCGGTTCTGGGCATCTGCACGAAGCAAGGGATATGTTTGAAAATACGCCTGTAAAGAGCGACTGTTCGTGGAACTCGATGCTCGCTGTATATGGTGGAGCTGGAGGCATGGAGGAAACAAAGCGTCTATTCTGGAGAGTGCCTAAGAAGAGCAAAATGACGTGGAACATCTTACTCGCTGCCTTGGCAGAGACAGGCGAACTTCATGAGTCAAAGCTAGTGCTTGATAAAATGCCAATGTGTGATGTCGTCTCATGGAACACAATGATCACTGCGTATGTGAGAGCCAGAGAGTTTCCAGGAGCAAAAGAGGCTTTTCAAGCAATGCCTCAACGTGATGCAGTTTCCTGGAATGCAATACTTCAAGCATATGCCGAGGTAGAGAACACAGCCGCTACTAGACAGATTTTCGATCTTATGCCGGGAAAGAACTCTATGGCATGGACCATTATGACCCAGAAGTATGCACAGAATGGAGACCTTCCAAGAGCATGGGTTATGTTCGAGGAGAACCCGGAAGTGAACACTGCGTCGTGGAACTGCATGCTTTCTGCCTATGCATCAAACAACTGCTTTAAGCAGGCTTTGGAGCTCTTTCATGTGATGCAGAATGAAGGCTTTGTTCCGGATGACTTAACATTTGTACCCGTTCTATCCTCGTGTAGTCAGAATGGTAACGTGGCTCTGGGACGGCTATACTTCGGTTCAATGGTTGGAGACTTCGGTGTGCAGACAAGGATCGATCACTATCATTGTCTCATCGACATGTTTGCGAGGGCAGGACAGATGAACAAGGCTGAGCAAGTCTTACAGAGTATGCCTTTTGTACCCGACTTGGTATCATGGAACACGTTACTAGGTGCTTGTAAGACACATTTTGACATTGAAAGAGCTCAGAAAGCAGCAGCTTTTGTATTCGGTTTGGACGATACAATGGTGGTAACGACTCTACTGCTTACATCTTGCTGTCCAACATCGCTAGATATGAGTTTCCGAATGAGTTCTCTTTCTAACCTCACTGTAAACCTATTCAAAAATGTGTATTCTTCTTCTTCTTCTGAGCCTTCTTCAACCCAAGCCTCATCTTCTTCCTGGCATGTCCCTCTGGATCCACTAAAGCTGATACAGACTCTGCTTGCTTCCGTTTGTCCCTCTTAACCTTCGCTGCCCTGACAACTTCCCCGTGGACTTTCGCAAAGCTCTCGTGTCCTACCACCTCTCTAATCTGATTCGTCACCTCCTCAGCGTATGTCTTCACTTCCTCTGTAAACAGAGAGAGATCACCAAATGCTCTCACGATCCATTAAGGCAAAGCCTACCTGATAGTGTAGTCGCTCTTGTAGTGCTTAATAGTGGTGCCAACATGGATGGCAAATACGGGGCGATCTCTTCCCCTCCCAGCCGAGCCACAATGGATGTGTACAACTTGAAAACGTATCTCGCCTGGAAGCAAAAAAAAATATATGAGCATGCCACGTCTACTCAGCCAGTACGAACCTGGAGCACATGAAAGTGGAGAGCGATTTTTTCTAGCCTCCGGAAGACCAATGTCAGAGCAGAAGGATCTTCCTTGGACAAGAGATAGTTGAGATGATCGACTAAGCTCATCTTTCCACGCCTATATGTCACCAGCAGTGATACGGCAGTGGAAGTTCTACTTTCCTGACTCTCTTCCAGTTGACTATTGCACACCGCTCTCACGGACAATTGGTGGAGCAAAGGTGCCAGAGACGTAAGATTTTTCACAAGCTGCTCTCCGAGTTCCTCGTCCAACGTGTCCGAGTTCAACTGTTCACAGAAGTAGGCTGCTAGTATGAGGTGCCAGCTCCAGTCGTTAATGCCAAGGTCGAGGTACATCTCGAACAAGCGTGCACTTGCCTTCCTAACCTCACTTTGCCCATGCAAAAGAAGCTTTGATGTGAGGTCCCACGTCCCCTGTAAAACGCTTTCCAATTAGGATTTCACGAAACCACACTTAACGTACGTACCTCGAGGTGTTGCAGACAAGGATCAGGAAAGTGCCGCAGCATCTTCTCAATTGTTGTGAGCGAGTAGTAAGTTTCTCTCGAGCTGGATTCAGCTTGCTTCAGGACGGTTAATACGGCAGGCAGAAAGTCAGCTATATGACGTTCAAATCTTGCATCCAAGACGTCAACCAGCAATCCGGTAACCTGGAAAAGAACAACAGCTTGATACTTGTCAGTTGTGAAATGACAACCATACCTGTAAGGCCGGTGCCCATAACGCCCGCGCCTGACCACTCAACCAGGAAGCCACAAACTCCATCAGGCGATGGAGATCCTGTGAGTCTACGCGACCCATCAAAACCTTCAAGACTGTCTCGATTAACACTCGAACATGCTCCGACTTATCATTCGCCAGCCTGGTGATCAACGTTAGAAATAGGCTCTGGACTTGCTCTTGCAGAACTTGGCTTGGGAACTTGACTATGACTGTGTGTAGCATTTCAAGGGCGGCCTCTCTGCCGTTAATGTGTTCGTATCTGAAACAAAACGGAACGTTAGGAACACTGTCCAATAAATCCTGAACTATTATTGTAAAATTGTAAACACTGCCTCCGTGTCTTATATAGTAACATGGATAATGTTTCTGCCATACATACACACGTACGAACGCACGCACGAACCTATATATAGTGGAAGATATACAGAACAAACAAATATCCTTCTATGCACTGATATATGTGTTACGTGTGATACATACCCCAAGTTCTTCAGCAGGAAATCAAGATGATGCTGCAGCCGCTTTGGTCCTAAAGGATAGTCCAGTAAAAACTGCAGAAGTATTTCACTGCAACGTTGTCGGATGGGAGGAGCTTGGCTGGTTATCATTAACTGCTGCACCCTGTTCATTATGTCGTAGAGCTCCTGGACAACAAGCTTTCTTTCAACGATCGCCTTGAGCAGATTCAGAGCCTGTATACCCTGCTTCTCCAGGTCTACAAACACGGGGAGATGCAAAAGAGCGTGCACCTGAGTCTTCGACAAGCCAACGCCTTTGCAGTGCCTGATTATCACGATGAGGAGCTTGAAGCACGAGTGCATGAGCGGACTCTCAAGACTCGAAGACTCAGCAATGGAGAAGACGGAGTTCAGGACGTCGCCACCAACGCATTCGATGGCCGGGAGCGGCAACTTCAGCAGCAAGCTCAAGCACCTCAAAGACGCCGTAATGACAGCTTGGTGTTTCACTGTGAGGCACCTCTGAAGCAACGAGCATAATGAATCCAACTCTGAAATAGTTCGGCCGTCCCTTAGAGTCAGCTCGCTGGATTTCAAGTTGTTGTACACCAGTTGTAGCGCAAACTCGGCAAGGAGATGCAGATTCTGTGTGGGAGTTGCTCCGTCTTCTTGCATTCTTGCTGCACCGGCACATTCCTGCTGCAGAAACTCCCCTAACAAATCACGGGTGAAGGCCAGTACCTCTTCACGTGTAGCGGACGGATTAGCCTGAATGCCAACTGCGACATTCTTGAGAACGAGCTGTGCTTTCTCCTGTACTCTGGAAGAAGCCACCTTCTCCTTCTGGCTAACCGGCTTGAGCACATGGTGCACAGAGGGGCCGAACGTCATTACTTGAGCAACTAGTCTTAAGCTGTCAAACGAACGGGCTTGCTTCCTCTCCTTCATTTTAGCAGCCAGCGCTTCAACCTCCTTCTCTTCAGAAACTTCTCCAAAAATCTCCGTCTCAAATATGGGCACCAACCCCTCCACACAATAGTCGATTTCGCCAACTTTGAGCTTGGGAACCATTCTGATCAAGATTGCGTTTATCGTGTAGCCGAGTACGTGCTTTTCATAGCCTCGTTTCAGTGAAGCTTGCAACTTCTCACCACGAACTGCAGGTACGGTGCACCCAGCACCTCTGACATGCCAACATAGAGGCCCTCGCTCCGTCTCGAATTTCTTGACTCCTGCTCTTCAGAACGTTGGTGATCTTCTGAAGTACTTGAGGAAGCTCCCTCTCCCTAAATTCTTCAGGCATCAGCTTGAGCACTTTGATCATCGCCACAGTGACAGGGACGTTGACACTACCATCACTCTTCAATGTGAGGTTATTGAGCTGGGGAAATACTCGTTGTTTCAGCTTCTCCAATACGTTAGCTGGCACAGTTCCTTCATCTTTCTCTGCCTTGTCCAACACCAGGCAAATAAGCCTCAAGAAGACCTTCTGATGCTCACTTTTCGTGGTAAGCAAGTGAAAGCACTTCATCAGGAAACCACAGTAACCTGTCCACTGCAATCGAGCTGCAGCACAAAACCACGGTCTCCAAAGCCGAATCAATCAAGTTCCCGTCCTTACTGCCTCTGGGTTCGAAGAGGCAATGCATAAACAGAGGAACAAATATTTTCTTCAGCGCATCCTGCACGCATAAGTCAGTTAATGGCACAGCGTAAAGCAAAAAAAACTTGAAAAAAAGCACCTGAGAAAAATCTGCTTTGCTGCATGTGGACCGAAATCTGGCCATGGCCTTGATTCTTCTGTAAACCTGCAGGAAAAACGGTTACCAAACGCGCTAAGCAAATACAATACAAACACGTACCTGGACGTGAATGATATTGCTAAAAAAGTCGACATCCACATCGGAGCTAGTCAGCGGAAGGTACTCGGATAGCTTAGCTGTCTTCGAGTTGTTCAGTAGCTCGCGAAACACAATCAGCCATTCCTGGAGGATATATAAATCAATAACCTCTCCTAAACCTACTATCGAAACCAGCTTACCCTTCTGGCGGCATCATTGTCCGATTTCAATGCGGCCTTAACATGCTACTGAACAACAAACTCTTCTATTGCGCTCTCCACACTTTCTTGGTACTGGCCTCCCCTCACCAAAGCCAACAGGCAGCTCGATGCATTGTAACGCAAGTCGCCAAATTCTATGTCATACGCTAGCTGGCAAAGCACAAGGACAGCTTGCTTGGGATAAACATTGGAGAAGAACGACGGGGTGAGCCTGCTGTAAGTTGCCTGTCTGAGATCGTAGTCGGACTCTCCTACTGTATTCGTTGACATTGAATTGAGGTCCTCTATAACTTGTGCCTGGATAGAATATATAAAATATATAAACACCCCAACACAAACACGGCGTACATACCACTGGCTGCAGCGAAGTATCAAACTGGGAGATTTTTTGCAAGATTTCACATGCAACAGCCCGAACTTCTACCGAAGGTATACGTTCTAGGACGGATCCCAATACGTCTAAGCACTTGGAGACGCTTGCGATATCCAGAGCTGTCGACAAGCTCTTGATAATTGTGAGCACCGCAGTGTAAACCCTGTATGGATATTATCGTGAATTAGTAAACCCTTGATATATACACACACATGATTGCTAACAGATGTGGAGGAGAACATGCTATCTATCTATATCCATATAATAATTATGTGTGTATAGAAGTGCATAATGTATTTGTATTAGTCAGTTCACACACATGTACGTAGGCGTTGTCTACATTAACCACTATCTCCTGTTACCGGTGTATAAGTATCTATTTGATAAGATATCACACGCACGCACAGGTTTTCACATAACGTACCCATAATCATAATTAATTATCTTAATTACTTTGCTAAATTATTAAAGCCCTTTAGGGTATAGAGATGAATGAGAAGGTTAATGCCCCTAAGGATTGCTACGAGCTGGTTATGCATGCACATTTCATCATTACCTGGATCAACACGTCCTTTCTTTTTCAAAAACGGCAGAAGAGAGTCAAGAAAATTCTCAGCCAAACGAGGACTGTCAATGTACTGGCTCACTTGAGAAAGAATATGCAAATGCCTCTTTACGAGCTGCTTTGACGGCCTGCCATGTCAAGTCAGAACAAAAAGATCAAAGAGTAAGACGAACAACTCACCTTGCAGAAGGCTTGCATGCAAGCTGTTGGGAGAGACCATTCAAGAGTATATCGAGGTTCGGCATTAAAACATCCTTCATGCTTTCGAGTACATTCTCCACAAACTGGAGAACAGCCGAATGGACTGCAGGAGATGGAGCCTTCACCAGCAAGATAGACAAAATGTTGGGCACCGCCTTCTCTAGAAGGGCTGCCAGTTCCGTCCTGCCGCTCATTGCTAGAAAGCAAGCAAAGATTGCACTCGGATTCTCACCGTGTACATTCTGCTCTCTCAACCTTGCTATGGACTGCTCCGTCGCCTTGATGAATACATCCCAATATAGGGGATTTATGTTGATATTTTCGAATTTGGAGAGCATCAAGCCGGTGATCTTCAGAGGAAGTGTTCTTATATCTTTGCCAGCATCCTTCTTCTGGTTGTCGTCTCTGAATTCCAAGAACCGGAAAAAAACGCCAGTAGTGCATGAATATATGGTTTAATACGTTCTCCATCGAACACATTCAACACCTCTCGGACCAGCTGCAAGAAGCCCACCTTCCTTTTATGTGGTACTTGCACAACTTCAGTTACGCCCACCCAGTCAATGAAACGGTCGGTCGAGCCTCCCTCTAATGCTGCTTCCCACCTTGGCTTCCCACTGGAAGTGACTTCAGCACCTTCACCAGAAATGCCAGCCTCCAAGGGATGAAGCATCAAGAAGAAGAACGTCGCAAGCTCTTTGACGTCGACTTGTGATAAAAAGGAGAGAATAGCAGCCCTTCTCGAGCTCTGACAACTGCATAACAGACACTTGTCTCAGTCACATTAAACCAGTTCAAATCACGCAGTACCTTTCCAAGCTTTCCACGCTTGGCCAGCTTGGGGTAAAGAATCTTTACGATGACCGGAATCAATCCGTCCCTGTGCTGCTCTGCTACATCTTCACTTTCCCTCCCAATATGCCAGGAAACAAGTTCATCACGAAAGCTTTCTAGCGATATCAGATTGCTAAGGTGCTCCTTATAACTAGTTAAATACGCATCCTTCCAGCTCAACAGGCAGCTGAAAGCTTTCTTCTGAATATCGGGATCACTTGATAAAAGAAACCTGAAACCGAAATGACGATGAGTCATCGCTTTTCAAATGGTAGACGTACCTATCGCTCAACAGTTGCTTCAGAATGGGGCCTTCGGCAAGCCCGTGCATGTTTCTTAAATGCTCCAGTACGCTAGCCAGTTCTTAAGTACTAGCTTCCAATCTTTCCCGGCCAACCTATCATACATAAAGAAATGATCCCACATCTTCACATATACATACACAGGCTCCGTAATTTAATGTTTTGGATAATTGTGTGTGTGTGTGTGTGTGCACATATGTGCGTAATGAAGAAATTTGTACAGGGAGAAGCGGTAGACGGGAACAGGAGAATGCCAAAGGACAATTGAAACTGTTTATGTAATGTATAGAAGCATTTTCTGATGTGCTAGACACTAAGGTTAAGCTAGTTGAATGTTTTCTGCAGGTGAGAGAGAGGAAGAGAGAGAGAGAGAGTCTCGTACCTTTGGCCGTTTCCGAACCATTTGAGAAACAATGAGACCAGTTGTTGAGGTCGAGAATTGATAAATGACGGGACCTTCTCCATAGTACGTAACAAAAGAGTTACTATAGTGATTGCAGGAGTGCTGACGTCTGGACTATGGATAAAGGAGTTCCAGAGATCCATGATACCTGAACAAAACAAGGACGTCAGAACAACAATCTGTGGAAGAAAGAAAGAATAATACCGTCGAGTGAGCCATATCCTCTTCCCTAGTTGTTATATCACTTAAACATCTGTCCTGCGCTTCTGCCAAAGTATCTAGAGTATCCTTCCAAACTTCGCTGCTATATCCCTCCATAATGGCAACTAAACAATCAATTGCAGGATCCCATAAAGGAGTGAATCGATTGTGCAGAATCCCGATCGTCGCATGAAAGACAAGACTGATGTATTCTACTGATAAGCGATTGGTTTGAACTTTGTGCTGACTTGTGACAACATGGAACAGCTACGACGGCTGTGTTCAAGGTCCAATGGTGAAGCATCAATCAATAAGAGATCGTTTAGAACCTGAAAAGAAGGAGAATAATTAGTGCACGAGTCACACAAACTCAGGAAGTAAAAGGAATCGTGCCTGGTTATAGGTATCGTGAGGCTGGCCATCGCTTCCTTTAAGCCGCTTGCTAGTCGTTTCATTTTGTAGCGGCTCATAAAGACTCAGTATCCGCAATGTTGCCACCCTTAACCTCTTGCATGGATTTGCGAGGTTCTTTTGAAGGATCTTGGCATCTTCAACAAATGCCGTTTGATTAAGCTCTGTAGGATGCTCTACATGTCCATGCTCATCCGTCAATTGCCTAATTGTTAACTGGAAGTTAGTAAATCCAGTTCAGAAGAAATAATCCAACGCTCACCTCATACACTCAGCCACACACTCGGCGACTGCTTCTAAAACGTGAAAACAAGACCCATGCTTCAAACCCAGCTTCAGATAATCAGAAAGACAGTCGTGTACACTTGAACCTTGATGTTGCAATAGCTGTAGATGTGATGCCAAAGCTGTTCCCAGCAGAGGATGCAGTACCTCAGCATCCTCAGCTTTGCTACTCCTAGACAGAAAGTCGTCAATGGCTCTGGCATATTCCAAGCAGAGAGAACTCACATCCTGACTTTTGAGATATGCAACGCAACGTAGTGCTGTCCATATCAAAGCAGGTTGCGAGTCGATTTGAGCCCGCAGCTTGAATTCATTCAGGGACTCCCGTACAATATCCACCACAATGCAAGTTATCTTTTCGCTATGTAACGGTTCGCAGCAGAGACTTCAAGAAGATGAAGAAACATCGGTAAGACCTCCAAGCGACGTGACTCGATGAATCTTTCAAGCGCTCTGTAAAGAGAAAGCTGTTATAATCAGAACATATAAGAATGAAGTAAACGAATCACCTGAGAACAGAAGTGGCAAATGGAAGCACCAAGGCAGCGTCTAGCATGAGGAGTTCCTCCAGGAACGGCAACAAGCTGCACTATCATAGTTAACAACATTTCTCCTGACATATAACCCAGTAATGAAATACCTGACACTTGAAGTGCAATAAAAAACAGGAGCCCATTGAGAAAGAAACAGTACATTCCCTTGGACTATACGGCTTTTCAAGGTGTTAAGAAGCAGAGTAAATATCTCCGACAGCAATGGCCCATTGTCCAGTTTCTGTACAACCGTCAAGAACCTTGGAACAAGCTCAACAAGAGACTTCTGCTCTGGAATCGTAAGTCCACGTCAAAAGACCATACAAACTTCACGAAGGAGATTGTGTGTGTGTGCCTGTGAGTGTGAGGAAGATAAATTGACCCAGCGGCTTACCATTTATAGAACGACCTCTCTTGCACTCTATCATGCCGTTCAGTAAGGAAAGAAGATGCACCATTCGACCTTCTTGCTTGCTGGAGACTTCAAGTCCTGCTTCAAAGACATCTAATAGAGACTTCATTTCTTCCAACAAGCAGGACCATAACGTGTGCAGCTTGTCTTGATCGACATCCTCACATAGACCAACGAATGTTTGCTTCAGAACATCAAGCACCGGCTTACCATCTAATATAGCCAATGACAATGAGATCAATGAAAAGGGATGACATGGAACATACCTCCACGCTCCTTGTTTATGCCACGGACTATGGATTCATCGAGCAGAAGCTTCAAAAACTGTTCAGCTCTAGAATGCAAACCATTGGACGGACCCTTGAGAGTAAACAGAAGTAAGGCACTGCAACCTGCAACCTTCTCCTCGCTGGGATCTCTCTCAACTTCTCCAAGCGACCTCCTGACCCCTGAACTCGACGGATGTTAATACTCATATGAAACATGTGAGAGAAATACAACCTTTAATAACTTCCTTAACAGGAGCGTTTCTTAGTACAAATGAAACAGCCTCGTTAGCAAACAACCGACATAGTGCTGAGGGTGGAACCGTAACCTTCTAGTTACCCTGATAAAGCAAGAACATTGTCATCAAGTAAGAACGGAAAGTGAGAGACGTACTCTAACGTGAGAGTCACATTCTTGGAAAAGAACTTCGACATGTACTTAAATATGTAGGAAATGCTAGTAAAGACCTGCAACAAGGAGAGTTTTGTTTTGCAAAGTTGACGAATTGTGTAGAAGGTACATACCTGCTCCATCGTCGCTGGGTTTCGATCCCCTCCTAGTTCCAGAAGCTTGACAAAACCATCAAAGATTTCAGGGACGAACCTGCAACAAAAGGTGAGTAAGCCGCAACCCACAAGCGAACGGGAGAAAAAGCTTACGTGACAAATTCCTGTCCCAAATCTCTCGACAAAGTTGCAATCAAGCTGGAAAGCGAATGGTTAGTGGTGGGGGGAATCCAAGCAAGAGAGAAGATACCTGAGAATGGGCTCCATGAAAGTTCTGCCCAAGGTTGCAAGCACGATAGAAGCCTGTGAACAACAGTACTCTTATGCAAGAGTAACTGTGGCAGTGTCTGAACAAGAGGAAGGAGCTCCTCATATGCTGCTACAAATTCCGCCGCAGCATTTGATTCCTGAACACATTGGCTGTCAGACATGAGGAAGAAGGGATATAGAACATACATACCCGCCACTGCACGAGGCTCTCGTGGAAGAAGGAAGAGCCCTGGGTCGGCTCCAACTTGATTGCGTCCAGATTTCTGAACACATCGATTTCTAACTCCTCCAGGCGTTCTCTGAAGCTCTTGAACTGCGGGAAGTGGGATTAAGAGAGAAAGAGAGAAAGAGAGAGATGCTTACCTTGAATCGGTTCTGCTCTTCTTCTCGCTTCCGCCCTTCCTCTGTCGAGCGCCCATGGTTGCAGCCTCTAAACCCTAATAGGGTTTTAGTACATTGATAATATGGTATGAGCAGATGTTGCTGGGCGTGTGTAGAAGCCCGTGTTTTCTAAGGAATACGATTAGATACAGCAGAAGCTCTACATTTTGCTGCTCAATTGGGGACCGAGATAGAAAGCGCACGGTGAACAGCAGGAAACTTGGCTGTGAGGACCTGTCCCGCTACGGATTGGACGATTCCTTTTTGATTTCGATTTGATGAGAGCGGTCCCCGTACATCATGAGGAAGACTCTGATGAATGGTCCGCATATCTTCTGTTATCGGGCGACTCCAAACGGACATATGTTGGTATTACCCGCAACATCCATCGCAGGTACAATAAATTATATATATGGACACACACACATTTGATATATATGCAGACTGAGGCAACACAATGGTGAACTTACGGGTGGCTCAAAATCAGGCCGTACTGGGAGGCCATGGAACCTCGTCTGTACTATTCAGAGCTTTGAAACACGGAGTGAAGGTAGATTTACACACAAGGATATATATATAGAGAGAGATACACACACATGATAATGCATGTGTATGCAGCCTCTCAGTTTGAGTTCAAGTGGAAGTCTGTGACGAGATCAGTAACAGGGTTCAAAACGGGTAATAGTTCCGAGTTCAACTATCCACATGTGATTAAGAGGAGGCAATCTGCGCTGGAGCAGGTGTTAGAGACAAACAATGAGTGGAGAAACTCGTTAAGTATAGAATGGCACGACATCCCAACAGATTCCTAGTATATTCTGTGTAAATTCTCAGAATATCTTTAAAATATTTTAGAAAGCCCTAAAACTAGTGTTTAAGGGAATTGGGCTATGGCGGGAGGAAGGCGGCGGGAGGACGACGACAATGCAGTCGCCCACCGCGACCAGGCGCAAGCGGCCAGTGGAATCCGTAAGCGCCTCAAGTCGGATGCCGTGATTCTGAAGAGCGTCAAGGATTTCTCCGAATGTGCAAGAAATGCGGCAGCATCAGGTGGGTTTAGAACCCTTAGTGAGCTCAATCTCGAGGAAGCCTGTAGAGAGGTCATAGATCTCAGCAGTGGTGAAGTGGTAACAGAAATCGAGAAGCTGGCTCTTTCCGCAGCGAAATCTATCCTGGCTGGGCATGGTTTCTGCTACAATGTGCCTTCTAGGTGTAGTAATAACCAGCTCTATGTTCCTGAGCTCGACAGGATAGTTCTCAAGGATAAAGCCTCTGCCCGATACTTCGCAAATATCTCAACGGTGAAGAAGACGGCAATTACAACGCGGATTCTGCAGCTTGTTCATCAGCTCTGCACCAAGCAGATTCACGTAACAAAGCGTGACCTCTTTTACACGGACGTTAAGCTTTTTCAAGAGCAGGGACAGTCGGACACCGTTCTTGATGATGTGTCGTGTATGCTCGGCTGCACAAGATCCAGGTAAGAGATTATATCAAATAGGAGCACACACATTCCTATATGTTAATAGTTTCTTTTTCACAGTCTGAACGTCGTTGCTTCGGAGAAAGGTGTAGTTGTTGGAAGGTTGGTCTTTGTGGAGGACGGGGATAGAATCGATTGTACGAAGATGGGAGTGGGTGGAAAAGCCATACCACCCAACATCGACAAGATTCAGGACATGGAAAGTGATGCACTCTTCATACTCTTGGTCGAGAAAGATGCAGCATTCATGCGTCTTGCCGAGGACAGGTTTTATAACCGGTTCCCCTGCGTGATCATCACTGCGAAAGGCCAGCCGGATGTTGCAACGAGGTTGTTCTTGAGGAAGATGAAGATGGATCTGAAGCTGCCGGTGCTTGGGCTGGTGGACAGTGATCCATACGGACTCAAGATATTGTCCGTGTACATGAGCGGTTCAAAGAACATGTCATATGACAGCTCCAATCTTACCACACCGGATATTAAGTGGCTGGGCGTGCGTCCGTCTGATTTAGACAAGTACCGGATCCCTCAACAATGCAGGCTGCCTATGTCGGAGCAGGATATAAAGACTGGAAAGGATATGCTTGAGGAGGATTCATAAAGAAGGATCCCAACTGGTATAAAGAGCTTGAACTCATGGTCAAGAACAAAGAGAAAGCTGAGATTCAGGCTCTCAGCAGCTTTGGGTTTCAGTACCTGTCCGAGGTTTATCTTCCCATGAAGCTACAGGAGAGGGATTGGATATGACGAGCCTAGTACGTGTGTAACTCATGATATCAACATGGTTTCATTTGTTTTATTAAATGTGCAAAATGCTCTGTTCTTAGGGTTCATGCTATGTGACAGGGGCAGGCTTCGATGTTTGCTGTTCCAAGGAAAAAGAGCAACACGTCCAGAACACCAGGTGATATGCATTCTACTTGCAGCTCTGAAGGCCTGCGCCTTACTAGGCGAGCAAGAAACTGGTAAAACTATCCATTCAGACTCCATTGCAACAGGCCATTCCTCCAACATTTGTGTGGGAACTGCTCTTCTGGACATGTACGCAAAATGCGGCAGCATGAAGGATGCTCAAGACATCTTCAACTGTCTGGAAGACCATGACGTTGTGTCGTGGAATGCGTTGATACTTGGCTACTCAGCAAATGGCCAAGGGAAGCTGGCCTTGGAACTGTTTGCACGCATGCAGCTAGATGGCTGTGTACCAGACTCACGAACCTTTGTTGCAGCGTTACTGGCATGCTCTACAGTTGCAGCAGATGAGAAAGCCGTTGGGCATACTTTGAAAGTGAAGAGCTTGCAGAAAGCTGTTGCTCTTCGTACTCTTGCAGAAAGCAGTGGCTTGGAGAGGAACATCTTTGTTACAAACTCATTGATTGACCTTTACATGAAGTGTGGGAGCACAGAGGACGCTCAAAATGTGTTTGATGCAGCGGGTGATAGAGATGTTGTTTCATGGACTTCTCTCGTACAGGGGTATGCAGAGAATGGTCGAGGCAAGACCGCATGGCAGTTCTTTGAGCTATGCAATATTCCCCGGATGACCAACTCAACATAACACAGTATGGTGAAGAAGATGGACGTGCTAGCAGAGTCTGTGACCAGATGCTCGGACATTTGTGGCTGCACTCATGGCCTGCGATAGTATGGTGTCAGAAGAGGAGGTTAACAAGGTGGTATGCTTGGAAAAGGTGGTCGCCGTGCATACATCAGCTGTGAAGGTTGGCTGCTCCTCTAACATTTTTGTGGCAAGCACGCTGATACATCTCTATGCACGATGCGGAAGCATGTGGGATGCTCTCCGGGTTTTCGAGAGAATGGATATTCGTAACAGTGTGTCATGGAATGCTTTGATACTGGATTTGCACTGAATGGCGAGCCTGAAGCAGCCCTTGAGTTTTTTGGGAGAATGGAGGATTCTCTTCTGAATGCAAGAACATTTAGTGCTGTGCTCATGGCATGCTCAAGCCTTGCTGCCAAAGAAGAAGGCAAGCCGGTGGATGGAAACCTTGAGAAAGTGCTGGATATTCACCACCGGGCATCAAGAGCCTGCTGCGATGCTGACCTCTTCGTTGCAAGCAGACTGGTAGAAGCCTATGCAAAATGTGGTGACATGACAAAAGCAGAACTTGTGCTTGCAAGGACGCCTTGCAGCGAGGCGTCTATGTGGAATGCCTTGATAGTAGGATACGTTGAGAATGGCGAACCTGAGCTTGGTCTAAGAGCATTCTCTTGCATGAAGCTTGAAGGTGTTGCTCCGGATGTTCAAACTTTCATCGGTGCATCACTTGCATGCACGAGCTTAGCAGCTGATGGGAAGAATCTGGTGAGGTGTATGGAGAGAGGGATGGCTATTCATTCTCACATTCTAAGTGCTGGATACATTTCCTCGGACGTATTCCTTTCCAACACGCTCATAGACATGTACTGCAAGTGCGGGAGCATGTACGACGCTAGAAAAGTCTTTGACGATATGCTGGGTTCTTCAAATGCAGTCTCGTGGAATGCCTTGATCATGGGATACGCTGAGAACGGGGAGAACGACCTGGCACTAAAACTCTTCGAATCCTGTCTTGAGTCACCACGATTTCACTCCGAATTCCCGTACTTACGTATCCGTTCTGGCCGTGTGCGGCAACTTAACAGCTTTAATGAATGGGAGAATCCTTCATGCTGATGTCCTTAGGCATAGCCTGGAGCACGATGTCTTTGTTGGGAGCTCCTTGGTGGACTTCTATGGGAAGTGTGGGAGCATGCTTATGGCAAAGGCCGTGTTTGATTCTGTGGACCATACTCCGTGGAATGCTCTTATTACAGGGTACAGCCGTCTAGGGGACACGGAACCTGTGTTTCAGACATTTCAATGTATACTAGAAGAGGGAGCCAAGGCGGGCAGCATCGCGTTTTTATCTATATTAACTGCATGCAGTCGTGCTGGGCTAGTCAAGGAAGGGATGCATGTGTTCAGGAGAATGAGCTCACGTTACGGTGTTGAGCCTGTGATCGAGCATTATCACTGTGTGGTTGATATGCTTGGCCGGGCAAACCGTCTGGAGGAGGCAGTTGCAGTGATCGAGTCTATGCCTTGGAAGCCGAACGCAAGGACATGGACAACGGTGTTGAGTGCATGTAACAAGTGGGGGAATTTGGAGGTCGGGAAGCTCGCTTTTGATGCTCTCGCTGCATGCGGTGATGGACGGGACGCCAGCAGGTACGTGTTGATGGCTAACACATGTACAAAGACTGTTAAGGGAACGGATCTTGACTGATCTTATCCCCTCAGAATATGATAAGAATAATCCACTTTTGTTATTCTCTGGAAATGTCTAGAGCCTCCTATTGACACGCACCCACTGTCCAGAATGCTCTCCATGATTCTCTGTTCTTTATATACCCGCTCGCACTTCCTCTCTCCTCAGTTCGGATTGAGTTGTGCGTTGTTTGTGTTTGTGAATTTTGTATAGAAATGTCGTTGCTGGCAAGGGGTGGAGGTGTTTTGGATCCTTTCTCCTCCATCTGGAACCAGATGGATCAAATGCTGCAGGTGTTTGATCAGCACACGCCTCACCGAGCGTTTGCTGAAGATGCAAAAGCTATTGCTAATACCCGTGTGGACTGGGTGGAGAATCCGGAATCCCACATTATCAAGGTGGAGCTCCCTGGTAGTTGCATGATCGTATAGATGTGTGTTCTACTATCTAGACGATGGTGTTTTCTGCCAGGCTGAACAAGGAGGATGTGAAGGTGCAGCTGGAGGACAACGTGTTCTCACCATCTGCGGCGAGCGGAAGAAGGAAGAAGTGAAGAAGGATGAGACGTGGCATGTGGTGGAGAGATCCATGGCAAAATTCTTGCGTCGATTCCGTCTCCCAGACAATGCTATGGTGGATGACATCCGTGCCAAGGTGGAGAATGGAGTTCTCAATGTGGAGATTCCCAAGGCTCGTGGTGAGAGTCAGCAGGCAAAGCCGATTGATGTTGCATGTTCGGAGAGTGATTCTCGACATGAGCATGGCCAGTCTGCTACTGAACAAGCTTCTCATGGCCAGTCTGCTACTGGACAAGCTTCTCATATGGAGGGGAGCAGAGAACCACTGGCAAACAGGAGGAACCGAGAGAGACTGAGCATGTTCCAAAACCTATGGCTTCTGCTTAACATGTTGTGAAGAAAACTGTGTGCTTGATGTGTGTAATTCCGCTTTTTACGTAAATACATCCGTTATATATCTGTGATAAATCCTAGTTGAAATAAGATCGTGCTTGGGCAACTGAATTATTAAATACATATGTTGATGTAATGAGCATGAAACGTATGGATGTTATCTATTGACTTTATGTTGTAGTACACTCAGGTATTATTAAGGCGATTAAGCAGGTTTTACTTGCTTTTGATGGTGGAATAATGAAAAGATCAAAGTTGTACCATTTCATATAAACCATACATGGTTTCAATAATTCAGTTTTGGGAAATAGCGGACATCTGACTTTTCATAGTTGTACTACGCCGGGAGGCGGCCGAACGTGTGTGTACTACAAACCCGTACTTGTCGTGACGCATCCGTCTGAGAGAATCCATCCGCATATTCCACCAACCTCTCTACATAAATTTTTTGCTCTGTTGTAATAGCATGGGCATGGAGATGGGGATGGGCAAGAGCGGTGTTAGATTTTCACTATTATTGCTCATAATTCTGGTGGAATTTGGGATTTGCATAGCGCATGGAGGTTCGCACGACGAGGAAGAAGGTACAGCACCGCATAGAGATTTGAGGAGCAAGGGACTCATACTCACCAAGATATGGTGTCTCATTATTGCGTTCTTTGCCACTTTCCTGGCCGGAATTTCGCCCTATTTCATGCGATGGAACGGTCCTTTCCTTGTTCTTGGTACCCAATTCGCCGGTGGGGTGTTCCTTGGCACAGCTCTCATGCACTTTCTTGCTGATGCTAATGACACATTTCGTGATCGCTCAACCAAGACATACCCTTTTGCGTTCATGCTGGCTTCTGCTGGGTACCTTCTTACTCTGCTCGGGGACACCATCATCTCCACTGTGTATGACAAAGCAGATGCACGCCGGGCAGCAGCTATCAAATCTGATCCTGAAGTAGGTAATCATCTGTCATCTCTTAAGTTTGTTCTTGCTCAACTTAATGTTCTCAGGAAAGGGTGATACCAAGGAGTCTAATGGAACTGAGGTATGACGTTTTCTCGCTTTTTTTATATGCATATGTGTATCTTTATTACAACAGGTTGTGGGAACATGAGGAACATTGTGACAGCGTCGGTGGTTGTGACAGAGGCGTCATTTGGTGACAGCTTGTTGCTCATCCTTGCACTTTGCTTCCACTCTGTGTTTGAAGGGATTGCTATTGGCGTATCAGGCAAGTATCCATCATGTGTGTGTACGTGTGAGAGAGGGATTAAAATCTCGTTAACTTGCGTTTAGACACTGAACGTGATGCATGGAGGAACCTATGGACGATATGTCTCCAACAAGCTGTTTGCAGCAATAGCAATGGGGATAGCTCTCCTCAAGATCATGCCAAACAGGCCGCTCCTTTCGACCTCACTTTACTCGTTTGCATTTGCCATCTCTACTCCGATTGGTGTGGCGATTGGGATCATTATCGACTCCACTACACAAGGTGCAGTTGCAGATTGGATCTATGCTATATCAATGGGAATAGCGTGCGGTGTGTTCATCTATGTAGCAGTCCATCACCTGCTTGCAAAAGGGTTTGTACCGGACAGTCCAAGTCTACTGAACGGACCACTTTTCAGATTCCTGGCAGTAGTTCTTGGCGTTGGTGTTATAGCTGTGGTCATGATCTGGGATTGAAAATCTTTTACATATATACTGTATCAACTTTTTTTGTTTCTGTGTGTTCCATTGTTTACTGTCTCTGTCAATGCTCTACCACGGGTGGTGGTCCTGCTTCAGTTTTGTGTTTTGACTCTTGATAATGATGGATAAGATGCATTTACTTAGTTATAACAATGACGTCCAGAGGAGGTTGGTGTGGATAAGCTAGAGCATAGGTGACCTTATGCTTCATCGAGGTGGACTATCACAGCATATATATGCAATCAATACATATAACTATTTGAAGTCCTAGTCGTCTATATTTATATAACAAGCACGCACGCGCACATATCTCTTGACTGAGCTCATTTTCATTGGGATATAAGTTCAGCTTGAACTGTGTTGCTTCGGAAAGATGACATATCCAACAGAGAGACCAAGCACCACCACAATGAAAATCCCAGCATTGAAGCTCATGACCATGAGCATGAGCATAACCTGTCGATGTGTATGCGGCATAAACCACAACGCTGAATACCTTGGTTGGATTCATTAACTACAATAACAATACATGGAAGAATGAACTCTGCTGTAGCTGTCTTACCTGTTGGCACTAAGATGATTCTCTGTGAACATGGCAGAGAACTGATGAACACACCGCGAAACAGAAGACAGCAAGCAAAGTGAGAGTATATTGTACAGGATTTCTTGTGACCCACCCGGAGAACAGAAGCTTCAATTGTTTGCTCCAGCAGAAATTCATTTGCACCTGCTCCATTTTGTGGTGGGTTGATAACCTAACTCACTCACCGTACCATGTTCTATCATATTGTGTTTATCACCCGTTGCGCATGGGATGTCATGAATGCAATGCACCAATCCAGATAATCTTGTGCACAAGGCGTGCGTGTGCGTGTGTGCCCCGCTAAATTCCATCTGTGCTATGCCCTAAATGGGCATTTTCGGTGGACAGGGCTGGACAGGTGGCGTGCATACATGAGACCACGTGATAAATAGGAAAAGTACTATTTTTCCAGCCACCCAGAGCACAGCGTGGATCGAGCGAGGGACGGGACCGGGCATTCCATTTCCTGCGAGAGGATCCTGTGAGAGGAGATGTTTTCTCTATCTTCCTCGTGAAGTAAGCTTGTTAACAGAGAGGTTATTCATTTGTTACTGTGTCCTGCAGCGACGGTCTGTTACTATGGACAGCTCGATCGCAACAACATGATAAGTATGAGCTGTTTTGATGGCTTTCTCAGTTTATCATGCAAAAGCAGGCCGAGTCCATGGAGATTCATCACTGGGAAGAGCCATGAACAACAACCACCGTTGAGAAAGGTTCGTTGCTTACTTGTACATAACATGTACATAATGATGGTTCGCTATACAGAGATCAAAGAGGGGAAATTTTACATACAAAGTGGTCCCTGGAGAAACACTTGCTGATATTGCTGCGAAGTTTGACACTAAGATTGAGGTTATTATGGAGGTAATCGAGTGTGTGTGTGTGTGTGTATACAGGTTGGTTTGTGATATTACTCGTTACATGAATGTAGGCAAACGACATTCTGAATCCGAACAATCTTGCAGCTGGTCAGCTACTTTGGATTCCTCGTACCCTGAGATAGTCAAGGTTGCTTCGCTCACACACACACCACACACATTGACCATGTGTTATTACGAACAGGTGACACTTGTACTCGTTATCACGAAAGTATGGTGTGAAAGTTGCAGCATACAGCTGCAAATGGGATCGATAATCCGGATTTGAATTATACGCAGGTGATGTATAAGTTGTTAAACCATTCAGTCTGATATCTGAGATAAATGATATTCATTGTTAAATGTTAAACAGGTGACATTATTCTTATCCCTGATGGACAAGATGACTCAAAGAATAAGAGATTGCTTGGAGAACGTTATTTATTTACTTATTTAAATGATTTATTTATCAAGTAATTCTTTATAATATATACTATAAGAGTAACTTCAAAAGGCAAGAAACCAATATTATTGTAGATGTGAATTCAAATATTTGAAGGTACTGCTTATATTATGGATAATGTTGTGATAATAATGCTTCATTCTATATATTAGCATTATATGTTTTTTATTACTTTCAAATCATAATAATTAAAATTTGATAAAATTGAAGTTACTAGTTAATATATTACAAGCTACCTCCCAAAAATAAGTTATTTATCAATTAAATATCACATGATAAAAAGTAATGGATGGCTTTTCACTTTTTAAAAAATTAACATAAGGTATGTATTGAATTTCTCTCTCTCACACACACACCATTGAATTTCTCTCTCTCTCACACATGGTGTTTTCTCTCTCTCTCACACACACACCATGTAGCACCATGTAAGTATATAATATTTTATTTCACATAAATTAAAAGCACATATCGGTGTGGTCGACGTTTTCGATTGGCATCCTTCATTTTTTGGGTGGAGATTGTCATAGTGGAAACTGTTATAGTTTTTATTATGACTCGACCTTTTATTTTAGATATTGATTGTTGTTATTTAATGTATTATGTTAATAAGCTTTAGGTGTAGAGAAAACAGGTTTGCTTAGTGCACTTGGATATTAGTGATGGTTCGGCTAGGTGTCATTAGGTATTTGTAAGAAACTCTAGGCAAAACTAGCACTTCCATCTAGAAATTTTTCTTTGGTTTTCTGTGTCCAGTTGGGTTAATGGTTAGTTCTGGTGAGTTTAACATGTCGGATATGCTTAGAATATCCTTAGGTTTGACAGGTTAGGGTTTAGGGGTCGATGGATAACTCACCAAGTATATTCCTTCTGGGAATGAAATTCTGTGCCAGCCCACTTATGTAAACAGGAAAACATAGGGGCCATAAATAAGGTAGTATGTAGGAGTGAAGGTTCATGACTAAGCTCGTTACTCTTCTCTCGGTGCAAGCTCTAGTTTGTGTCGTCAAGGCACAACCTTTATTATGCCGCCTTAACTTTTAGATGACAGAGGTACGTTCCCCTTTGGGGTAGCTTACCTTTAACGTTGGCGAATCCATACCTGGGAGGTCTTGTCGGAATGCATGTTCCAAGAGGCAAAGGTTGAGGCTTATCTCCAGCTTCCTCATTCACGTCAAGCTAGGTGTAGCACTCATGGTTAAGCAAGGCACATCTGTGTCCTTGTCCAACTGTGGGTGTGGGATTTTGTTTGACAGGTTCATGTTAGCTAGTTCCTGAGGGTTCACTAAGGAGTTCTAGAGTTGACATTTAGGAGTCACATTTGTGGCACTTAGTGCAACTCTTGAATCTAAGGGCTATGGCATGATAGCCCACATCAGGAAAGGCAGTGTCACATGTAGATGTGAAACGTCACACAATACAACGCCCGAGGCACACCCTTTGGGTGTGTCATGGGTTTGTCGCCAAGGGGTTGGATACTCTGGCAAATAGGCATGCTTGTGCCTACACTAGGGTGCTAAGCCTTGGGCATTGGCTCGAGGGAGGTTAAGTCTCATAACTAAGTGTGCTTTGGCAACTTGGCTAGGGGAGTGTTCTCCTTGGAATCCAAGGGTTGAACAACTTAAGCTCTTTTCGTGAGGCACTCGCAAAGTCATGTACTTAGGGTTATCCAAACCTAGCCTTAAAGAGTTTTCTTAACAAAACACTTGTGTCTGTCTACAGCGCACACTCGTGTCCTTATTAAGTACTAGCCCTAGGTCTAGGTATGACTTGGCCACTCAAATCCTTAGGGGTTGTCACGACCCGATACAATACAGGATTCCGGATACAGGATGGGGGGATTCCTACATACTCCTACCAGGATTCCGGACACAGGATTCGGTTGCAGGATATTCCTACAGGATATGCCACAGGATATGCCTAGAGGATAAGGGACATGTGGACTCATCTTAGCCTCTGCATGCATGCAATCACTTTTGCATGCATGCAACCACTTTTGCATGCATGCCTAGATTAGCTCTTGGAGTTGTGAGCATAAAAGCTCCGACCTAATTGTTGTACAATCAGTTACTATCAACACCAGTCTTACTACGATCAATCTTGTCTTGTCTTGTTTCCTGTCCTGTTCCTGTCTCGCTCCTATTTCCTGTCCTGTCCTGCTCCGGGATCCTGTCCTGTTCCTGTTTGCTCCCGGATCCTATCCTGTGCTTTCCTGTCTTGCTCCCGGATCCTATCCTAATCCTGTCCTACTCCTAGATCCGTCCTGTTCCTATTCCTGTTCCTGTCCTGCTCTCGGTCCTGTTCCTGAGTCAAGCCTTCATGTCCTTGGAATCCTGTTCCCTGTTTCCTGGATCGTGGCTTGACAGTTTGATAGTAACTGCTTCATAGTTCTCCGTTTTCCAGCTACCTTTTTCTTGATTCCTTTCCTTCATTTTCCTCCTTTTTTCTTTCCTAGATCATGGCTGATTTTGAGCATTTTCAACACGAGCACCAAATGCTACTTCATGAGCTGGCCACTTTGCGCCAAGTGGTCACCGACCTGCAAGGTTCCACCACTGCGGCACATGCAGCTGCTGATGCATCCTCCAAGGCTGCTGCGCAGGCTCTCTCCCAGGCATCGGTGGTTTCCTCTTCATCAAACTTTTCTTCGGAGCCGAAGGTTAGCATGCCAGAGAAGTTCAGTGGTAATCGTGCCGATTTCCAAGGTTTCCTGAATCAGATCCGACTCTTGATCCGTATGCAACCACGGCGCTACTCGACTGATGCTCAAAAGGTGGGTCTTTTGGCATCCTTACTAAGTGGATCTCCACGGGCTTGGGTTGCCCCCTTGCTGGAGCGTGACGATCCACTGATGGAAGACTTTGAAGGTTTCGTGGCTGCCTTTGAAGCCTGTTTTGGAGATCCTGATAAGTACCGTTCTGCATGCACGAAGTTACGGAAGCTCACTCAAGGATCCCGACCAGCTTCCGTCTATGCATCCGAATTTCAGCAACTTTGCACGAACATTCCATGGGACGAGACTGCATTGATCGAACACTTCCGTTTTGGGTTGAGGGACGACGTGAAGGACCTTCTCCTTACGTTACCGGATGCCCAAACATTAGCGGAGATCATGCAACAAGCTGTTCGTTGCGACAACCGTTTGTTCGAGCGTCGTCAGGAAAGATCCCGTCAACAGTTCCTGCAAACCAATCCTACAGCTGTGGTACATGTTCCTGCACCACCTTCTGGAGTAGTTCCTATGGAGGTTGAGAAATCCAAGCGTGGCTCTCTTTCCGCTGCCGAGAAGCAACGTCGTCGCAGTGAGAACCTGTGCTTGTATTGTGGTGGAGCAGGACACAAGGTGGCAGATTGTCCTATTAAAGCCAGGAACTTCAAGACGCGTGAAGTCGAAGCCGAAGTTCAGTCGGAAAACTCCAATGTCCACTTCGTCTAGGAGCCGCGAAGTTGGACGTAGGTGCAGGCTCCATTGGTGCTGCTCATACCATCCCGTCACTTAAGTTTCCTGTACACATTCATCTTAATAATCGAGAGCTCATGGAGTTTGCCTTGTTAGACACTGGTGCAAATGCATGCTTCATGGATGACACGTTTGCAACTCAACATGGCATTTCGGTGGTGAAGTTGAAGCGTGCAGTTCCTGTAGAGGTGGCCGATGGGCGTCTAATTGCTTCCGGTGCAGTTACCCATGCTACCGAACCTCTCTCCTGCAGGTATGGCACATTCAACTGTTCAATTTCCTTCAACTTGATCAAGACTCGGTCGACTCCCATCATTTTGGGCATGCCATGGTTCGTTGTTGCAAATCCGCAGATCGACTGGAGGTCTAGGACACTCACGTTTTCCTCTCCAACTTCTAGGATCAATCCTGTACCTTCCTGCGTGCAGGATACATCCTTAGTATCTGAGGCAGTACAAGCTACAGGATTGACCGTACCTGTTCCTGTACCAGTGTTGAAGACTCCTCCTCGACAGGATTCACCTCATGGCAGTTCCTCAGCACATCCGCAGGCTCTCCCCATTCCTGTAAGTTTGCGGTGTCCTGTACAGGGTTCTTCCAATCCTGTATCAGTGTCGAAGGTTCCTCCTCAACAGGATCCACCTCCTGTTGATTCGTCAGCACATTCGCAGGCTTCTTCCACTCTTGCGCAACCACGGACTCCTGTACAGGATTCTTCCAATCCTGTACACTCACGGTGTCCTGTACAGGATTCTTCCAATCCTGTACACTCATCAACAACCACACAGGTTTTTTCCAATCCTGCTTCTTTCTGTTACCCTGCCTCTGTTCCATCCCCCAAGATCCTTCCTCTTTTTCAGTCACAGCTCCCTCCTTCTCCTCTCCGAGTTCTTACCACTACCATGCATGAACTCGCCACTGATCCTGCCCCTTCCACCTTTTTGCTTTTCAAGTAACTCCTACGTCCTCTCTACCTTTCCTGTATCCGACTCCCCTGTTTTTTCTCCTTCTCCTTCTCCTTCTCCTCCTTCTTCCCTACCATCCAAGTACCACGACTTTAAGGACGTTTTTGACAAGCACAAGGCTGCAGTTCTTCCTGTTCACAGGTCCTACGACTGTCCTATTGATCTTGCGGAAGGAAAGACTCCACCATTCGGACCGATTATGCATTGTCACCCACAGAGTTGGAGGTTCTTCGTCATACATCGAGGACAACTTAGGATCCGGCTTCATTCGTCACTCAAAGTCCCCTGCAGGAGCTCCTATCTTCTTTGTCAAGAAGAAGGATGGGAGTTTACGTTTGGTGGTGGACTACAGGGGTTTGAATCAAGTCACCATTCGGAATCGGTACCGTTGCCATTGATCCCGGAACTTCTCGATCGGCTGCGAGGGCAAAGGTGTTCACGAAGATCGACTTACGAGGAGCCTACAACCTTGTACGGATTCGTCCCGGCGATGAGTGGAAGACTGCCTTTCGTACAAGGTATGGACATTTTGAGTACACGGTAATGCCTTTCGGCCTTACCAATGCCCCAGCTGTATTCCAACACATGGTGAACGACATTTTCCGTGACTTCTTGGACCAGTTTGTGGTGATCTACCTCGACGACATCTTGATTTTCTCCAAGGACCAGGCGGCACATGACAAGCATGTACGACTAGTTTTAGAGCGGCTTCGCGAGCATGGCCTGTACGCGAAGTTGGAGAAGTGTTTTTTCGATAGGGATTCGGTGGAGTTCTTGGGCTACATCGTCTCTCCTGCTGGCGTTTCCATGGACATGCACAAGGTGAAGACCATCGTGGAGTGGGAGAGGCCCAAGTCGGTACGAGATGTACAATGTTTCCTTGGCTTTGCAAACTTCTACAGGCGGTTCATACAGGACTTCTCCAAGCGTGTACTTCCACTCACAGAACTCACCAAGCGCACAGGACTTTTCTCTTGGTCCGACAAGGCGGAACACGCGTTCACAACACTCAAGGACGTTTTCACGACAGCTCCGATTTTAGCACATCCTGACCCTTCTCATCCTTTCTTCATTGAAGCAGATGCCTCGGATTTTGCAGTAGGATCCGTCCTATCGCAAGTTGGAGAGGACAAGTTGCTTCATCCTGTAGCTTTCACTCTCGTAAGTTCCTGTCGGCGGAGATCAACTACGAGATTCATGACAAGGAACTCAAGGCCATTGTGGATTCGTTTGAGGAATGGCGGCATTTCCTGGAAGGTGCTGCACATCCTGTACAAGTTCTTACGGATCACAAGAACCTGGAGTACTTTCAAACGGCTCGGGTCCTCAGTCGGCGACAGGCTAGGTGGGCAGAGTTCCTATCACGTTTTGACTTCGTCATCGTCTACAGGCCCGGCTTTCGGAATGGCAAGGCGGACGCATTGTCTAGGCGCTCTTACCTTGCACCAAGCCCGGGCGATCCTGCATTTGACGGTCAAAGGCAAGTGTTGTTGGGTCCTGATCGTTTCCGGCTTGCGGCACTGCAGGTTCATCAGGCTCCAGCAAATTCAACACTCCTACAGGACGTTCGTTCGCAGTTGCTACAGACGACTTGGCAAAGAATGTGTTCTCACACATTCATCCTGACGTTGCAAGTTCCTCTTCCTCCAGTTCCCGTCCAGACTACAACCTATTCACCATACAGGATGGACTCCTGTACCGGGAAGGTCTCCTGTACGTTCCTGTTGGTATTTCTAGGACTCGTGTGGTACAGGATTGTCATGATACCCCGGCTACAGGACATTTTGGTGTGGCCAAGACAGTGGAATTGGTGACTCGCAACTATTGGTGGCCTGGGTTGCGAGGTTTTGTGGAGAGGTTTGTACGGAGTTGTGACACTTGTAGCAGGTCGAAGATGCCTCATCATGCACCCTCTGGTCTTCTTCGTCCTCTTCCTGTTCCGTCTGCTCCTTGGAGATCCATTTCTATGGATTTCCTCACAGATCTTCCTCCTTCCGTGGATTTGATGCAGTTCTTGTGGTGGTTGACCGTTTCACCAAGCAGGCTCATTTCCTACCCTGCAACAAGACAGCTACAGGTCAGACAACTGCCGAGTTGGTGATCCGCGAGGTGTTCCGACATCATGGTCTTCCTGAGAGCATTGTTTCCGATCGAGGTCCACAATTCATGTCCAAGTTTTGGCGAGAGCTTCTTCGGAGTCTACAGGTCAAAGCGGATCTTTCTTCAGGATATCACCCACAAACCGATGGGCAGTTCCGAACGCACAATTCAGACCTTAGAACAGTATCTTCGTTGCTTCATCAGTTACCAGCAGGACAACTGGTTGGACCTCCTTCCAATGGCAGAGTTTGCCTACAACAACTCCATCCACGCATCTACAGGACAGACACCTTTCTTTGCTCTTACAGGCCACCATCCACGTTTTGACTTTGCTCCTACCGCTTCTCCTTCTTCCGCTCCTGCAGTACAGGATCGTCTTCAGCATCTTCGGCAGGTACAGAATCTCCAGGTTCATCTTCAACAGGCACAGGAACGATACAAGCATCATGCCGATGCTCACCGACAGCCGGCACCTGCATACAAGATTGGTGATCTCGTGTGGCTTCTTCGTCGACACATTCGCACCAACAGGCCTTCTTCTAAGTTGGATTTTCAACGATTGGGCCCTTATAGGATCGTGGCGGAGGTAAATCCTGTAGCTTTCCGACTCGAGTTACCATCCACGGTGAAACTTCATCCTGTGTTTCACACTCTTTGTTGGAGCCGTATCATCCTTCTTCTCTTCCTGGTCGTGTTTCTTCTCCTCCCCCTCCTGTGGTCATTGACACGGAACCTGAGTACGAAGTCGCATCCATCCTTGACTCTCGTCTTCATCGTCACCAACTCCAATACTTGGTGGATTGGAAAGGGTACCTGCCTACTGATCGCACTTGGGAACCTGCATCCAACTTACTCCATGCTTCTTCCAAGGTTGCTGCCTTCCATCGGCATTATCCTGCTAAACCAGGTCCCAAGACTCGTGGAACTCGTCTTTAGGGAGGAGGTGCTGTCACGACCCGATACAGAATACAGGATTCTGGATACAGGATTCGGGGGGATTCCTACATGATACTCCTACCAGGATTTCGGACACAGGATTCGGTTGCAGGATATTCCTACAGGATATGCCACAGGATATGCCTAGAGGATAAGGGACATGTGGACTCATCTTAGCCTCTGCATGCATACAATCACTTTTGCATGCATGCAACCACTTTTGCATGCATGCCTAGATTAGCTCTTGGAGTTGTGAGCATAAAAGCTCCGACCTAATTGTTGTACAATCAGTTACTATCAACACCAGTCTTACTACGATCAATCTTGTCTTGTCTTGTTTCCTGTCCTGTTCCTGTC
The DNA here is from genome assembly GCA_003024785.1 of Selaginella tamariscina. NCBI lineage: Eukaryota > Viridiplantae > Streptophyta > Lycopodiopsida > Selaginellales > Selaginellaceae > Selaginella > Selaginella tamariscina. The sequence goes on along the minus strand of PUQB01000003.1, from coordinate 313,106 downwards.
TCGCTCCTATTTCCTGTCCTGTTCCTGGATCCTGTCCTGCTCCGGGATCCCGTCCTGTTCCTGCTTTGCTCCCGGATCCTATCCTGTGCTTTCCTGTCTTGCTCCCGGATCCTATCCTAATCCTGTCCTACTCCTAGATCCGTCCTGTTCCTATTCCTGGTTCCTGTCCTGCTCTCGGTCCTGTTCCTGAGTCAAGCCTTCATGTCCTTGGAATCCTGCTCTCTTCCTGTTTCCTAGATCGTGGCTTGACAGGGGTTAGTCGTGATTCAAGGTACCCCTTGTCGCCCTAAAGGGGTTGTACTCCCGGATGAGGGTGATTCCTCAAGGGGTAAATGACGATGCCTTAGCTCTGTCACGGTATGTGTGAGACACATCTCCTTTATGGGGTTAGGGCATGAGCCTGTCTAGGTCTACTGGGATAGGATCTTAAAGTCTACTCGGGTTATCCTCTAGGGTTTAGGAGATGGTCATTCTAGGGGACTTAGGGTAAGACTCTAAGTATTGGGCCCCAGAGTTAAACTTTAGGAAGACTTAGCGTTGCTCACACATGGTGATGACGCCGAATGGCCACTTGGTAACCACGTGTTGTCACGTGTTGGCCCTTTGGGTTAAAACTCTGACAGAGACCTTGGCGACAACAACATTCGGTTGGCGCCGCTGCAGTAAAAGGTCTTAATGCAGTGGATCTTCTGAGAAATGATGAATCGCATAAGTAGAGGAGAATAAGTTAGTGACCCTTCCGTGTTTTTTCAAGAGTATCATCAAGGGGTTCAATCAGCACTAGTTCATTTGGTCTTCACTTTTCAATCTCAATTTAATCACATGACATGTCCTGTTTTCTTTTAGTATTAATGGATACAAGTTCGAGTTTATTCTTTTATTTCTCTGTCTATTGCTACACATTGTAGTCTTCATTTGTGTTATCGGTAGAACCAGTCTTCATTCTGTACGAAAATGGACACACTCATGCTTGTTCATGGGATGAAGTTGACATTGTTATTCGTGTAAACGATCGTGAACTTGAACTTCAATCTTTGCGGGTGGTGCCAAGTCAAACTTTTCACCTTATTCTTGGTATAGATTGGTTGACTCACAATCATACTAAGTGTGACTTTGAAAAAATCTCCCCCTGTTTGACTCTCCTTTTTTTCTTTCATTCCTCTTACTTCTATTCCATTTTGTCCATCTCCTTTCACCTCTACTTTCATCACTTTTGTTTCACCCTTAGTTCCGATCGTCTTTCCTTCATGCTCTTCATTTCTCTCTTTAGATCCCTTAAATGATCGTCATGTTGTAGTCGTTGATCAATTCAAGAAAGAGTATGCTAATCTTTTCAATTTTGACTTGTCATCTGGGGCTAAGATTGCGATATGCTACCCTATTCCAACTGGGGATGTTAGGTCAATCAAGGTACATGTTTGATGTCGGTCACCAAAGGAACTCAAGATCTTACAAGTAAATGTTAAGGAGATGTTGAGAGGGTGTTATCCGGAAATCTTGAAGTCCTTGGGCTGCGAACCTCATCTTGTGATAAAGCTGGATGGGAGCATTTGGTTTTGCATCGACTATCGCCCATTAAATGATGTAACCATTTCAGATGTTTACCCACTTCCTCATACTGTATATCTTCTGGATCGACTAGGGCGGAGTCGTTGGTTCACCAAGTTAGCTCTCGCCTTTGGATATTGGTAAGTTCTGATGACTGAGATGGACATTCCCAAGACTGCTTTTCGAACACCATTTGACTGTATGAATTCTTTCGGTTTGAGCAATGCTTTAGCGACTTTCTAACATATGATGGACGAGGTTCTTTACAATATGTCGAAGGTGACTACCGACATCATCAACGATGTTTTAATCCACTCGAATGGACCATGGGAGGAGCATGTCGATGATGTACACAAGGTTTTGGATCGGTTGCGAGAAGTTGGTTTGAAGTTGAAATTACATAAGTGTGTGTTTAACTCCAAGGACACCACTTATCTTGGTTATGCATTTCCCGTGAATGTTTGCAAGTTGATACTAACAAACTTGTTGCAGTTTTGAAGAAAGTGTGTGAACGATGTGTAACGCTTTCTTGGCAAGGTACAATATCTAGGTTGTTTTGTGGATCATCTTTCAAATCATACTGCACTGTTGCGGGCATTGCTAAAGTCGTCAATGTCATTTTATATAGTCTAAGGATTGCAAACATGCGTTTGTGGATCTTAAAGAGCTATTGACAATTCCTCCAGTTTTGACGTATCTTGATTACACTTGTCTTTTCATCTTTGTACATGGATACTTCTGACATTGGTCTTGGGGCGTATTGATGTAGGAGAGTACAAGTGTACCTAGCCAATGACATCCCATTGCGTACATTAGCAGTACATTGCAGCCAGTAGAGGTGAACTACTTCACGACAAAAAAGGAGTGTTTAGCAGTGGTTTAAGGTTTGCATAGTTCTTAGACGTTGTTGGAAGGCGATCGTGTTATAGTCACTTCGTTGTTAAAGCAGAAGAACTTGGTTGGCCGTACTACTCAGTGGGCCTTGAAGCTTAAATTTACAACTTTGAGGTTGTTTATCACCTAAGAGTTTCATGGCTGATGCTGACGCTCTTTCTCGAACTCCTCTTCCACCTTCTCTCTCTCTTTTTGTTTCTAAGGAGCCAGTTGTTCCAGCATCAGTGGACTTTCTAAATAAAGATTCGATACCATCAACAGTTGTTGTGCTTGACATTTAGTGTCCACAAGTGCATAATTAGATTTGCCATCTTTAGATGAGATTCAGGAAGTTCAAAAAGTTGAGCCATGAATTTGAAGGCTTCGTGATGGTTTAAGAATCATGCATCACTTGTTGATGATTGCCTTTTAACACTTACATTTGTAATATTGCCTTCATGACAACCTTCTTTATTTTATAGGGACTATCCGGATGATTATTTGTGGTTGGTGATGCCTTTTGTCTTCATTCCAACTTCCTCCACGCTTATCATGACTCTCCTTTCTCGGCGGGCACATGGGACATCGTTGTGTGATGGAGAAGTTACGTAGATCTTTCTATTGGCTAGAGTTGCAAGGAGATGTAATTTGGTATGTGCATAATTGTGTGTGGTGCCAAGCTTGCAATACTCCTTGTGTACTTCAAAAGGATGGTTGGAGTCAATTGTAGTTTCTTGTCCATTTGAGTTGGTAGCGTTTGATCTGATAGGACCTTTTTCCGTGGTCAACTACTAGTAACGAGTACATTATTATTGCTTCTGATTATTTAACTTATTGGGTGTAAGTTGGTGCTCTTGCTAGTGTGACTTCCTCTGATGTTGGCCAATTTCTTCTTAATTAGGTCGTGTTCCAGCATTCTTGTCTGAAGTGGATTCTCTCGAATAATGGTCTTGCGTTTATGGCTGAGGCATTTCATGTCTTGACATCTTGGTTAGGGATACACCACACCTTCACAAGTACTTATCATTCTTAAATAGATGGTTTGGTGGAACGGCTTGTTAGGACTTTCAAATGGATGATCACAAAGTACATGAACTTTCAATATTCAAATTGGGATGATTATATACCGTTTCTCCAATATGCTTATGTCACTGGAATATAAAGTTCCGTTGGTACTTTGTCATATAAGTTCTTATATGTGTTGCCAATAGAGTTGGGTGTACCTTCTTGCTTGCCACGAGTTATTAATGCTAGGTCATGGGATCGATATCTGATGAGCATTCTTCCATTAGTCTGAGCGGAGTCTACAGAACACTTGAGCCACGTACAAGTGGAACAACAACGGCCTTACAACACTCGTCATCGTTCACCTGTAGAGTATAAGGTGGATTGTTCATTTTCCTAAGCTTATGATACGTGATTTAGCCAAGAGTCTCCTTGCTCAGTAAAAGGAACCATATCGAGTGTTGTAGCAGGTAGGACCACAAGTTTATAAGGTTCATCACAATATTCAACCCAGAGATTGTGCATGTGCAACAATTCAAGTGTTTTGTGCAATAATGTCAAGAACAAATTGTGTCACTTATAGATTCACTAATGTCTTTTCTTGATGTTCCTCCTTATCCAAACACATCTACCAGAGAACCTTAACCACATTCCATCCTTACGAGAAGAGGAGGTTCATGTGTACGTGCACATATTATTATTAGTGTAATAGATTTTTATTCTCTCCCTTATATAAGTTAGGGTTTTGGGCATACACATTTGTATATTCCGAGCTTAGTAATTTAAAGAAAATGTGTTAAATGGGATCGCACACGCCCTAGAAAATAATCCGATCCTTGTGATTCTTTGAAATGACGTTGCATTTGCACAGAGAAATGCAGCTGCCCGTGAAACTCAATTGAAACTCAACAATGCCATTGCAATTATCAACATGCTGCCTCAGCATTTCCCTCGTGAGTAAGGCTTCCCACATGGTTCGAACTAATTAAATATGGGCTCGCGGAAATCATCCAGAATCTACTAAGTTAGAAATAACTTTCAGTGGGAAAAGTAATATTGATTATGGAACTCCGTGAGAAAATTCATTAATTCCTTGAATATCCTTTATTTTATTAACTTGTGAATTTTTATTGTTTACTCTCTTATTAATTATAGTAATTTCTAGTTTTGTATGCTCAGTTACAAGTAATAGCATATGTACACGTCTGGCTCTTTTGATGAGCATGTTCTCTACTTTAAATTTCTCTCTCTCACAACCTGTTTTGAATTTTGAGAGAATATGTGCCTTGTACATTTTCTTTTGTGTGATTTGAAGGTCTCTTGGTCCTTTGCTTGGTGGGTATCGGACACATGAGTATCAGCCCCCACGCCTTCATTTCTTAATTAAATATAATAATTTTTAATCACGTATCTAATGACGTCAATAAAGGAATACGTGGCTTGAAATGTTTTGAAAAAGGCGTGCTTATGAATATTCGTTTGGAAGATCCATTCCTTTATCGAATCGACGGTGCCACGTGGAAAGTGAGTGTATTGTTTTAGGGTTCTTCATTCCGATCGCTGAAGGGGAGCTGCCGATCCGGCCCGATGTAAGTATTGATGATCCCGGGCCGCCCTCGTGGCCCGCCGTAGACCCTAGATTTAGATAGTGTAGAGTTAGTCGGATAGATGGCGCCAGTGATTTCTATCCCGCAATTTTCTGCTCGGCCGATCGCTATTCCGCAATCTCGCCTGGAGCAGCCACAGAATGGAGAAAATCATGACGAATTTGATTTCTCAGATGTATTTGGCCCGCAGACTCAGCTGCCCTCAGTCAATGAGGAGGAAACGGCTCAGTGGGGTCAGCCGGAGCTCTTCTACGAAGGGGAAACTCTAGTCATCTGTAGCCGCTCGCATTCCTTTGTGGGTCCTTCACCTCGTCCGGGTCTGGCTCACAGGGATGCTCGCCCATATCTTGAAACCCCAGCGAGCGAGATTCAGCAATTTGACGACAACAATCGGAAGTTCGAACCCAATGATTTTGAGCTGCTCCGAATGGTGGGTAAAGGGGCCTTTGGGAAGGTTTTCCAAGTTCGGCTGAAGGGCACTAAGGAAATCTACGCAATGAAGGTGATGAGGAAGGATAGAATTTTGGAGAAGAATCATGCCGACTATATGAAGGCTGAGAGGGATATTCTGACTAAGATTGTTCACCCCTTCATTGTCCAACTTTGCTGCTCATTTCAGGTATTTCTTAGCATGTTCATATTTAGATTTAATTCCTTGTTCCGTGTTTACAGACAAAGACAAAGCTGTATCTGATACTGGATTTCATAAATGGTGGTCATCTCTTCTTCCAGCTCTATCGTCAAGGAATATTTAGGTGGGTATTTGTTACTTTTTCCAGTTACACCAAACAGCTTAACGTGTACGTTTATCTTTCAGTGAGGACTTGAGCCGTGTTTACGCAGCCGAGATAGTGAGTGCGGTCGCACATCTTCATAGTAAAGGAATTGTACATAGAGATTTGAAGCCCGAAAATATTCTTCTCGATGCGGACGGTCATGTAAGTTGTGTGTGTGTGTGTTGTGGGTTTGTAACTAAAACTTTAACTCCAGTTGAAGCTGACCGATTTTGGAGTAGCCAAAGATATGAAGGGTTGTGAACGAGCAAATTCTTGCTGCGGTACAATGGAGTACATGGCCCCTGAGATTCTACTTGCCAAGGGACACGGAAAAGCTGCCGACTGGTGGAGCCTTGGAATACTTATTTACGAGATGCTCAAAGGCCAGGTACGCTATTGTTTTTTTGTGTACATGTGGTGTGACTGTGCTTCGCTATTTCCAGCCCCCATTTACCAACCGCAATAGGAACCGGCTTCAGCAGGAAATCGTCAAGGGCAAGTTAAAGCTGCCGGAGTACCTCTCGAGCGATGCACATTCTCTCCTCAAGGGGGTAAGATACCTATCGTATATCGTGATATCTTGTACTAGAACATGTTCTCAAATGGTATCTTGTGTATATGTGCAGCTATTGCAGAAGGATCCTGCCAAGCGGCTAGGGAGTGGGGAGAATGGTAGCGAGGAGATTAAAAAGCATAAGTGGTTTAAAAGTATCAACTGGAGCAAGCTGGAGGCAAGGCAGATAGAGCCCAAGTTCAAGCCAGATGTGCAGGGGATATCATGCACGGCAAACTTCGATGAGATGTGGACCAAGTTACCAGCTCAGGACTCACCGGCTTCCACACCTCGAGGGTGTGATGTTATGTTCCAGGGATACACCTACGTTGCTCCCAACGCTTGGCTGTCTTTAACCGACAACAACTCTGCATGACTGTCCTCTACTGTATACATACATATTTCTTGTTATTCTTTTGCGACAAATTTGTATTTCCCTTTTGAAACCATTATGTTTGTAAGTATCAGAACATTTATATTGGTAAAGAAGAAAGAAACATCTTACATTGCAGACAAAATATTAGCCTAGTAGAAAACCTCACCTAGACATTGGTGGCAACTGGAGGACCGGTGCTGGTGGGGCCGAGGAAGGACAAGAAACCACTCCCACTCTCCTGCTCGTCCAAGAAGAGATCGTCCGGAACCCTGAACGCCCCATGAACACTCACGGCCACGGCGCCAATTGTGAGCGCCGACAGCAACAGAGATCCAACATCCGAGAGAAGGAAAACCACCACGACGGACACCACAGCCATCAGTCCCACCAATTCGCGCTCGCTGAACGTCCTGTTAAACAGCACCACCGGCTCCGTACGGACGAGGTAGAGGTAGTACCACATGAAAGCCAGAACCGCGAGCGTGAGCAGCGAAATCGGATGATATACCAGACTCGCCGCAATACACCCTAAGACGATTGCCAGGTAGTTGATCTTGAAGTAACCAACGTTCTTGCGAAGCCGGCCCAGCGCGTCAGACAGGGAGTCGGGCTTGGCAAAGGAATTGCGATCCACGAGCTCCTTCCACGGCCTCCGCTGCGCAAAAGCCATTTTCATGCCATCGGAGAGACGCGAAAGGAAAGCGCGAGCCGCTGGTGTTGGCGCCAAGCCCGCCGCCGCTTGTTGCTGATTTGCACCCACACTGCCTGCCAGCATCTTCTTCTCGGATCTAAGATCTGCACAAGAAACGGGTAGATCTACAACCCTAAGCGCGTATGATGTACCCGATACCCAGTGAAGGTTCGAATCACTTACCAGTATCGTAACCCTAAAAACAGAGTAACCTGTAAGCCCTAGAAGTGGGCAGAGTAAGGCTTCTCGCGTGGGATATGGTGGTTGTTGGGGCTCGTCTTCCCGCAAAAGCTGTTTTGAATCGGAGAGTTGTGGTGCGTGCTGTTCACGGAGGTAAATCTGGCATTGTCTTCTTGGGAACGCCAAATGTAAGTATAGTGTGCAATGTATGTCTGTTTCAATGTATTTTTCCTGTAGGTAGCTGCAAACTTGCTGGGTTCTTTACTGGAAGCAGCAGCTGCGGATTGTTCTACATTTGAGGTAGCTAACGTAGAACAATTATATACAGATATGTATGGAATCTTCTTTAAACAGGTTGTTGGAGTTGTCACGCAACCACCTGCTGTTAGAGGGCGTGGGAGGAAGCCATCACCTTCCCTTGTAGCACAGAGAGCATTGGATCGTGATTTCCCGCCAGACCGCATTTTCTCTCCCGAAAAAGCTGGAGAGGTATAGTACTATAGATTATGCACACATGTATTCTCTCTCTCTCTCTCTCTCTCTTATATATATATATATATATATATATATATATATATAATATATATATATATAATATGGACTACATGTTGTGTGTGGAGAGAGAGAGGCATTCAAGTTTGATTGAATACCTTTATTATTGTCGCCTTCTGCAGCAGTAGCTAAAGAACTGACTGTTATGCAGCACGCTTTTCTGGAGCAAATGAAGAGCTTAAGGCCTGATCTTTGTATAACTGCAGCATACGGCAACATCCTTCCACAGAAGTTCCTTGATATTCCGAACCATGGTACCTTACATAAGTATTAATTGTTTGGGATTAGCATATATGTTCCTTAACAGGTACCGTTAACGTTCACCCTAGTTTGCTACCATTATATCGTGGAGCTGCTCCAGTACAAAGAGCTGTTCAGGTATTGATTCGATTAATGAAACTCAGTTCTAATAAGATGAAACGGTCTCTCTCCGTGTGTGTGTGTTTAACCGTGTTATGAATGAATGCAGGATGGAGTTAAGGTGACTGGTGTGACAGTGGCTTATACCGTTCGAGCTTTAGACTCTGGACCAATTGTTGCATCTGAGAGTGTTGAAGTTGACGATAACATCAAGGTTAAAACCAGAATCTTGTTATACATCAACCTGCTTGTGTGGTGTGTGGTGAATGACAATAATGTTATGCAAACTCTTATGTAGCAAGTTGTTGCAGGCTCCTGATTTGCAAGATGAACTGTTTGCCAAAGGTAGCTTCAGTTTTAAGCTTTGAACAAAATACTGATTATCAAATATGGGATACATAGGAACGAAATTGCTGCTAAGGGAATTACCTTATCTGCTGAATGGATCTGCAAAAGAGAGAGCCACAGAACAGGATCACTCTCGTGCAACATTCGCTCCTAAGGTTCTCTCTCTCTCAAAATGTTTATGCTTTATCTTGTGGATTTATGATTGTGTGCAGATCAGTGTGGACGAATCATGGCTTTCTTTCGAGGAGCCTGCACTTGTGCTGCATAACAAGGTAGAGCTTTGTTTATATAATAACCCAGGCCCAGTAGTGATGTGTATTTAATTATTTGTATTAATGTCGATGCTACGAATACAGGTGCGTGCATTTGCAGAGTGGCCTGGAACAAAGGCAAAGCTCAAGTTATGTAACAGCGATGGAACGGGGTCAGAGATTCTGGAAATGAAGATTGTAACGACCAACGTATCTGAAGCTCAAGAAGATAAAGGGGATGAGTTTGTAGTGAAGGGAGGCTCCTTAGTAGTAAAATGCGGTGCAAACTCCTGGTTAGAGGTAAATATGTGTATATGTACATATATCATATATGCTACGCATTAATATATCATGATCAACGAAGAACACCGGATTCTCTCTCTCTCTCTCTCTCTCTTCTCTCTCTCTCTCTCTCTATATAATATATATATATATTATATATATTTTTGTCTTTTTGCAGATTTTGGAAGTGCAGCCACAAGGACGGAAAGTGATGAGAGGTCGTGATTACTGGAACGGTCTCAAAGGGAAACAACTGTTCAAGTGGAAGGAGACCAGAATTATGTAAGTTTACGAAGTAAAAAGGAACTGTCCGGTTTAATTTTTCTCTGGAAGTTAAGTTTTTGTGCATCCCGTTAATTAACTCAGTTTAGTCTAGGTCATAACCTAGCTATGCGTGCAGCAATGTGGGTTGCTTGTAATTATCAAGCACGAACATGGACAAACGTCCCGGAGACAATGGATCGGTCCATGTTCGTGTTTGGACTTGGCTACACTGGTATTGAGCTGGGAAAGCGCCTTGTCCGCGATGGATGGTTAGTGCCTTAATTTCACATCAGTATTCACTAATCTTTGCTTAGGAAGGTTTCTGGAACATGTCGCAGCGTGGAGAAGAAAATCTTCCTCAAAGACAAATACGGCATCGAGGCACATATCTTTTGCCCCAACACCGACCTCGGGTGAGTAGCTATATGTATATAAACACAAACAGGTGTGTGTTATGTGTAACTTTTGACAGAAACGACGGTTTGGAAGCATTGTGTGGAGCAACACATTTAGTCAGTTGTGTCCCTCCAGACACAGACACTGGTTCAGATCTAGTAAGTGGAAGCCCTTATGTGTTTGTTAGATATAAGCATTGGAAATTTTCAGGTCTTAAAGGAGCACAGGCAGGACATCGAAAAAGCAGCGCAGCTCCACTGGATTGGATATATCTCCTCCACCGGTAAGATTATATACAATAGACACACATGTAACAAGAACAATAACTGCAGGAGTATACGGAGATCATCAAGGCGGCTGGGTAGACGAAAGGTCAGTGTCTACACATCCCTTACTCATTAATGGTTAGTTTGAAACAGTTCAGAGGCGAAGCCAGTGGATAGAAAAGCCGAGGCCAGGCTCCAAACTGAAACTGCGTGGCTTCAACTCCTCCAGAGTGGACTTTCAGTTCAGATATTCAGAGTGGGAGGTATTTATGGTCCCGGCCGTAGGTTTGTAGAGGTTATACATGCATTCGCTCTACTGATGTAATGCATTACAGTGTCCTGGACAGCGTACGAGGCGGTAAAAGTAGGCAGAAGGTGATACGTGATGCACGTCGCTTTACCTCAAGAGTTCACGTAGCTGACATATGCCAAGTCATCATTGCGAGCACCAACTCACCTAATCCTGGGTAAGTTCCAGACAGTGTAAGCTTTTGAAACATGGGGAAGCTGCTTTTCAGGACGGTGTACAATGTAGCGGACGATGATCCTGCACCTAGATCTGAAGCTGTTGCATTCGCAAAGAGGCTACTGGGAATGGACCACAACGAGTTTGAGCTTGAGCAGCAGGTTGTGGCTGAGAAGCGTGTGTCGAACAGGCTTATCAAAGAAGAACTCGGAGTGAAGCTAATCTATCCCAGTTACCGAGAGGGCCTAACCTCCATACACAGCGAGGAACTCCAAGTACAGAATTAGTTTGAGAAGTTTGTATCTGCTCAATCTTTTAATCAGAGTTGAACACTTCCAACAGTGAAAAAACATATGTGATTAACGAACTCTTGTATAATATAATAAGGCAATGAACGACAGAAATTAGAAAGCAGAATAGTGCGGTAGTTGAATATTTCGGGAATGAAAACAAGGCGGTAACAGTAAGATGCATGCGATCCTACGTATATAATATTAAAAGGTGCAAGGCTACGATGACATAAGCAGCAAATGACCAGGCGACATGCACACACAGCTGCAACCAACCACAAGGGCATCTCGATTCTTGGCCACCGCCCAAATGACTAGTAGCTAATTAAACCCTGATTAGCTCCTAATCCAGTTTTGCTAATCTCTCCTCGATCTCTTCCCTATGGGCAGCAGGGCCGGCGCCGCTCTGGAACACACAGCGAGTAGGAGATCTGTCAGAGCATTGTGAGCCATGGATTCACTCGGTTTGTTCCTCAACTCTGTTGTGTGTTGATCTGCGCATGCATCCATTCTAAGGAGCTGCATTCCAATAGAGGAGCGGATCTCTGTGTAAGACATGGATGCCTTCATTGCCTCGAGAATTACTTCAGCAAGCTCTGCTTCGACGTCTTACTGGCTGAGGGGATCAGCCATGAGGTCCTCCAGATTGAAGGTTCGCAGCAGTATACAGGAAGTGCAGGACGTGCACATCAATGGCACGAAAGTGGATTCTGCCAGGCTCACCCTGAATGCAGATGCAGATTGTTCCTCTGAGGAGGAAATTGCAACGGAAAATCTGCCTTCGTTGAATGCGGTTCTCACTGCTGTTGCGGCTTTACTGGTAGCCTCTCGAAATTCTAAGCGTGAACAGACTCAGGATCCGGACTTAAAGCGGGATGTTCCCATGGATGTTCTGAGGCAGGGAAGATTTGTTCAAGGCAGGCGTATCTACCGGCAGACGTTTCTTATTCGGTCTTATGAAATTGGGCCAGACAGAACTGCCTCCATAGAGACTCTGATGAACCATTTTCAGGTAAAGTTTGCTGCCTGAGTGAAACAGCATTTCATTGTTCTTGTTTGTTTTACACATTTCTTATATGCATATGTATAGGAAACCGCTCTTAATCATGTATGGATGTCGGGATTAGCTGGAGATGGGTTTGGAACAACTCGTACAATGATCAAACGCAACCTGATCTGGGTTGTTACTCGGATGCATGTCCAAGTGGAACGATATCCAGCTTGGTGGGTATTATAAGATTATGTAAACATTATATACACGGACAGACACACATTCTATATAGTGGAGATGATGTAGAGGTATTATATTCTCTCTCGAGTTTAGCACCTGAAAACTTGTTTGTATGTAGGGGTGACGCTATCGAAGTAGACACATGGGTGGCTGCATCAGGTAAGAAATGGCATGCGTCGTGATTGGCTTGTCCGTGACTACAAAACTGGTCAGATATTAGCCAGAGCAACAAGGTACGGACATATATACATACTAAGTGTGAGTGTGTCTGATGGTAACAAACTTGTGCAGTACCTGGGTCGTGATGAATAAAACGACTAGGCGGCTTTCTAAGATGCCCGAGGATGTCCGAATGGAAATAGTTCCTTTTTATCTTGACAAAGAGGCAATTGTGAACGATGTCTCACGGAAGATCACAAAGTTGAATGACAATACAGAACACATACGCTCTGGATTATCGGTAAGTATATTACATGTAAAGAGTTTCTTTGAAAAACGTGTAAGTTATATCTCTCCACCATATAGATTTGTTGTCTCATTCTCACTGTTTTGACCTTGTGTGCAGCCAAGGCACGGTGATCTGGACATGAATCAGCATGTGAACAATGTAAAGTACATTGGATGGATGATGGAGGTGTGTGTGTGTGAGAGAGAGAGAGAGAGAAGAGAGAAAGTGAGTGAGTGAGAGAGAGAGAGAGATTATGTTAAATGAAGACGTGACTAATTCATTGGGGATTGTCCTTGGCAGAGTGTACCCTTGGCCATTATTAAAGGCTACGAGCTTTCAAGTTTAACTTTGGAGTACAGGCGAGAATGTGGCCAGCATGATACAGTACAGTCGCTGAGTTGCATAGAAGACGGGGAAGAAGAGACGGGAGCGGTTGATCCAGTTTCTGAAGGTGACGCACAGCCCATGTGTTTTGTCCATTTGCTGAGGATGCAAAACGATGCTGCGTCGGAGATTGTTAGAGGCCGGACACTGTGGAGGCCGAGAAACAACCATGATTAGCAACTTTGGTGAGCTATTCTTTTGTGAGCTTCATAAGTATAAAGTTATATGTAGGTTATGCTTGTTCTACAGGTTTTTTCCTAACTCTCCATGGGAATATATATGTTACTTTACATGTGAAGGCTTTTTCTTAATCTAAGCAACATTTATTTATCTAAACATATTTAAAGAATAACGTATAAAATATACCGACACAGTGCAAGTCCCTGAGAAGCATTGGAGTCTCTACATTCTACAGCGTAGGAATGGAATGGACGGATGCTTTGTACACACACAAGTATTAAACGCACACACACACATATACATACATATAAAACAGTATTTACATTGCTCCTCTAGTTGAGCGGTCAAGAGCGAATCTGCTTTCGAAAGCAGGACCGTACGCAGCTGACAATTGGGAAACCTTTGGACAGGAATGGAACAAGTCAGTGAATTTAAACCTGTTTTATAAGAGGGACTTACTGAACAAGTGCTCCATGCTTGTCTCCAAACTGGCTCATAAGAAGTTACTGTGGGAAACCACTGCAATCTCCTTTTTCTTTGAGATTCACCAATCACCAGCCAAGGACCACAAGGGAATAGTCAAGTACTTCAGCTTCTTGCACACCATATTATACACTTGAAAGAATATAAGCTACTTGAATATAAATACCTTTGTGCATAAAAGAACAGCTAGCAACTAAGTGAAACGGGTTAAGAGTGAATCATTTGTGATCTCATGCATTTATTTTGATTGGCTTTTTAAATTGGAAATATCAACAAGATTTGAATTTAATACAAACAAGATTAATAATTATAGTGTTAATCAAAGTAGTCCTGATTACGTTGTTTAGAAAAGTTTTGCATCCATTTGAGCTGTCTTTAAGGTGTCTACGACAATCCAAGCAATTACCATTATAACTTATTTTGTACTTCTTTGGATTTGCTCCATTGCATAAGGTGTTAAGGCAACTAAACCATCTTAACTTTTGAAAATACAGGTACTTGTGCATGTGTTAACAATAGTGTGTACATTAAAGATGCTTGTTTGGGCGAGGGCTTCTTATGCACACCTATACGAGACAACTTTATAAGACTTAAACATTCTTTTGTAAAGATTTCAGAATTCTTCCAGATTTAATTTGTTTCAGCTATACTTAATCCACAATGTGAAACATTTATTATTAGCTTAAATTCCTGAAAATCAAAAGCATGAGCTAAGCCATGTCTAAGAAGCAGAAGCACTATTATTGCTAATTTATATTCTTGAAAATCAGAAGCGTGGTGATAAATCCCTCACAAGAAACACCAACTTTTAAATGTGCTCAAATACATAATGTTATTGAACATTCCATACCCACCATGACATCTTTTGTCAGACTCCATTTGATTAAATATTGTCCTATAAATTGTCCCTCTTATATTGGAACATGGAATGAGACAATGCATTCCAAAGTTTCTAATGAATTTATTTTATGACATTGTCGTTTATAGATCAATTAATTCTAAGTGTTTAGATAATACTCCAAACTATTGAAATGAATTTTGAATTCATTTGCTTAAGTAAAAGTCAATAGTTCAAAATAATACTGGTCAACACTAATAAATATCATATGTTATTGGTCAACATTATTTCAATATAGATTAATTAATGAGAAAATTACATTTATACTCTTGAAATTCATCATATTTATATATATACCTATAAGTTTTATCTTATCATTGAAACTTCAATTTAAAATTTCAAAAATTTTAAAATTAAAAATAAAAAACATTTTTAAAAAATTAATAAAATTATATAATTAATTTGTATTTTATTATATTTAGGTCCAAAATACAACCTATTAAACATATATATCACAATTTAATATAATTATTTTTAAAAATATTCCATTTTTTACTATCACAATTTTTTGACATTTAACATTTAATAATCTTCAAGTATTTTATTTAATACATTATAAATTGAAAATATATTTTTAACTATTATTGTTATTTTAAAAGTCAAAATATTACAATTAAAGTTTTTCAAAGGTATATATATAAATTTACAACTTTTAAAAGGGTATATATGTAAATATAAATTTTTTAAGGGCTTATGAAGACTAAAATAAATTTTACTTAAGTCAATCACTTTTATACTTCTTAAAAAGTAAATTAGTCAATAATAATGTGTGTTATAGATAAATTCATAACAAAATTGACATATAAGATGAATATTTTATGTTAGTGGAGGTTAATATCTACTCCTATAATGTAATGTAACATCTTAAGTTTAAAGTTAAAATTATTACATTATTTATATAACATTTGTTTGGACACTATTGGGATTTCAACCAAATGTATTTACACATTAGATATATCTTTTTTTTACAATTTTTACTTCAACTATAAAATTTTGTGTACCATAAGATACATCACAATTAAGTGTTAAGTCAACTCATAACCTTCACTTTTATTTGGGTTGCATACTTGACTTTAACACATAATTAAATGTAATTTATTTCCTAATTAAGACAGTTGTTATGATCGCCTTAATTATGTTATTAAACATTTGTTAACTTACTCATTCTTAAGAAGATCTAAAAATTAAACCTTGAAGGTTATACTTTTTACTATTGATTTATATTTAACTAGATAAGTTAAATTAAAAATAAATATCACATGACTAGAGAACACTTCTAAATAAACAAGGTTTATTAGTACTATGTGTTCGTGGTATTTTAATATAAAAGGCAAATGCAAATTTATGTTTTTATAAGTCCCATCACTATAGCTATTCACATGACAAAAGAAAATCAATCACTTTCATAGTGATAAATAAAATTTATTCTAATATATCACGAAGGTTTAGAATGTCATCTATATACTTAGAGGCAATTAATATACTCATTTGCCATAAAGGGCACTTCACACATAATAAGCAATAATACCACAAAAGAAATTCATAAATATTTAAAAAAGTTTGATTTTGTTCCATGTGTTGATAAACATATTGGGTTAAATTATAACTAGAATAATAATAATATGTATGAACATATTTAATCAGATCTAACAAAGGAATCTTATGTCATAAATAAATAATTTACTAAAAGATACATACATGTTTAGTTATTTAAGCCCATTTTTAAATTTAAATTTGAGACAACAATAATGACACTTTTTATAAGCAATTCATCATTGTGCTTTAAATTTTCAAGAATATGAGCTAGCAATAGTGATGCTTATTGCAATTTAATACTTTAATAATAACAGTTTGTGATTTTAAGAATTTAAATTAATAATAATAATGCTTCTTGGTTGTAAATTATTTATAACATCTCAGTTTGCATTTTCACATTTCAAGTAATAATGACAATCTTATAAGTTCATCATAGCTCAACTCACATTTTTAATTTTTAAATAATAGCGGCATGAGATTTCTTCACGGCTTAGCTTATGTTACTTGCACATGAATTATTCTTTTTAATTTGTTCTTGCATCACAAATTTTGTATTTGTAACTTAGGTGTTAGATATGACTTGTTATATTGCATATAATAAAATAGAATTAAGAGTTTTTAAATTTTTATTTTGAAAGTTTGTTTATATACTCCATAGTTAAGAACTTTATTTATTGTATAATAATTGGTGCATAGATATTTAGAGAAATTTTAAAACTTCGATTATATAATTGTAAAAAAAACTTGCACCCAAAAGAAATGAAATTTATACATATTATTTGATTCGTTTTTTAAAACTTTTTTATTTTTTAATAACAAAGTATTTAAACTTTACAAAATTGTTTTACTTAAGGAGCTTGGACATGTGCACATTAAATGCCCTTATTAAAAATTAATAGTGAAAGTGTTGTTAAGGTACACACTATTGTCAACACATGCACATAAATGTTAAGTAATTTTATTTTGAAAAAATGAAATTAATGAACTATGTTATGATTTTAACATCACTAGTGGAGCAAATCCAAAAAGTATAAAACATTTTATTACATTTATAATAATTTTGTAATAAGATATAAGCAATAAAAATGGACCTTTAAAATTATCATTTTAAATATTATAAATCAATTTAAACAATTTCAAATGATGTAATCATGACTACCTTTATCAACATTACAATTGTTTGTGACATACCTTATGAAAAAAATTCAATAATTTTGAGCAAAATAATTAATTAAATTTATTAATAAAGATGTTATAAAAGAATTCAAATCCATTATATGTCACTACACAAATTACATAATGAAAAGTCAAGATATACTCATAGCCAATATCATTAAATGTGTGTGTGTGTGTGCACATTTATGCACGTGTGTTGTATATATTCACATTAAATTGTATTTATGTGAAAATATAAAATAAGGAAAAATATAATTTATTAGTCATAAAACTTTAAGACATATACCGAAACTCAAACTTTTAATGTATACGATTTAAAGAGCTAGCCAAAGCAAAAGCATAAAATCATAAATAATTTATTTAAACTCCTCTTAATCTTTGTTTAAGTAGTCATGTCAAGTTCTTTATATACTAGAATGTGACATTATTTTTTAAAGTATTACATTTAAGTAATCATAAATAGTTCTTTAATGCACTATAATAAAGACCAAGAAAAATAAAATGATAAAAAAAGATAAAAAGAAAATTAATCATATTCTAATTCAAACACCTTCAAAAGTAATATTTAAAGCTTTGATCATTAAGCTCATGTAAAAGTATATTGTATTTTTTAAATTCTTATAACACTATATCATAAATATAAGAAAATGTTAAAGACAAGCGAAATATTAAAGGTAATTAATGAGTTAACATTCGTTATTTCATTAATAAATCATAAGGAAATAATCATGCACATCACATTATACACATGAAATAATATACCTTATATAAATATAAATACCTTATAAAAGAGTGTTACATTTTAATGCATGAAAAAAAACAATTCATGATCACTTCAACAAATATTAAAAAAAAGTTTGAACAAATCATTCATGATCCCATACTTTCACTTTGTTTAATTTTTTAAATTATAAACATTACTAAAATTTATATGTTTTAAAGATTTCATGATTAACAAATTATTTGTTTTCTCATTTTCTATTTTCACTTAAATATAATGTAATATAGATATATACAATACATATGCATGCATGTGCACACATACATTTAATGATTTAGGCTATGAACATATCTTGTTTCCCCATTATGTAGTTTGTTTAAGAACACACAATGACTTTAAATCTTTTTATACTATCCTTATTAATTAATTAATTACAAAAGCCTCATAATTTTACTCTAATTTGTTAAATTTTTTTTATAAGATATATCATAAATAATTATAATGTTTATCAATGTAATCATAATTACGTCATTCAGAACATTTTAAATTCACTTATGTTATTTTATAATGTTTAAAATAATAATCTTAATAATCCATTTTATTAGTTATATATCACTATTTATAATTGATTTAAAGACAATTACAACATAACTCAGTCATTTTAGCTTTTTAAAATAAAATTACTTAATGTATATGTACATATGTTAACAATAATGTCACCTTAATAACACTCTCATTATCAACCTTTAGTGAAGGCATCTTATATACACATATTTAAACTTTTTAGAAAAGACAACTTTGTAAAGTTTATATATTTTTATTATTAAAAAAAAGAAAAAAAACAAAGTTTTAAAAAAATAATTAAACGATATGTGAGTTTTTATTTTTTTTTTTAATGCAAGTTTTTCCATAATCATACAATTAAAATTTTGAAACTTCTCCAATTATTCTTGCACCAATTTCTACATAATAAATAAAAATTCTTAATTATGAAGTATAAAAATGGATTTTTAAAGTAAAAAGACAAAAAAAAACTTTTGGCTCATATGCAATTCAATAACATGTACTTAATGCTTGAATTAGAATTTAAAATTTGTGATGCAAGAACATAAATTAAAGATAACAAATTATATAATGGAGAATCAAACTATGTTCAATTAGTGTGTATGTGTGCATGCACATGATGTGTGTTATATATATTCATATTACATTATATTTTAATAAAAATGAAAAATAAAAAAAATTATAATTTGTTGGTTATCAAATATTTAGGGCATGTCTCCAATTCAAACCTTTATTTAAAAAGTTAACCAAAGTGAAAATATATTATCATAAATGATTTATTCAAAACTTCTTTTAGTCTTTGTTTAAATATTTATGAATAGTTATTTTATGCACTAAAATGTGACACTATCTTCTTCATGAATATAAATACCTTAAAATAATAATAATAATAATTTACCTTAAAGAAAATAGTGTCTCATTCATTTAATATATGGACTTTTTAGTAATTAAATTCCGATTTGTCAATTATCTTTTTGTATTGGCCATGATAAAGTTAAATACAACATTAATAATTATATTAGTTTGCATCACTTATTTTGTTAAGGTGAATGGTAAAACACAATTATGTTTATGCTCCTTTGTGTGTTTGTATGCCCCTTCTACCATAGAATCTTGTAGAAACAGCAAATCATTAGTAACTAACACTTTGATGTTAACATCACAACCACATGCTAAAAACATGTATAAGGGTAAATCACATAAATATTTATTTAGTAGGATACATATATATGAAAGTGCATTAAAAAAATTGGGCTCAATTTAATATCCAATTGATTGTGGTTTTTTTTTGACTTATTAAGCATGCATAGTTCTTTAAGTCTTAAAACAATAAGTAACTTGTTTGCAACATTTTACAAATAATTATTGTTGCCTTTAAAATGAACACATGCTGCAACAACAAACGTTAAAAATGTTCCAAATTTAATAATAATCTTGAGTTATAATTATTTATAACTAGTGATAGTAGAGTTATATATGAAGTAATTTTGTACAATTTACACCATATCTTTTATTAATATAATCTAGGCTCTTAACAAAGTGTTCAACATACATTTCATAAGTTAGTACAAGTCATAATTTTATTTAATCCTCCTTACCAAATTTACTTATTGTAATTAAAGTTATAAAGTAAAGTTAATTGTGCCTTGTGATGTGATGCACTTGGAGTCTAAAAGATGCAAAACCCAATTAAACCCTCAAAACTTCACAAGAACGTTGAACTTAATTGATGTTTTTATTTTTTAATTTGATTAAGAATGAGCTAAACAAGTTAGGTTGCCCTCGTTCAAGCATGTTAATTAATTGAGATGCTTTTAGTGCATAATGAACCATAAAAATCATATGTAATCCTAATAAAGTTTATATAAGTTGATATTGAATTAGTTCTTGCAAATTTGATGTGTTAGGTTCACCCTCTAGGTTTGCACTAACTCATTTCCCTAACCCTTGAGTAAGATTTTAAAATATTTCAAGCACATGATTAGCCTCTCTATGTTAACTTATCAACAAAGAGGCTTAATGTTTAATGCTAGCCCATATATAAAAACATGAAATGGGGGGAGTGGTTTTATCACTAAAATAATATAAGCACGGTTTCTTTTATGCTTGCTTAATACATTTATCGTTTGTGATTATGCTAAGTTAAGAAGGACATGCGCTAGGGACACACCCCCCGTTAATACATTTATCGTTTTGTGATTATGAAAGATGTTTACAAAAAATTGAGCCTCTCAGTTGATCATCAGGAGCGCTCCATTCGTCGACAAATTGCATATGAGAAAACAAACACTATGGTTTCTCATCAGGGCATTCTTTGGGCACAAGTGCAGCGCAAAATCTCTCACTTCGCTCTCAAGAAAGTTGAGACTGAAGTGGTAAAAGCTCGGCATTTGCTGGAGGCAACTCCATGTTCAAGGTGTTTCAAAACACCATGGGATTGCCTTGTTCTCATGTCATACGTGGGATCATTTCATCAGCTACAGGTCAGCTTACAATGAGTTTGTTTCATGAACACTGGTGGCTTGACAAATATTTACCAATGGCTCAGCAAATGCCCATTACATTTGAAGAGGCTATACGGCAAGTTGAGAATCGTCATGATCACCTGCCTCCACATCAACAAAGGATTTTGCAGAATGAAATCATCATGCTTTCACAATCCCATGCTTCAACACCATTGCAGAATCCACATTTGGCTCAAATTCGTGGTCGTCCAACAGCTGCACAAAACACTAGAAAGACCCTTCTGCATTTGAAAGGGTTGAGGAGAATCAAACTGCAGCAGTAAGACGGTGTGGAGAATGTGGCGTTCAGGGTCATAACAGAAGGACATGCCCAAGGCTTAGATAAAAATTATTTTCTAGCAATATATTTGTGAAACTCGATTCAATCTAGAAAATAATCCACTGAGTTCCATGTAAGCATGCCACCTAATCGCCAGCTAATAGGGGGTGTGTGCCACCTAATCGCCAGCTAATAGGGGGTGTGTGCGCAGTAAGGGGGGGTGTGTCCCTAGCGCGGCCCTAAAACACATGTATTTAGTTGGGCACACATCAAGACTTGTAATGTGAACATTGTCCATTCACTTAAGCTAAGTGTGTGAGAGGGTTCTCGAAAGTTAAATTTTTGAATTAGGTAGGATACCTCTCGATTATGAGGGTCTATAATGATAATTTATGTTTGTGTTTAATATAAGTGTTAACCTTTGACAATTGCTAAAAGGAGGTTAAGTCTTTAGCTAGGTGTGCTCATGGCTAGAAGTAGGCCATATTACATGAGACGTAAAACACATATATTACATAACCAATGCAAGCACAATGTTATTGCAGAGTGGCGACTTGAGCTACCTGAATCCATAGGGAACAGCAATAATATTACTGGTGCAGCCCACCCTTTTGACACTATCTTTTAAGTTCTTCTTCCTTGTTAAAGGATCCATAGGAACAACATTAACATTTCCGATATGGCATCAGGCTGTCCATCCCTTGAAACACTATCTTTAACCTTTTCTTCCTTGTTAAAGGCGATTCGAGTTAGTATAGCATCAGGGTGCTAGAGTCGTGCTTGCTACCCATCGAAGGATGATAAGAGGACCCGAAGAAGTGGACATGGAGATTTGGCTTTCACCTTGAGTTGCTAGTGGAGGAGGAATGTGATGACAAGTGGAGGCAGTTAAACACTCAATATGGACACTCAAGAAAGAACTACTTTAATCTATATTAGAAGTTAGGTCACGAGGTTTAGAATAAGAATGTTTCGGATCGACTCCGTCAGGTGGCTAAGAATACTTTTACACTTTGCGACTCCTAAGTAAAAGATAAGTAAGTTTCATGCTATTTTGCAATGCCGAGCTTGAATGCACTATTTAGACACACTGTCTAAGGATGGATGCTAAACTAATAGAGTAGTAGATTGAACGTATGTAATGTATGTGCCAAGTACTAGGTTTCTTTGCTAGATAGTTCACAAGTTGCGAGAATGACCTAATGTATATGCACAATAACAAGTATCCGGCTTCTCAAAAATCCATTTGTGAGAATCAAAAATATAAACTTAAAGACTTCATTTCAGAAAACAACAGTAAATATTATAATATTATAATCTTTAAGGTATAAAATTTTCGTCATTATTTGTATTAAATATCTTTTCCAGTTATTCTCCATGTTTTAAAGGTACACAAACTGTCACCAAAAATAAATTATCTCAATATCGAAGCCAGTAAGTACGACGCCTTAGCCACAAATAATCCGGCATAATCTGCAATCCCCCAACTCCAGCAATCGCAAGCTCCTACACAAAATGATCCAGTCACTCTCTTTCTCTCGCAGGCTTACATTTTCTTCCTATATATGTATGTATATCAATACTTACTTGATCGTGAATAAAGCGCTCAGCTACTCTTCTAACTGTGGCCGCATCCACTGCATCTATTCGAGCAAAGAGTTCAGCTAGCGGAAGTCTACGGCCGTATGTCAATAGCTGCAAACAAACCCGTGTTATTGCTGCGGTGACTCGTCATATAATTATAACTTTAGATTCAATATGGGGTGTGTACCTGGCGACCGATATCTTCTGCAATCGGACTTGTACCGTCCAGATGAAGTAACAAACAAGCCTTCAACTGCCAAACAAATACAGAGTTGGAACTTCATTTATGAAATAAACCAAACGACATTTACCTGGTTGCGGGCACGAATAACATCATCCTCTACAACGTGGTAAATCATTCTACCCAGTTCTCGCATTATCACCCAAGAAACATCTTCGACGTTATCGGGCTGCACAAAAGCAGCAACTCAACAACACCACACAACAGATACTAATGTACTTGATTCACTAAACGATTAAGAGATTATTCCCTGTTAGAGCGGACATTAAACAGTTCATTCAATCATTCATTATTTACCTTACATACTGCGTACACACCGAACAATCCTGCATCGCTGTAATTCGTGTTGAAAGCCATTATATTCTCACACAAGTCATTGGCCGCGACTCTTTGAGCTAGCTCAGACCTGCAGCACAACAAAATTCAGACTCAAACAAGTATACATGCGTGTGCATGTTTAACATACCCCATATGCATGCCAGCACCAGCATTTTTATTCCATGAGCCTAGCATTGTCTGCATCACCATTAGCGGGATTGAATCGGGATCTGTCCATGAAGCTCCTTTCACAGCAATCGCAAAATATGCCAGAGGAATGTCATCGTCCCGAAATCTCACCTACAGCCAGTACAATCATATCTTCGCGTTGTAATAATGTGTGCGTAAGTGTTGTCTATCTGAACCTAAACTTACATCTGAGCCAGTAAAGAAGGCCGGTTCTTTCTGTATGAGATCACTTGCAGTAGGCCCGTCGCTGGGAAGATTGCCAAATAACCTCTCAACATCTCTGACAAGAGCATCGTGATTCACAGCACCAGCAGCTGATATCACCTACATTAATATACACATACCGATATGTATATAAAGATATAAATACAAGTGAGAAAACTAAAATGTATACCATTCGCGGTCCAATGTAATGCGTCTTAATGTATGTCTCCAGATCCTTTCTAGTGATTGACCGGATATTTTCCTCAGGACCCAGGATTGTCCGGCCAAGAGGCTGTGCTGAAAGGCCGTTGCATGTAAGTGGTCAAAAACCACTTCCTCCATCTGCCCTTCAACCTGCAAATGCAAGCTTTTACTTCGCATTTCCACATAGATCAGCTAAAAAGCTCACCTCTTTCATCTCTCTCAAGATGACATTTCTTTCACGGGCAATGCGATCCTCGTCAAAGCTGGAATTCTGGAGGATATCGGCAAGAATATCCACAGCAGCCGGGATATCCTTCTTGAGAACCTTTGCATAGTAGGTTGTCTGTTCCCGAGAAGTGTAGGCATTGAGATGACCACCCATGTTCTCGATCTCCTCCTCGAGCTTCTGCATACTGCGCTTCTTAGTGCCCTTGAAGATCATGTGTTCTAGAAAGTGGGCAGTCCCGTTTGTGGAATCTGTCTCGAATCGGCTGCCGGCATCGATCCAGACCCCGACTGTGGCAGTCTCGGCCGCCATATTCGCTTCTGTTGCAACGCGCAGGCCATTGGACAGCGTCGTGATTCGCGTCTCTGGCGTGGCAAGAATGGCAGTGTGATCTGCTGTGATAGGAATCGGCGAATTGAATCGCGTGAAGCGCTCATCTGGGACAGCCAATGCCGCTGAGGATACAAACCTGGTGCCCGAGAGAGACCTGTTGCTGCTCCTAGCCGCACGGCGTACCGCCGCCGCCACCAGCCTGGTCGCCATTCTTCTGCTTCTCAAGCTCCTCTGCCCTAGAAAGACAGATCGCCCTAAGTAGAGATAGAATATGCTCCTCCGTATCATATGAGATGCGCGGTCCCGATGCCGCCACTTGGGACAATGCAAGCCGTCGATAAAATAACTTATTTCGATCAACGTTTAATCAACCTGTGTGTAGTAAACTCATTATTCCTTGTAATACAGCTTATTTATTGAGCTCAATAAATGTATTTATTCAAGTGTAAATGGAAATGAACAAAATGAAGTGAAAAAGAGGCTCTTTTTACGTCGTTTCATCGCATAAATGGGATAAGAAAGTACTCCGCATAGAAGAGCTGCCATACACAAATCAGAACGCACACACACACATCTACACACACACACCTTCCAGATGAACATGTAGAATGAAGATATTGCAGATCTACTGGACAAGTCCACTCTTTGCGATCTGTGCCACAAAATTGCAGCGAAGGCTGTGTGTCCGAGTATCTGAAAGGGACCAGAATGTAAATATACATACATAAATTAGAACTTTAACTATTTCATACCATAGATATTTTACTCCACAGTATAAGAGATGACGCACCAACTACCATCGCAACAGCATATGCTGACTGTAGAAGTCCTATGCACATCCAAAACACCTGTTGTAACAAGTGTCAATACATTAGCGTGAGAAAGTGGCAGAAATCTATACTTAGTCTACATAAAAGTCTTTCCTTCTTTTGACCCAGACGGACACTGAAGGATTGGATTCCATACGTCTTGTCCCCTTCCACATCTGGAATATCCTGTAGGAGAAACTCATATATACACACACACGTATTACAATAGTATGTATAAATGTTTACCTTGAACAAGGCTATGACAACTGAGAAGAAACACATGAAAGCCGTTGCGAAGACAAGTGACCGTGTTAAAAAAGGAGCTTTCCCAAGAACGAACTCCTGTATAGGGAGTGTAAATTAGTATGTAGATCAAATATATGCTTGTAATGTATGCACCTGCATATGTTGGAAGAATGCAAGTTGTACCACTATGGCCCTCACAGACAGAATGCAGATAGCTGCTGCTATTGCTGACCGCTTCCATCTCAGAAATGGAACCTGTAAATTATGCACTGAGAGCGTTTCACACACACACACACATGACCGTACCTGAATAGAATACGCAGTTCCAAGTATCCAGCTTACAATTAAGGCCCAAAGAAGCGGTTTGGAGTTAATGAGGATGCCGGCACCAAGACTCTAAAACAAAAAAATCATCATTAGATCTTCATTGTCTCTTATGGCTGTTAACAAGTGTTACTAAACAAAGAAAGACATGTGAAGTGCATCCATGTGTGTGTGTAGAGAGAGATCTCACCAATAATGCGGATGACACAGTGAGAGCAATGCCGGTACCTAAAGAAAACTCCCCAGAGGCAAGTGGAAGATATGGCTTATTGACCTGGACTGCAAACAAAAATTAATTTTATGTTCGTGTGTATACCTATACGCCTATGCTCTCTGTTCTCTCTCTCTCTACTACACACACACACACACACTTCACCTTGTCAATCTCAATATCAGATATCTGGTTTAATCCAACAATATAGATGTTCATGAGTATGGCCGGCACCACAGCCTGTAAAGAGCGCTTTTTTGTACTTAAACAATGCACTAGTGTGTGTGTCTATATATATATTTGTACCTGAAGGAGGCCCACGACGAATCTCAAGGACAAATCTGCTCGACTATCCAGAGCCAAAAGTGAAATGGAAATGATACCAATCACCTGAAAAGACGTAATAATGAAATTAATTTGTATATGCAAGTATCAATAAACAATCCCGTACCGTGCCAATAACAGTGAGGCCTGGTGAAGCGATAGAATGCATCAAGCCACCGAGCTCCAGATATTTTAAATCCGTAGAGACCGGCAGTGGTACCGGCAGTGGCACACTTGTTGCATTGAGATCCAAAGGACTCGCAGTTGCACGTACACACAACCTCTCCTTCTTCCTTGTTTTCTCCGAATGCCGCCTGTTCAACCTCAACCCAGCATCTGCATACACACACATATGTATCTATACTGAACAATTCCAGTGCAACAATCTTACTATGGATTCAAAACAGGTATTCACCTGAGCCGGAAAGAAATCTCCTTGTCGAGAGCTGTCGAAGATGACGGTTTGCAGAGATTGAAATGAAGAAGCTACATTTGGGAAGGAGCTTGGCCTCCATTGCCTGAGGTAAAAGACAATTAAAAGTTAAATCACTTAAACCCTATTTTAATATGAGTGGACCATTTAACTGCATGCAGTTTCTAAAAGCGCCAAGTGGCTACACGGGACAAGAATCTTCCAAACTCACCATTTGTCAAACTTATGATGTTCTATGTTGCATACGTATTACATGAATTCAGCACACACTTGTAGTCGAAATTTGTAATATACGTGGAGCTTCTGAAAACTCAAGCGTGTTTACTCTCTTCTCTCTATGTATATATCTGTGTGTGCAGGACCTTATAAGGTACATATTTGTACCAAAATGAATACACATACTTGTATTTGAAAAAGGAATTCAATTTATTTATATTCGAAATTTCGGACTTAATGCTATAGATACTAGTATATATATACAATGTACCTGTTGCTGAGCAGCTTGGTTATTACACACTTGTAAACCGTGTAGGCTTCTCTTCTGATATAGATCTTACATTAATAAGTATCACACACACAAACGCACACACGCACACACACACATATACCTTGGGTGGTAGTTCTGAAAACTTCTAATCCACCAACATAAGTTGATATCACCTGGGGATGAGCTCCGTCTAAGAAAGGAGACTCAGACAACACAACAAAGTCCGCTAATTTCCCGGGTTTCAATGAGCCCACCAGTTTGTCCAGCCCAGCTGCATAAGCAGCAGATATAGTATACCTGCTTTTACATATATCAGTTTTTCATTTTATCTTTTTCCTTGTGTGTGCGTGAAATGTACAATATCAAGTTTACCCCTTCAATGCTTCAACGACTCGAATGCTTTCATCGGGAATCCACGGGGTTTTCCAGCCTTTAGGAGTCCTTTTCACGGCTGCCCGAATTCCTCCTAATGGATCTAGTGCTGCCACCTAAAACACGCAATCCCATTAAATACAGGCTATTTCTAATCGCACGCACGCACGCACTTACAGGCCAGTCGGATCCTAAAGCCAGTAGAGTACCATTGCCAAGGAGTGTACGCATGCTATATGATCTTTTCGATCGTTCTTCACCAAGTTTTTTCGCTGCATATAAAGCGTCTTCTAGGAGATGTTCCGGCTGTGAACCAACAAGCACTTTGTAAATTCTAGATAGATATATCAGTTCTAGGATTGTACTTAATTAACTGGTACCTGCATTGAAGCAATAATCGAACTCCCCGCAAATCTGAAAGGAGCTTCAGGTGACAGGTGCTGTGCATGTTCTACCTGATTCCACTTTCATCAATACAAAGCGCAGAGTGCAACCACAAACACACACAGACACACACGTAGATGAAAACAAACTCGAACTATGATTTTACAATCCAAGCGTGTGTGTGTGTCTGTGTGTGAAAGAGAGAGAGAGTACCCGGAGACGGAGTGCTCTATGAGGTCTTTTTGAGACTATACCACTATAAAGGTTCAGTAAATCATCAACTGCTGCATCTCCATGCACGGCTACCTGAACTTACGCACGTGCGTGTCGAAGTATATACATATATACACACACATAAATAAACATATTGAACACTAAGAATTTTATTTACCTGTAGATCTGCCTCTGAAGCAGCATTTACTGATTCAGTAAGCCAGTCAAGGTTAGCTACACGGAGGCCAAAGTTGTTAGGATCATCCGCATACGGCTGGCAGCAGAGAAGCAAAAGCAACGATTGTTATACACGTTACACGAACATATTGCACACACACACACACCCATACACATACATGCACACACAGAAGACAGCACACGTAAATATATAGACATATGTATATGTCACCTCGTGGAAAAGAGCTGTACTTGATCCAAGTGATCCATCCGCAAAAGCTTTAACACCATGAATGAAAACCCAGTGACTCAATATATGGCCTTTTTCTCTCACCAAAGCCTGCATGAAACAGCATAACGATCAATCCAGTACTCGTAATTAAACCGAAACACCTGTTGTATGTTGATGTGTACTCAATCATCAGAACCAATTTTACAACAAACACACACACAGCTTACAGCAACTCTTGTCCAGGTTTCGAGAGGGAAAAATAGCGCAGCCCTCACTGTCATGTTCCCCAAAGCATCCGACCAAGTGTACACTTCTACAGAACAGCAGCAGCTTATATCACACATAAATTTATATAATTTGTGTGTGTGTGTGAGAGAGAGAGAGAGTACCATCAAAGTCGTCCCATGCGTCCTGAGATGATGCTCCAGGGAAGTAAGATCCAAAATCCACTACAGAAGTTACTCCATTAGAAACTGCATGTTGACTTGCTCTACTTAAGGCTTCCCTCCTTTGCTCCACTGATGGTTTCGGAATGCACGAGGTAATTAGTAACATGGCAGCATCCACGAGCAATCCTGTCGGAACTGTACAAAGAGTAAAGTTGCTATATCAAAATATGGTTGATATATGAAAAAACATACCTCCATCCTCGTTTCTTATTATGCTCCCACCAACTGGATCATCTTTAACATCGTAAAGATGACATTTATCAAATGCGACTTTGTTTGCAAGTCCCATGTGACCATCGATTCTGCTTAGCCAAACCTGGAAGAAAGCATGAGAGAGAGAGAGAGAGAAACCTGGAAGAAAGCATATCACCCCAGAGACAGAGAGATTACCTGATGGTTAACAGAAACATCATCTATCCATGAAGAGTCTGGCCACTCGCCTCCCCAGTGTTCGTTGCTCCATCCAAAACCAAGAAGCCATGCATCATCATCTAGTGCTGTAAAGCAAGTAACATATAACGTACTTACAATATTATCCTCATATTGTATTTCAGCTCTTATAATAATGCATATGTACCAAGTGCAGCTTTCTCAACTTTCTGTTGAAACTCCAAACGGCTTTGTACTTCTCGCAAGTCCAGTCTTACCAACTGAAGTTCATCATGTACATAAGGTTGTACATATAATAACAGTGTGTGTGTGTGTGTTACCTGTAGTCCTCCAGAAATAAAATGCACGTGAGAATCAATAAAGCCAGGCACCACAAATTTGCCATCTAAGTCAAGAACTTCGGTTTCGTCTCCAGCAACTTCCTACCACAAAAGCTTAATAAAAATACAGCACTGTGTTACGCTCTTGATATGTATGCGTACTTCTCCATCACACACACACACGCACGCACGCACGCATTTACACACGTACCCGAACATGTGAGAAAGAACCAACACGCAAAATCTTTCCTTTTCTAATAGCCATGGAATCTGCCCGTGGAACTTCATTACTTGCAGTCCAAATCCGACAATTTGTGATAATAAATTCAGCTGATAATTTCCTGTTCACTGTAAACACAGAACAATCAATACTCTCTCTCACACACACACACGCATACACAAACTCAGAGGCATACATTCTCTCCACACCGCAGCTGCAGCTATTGCCAGAAGCAGCATAATAAATGGGGTCCTCATTATCAGAATGAAGAACCCTAAAACAAGGGCTAGGGATTGCGGTTTTGAGGAGAACGATGAAGGCTATGCTGAAAGTGGAAGGTGCCGAATCGAAGAAAAGGAAGCGTTGTGAGGATGATCGTCAGAATCTGGAGGATCTTCTGCAGCGCCACTTTGGGCACCCGAGTTTTCGAGGTTTGCAGCTCGAAGCCATCCAGACAGTGCTATCAGGTGAGTTTACGTCACACACACACACATATAGGTGTATGCGTCCGTTGCTTATGAGAATGTATACAATTTGTGCTGAATGATCAGGGGGATTGTTTTTGCTTGATGCCCACCGGTGCAGGGAAATCAATCTGCTATGAGATTCCAGCGCTTGCAAGGCCTGGAATTGTTCTCGTCGTTTCACCTTTGATTGCATTAATGGTAACTGATAATGTAGCTTGCAACATGTTTTATTTTCTCTATTTTCGTGTTTTAGGAAGACCAAGTGTCTGCTTTGAAGTCTCGTCAAATCCGGGCGGAGTTTCTCTCTTCGACTCAGTCTACACAAACCAAGAATAAGGTGCAGAACATCGTATTGCTGATTACCGTATAACACATGGAAGAGACACAAACATACACATACGTATTTAAATGGGTACTTATGCTATACGCTGTGTGTCTGTGTGTAAATAATTTTCTTTCAGATACACGCAGAGCTTGATTCTGGTAAACCATCACTGAGGCTACTGTACGTGACACCGGAGTTAATTTCGACCAGTGCTTTCATGAAAAAACTGAAAAGCCTTCATGGGAGAGGCCTTTTGACTTTGATAGCCATTGACGAAGCTCATTGTATTTCGTCTTGGGGACATGACTTCAGGTACTTGGGAGTACGTGTGTGTGTGAGAGAGAGAGAGAGAGATGATGATGAATATCTATTTCATGGAAATATAACTATTTAAACTGCGGCTTGTTTCTTTTGATTCTAGACCAAGCTATGGAAAATTGTCATCGTTAAGAAGCAGTCTTCCTGATGTTCCTATCTTAGCATTAACTGCTACAGCCAGCAGAAAGTAAGTACTAGGTTATTATTCACCTAATTAACTCTTTCTGCAAATAGACTATAGTAACATAATTGCGGTCACTTATACAAAATTATCGTATGCTGTGTCTGTAGTTTACTATGTCCATGTATATATTGTATTTAATTTTGTTGTTGCAGAGTACAACAAGACGTCGTTAAATCCCTAAACTTGCAGAAGCCAGCGCTTCTCATATCCTCTTTCAACCGTCCAAACATTTTCTATGAAGGTATATCAACTCTTCTTTTACTAGATCTATATACATGCGCATATCCAAGAGTCTGTCTGTCTCTCTCTGTCTTTCTCCTCTCTCTCTCTCTCTCTCTCTCTCTCTCTCTCTCTTCTCTCTCTCTCTCTCTCTCTTCTCTCTCTCTCTCTCTCTCTCTCTCTCTCTCTCTCTCTCAAACACACACACACACACACACACAGCTAATTACTTAATTTGAGTTCTCTTTTAAAGTGCGCTATAAGGATTTGCTTAAAAGCTCTTACGAGGATTTACGTGATACTTTAGCACGAGCACCTACAGAGTGCAGTATAATTTACTGCCATTCCCGTGCAACGTGCGATGAGATTGGTGCACGATTAAAACAGATGGCATTTCATGTCGTGGTAAGTATTTTGTATATATATATATATATATATATATATCTGTGTGTGTGTGTGTGTGTGTGTGAGTATTAAACGATACTAGTAACTTTGTTCTTATTTCTCATAATAGTCTTGACTGTATAAAAGGTACACACATGCTTTCTTAATTACTAACGAGTAGAAATTTTTACAGTCTACCACGCAGGGATTAATGACAAACTTCGCAGCGGAGCATTAAGAGATTGGACATCTGGGAAAGTTCCAGTTATTGTTGCAACTGTTGCATTCGGGTGAGTCAATTTTGTTCTTGAAATTATCAAAATGGCACTAGAGGCGCACTAATACAGACCAGGAGTGCCATTTCTCTAATATAGGGGCCATTTTGGTAATATCCTCATATCTCTTTTATTATTTTCCAAGCTTACTAAGTGCTTACTTACTAAGTGCTGGCGGTTGGTTTCAGAATGGTATGTTTTACTGAGCGTTTTCGTTATCTTCCTACTAAATGTTTTTTGCATTTAATACAGGGAATAGATAGAAAGGATGTACGATTGGTTTGTCACTTCAACATGCCAAAGTCTCTGGAGTCTTTCTATCAGGAATCGGGCCGAGCAGGGCGCGATGGTAAAAGCTCCAAGAATATCATGTATTACAGTATCGATGACAGGAAGACTATGGTAAGTCATGTTTCGTGTGTGTTACTTGCAACAAACCTATTTACTGGACTGTATGAGGTTTTCATACATACGTTCATCAATAATTTCATTATATACCTGTACTTGGTATCTGCTTCCATACTACACTATAGACGGTATATATACTATATAGTATATAACCTTTGAAATAGTTTATATAAACTCTTTTTTGTGCTTTTGATATAACATATGTAGCAATCCCTTATTCGTTATTCTATGTTTTTTATATCATCATTGAACATGTCCTATTTTTCTTGAAGGAATTCGTCATTAGGAGCTCATTTGAGAAACAGAAAGCTCGGAAAGACGGGGAAGGCAAGGCAACCAATCTTCTCAAGAAGAACATTGAAGCATTTCAGAGTGTGAGATTATATGTTTAATCTACATATAAAGTCATATGAATTCTTAAATGGTCTAACTGGATTTGAAATTTGGTAGGTGGTTTTTATTGCGAAAAAGCATTTTGCAGAAGACGTAAAGTACTGGAGCACTTTGGAGAACAGGTGTGTACATTACATACATGGACATCTATATGTTCATTTGTATTGATATATGTATGTGTTTCTATATTTGCATGTACATATAATAATGTGTGCAGGTTTCTCCATTTTTATGCGGCAAAACATGCGACGTCTGTAAGTGGCCAGAGCGTGTTTCTGCTAGCTTAAGGGACTTGGGTGATGTTTCAAGCGAAAAAAACTTTCGGGGTCCTTACATACGCATCCAAAAGTAAGTTCGTTCGTTCGTTCGTGTGTGTGTGTGTGTGTGCGTGCGCGCGCGTGTGAAGATAGAGAGAGAGGAGGTGGATTTTTTGTAAACTAAACTAC
Organism: Selaginella tamariscina; assembly: GCA_003024785.1. Classification (NCBI taxonomy): domain Eukaryota; kingdom Viridiplantae; phylum Streptophyta; class Lycopodiopsida; order Selaginellales; family Selaginellaceae; genus Selaginella; species Selaginella tamariscina. The sequence continues at coordinate 279,308 of PUQB01000003.1, read as the reverse complement.
GAACTCTTTTATATGATTGTAATAGTTTGCTCTTTTCATTATTAATCAGCAACACTTCCGCTGAGAAAAGTGAGTTTTGGGCTATGAGAATGAAGACGGCGATGAATCTGAGGAAGGGATATCGAGCTCTGATGGTATTGCTAGTTATGCCTTCTCAGAGTTTTGTAATCTCCCGCAGGCATATATAATAGTCCGTCTTGCTATTTTGTTTTTCAGATGAAGAGAATCAACTAGCTCGAGCTGCTGCTAGTAAAGGTGGTAAAAAAGTTGAACAGAGGTTGGATGCACTTCTACGTGCTGAACAAGATTACTGTGCAAAACAAGGAATCAAACACGAGGTACATATGCATAGTTTTCATAGATAGATTAATATCCACGCATCACAACACGTTATGTCTATATGTTCTTGTGAAACTACCAAGAACATTTGTGAAATTAACAAATCAATTTCTCTTATTCCAAGCAGAAAACTGCTCAAAGGGTTGGAGTGAGCGAGGAGTATCGCAGCTCCACAAGAGCGCGGTTGACGAGTAGCCTACAAGCAGCAGCTGAACGTCTTGGCATCACCGATATGTACGCCATACTCTCTCTCTCTCTCTCTCTCTCTCTCTCTCTCTCTCTCTCTATATATATATATATATATATATATATATGGGTGGTGTGTGTTTCTGCAGTGTTGTGGAGCAGCATCCGCGACCTTGGAAGGGGAATGTTACGCGAAGTATGGGAAAACGGGGAAGACATTCTATAATTCTCAAGTGGCGAGCACGGTCAGGTGGCTTTCCAACTGTGCCACGGACGAGCTCCAACGAAGACTTAAACCAGCTGTTGTCTAGTGCATCTCTTGTACCTGTTTCCCGGTAGCTAATTACATTAACTCCAAATCTTATATTTGACTATATATATAGATTGTAATGTATATATTTATATATTTCATACATGGTATAGGAGTGTCCTAGAGGAACTATCTGAGGTTTGACAGCACGACATGTGAAGTTGAGTTATGAGGATCGTATGTGTGGCTGCTCGCTTGGTTATTTGTATATCTCTCTGGAACCTGCATCCCTCCCCATGCAATGGCATCTGTCCTCGGCACTCTCAGGTGCGGGCAAGCATGACAGAGTAATGTTCAATACCTGCATTCATCTTTTCTTCTCTCATAAGTAGAAACCACAACATATAGTCTGTTGTTCTTTTAGTTAATTTTAAACACGAGTTAAATCAAAGTAAATAAGTCCATATTTATTGTAAAAATAAAAGTATAAATCTTTTATCTATTCCGATTAAGTATGTTAATCAAAATTAATACAAATTTATAACTCAGAAGAATTGGATTTAATTCTGAATGTCTAACCATAATAACCAATCTATAACCATGATCAATACTAGATATATTTTGCGCTTACACTTTATTCAAGATGTATACGATAAATATTCTGAAATGTAAAAATTATTAAAACTGGGTTATTAAATCTGCGAGACAAGGCTTCTGCTGTTCAATTGAATTAATAAAAAGTTAAAAAGTGAAAGAATCTGATGATGTTGATTTAAATTATTTAAACATCACAAGAAATATTGCACACAATATCTTGAACCTAGTTCAAATGTGCAAGGGTATTATACCAAAGACTTGGTGCTCAAGGAAAATTAACTTCGACAAATGTGTGTGTTTACTGTTGACATAGATGAAACATTAATTGAGGACTCAAACACGTGGATATAACGTTCTCAAATAATTACCCCAACATACCAATTAAATATATATAAAGAAGTCTTCTTTATAAAATAATGACAATTCAGATTTTGAATCAACATCATCTTACAAATGATACATACAATGTTAAACTTTTATATTTTAAACTTAATATAACAACAAATTTAAGTAAAAGTAAATATCAGAAAGAACAGTAGCGAAATCCGCAAAAATGAAAAGAGATTCATTAATATTTTTTTCTAAATCGGCAATGAGATTTAGTTTAAAAATGAAAATTCTGCTGATTTTAAAATTTTAAGTTTAAATACTTACATAAATTTCAAATTTTAAAAATAAAAAATTTTAAAAAATCAATAAAAAGGTGTAATTAATCTGTATTTTATTATATTTAAGTCCAAAATACAACACCTCTCCTTATATGGAAAGTGAACGAGCAATCCATAAACTTATAATTTATAAATCTAATTATTTAAATCAGTAAGATAATTTTGATTGAGTGAAACTATGTAATATATGATTTAAAAGTAAAAAAAATCTTATAATTTATAAATCTAATTATTTGATAATTTTGATTGAGTGTAAAATAATGTTTAAAATTAAACTATGTAATATATGATTTAAAAGTAAAAAAAATCTTAATTTGAAATTACATACATTGATCTAAAAATAGCGCCACAAATTAATGCACGTGTACATAAGAGATCTTATATACGTTGGCAAAAGGATGTGAATGTGTATACTCATAAAATAATCATTTTTATAAGAGGCAATAGATTTATTTTTTTTGTAAGATTAATTAGGAGTGAAAGGTCAAACAATGTATCTTCACGATTTATAAGTTTTTAGGGTTCTACAGCAGGCCTTTAGTTTGTCTTTTGCTCTTATCCTATTCATAAATGAGTGGTTATTGCTTATTTTATAATGACTCAGATTCTTTCATTATTGGCGGATGTGTGATTATCCCTTGTACAAGTTCTTCCTAACTTTGCGCAATACTTTATATACATTTTATGCTTGTATATTGGAAGTTAAGGTTTTTAAGTAGTTACTTTTTCGAATCTTGATGAAGAAGCTCGTACAAAAAAATTATAATACACAAGAATCGTAATCGGATGAAACGTTACTTGCAATGTGTTTAATTTGGATGTCAAATATGTGACATTCAACTTTGACTACTTCATGAGTTTCATTTACTACTGCATAGGCATGAATGGCTTTAGAATGGTAGTGGTTTGCATAGTCATAATTGTCTTAGTTATAGCACATCACTTAGTTATTAATGAAAAGTTCCACCTTTTATCGATAATGACTTAAATAATGACTTAGATTCTTTCATTATTGGTGGATGTGTGACTGTCCCTTGTACAAGTTCTTCTTAACTTCGCACAATACTTATCGGAGTTAAGGTTTTTAAGTGGTTACTTTTTCGAATCTTAATAAAGAAGCTTGTGCAAAAAAAATTATAATATATAAGAATCGTAATCGAATGGGACGTCACTTGTAATGTGTTTAATTTGGATGTCAAATATGTGATTTATAAAAAGGAATCAATAAAGAAAATGATTTAAACTAAATGAATTATAATAATTTAAATATTAAGTTTATAAATTGAATTTGAAACAATTAATGAATTTGTTTCAAATTCAATTTACAAACTTAATATTTAAATTGTTATGAGTCTTACTTTTTCGTGAAGAGGCTGTCAAGTTTAGGAAATGGGGAAATTAATAAAGGTTGGATCGGCTCCCCTTGCTAAAAAGTTATATTAAAACATGTCGACAAGCATAACTTCTTATTAATAATCAAGTGTTGTGCTAAAATCAAAATATTTTGAATTTATGAACATGCAAAACATCACAAACATAATAAATTAAAGCAGTTGTTCCCTGTGTACTACTACTACTACCACTCACATCAAAACCATCAAGCCTATGCAATAGTGAAGGAAGCCCATGAATTAGCCAAAGTTGAATGTTATAAATTCAATATTTAAGTCAAACATATCGCAAACGATTTCTTATCCAATTGTGACTCTTGTGTAACAGAACTTTTTTGTATGAGTTTCTTTGTCAAGATCTAAGAAAGTAGCTACCTAAAGACTTTGACTCCGAGATACAAGTGCATAATGCATATAAAGTATTACATGAAGTCAGAGAGAACTTGTATAAGGGATAGTCACACATCAAAGGTAATGGAAGGATTTGAATCATCACAAGGATAAGCAATAGCCACTCCTCTAACGGTGGAGTAAAGGCAAGAGGCAGACTAAATGCCGTAATTGCCTCTTAAGAGTCTCATAGTAACCCAAAAACTCATAAATCGTAAAAAACTTACATTGCTCAGCTTTTTATTCATCATTAATCTTGTAAAGAAGCAAACCTTCACTTCGTACCATGTGCTCTGAATAAAGGCAAGAGGCAGACTAAATGTCGTAATTGCCTCCTAAGAGTCTCATAGTAACTCAAAAACTCATAAATCGTGAAAAATTTACATTGCTCAGCTTTCTATTCATCATTAATTTTGTAAAGAAGCAAACCTTCACTTCGTACCATGTGCTCCACACCCTACTAAACAACCTTGAATGGGTTGTTCCCCAATTCATAAACAGCTTTGCATAATCTAACATCATTGAGGAAATGTGATTTAAAATTTAGGGTTAGGGTTTTGATATATTAACTAGCAGGGAGGTTTGGGGTTCGATCTCCCTGGGAGTGTACGTATTTGATCATAACACATACCCTATACAGGACGAGCTCCCTCGAGGATTATGAGAGCTGGAAGCATCACCATGCCACGTTCCAAGAGACGAGCTTCCCAGACGGCTTGGCCAACAATAGCTTGTTGTATTATTCGTCAGGTGGTTGAGAGGGTGTCTGCTGAAGGTGTTGGGGTGTGGTTCCTGTAGAATATGCGTTCTTACCAGCTCTGCTCTCTCTCGTGGATGTTGATGACAGGAGAATCAACTGACTGGTGTTTCCACAGGATCAGTGGCTACAACAGAGCGTTACATTCTGAGTTCTCCCTCGATATCATGATATTGTTTTTAATCAGTTTTAATTCTAATTTTAATTTTTTTAATTTTTAATTTGTTTTATGATGCTTTTCTAGTATTTGAGAGTGAATATTGAAAGGAAATTTGAATTCAAATTCAAATTTAATTTAGATAGCATTGATTAAATTAAAATTCATTTGTGTATTTAATTCTGCTCAAGGTATGCACTTCACATTAACTCCAAATCTTATATTTGACTATATATATATGTATATATGCAATATATACATGTAATGAAAAGATTGTAATGTATATATTTCATATATGGTATAGGAGTGTGTACTAGAGGAACTATCTAAGGTTGGAGAGCAGAACATGTGACGTTGAGTTACGAGGGTCCTTTTGGTGCATACGTGTGGCTGCTCGCTCCGCTCTTTGTATATCTCTCTGGAACCTGCATCCCGCAAGCAGCGCTCCCCATGCAATGGCATCTGGCACAAATGGCATTCTGTTCAACAGCTCCTCGGCACTCTCAAGCCTGCTGGTGCGTGCAAGCAGATCAACCATGACAGAGTAATGTTCAATACCCGCATTCATCTTTTTTCTCTCATAAGTAGAAACCACGACAAGCCTTCTTCTAGCTTTCCACCATGGCAACACGCTACCAAAACAGCAAGAAACGCGACCTCATTCACTCTACAGGAGTCCATGAGCATCTCTGTGAACACCCTGACGGCGTCATTGCATCGGCCGCAGTTTGCAAATGCTGCAATGAGTGTCGTCCAAGAGATTGTATCCCGTTCCGGGCACTGGAGAAAGGTCTGTTCAGCTGCCTGTATATGCCCATCCAATGCATATCCTTCAAGAATAATGTTCCAAGCGACAACGCCTTTGACAGGCATTTTCTTCAATGTGGTTCTGGCCTCCTCCAAATGCCCCGTCTGGGCATATGCACTTAGCAAGGTTGTCCATGAATTTCGTCGTGAATCGGCATACTTGCGAAGGTGGTGGTGATTTCTTCGATTTGCCTCTTCTGGAGAAGCAGCACCATCATCTGTGTACACGAAACCACGTTGTGCTCGGGCATGTTCTTGAACACATCTCTTGCTTGGTCAAGTCCTTTCTCAACATGTGCCTGAAGCAAGGTGCTCCATGCAACAACCGTCTTCTCGGGCATCTTGTTAAACGTTTCCACTGCTCCATCCACATCTCCGTTTCGTGTAAATGCCTGTAACATGGCGATCCAGGCAACGGTGTTTCTCTCGGGCATCTTCTCAAAGGTGACCTTCGCATTCTGTACATCCCCTTTCCCGGCAAATGCAGTCAGGAGTGAAATCCACGAAATAACATCATGCTCCGGGATTCTACTAGCCAGTTTCATGGCCTCGTTGAATAGGCCATGCTGAACATAAGCCTGTAACATAGTTGTGAAAGTCACCACGTTTCGCTCCTTCATAATATCAAACACGTCCTTTGCTAAAGACATATGCCCTTCATGGGCATATCCTGCTAAGAGCGTGTTCCATGTGAAAACGTTCCACTCGGGCATCTTATCAAAAACAGCTTTGGCCTCAGGGATATGCCCGTTCTGAGAGTATGCTTGTAACAAGGCGGTCCACGAGATTATGTTCCTATCCGGCATTTTATCAAAGACTTCCTTGGCTTCCTGCAGATGCCCCGTTTGGGCATATCCTGTGAGAAGGCTTGTCCACAATGGAGCGTCTATCACTTTTGCATTCTCGAGCAGGTGCCTTGCTTGGTGCAATGCCCCATTGCGGAGATGTGCATTAATAAGTATGTTCCATGAGAATTTATTGGGCTCCTTGATGGTATCAAACACCTGTTTCGCAGCTTGTAGTTCACCGCATTTGCCATACATTTCAATGAGCAGGTTTGCTAGCAGCCTGTCTTTGCCATGTTGCTTGTTTTCCACAACAGCTCTGTGTACCTCTTGCCCTCTGAACAGATTCCTTGAATCTCCACATGACTTTATCAAAGATGCTAATGTCTGAACATCATTTATGCTCGCAATGGCTGAGAACATTACATTGTATCACCCTAAACCCCCTAACCCCTAAACCCTGTCTTAGCGTTTCTGGAAATTGATATATTTGATAGAATACGCAAACCCAAACCAGAAAAGCACTATGAAGGCAATGTGTACTGCAACACAGTATCCCAGCCAGTCGTGCTTATAACCAAAATAGTGCCTCAGAAAAACATCCACTCTTATCTGGCCATATCCCTGTGCCACCATGAGTTCCTTAACATCTCCTAGTTGCGACCCAATCAGGCCATATAATGTCCATGCTATGGGACTTATCCAGTAGAACCATACCCACCCGCGTGGAATCAGCTGCAAAATATACGTATACATACACACACACATATATACACATATATTCTCTCTCGCACACACACCCGCGCACATACCGGTTGTGGTATCATAAAGCCAGAGAACAGGTTCCATAAAGAGTAGAAAGCAGAAGAAATGACTGCTGCTAATTGCTGAGAAGGAGTGAGTCCAATAGCCATCATCCCATAGACCGTGAAGTATGTGAAAGTCAAGAACATGAAGAGTATATACCAAAAGAATTTGGCTGCAATCAAAGAAAACAATCACTTTCATTCTCGGTATATGACTGTGTACACCCACCCACCCACACACATACATATGTATATATTATTTCATAAGTTATTAAACACCTGCAGTCCACTCGAATTGAATCATTGAATAAGTGATAAGTCCGTAAATAATAGTTTGAACAACAAGGTAAGGCAGCTCAATGGCAGTCTGGAATACGTAACCAAGATTAATGAAATGTTAATTATATTGATTAATGCAATGTAAAAACTTACTTGCGCAAAAGCGTATGGAAGAGGTGAATACATGCCAGCTGCTCGTTCACGGTAAAACACAGTGCGCTCAATAGAGATAATGGGCTGCACACTGGAAGCATTGTTTATTCCGAGAAATAAAACAGCAGCATATAATGCCCCCATGACATTGAACAAGTCCTGCTGGTTACCTCTACAACAAATGAATATAAAGAAAATGTAGTAGTAAATGTCTGAAATGTGGGTACTCATATATACATAGCAACATATAGATCGCCTTGGCTAAGTGTATAAATATATATAAATATTAACATAGTGTACCTTTTTGAGCCTACACCCCAGAAAACTGAACCAAAAATCAAGGCACAAATAAGTGTGAAGAAGAACCGAACGGCATTATAATTGGGGCTTCGCCAATAAGTCAAGTTTTGCTTCCACAAACAGGCTTTAAACTGAATTTTAGAGTCTTGTGAATTCCGTTGGAAAGAAAGGTCTTTGGAATTTGGTGGCGGTTTGCTCAAATCATGTATAAGTTTCTCCACCTCCCTGAAAATTATAGTAAAACACATATATGTTATACAATGTCTACGTTAGCTGTCTTCTCAAAAGGAGAGAGGAGAGAGAGGCTTTGCAGTTCTAATGATTTAAAAGTATATGGGGCCATTCTGGTATTGATAGTGTACACATACAGTATGTATGGATATATGTTGGCATGTATGCATATTTGTGCTTGTGCTTGTGCATGTTCATGTATACACATAAACATAGTACCTGTGCAAGTCGGAAGCCATATAAATGTCAGCAAAATCCTTCTTAAGCCTTGTCTCAGCCGCTGGATTAGTTACTTCAAGCATCCACGTTGCAGGATTATATCCATCAGCAATCACAGGCACTCCCTCCACTTTCTGTTTGTAACAACAATGTTAAGCCGTTAAATTCTATAACTACGTAACTAAATTAAAGTCTATTAGTATGTGATAATAATTGAACTGGTTAAGTTGTGCATGAAGTCTATCAGAATCGGTATCATCCACACCATGAAGTAATCTATCATTAACTGTGAATTCTTTCCAAGTGGCCCTCCATATATCACCCGTCCACCTCGTTTCATCAATAAGAGCTAGAAAAAAGACCACGTACGTGAATGCACATATTAAGAAGTTTACTGTTTAGTGTGGGTTCCAAATATTCGTTCAAAATCTAAAACACAAGCTTACCTCATCAAAGGCCTCAAAAATGTCTATACTCGGTTGATGTATAGTGCAAACACAGTACGACCAGTATCAACAGTATTCCGAACCGTCCTAGTGATAATAATGGACATTATCATTTGACAGCTATACTATACATTATGTTGTATAGATAATACCAAAATGTTTATTATGGTATAAACAAATTATCTACTGTATTAATGCGTATATTATATTAATAGGTTAATCACTACCTCATAACAATAGCAGCAGCTCGAGCATCCAATCCTGATGTAGGTTCGTCCATGAAAATGATAGATGGATTGGCAACAAGCTCCACTGCAATAGTTAAGCGTTTCCTCTGCTCAGTTGACAATCCAGTGCTTCCAGGGAGCCCCACTAGTGCGTTTCTCAGTCTGTCTAACTCCACTAGAGCCATTACTTCCTCTACAAATGCCTGCACAAATAACATACAGTTATGTGTTAAAAGCATTACAAATATAATTTGTCCTATACAACACACAAACACACGCACACACACCACCAACCAAAAAACAGCTTACATATCTCGTTGTTTTATTAACTTCTCGTGGAAGCCGCAGCCAAGATGAATAAAGCAAAGACTCATAAACAGTGAGCTGAGGCGAGTGTATGTCCGTCTGTTCCACGTATCCAGAAATTCGGGCAAAAGTTTTCTGAACTTTAGGATACCCAGACACTCTTATGTCACCCTCTATGTAGCCCCCTGTTTTCATTGTGTTAATTCAAACATTGTGAAGCCACTATACATTTTCTAGATAACTAGCTAGCTGCACACGTAATGTGCGCTCATGCATGGCTGTGTGTGTGTACACGCACATATGTTTCTTGATCTGGAACCTCACCTACATTCAGCACATACACACACATGCATATAACCTGTTTTCCTGCCTGCAAGCACGTCCATGAGTGTAGTTTTGCCGGCTCCACTTACACCAACAAGTGCAGTGAGCACACCTGGCCTGAAAGCTCCACTCACATTTCTTAAAAGCTGTAGTCGATCTTCCCTCATTCCTTGGGCTCTCATCTCCTAAAAAATAAGTAAATTAAAACTTAATTTATTATGATTTATACAATGGTTTGGTATATCATACGTACAGCAGGCATGTCTACATAGTAGCACATATTCAGAAACGTCAAGCACAAGGCTGGAAAGGGAGTATCATCCCTTTTTGGCTGGATCCTCCTCTTTCCATCTTCTGAAGTGAAGTGACGTCTAGACTCATCTCCGGAGTACCCTCAGACCTGAACGGTTTACCTTCCGGTCCTGTAATGCACCTATGAATACATATGAATCAATTAAATCGCTTATATATTTGAATTGATTTCTATATGTACCTCTTTCTTCCAGCATATTGTCATCAACTACTGACTCTTGAAGTACATCATCCGGTATTACAGCTTGTGCTTCCCAAGTGCTGCATAAGAAATAAACAAGTGTATAAACTAAATAAATAATGCTTAAACTAAGTTGACTTACGATCTAGATAAGCAAAGGCAAGAATGACAAAGAGATTGAACAGTAACATATAGCCGATCAACACGCTAACTCCAACCCAGTACCACCAGCTTTCTAAGAACAGGCCTCTCGGTTTCAGAATGTTCATATAAAGCCTGTTTCCAAACGGAGAAGGCTGCATGCAAACACTTTACGACTTTTAAAACAGAAAAGAATGATTTAAGGAGGTTTTCATGTATCATATATACAATGTTCTAGCTTCACACACACACACACACACAATGTTATAAGGCAGCAAACCTTGTCCCAACGAGGTGCAAGGAATTCATTCACTGCTATAGCATTTTGGGAGTACGACAGAGGTGAAACCCAATATCCCCATATCCACCAAGGATGTATGTCGGCTGCAGAACAACATAATTAAGTAACAAACTGCAACGTTACTATGTATGCTATATTGAACACACACACACACACATACGCGCGCGCGCACCACACACAGTATATGTACTTCTGGCAATGACGAATCCACCAAGCAAAAACACAATGAGAAGAGCAAACGATCCAAATGTGTTTGCTACGACCATGTCTCTGGCAAGAGCTCCAATCAGTCTGAAGATTGCCAGAGCCATTTGATGCATGAGAAGTAACAGGAACATGTACCGAAAGAACCTGGTATAAAACACAGCTGTCCTGGTTAATTGTGTGTGTTTGTTTAAATCATTTTTATGTTATAATAACGGAATCTCTGGATATAAGAAAAGGCGCATCATGATAATGATTGTGTCTATGTTTGCACATATTATAAATATATGAATGGTGTTCCATAACGATATTCAAGCCTACCTCTCTGCATCAGGTGCCAATCCAACAGTATAGTAGATAATGCAAGACCAAATAACTGCTTCGACTACTGAGTAGGGAATTCTCAAGAACCAGCTCGGAAGAGAGAATGCCCATCCGGGATAAAACCGATTGTCTCTGTGCTTGTAAAAAACAGGAAGCCTGTGAACCTGGTTGATACACACAACTCATATCAAAATCCAACAAACACACACACACACGGATAATGTATATAGAATATTGTAAGAACAAGAAGTAAACAATAGTATTACAGTGATAGCCATCTCAGAGAAGCCGTTGAACATCATGTGAATCAGAGCAAAGAAGAGACAGCCCAAGTATAGATTCCCATCAATTTCATTGTCAGGACTAAGTGTTGTCCGCAGGAATAAAGTCCCTGTGATAAATGCCATTATGGCTACCTAAAAATCAAAGTTAAAACATAAGTAGCTTAAGGAACCACTGGTAATGCGTTATTATATTCGTAGTAGCGGATATGCATATGCTTTCTAACATGCGAGCATAAAAATTACAATAGTTCGTATGCATGTGTGGAGCATTGCATATGTACATGACACATGTATAAAGACAATATTGTGTGTGTATATGTACGTGGACATAGAGATGGACATGATTGTATATGTGAGCACATATATGAAGTCTCCAGTATCACTATGTGAAACGAAGGTTGTACAAGACTATATATATGCCTGTGTATCTACATGTATGTTTATATATATAGACGCATGGTGGAGAATGTAAATTATGTGTAAGTTTACCTGAGTGGTACGGAAAATGTACAAAAATCTGTGACGAACAATCAAAAGAATCTCCCTTTGAGTGCAAGCCTTGAATAAATCCCAGTTTGACATGGCATATTTGCGCTTAGAAAGCGCATACGGGTGGCTAGACGACTTGTTATACGGCTTGGAGAGATAGTCATTCAAGTCTTTACCAATTCGGTAGTCCTGAAATGCCTCTGCAAATACGGACACGGGAATATGCTGGTACGGCCTGCTCTTATCCGCCCAGTACTGCTGCTGATCCTTCTTTGATGTTACCTGTTAACAACAGTATTAGTCATACAATAGATAACTTATCTGAGTGTTTATAACTGCGTGTGTGTTGTCTGGTCGCTTAAGCTGATGCCAACGCATATACACAAGCAAATTGAAGATACACTTCACACATTCCACATACAATGATATAGTAAGACAAGAAGACAATAGAAGTGTACATGTATTTGTGTTGTACAACATAGACACATTGAATCATACCTCTTGGAGGAAGTCAGCAACTCCTTTGCGAGGTGGCAATTTAAAACCAAGGGATTCGAAGAAGCCCAGAACGTCCTCTCTGGGACCAAGAAAACAAGGTACCCTTCAGATAAAAGCAGCACGTCATCGAATAAATCGTAAGTCTCTGGTGGAGGCTGAAGAAGTGCTATGAGAACAGTGGCATCTAGCAAGTGCACATAGTTCCTCAAGCACTTGACTATCTGAAATGTGGTGGAGCTGTCCAGCCCCGTTGAGATTTCATCCATGAACAGCGTCTTTTTTGGTCCAACCACCATTTCACCTGTAGAACGATAGCTAAGTATCTCGAGTGCTCACAATACTGTAAACTCGTATGTATATGTGTGTGTGTGTACACGCACACACTGTGCACTCAGTTGTGTGTGTATATATGTCTGTATTGTGTTTCAGATAGTTGTTCAAGTACATCGAACATATATATACATATGGCATGAGCTATGGATAAATATACACTGTATAGCATACATATTATGTGCAAGTCATATAAAATTGCGGAGTCTCTAAATCTAGCGAAATATATTGCGCAGAGGGAGGGAGAGGGATGGAGAGAGTTTGATATGGATTATGGCGGTTTAGAAAATATGATGAGACGTAAACTTTAGCAAACAAACAAATATACTTGCCAATGCTTTTTCTTAACTGAGAGGTTATACCAAGATTCTCCAGTAAACTGACAAATGATGTAAATATACCCTACACACCTATGTATAAATTAACCATATATATATATATATAACAAGTTTCACCTTAGAATTTAATTCACTGTGTTGGAGCTGTAACCTGTCGTAACTCGTTTCTTCTGGCCTCCAGAGACACCACGCAACATTTCATTCCCTACCAGAGTGTCTGCACAAACTTCCAGTCCGAGAACCTTCATAATATAATCTGTAGCAATGCTATGTTTTTTGCCCTTCACAGCCATAGCCTGCAAAGAAAATATCCGAACTTGTTATAGTTACTAGACTGTATGATAATATGGACCTTCATAAATGCGTCTAGTTCAGGATCTGGATGAATGTGACGTTCCATTTCTCTGCGTGTTAACTCAGTTAGCATTTCTGTTGGAGGAAAAATAAAAATGAGTATCGAGCATCTTTCTCTCTCACACCACAAGAAAACCTTGTTTGTAACCAGCACCCTGGCAACGAGCAGAAAAATCCAACGTTTCTCTCACAGTCATTTCGCCAATATGATTATCCTCTTGTCCAATATATGCAGAAGTTCCCCTAGGCTCAAACTCGTCAAACGTATGACCATTATAAGTGATTGTCCCAGTTGCCTGTAATTTAAGTATAATATCAATTAAAATGATCAACGTTAAGTTTACATGTACATACTCTGAGTTCAACGTTAAGTTTATAATGTACATACTCTGAGTTCACGATCGAGCTTGCCAGCAAGTGCAACTAGCAAAGTGGATTTTCCAGCTCCAGGAGGACCCAACAATAACGTCATTCTATAAATATCCATTGTTAACATTTTAGAGTTTATTATTCTGATAATATCTTTGTGTGTGTGTCATTGGTTTAGCAGCTCACCTTCCTGGTTTTAATACACCGCTGACATCCTTGAGGATTTTGAAATCCCGCTTCTTGGACGACAAAACCTTCATTGAAACTAGTACATCCTGAAAGACATATAAGAAAATAATTCATATCACAGAACCAAATTAAACGAAACTCACCTCTACAAAATTTCTAACAAAGTTTACAAGTGTTGGCAACGCTCTCGAGCCAACATGTACATCTGCATTGATACGCAGATGCTCAAACCGAACCTCAACCTTGGGAAGAGCTCAATACGAACCCTGCAGAGCATTAAACCCGCCATCATAATCCAGACAGAGATCATATACCCGGAAGCGATATATACACACAGAAGCTACCTGTTGATGCGCTCCCTGAGGCGCTCTAACAAACGGAGATTATCCTGGTCAGTGGTAGCAAATGCACTCTCAAGAACACGCTGCCTCTCTCCTCTGCTGAGATACCTGACATCAACAGGTATCTTACTATCTTCACCATCAAGAAATGCCAACCGAAGGCGTTCATATGCAGGGAAATCCTCCATTGCGGCCCACATGAGGGCTTCCACATCCTCATTGTCCTGGACAGCAACTGACTTGCGGGCAAATGGCGTACCGTGTGCATCCGTGCTACCACTATCGTTCCATACCTTGGATGATCTGTGCTCCGGATCCAGGAACAAACTGCCGATTGGAGCCGCGGATTCTGCCGCCATTTCCTCACCATGAACCCTAATAGGGAACACACTAATTATACTTAATTATTCTTAATCACTTTGCAGTTTCATTTAACATGTTCTTTCATTTACATACGCCTCTGCAACAGCAACGTGTAGCGCCACTCCCTGATGAAGAACATCCTCGTCAATCTTGAACTGCGGTGAGTGGCAGAAATGTGTAGCTCCCTTGGCTTGGTTGTGGATACCCAATGCAAACATTCCCGGAACATGATCCAGATAGAAAGAGAAATCCTCAGCTGCCATGATTGGTTTCACACTTTTTACACTCTGTTTACCAAACAGCAAACTGGCCACCCTCCCACATGGTCATGCATATTCTCGTCATTGATTGTTGGTGGATATATCGGATGGAGCTCCTCCTTGAAATCCACCTCGGCACTACATCTGTGAACTGCTACCTGGCTCTCGATTATCTGGAGCAACAAAGTATTACGTGTGTGTGTGCGTGCGTGGTTTAAACTGACCTCCTGGATTCTCTGCTTGATCTTAACCATGCCTGCCTTGGAGAAGGATCTAAACGTACCTTTAAGAGTTACCGTGTCTGGAATGACATTGAATGTGTGGCCTCCTTTGAAGCTTGTTACAGACACCACCTAGGAAGACAATGAAGAACAATTACATTACAGTGAGAGTTACCTGACTATCAAGTGGATCCATCTCTCTCGACACCAGCTGTTGCAAGCTGACAACAGCAAAGGAAGCAGCCAAGACGGGATCGGCAGCTAGGTTAGGAACACCAGCATGCCCACCTCGGCCTTTGATAACAGCTTCAAACACTCCGGCTCCAGCTAAACACGGGCCTTTCCTCATTGCAATTATTCCAGATGGAGCCTCTGGCGCGACATGTATACCAAATATCGCCTCTGCTTCTCCTAGAGTGCCATCCTGCAGCATAGCTCTTGCACCACCCTTTCCTTCCTCAGCTGGTTGAAACAACAGCAGCACCGTTCCCTGCATAGTTCCCTATAAGTTTGCATCAATACAATCTCACCTACCTTGAGCAGATGCTGTCTGCTAGAGAGTAATTTGGCAGCACCGAGAAGCATAGCAACATGAGCATCGTGTCCACAGGCGTGCATTTTGCCATCGATCTTGCTCTTGTGTTCTGACTCCACCATTTCCTATACAAAAACAGCTTAGAAGTCTTGTACATGGTACTGTGTGTCTTACTTGCAGAGGGAGTGCATCCATGTCGGCTCGAAGTGCAACAACAGGCTTATGTCCGGTCCCAATTGTTGCTACCACCCTGTTTTTGCCACTGGCCATCTGTAGGAAATCCCCATTGCATCCAATTCACAGCGAATCAAGGCACTTGTCTCGTGCTCCTCAAATCCTAGCTCCGGTTTCTCATGAATTGTCTGCTGGATCTTCCTCACCCACTCTACAAACCCTACCTCATTTGCAGCCTCTACTATCTCACCTGCCCATGCTGCCATTGTCCCATCCCCTTCCATCCCTCCTCTCTTATACAAATGCACTGGAACACTACAGCCAAAACATATTCTGTCCACGTCGGCAAGAATAATTGACACGTGTCGCTTTCTATTTACATCAATCGATACACCGGTTTTTTTGCAAGATGTGACGTTTCACGAAAACTAGAAATATAAATAATTTAGATAACATTTAGATAATGTTAAAGGCCAGGAAATATAATATACATATATACATAATATATATGTTAAATAATATTTTAATATATATAACACATGTGAACACAAAATAAAGATAAGGACATGTATATATATACATGTATATTTTTCGATTGTATAATATATAGTCATGTGATAATGTCAGGTGGGACCATTAAATATTAAGAAATAAAGGTTATTAAATATTACCCAAGGTTGAAGGTTATTAATTAAGAGTAATAAAAATTTACTGTCAACCTTTGTGCTTTAATATTTACTTAACTGTCGTATTCTGATTGTAACTTTGTAAAAAGAAATCAATATTATATATATAAGCACATGTTACAATTCTCTAATGTTATGGAAGTTAATAAAATAATCAAAATTTTATATTCTATTTATATTAATTAGATTTATTATAATTTTTACAACTAAATTGTAATGTCTTTAACACTAACTAATAACTAACTTTCTTATTATATTTTAGTATTAAGTTAATCATTAAATTGCATAATTTTCTTACGGTTAAAAATCTTGATGTAGTCCTCGTGGGCAGCTGCACCTCATTCCTGGGCAGCTGCACTTGTCCAAAGCTTGGACCTGGTCTTGATGTAGAAATAAATTAAAGTTTTAATTTTGACTTTATAAAATATTGCATACATGGAATTCGTATATGTATGCACACACATAAAACTACATATAAGATATGAACACGTATACATAAATACATAAGTCTACAGAACCATCTATATACATAGAATTCTGGAGCATGTATTGTGTCAATATGAAATGCATACGGTATGCTTAATGTTTATTTCATGCGGATATATTTGGTTTACTTATGTTTTTGAATACAAAATAAATATTATTATAAAACTTTCAGCTCGTGATTAATTACTTCCACCAATTAAATTTTAATAAATTATCGATTGTATCGGTAATTTATTTTTTCACTCGTTGATTAACAACCAAGCAATTTTGCCCACCATGCAGCCTTAATTTTATGCCTTAATTTTTTTAATTACATCTTTAAATTAATTTTTATAATAATAAATTTATTTTAAATATTAAAAATGTAAAAAAAATTAAGTATGCACATATTATTTAGATTATGAATATTATAAATATATTTTAAATATGCAACTCAAAAAAATAAAAATTTAATATAATATATTACATTAAATGTAGAAATAATCAAGTTTAATAATGTTAATCTAAATATAAATAATTAGATTATTCATAATGTATTTGAACCAATTATAAATATTTATGCAAATCAATTGTCTTTAACACAATTTTTGAATTTAAGAGTTGTTATAAATATTTATACGAATTAAGAACACTGGCTCTTACTTAACTTTATTTAACATATTTAAGAGACCTTATTTAACATATTTAAGAATAAAACAACTGAGAGGATCATGGTAAAAAAGGCACAAAAGGGAGAAACATAAATAGACTATTGAATAGTAGTTAGAGAGGACAATGATATAGCAATTTCATAAAAAAAGGTCAATGATGTCAAAAGCCAATAATTTTAATTACTTTTGTTAACTATATAATGGCATATAATTTTAAAACTTAATAACTTTGATTCCAACTATAAACTTCACCAAACTAACCCTCTAAGGCTTAGTCACTTTACATATAGTACTAAGTTATATTACATATTCCGCAGGCTGGGTGATGTACCTTCTATTCTTTTTAGGGTTATGGTAATCCCAGGGGTAGCACTGACCTTGGAGCCTACTTAGATGAATGGCCAGAGCCTTTGCTTTGTTGGTAGCACACCTCCACTCTCTCGCTTGCCCGAACCCACTGCATCGAGCTATTGTGATGGGAGCAGCCCGGAGAGCCGATGCTCAGTGTTGTGTGTGTGCGTTGGCTACCGGGCACCGGGTTCGGGTCTAAACCCTAAACCCTAAATCATAAGTGACTTTGCTATTATGATAAATTCTAATTGCTTTGTTTTGTCAAGACTTGGCTGTGCATGTTAGTATCGTTTGACTCACTAACTTAATCTTTAGATCTTACAACTCACTAAGCCTCCTCCATTGGATCTCATCTTATCGTTATTCCTATGTATGGTTTGGAGTTCGAACCATTACACATTCTAACCCGAGTGGATCACAACATAAAGAGGTTACTGAATACACACTTTTTTACTTATCCGAACTCAGTCCGGTAGATAACCTTCCTAATTAATATTTAATAAATTAATACAACACCACCTCCGAGTCTAAGCAAGCGAGCAAATAAATAGTGCACCCCTTACGACTTTACTCATAAGCCTATAACTTATAAGGACTCACTAGGTGCTATGGAAGACGGAGGTTGAAGAACTTACGTTAGGCTTAAATATCTTTTTGGCTCTTCTAGCCATATATACTCTATAATACATGTGACCACAACCCCAATGACACAAACATTAAGAAAGAGTGTTAACATCAACCATTGAAGAATCGAGTCAATAACACACATTGAAATAATAATTTTGTAATGTTAATTCTTATTGTGCATGTTGCTCAAACAAATATTTATTCTTTAGTATCAAGTTGATAAACATATAATCATATTCAACTTAAATAAAAAATTCATGAAGATAAGCATAAAACTTCTGAAACCCCTAGACCATTGCTAAACATTTTATGTTTGTTATAAAGTAATTAATTTATGTATCTTATAAGCTACGACTGGCATAAGTGATAGGTTAACAGTGTCCTATAATAGGATTTTTTTTATAATAAAGCTGGCCCAAGACTAATATATTACGCATCCGTTCAAAAAAAATTAATTGAGAGAAATTAGGATAATGCAACACAAGAGCAAAAGATTAAAAAAATAAAGAAGGTGAAAAGACATATTCACACTTGACATACTAAGAAAAAGAAGGAAGATATATAATAACCCAAAGAGGACATTATGATTAAAAATCTTGCAGCTCTTGAAATATGGTTGGACATGAGAACTCCTTAATTGCCTTCACTTTTTTAAAATCAATATGGATGCCATTTGAAATTATGACATCCAAATACTTAACAGACGTAGCCCATAAAGACTATTCAAAGATTGTGCTACCAATCACATAATTAATGTAATAAGATTGAATGTTTCTTTGGTCCCCAAAAACTGAAGAATCATTTTAATAATTGAAGAAGGCATTCACCACATCACCTATCTTTATTCATGCTGATCTAAAAAAGCAATTTGTTATCAAGGCTGACGCATCTAACTTTGCTATGAGCAACATCTTATCTCAAGTTAGAGATGACAAGTTTCTTTACTCAGTTCCATTCTATTTCTAAAAGTTTAAACATGTAAATTAATTATGAAGTTCATAACAAAAACTTCTTACTATCATGAACTTATTTGATGAGTGGTGACCTTGCATATTTTCAGTCAAATCAAGTTCTCAATTGAAGACAGGTGTGATGCACATAATTCCTCTCCAGGTTCAACTTCATTATAAGCTATCATTCAGGTCCTCAGCAAGGTAAACCAGATGCCCTTATTTGACGATCTTATCTTGATGATTTCTTTAATAACAACGAACTAATATATTATGAAGATCTCTTGTATGCTCCAACTAGAGCTACAAGAGTAAAGGTTCTCTAATTATGCCATGACACTATCATAACTATAACTCCTAAATGACATTATTAATTATAATTCATCTCAAAGTTTTATAAATACTACTCTTAGAACCCACAAAGGTAAAGTTTAACTTATCTTCAGAGTATCATACACAGTTAGATAATTAGTTAAAGTGAACCATCCAAACACTCGAACAGTACCTATGATGCTTCATTAATTATTAATATGATGATTGAGTGAATTACCTCCTTTTTATAAAATTCTTATATAACCCATCCTTTAAGAAACAAAATTTTATTTTTTGCCACCCTTGTTGAACATTTCAAAGTTTTATAGCCACCAACCCTTGTGCCAAAAGTCATGCAACTCGCCTCTAAAAAATTTATGAACAACTCTGTCACCAACTCAATTATGCTCAAGAACACCATAAGCAAGTTGCAGATTATAAGTGCATCGAAGGCTCACAATTTAAAGTTAGAAATTAAGTTTGACTATTGCGACAAAACATTCACAAAACACAATTATATGAGAAACTCAATTATTATCGTTTTAGAATGTTGCGCATGTCTACAGTCGTGAGGAAGGTCTCCGATAAGTCTAATTCCCTTGATATGGTTTGGAGGATGTGCCTAAGTTAGAACTTTTGATTAATATGCACATTCACTTACTGTTTCATATCTTTCTTCTCAAGCCATGCTACAAAGGAGATTGCAAGAGCTTGGCGGTAGGACACTGATGGAGGCTCGTGGAGATGCTGCAAATGAGGCAGATGTTAGATGCATACATTAGTATAGCTTGGATGGCAACCGCCGTCCCAAGTGCCATCCCAAGTGCCATCTTAGGTGCCGTCCCATCCATTGTAGCAAGTACTGCTGGCCCAGCAAGTTCTGGTACCACATGAGTGTAGACAACGCAGCGAACTTGCCCCAGCTAGCCAATAATGAATAGACTTTTTTTGAGCTGGTTGTGATGTCACGAGAGAGCTCGTTCTGATTGTGTACAATGCACTTTTCCCCCTCCTTGCCTTGAGTATCCTCATAAATGTAATGAAGTAGCCGATGGTGACAATGATTCTTTATTTATATATCAGGAAATGTGTACTCACTATGTGGTAAAAATCCATCACACGATTGATAGTTGTTGACATGTTAAGTCATTTTAGCAAATCATCATGTCATTATAACATTTCCCTTCATATATTTATAACAATTCTCATTTCATTTGTTTGACATGCAATTGATGATCAGATTTGGATTAGAAAGAAAAAAAAACACAGAAAATTGTGTTTTTTTTAACTTTTTATTTTATATATTTATCTCATTATTTTAGTTATAGAGAGGAGCACAAGAAAGAGTGTGTTTTCAAAATGCACGATACGAACACTTGTTCATGGCAAGGCCCTTGGATCAGACCTTGCAAACAGCGAGAGGAGGTCTTGGGAAAAAAGAAAGCATGTGCTAAAGCCTGCGTGAGATGCAACCGTCCTTTCAGATATTTGAGAAAGATGTTCATAAAAGATTTGCCTACCTCCTACTTGCACTTTAGCCATACCAGATTGTTCATGTGCTTTCCTTTCATGCTTCCTTCCTATCAGCAATTAGATATAGAGCGGATATTGTTATCTATTCAGAAAATTCGATCTTGAAGGACCTACTATCAAAGCTTCACCATGCATATCCCTACCCTGTTGCAATGGTTTTAGTTTTGAACGCTTCCCACTTGAAAATCTGGCCTCTTCTTTGAAAATGCGAGTGTAAACTATGCTATAGAACCGCTCCTGCAAAGCTGCCTCAAGTATTCAGAGTCCTGCAGCAAACAAATTAAGCTAGGAAGTATTTCAACAGAAACATCACACACAAACCATGAAATTCCTCCAGTTCACGTCTATTGCACAATACTTTTCTAACATCCAAAGTCTTCCTAAATACAACAATTATTTGTAGGCCGGCAAGACCAAGTCAGAATGAAAAACAAAAAACAGAAGAGAAATAAAAGTGGAGCATCCCATCACCGAATGGATTTGCAGAAATCAATCTAATAGCAGCACAATTGGGTGTCAGAATGGGGGTTCCTCTATGGAAGATGCTTGGTATGCTCCACTTCTTGCATATGGGTTAACAAACTGGTTTACTGTTTCAGAAAACAAGTGATTTTATGGGAAAGGAAGAATATGGTGTATAGAGCAACTGGCGTGCCACCGTAGAAACAGTAGTGCAGTACACAGCTATAACAACAAAGCCGAGAGTGCAAATGGTCGTATTTGGCTGGCAAGGCATCGCCCAAATTTTCTAAAGATAAATCAATGGAACTATCACGATGCAACGCATGCTAACAATTTCTAGTCCCCCTACCTCACCTTTGCACTTACTGTGTTTGCTTAGTAGTGTGAAGGATTCTCTTGAGTGCCTAAGGAATGATAACGCAAAAATCTGAGAGGAGTCATCTGAAACAAAATAATAAGACTGACTCTTTACCTCCTAAGTGTCTCTGGTGCCATAAAACCGTGGTGCCAGCTCTAGAAGCCACAATGGATATATCCTGGTCACATTTCTAATAAACTGTTTATTGGTTTGCAACCCACTTAATCTTTTTCCCATCAGGTTGAGATTTTGAACAAATTGTCCGGAGGCTCCCTTCACTAGGTTATCAATCTACACAAACTAAGATCAAAATCTGGTGTTGACAGGAAGATTCAAAAGCTTAAACGTACCACTAAGATTATAATTGCCCTTCCAAGAATCATGTCTTGGAAACGTTGACGAAGCAGTAGTTTAGAGCCTCTAGTGTGGCGAGTGTGTCAAACACTCTGATTTGGTAGGATTCTCATGAACTCTTCATTCTAAAAAGGCCATTGCGATCAGAGAGCAAAAGAGAAAAGGGGGCAAAAACTCACATGGTATGTTCCGGCTTTGCATTGGGTTGATCCATAAGCCTAGCCTAAAAACACATGAGTTTAAAAGAATCCAAAAACAGAAGGTTACACCGTTGGTATTAGATTACTTTGGAACTGGCTGCTTGTGTGTGCTCTATCTCTGGTACTATAACGCCGAAAACAAAGAGATGATTTGTTTGATGAGTGTCAGCAAATTTTTATTTTTATTCTTATCATGGCTATGCTTTGTGAAAGCCCTCGGCAACTTCAACGTAGGAACGACCTGCATGGAATTTATAAAAATAAGAAGAGAGAACGAGGGGAAAACGTAAGAGATGAGCTATCCCAAAAAATCGCATCAAATACCTATACCACTTGACTCCGGATTTTGTGTTGATGATTATGTCCTCCACCTCTATAAGAGGATTCTGGAGAAGGAACTACGGTTAGGAACAAGAAAGGTAGCATGAATACTTCACCTTCAACAAGGGAACCAGAGAAAGTTGTGTATAAGTTGGGTAGCAATCAGGATTTGCAACCAGGCGGGATTGTCAAATTTTGTCTTGGTGTATTAAATCAGTTAGACCGTAAATTGCAATTTTCTAGAAAAGAAAAAGGGATTGGCATGAGGAAAAAGCAAAAAAAAAAAAAACCAACCAACCAACCAACCAAGCATTGATTACCTGCAATTTTGGAGCATGATGCGAACCACCATACCATTCCTCATATTCATTTACATTGGACAAACGGAAGTCCTATAGAACCATCAAGTTCGGACAATTGAGGGACCACAAGGACACTTACCACAAGTTAATTTATGATCTACGATTGTCAAGTTAATTTCCAAAGAATAAGGTAGGCTAAGTCTGCTGGGTCATCCAGAACTAGTGAGGAACAAAGATCAGGAACATGAAACAAGAAAAAATAGCATGGATACTTCACCTTCAACAAAGAGAGGAGCAACCTCCTAGCTTGTTGGGATGTGCTAAAGGCTTGAAGAGCCAAACCCACGTAGCTATTGCAATACTCTGCATTCGAATGTGCAAGTCGTTCCATGAGACAACTTGCACATTTGAGCCCACCCCTGTTGTACACCCGCTAAATCATGTGCTGTTGCTTCCAAAGTGAAAGTGGCTTCCATGACACTGCCCCTAGACACCAACTACCATGCCAAATCGTGGCGCAATGCTTTGCTCTTGCACCTGCTTCCGAAGCGGAAGGTGAGGTCGCCCACCCCACCAGTGTCTTCCCCCTGGCTCGAATGAGCAAATTACCTGGCCCGCTATCCACTACAAAATCACAATTTGAGTATGTTGAAGGAAGATGAATTGTGCCAAATCATGTGTCATTGCTTCTGAAGCGGAAGTGGAAAGTGAGGTCTTCTTCCAGCTACTGCGTCGAATCTGTTGGAGTTTACTGCAAGCGGAAGCGAAAATATAGAAATAGAATGGATATGATTGATTGGATTAAGGATTATTTCTCTCAGATCGTCATAGAGATTTATATACATATGAAAAGTCGTGACCCTCCGCTAGGATCAGTGACATGGCAGACAGATCAGAGGATGGACAAATCATCGATCCTCAACACACCCCCTCAGACTCTGATATGGCTGAGTCATGATCTCCTAAGGAACTAGCTAATCCCACTGACTAGCTCTAATGGTCGATCGCCTTGGCAAGTCCACATATTGAACTGCCTCATAGCCTTGTCGCTAAGGCTGAACACCACCCCTCAAAGTGGTACTGCCACTGCCTCTAAGTGACACTTGACACACCCGTCTGTGTGTCATAAAGGTCGATTGCCAAATCTGGTGCCTGTAAGAGATCAAGAAGAAACCTGGTCCAAGTGTGTCTTTGTAGATCTGCCTCTATGCCGTATGTGCTTAGCGCCTTTGTACACCTAAGTACAATACCCTAACTGTGGATTGCTTCATGCATCTGTGACCTCTGGAGTCCTCTACTCCTCAGCACTGCACAGCCACGTATCCTCGTCCTCGTCATCATCCTCCTCATCGCTGGCATCTTGGTCAGCGATTTCCATCATATTGTCCTAGGATTTAGAGCCTATGCTCCGATACCATGTTGGAGTTTACTGCAAGCGGAAGCGAAAATATAGAAATAGAATGGATATGATTGATTGGATTAAGGATTATTTCTCTCAGATCGTCACAAAGATTTATATACATATGAAAAGTCGTGACCCTCCGCTAGGATCAGTGACATGGCAGACAGATCAGAGGATGGACAAATCATCGATCCTCAACAGAATCATGGCATGGCAATGCTTCGCTCTCCACCTCGGTGTTGTTGCTCCTCAAGTGGAAGGTGAGGTCTTTAGATTCGACTCAGACTCAAACAAACCTAATATTTGGAATGCAAAGTTGCAAACAAGACAATCCTATCCTTGCTACAGGCCATTGGATCATCTTCTTCACCGGCTCCTCCCTTGTGAGTCCCAGTTTTCCGTGAAGAGGCTATCGAGCACCCAGGACATCGCAAAGCCAATACAGGCCAGATCGGCTCCTCCCTATTCTGAAGCCACCTCACCTCGTTAATAACGGCCTCAGCTGTATCCTGCGAACCTGATCCCATGGAAGCCTCAAGATAACCTCTGGCAAAATTGGAGAAAAGCTGTGTGTGTTAGGACTTGTCGACAGAGGGCAGAACTTCTCATTCGTAACAAGGTGCTGTGTTGCAATTGAGATGCCCTAGAAGCTGCAAACATCCGAAAAATCGTAGACGTAATAGACAAAAGGATCCGGTGTGCTACCACTACCACCCACATGGAGCTCCACGTTAAAGCCATCCAACCCCAACTAGTAGTGGAGGAAGCCCATGAAGTAGCCAAAAGTTGAATAACACATATTCGACATCCAGACCGAGCACATCACAAGCGGCTTCCCACCTGATCGTGGCTCTTGTGTAGTGCAGCTTCTTTGCACGAGCTTCTTCATTAAGATCCAGGAAACTTCTTTGTTAAGATCTGGGAAAGTAGCCACCTGAAAAACCTTGGTGTCGAGATACAAGCGCACAATGCATGTAGAGTATTGCATGAGGTCAGGGAGAGCTTGTACGAGGAATGACCACACATCCGATGGCAACGGCTGGATTTGCGTCATGACGAGCACATGCGAGAGCCACTCCTCTATGGGTGGGGTAAAAGCGAGAGGCAAGCCAAACTCTACGACTGCCTCCTCAAGAGTCTCATAGGATCCCAAAAACTCGCAGACCATGGGAAACCTGTGCTTCTCAACCTTCCACTCACTGTCGATCTTGCGAAGGAGAAAATCTTCAACTCGCACCATGTGCTCCACACACCAATGCATCATTGAGGAGGTCCACAGTTGCAATGTTAGTGACCAACTCCTTCTTTACATGTATAAAATTCTGGACTTGCAAAGGCAAAGGCCTAGGATAAGAATTACTTGGCAAGAGCCTCTATTCCATCCGAATCAAGAAAAATAAAAAATTGAACAAGAAAAGATCAACTTACGAAACTGTTTCCAGTAAATAGGCAGATGCAAAACTCACACCTTGAGGGAAAACCACTGGATGATGCTCCTCTATTTTTCTGGAGGCATTTGATGAATACGACAACGTAGTCACTTGCTTTGCACAGTTGGGTCTAGAGCCAAGCCTAGGGCGTGTGGGGGAACTGGCACACATTCTCTAGCGCTAGCCTACCTACTGTTAGACATCGCTATAAGCAATGCCAATATTTTTTAGGCTTGACAACAACTGGCTTTACTTAAACCACCTAACGAGTAATACAGTAAGCTATTGTTGCCTGTAGGGGACTATGTTCGAGGAAGCAGACGTGCCTCACGTCCTTCTCATGTTTGGAGCGGAAGAATTCGCGTCACTACTTCGTTGGATGCACATGTTTCCATATGGGCACAAGATTTACTGTGTGTTATCTCGTCAACAAGCTCCTCTAGTATGTTTTCATGTCTCTTTGCTCGAAGTTTCTACCATGCACACACACAAAGAAGCACAGAGATCAAGAGTAGTCTAAACGCTTGTTTCTTTCTCTATGAGCAGTGATCCCAACAAGGAAGCAATCCTAGATCCATGCAGTCTGAAAGCTCAATTGGTCAATTGAGATTCCAAAGGTTTCCGGTTTGAGGTCTTTTGGTTAAGCTGGCCAGGTTCATGACAAGGAACAAAGACAAGGCAAGGCTGCTATCAAAATTCTCATGGTTTAAAATGGTGATCTTGCTTTCGGAAGCACGCGATGACCGCCATGGTCCTTGAGGGGGCCTTTCTTGTGTAGTCATGGCAGAATGGATACTTGGGCATGAATTTGGCATCAAGATCATTGCTACTCGATCATAGGATGGGATTCGACATGGAGTGCCGTATGCTCCTTGGGAGTTGTACCGATGCTTGTGAGCCATGGAGTCGAACCCCAGACCTCCCTGCTGGCTAAGATTTTCTAATATCTCAAAAACCCTAACCCTAACCCTAACCTTTAAATCTCATATCCTAGGGTGGAGGAGATGGAGGTTGCATTCCTTGGCAATGGTAGATTGTGCAAAGTGGTGTATGGATTCAAAAGCAACGCATTCAAGGTTGCCCAGCAGCATGTGGAGCACATGGTGCAAGCTGAAGGTTTTCTCCTTCGCAAAATCGACGGTGAGTGGAAGGCCGAGAAGCGCAGGATTCCCATGGTCTGCGAGTTTCTAGGCTCCTACGAGACTCTTGAGGAGGCAGCCGCAAAGTTTGGCTTGCCTCTTGCTTTTACCCCACCCGTAGAGGAGTGGCTCTCGCATGTGCTCATCATGACACAGATCCGCCCGTTGCCATCAGATGTGTGGTTGTCCCTCATACAAGCTCTACATGCATTGTGTGCTTGTATCTCGGACCAAGGTCTTTCAGGTGGCTACTTTCCTAGATCTTGACGAAGAAGCTGAGCTACACAAGAGCCCCGATCAAGTGGGAAGCCGCTTGCGATGTGCTCGATTTGAATGGCGTTCAACTTTGGCTACTTCATGGGCTTCCTCCACTACCGGTTAGGGTTGGATGGCTTCGATGTGGAGTTCCATGTGGGTGGTAGTGATAGCACGTTGGGTGCTTTTGTCTACTACGTTTGCGACTTTTTGCATATTCGCAGCTTCCAGGGCATCTGAATTGCAGCACAACACCTCGTTACAAATAAGAAGTTCTACCCTTTGTCAATAGGTCCTGACACATAGCTTTTCTCCAGTTTCGCCAAAGGTTACCTTGAGGTTTCCATGGGATTGGGTTCACAGGATACAACTGAGGCTGTTATTGACAAGGTGAGGTGGCTTCAGAACAGGGAGGAGCCTTCGCCATCTCCTAGGCTCTTAATAGCCTCTTCACAAAAAACTAGGACTCACGAGGGAGGAGCCGGTGAAGAAGATGATTCAATGGACTATAGCAAGGATAGGATTGTCTTACTTTGCATTCCAAATATTAGGTTTGTTTAAGTCCGAGTCGGATCTAAAGACCTCACTTTCCGCTTGGGGAGCAACAACACCGAGGTGGAGAGTGAAGCATTGCCGCGCCACAATTCAGCGTGGTAGTTGGAAGAAGACCTCACCTTCTGCTTCCGCTTCAAAAGCAACATCACACGATTTGGTGCGATTTATCTTCCTTCAGCATACTCAAATTGCGATTTTGTAGCGGGTAGGGGTCAAGTAATTTGCTCATTTGAGCTAGGGGGAAGACATCAGTTTGAGGGGGAAGACATCACCTTCCTCTTCGGAAGTAGGTGCAAGAACGAAGCATTGCGCCACGATTTGGCGTGGTAGCTGATGTCTAGGGGCAGCGTCGCGGAAGCCACTTCCGCTTTGGAAGCAATAGCACATGATTTAGCAAGTGTACAACAGGGTGGGCTCAAATGTGCAAGTTGTCTCATGGAATGACTTGCACATTCGAATGCAGAGTAGTGGCAGCTATGTGGGTTTGGCTTTTCAAGCCTTTAGCGCATCCCAGCAAGCTAGAAGGTTGCTCCTCTCTTTGTTGAAGGTGAAGTATCCATATTGTTTTTTCTTGTTCCATGTTCCTAATCTTTGTTCCTCACTAGTTTGGACGACCCAACAGACTTAGCTTGCCTTATTCTCTAGAAATTAACTTGACGATCGTAGATCATAAACCTTGTGGTCCCTTAATTTTCCAAACTTGATGGTTCTACAGGACTTCTGTTTGTTTAATGTAGATGAATATGAGGAATGGTATGGTGGTCCGCATCGTGCTCTAGAATTGCAGGTAATCTATGCTTGGTTGGTTTTTTTTTTTTTTTTTTGCTTTTTCCTCTTGCTGATCCCTTTTCCTTTCTAGAAAACTGCAATTTACTGTCTGACTAATTTTAATACACCGAGACAAAATTTGACAAGCCCGCCTGGTTGCAAATCCCGGTTGCTACCCAACCTATACACAACTTCCTTTGGTTCCTTTATTGAAGGTGAAGTATCCATGCTACCTTTCTTGTTCCTAACCGTAGTTCCTTCTCCAGAATCTTCTTATAGAGGTGGAGGACATAATCATCAATGCAAAATCTGGAGTAAGTGGTGCAAATACTTGATGCGATTTTTTGGGATAGCTCATCTTTGACGTTTTTCCCTCGTTCTCTCTTCTTATTTTTATAAATTCCATGCAAGTTGTTCCTACGTTGAAGTTGCCAAGGGCCTTCACAAAGCATCGCCATGGTAAGAATAAAAATAAAAATTCATTGACACTCATCTAACAAATCCTCTCTTTGTTTTTGGCGTTACAGTACTGGAGATAGAGCACACGCAAGCAGCCGATTCCAAAGTAATCTAATACCAATGATGACCTTCTGTTTTTGAATTCTTTTGAACTCAGGTGTTTTTAGGCTAAGCTTATGGATCAACCCAATGCAGAGTCGGGACATACCATGTGAGTTTTTGCCCCCTTTTCTCTTTTGCTCTCAGATCGTAGTGGCCTTTTTAGAATGAAGAGTTTGTGAGAATCCTACCAGATCAGAGTGTTCGACACACTCGCCATAATTCACACTTGTTCAGATTGATAACCTGGTGAAGGGAGCCTCCAGACAAGCTGTTCAAAATCTCAACCTGATGGGAAAAAGATTAAGTGGGTTGCAAACCAATAAACAGTTTATTAGAAATGTGACCACGGTTTTATGGCACCAGAGACACTTAGGAGGTAAAGAGTCAGTCTTATTGTTTTATTTCAGATGAGATTTTTGCGTTATCATTCCTTAAGCACTCAAGAGAATCCTTCACACTACTGAGCAAACAAAGTAAGTGCAAAGGTGAGGTAGGGGGACTGGAAATTGTGAGCATGCGTTGCATCATGATAGTTCCATTGATTTATCTTTAGAAAATTTGGGCGATGCCTTGCCAGCCAAATACGACCATTTGCACTCTCGGCTTTGTTGCTATAGCTGTGTACTGCACTACTATTTATGCGGTGGCACGCCAGTTGCTCTATACACCATATTCTTCCTTTCCCATAAAATCACTTGATTTTTGAAACAGTAAACCAGTTTGTTAACCCATATGCAAGAAGTGGAGCATACCAGGCATCTTCCATAGAGGAACCCCCATTCCGACACCCAATTGTGTTGCTAGTAGATTGATTTCCGCAAATCCATTCGGTGATGGGATGCTCCACCACTTTTATTTCTTCTTGTTACTTCTTCTGTTTTTTGTTTTTCATTCTGACTTGTTCACGTTTGTCGCACAATACTTTTATAACATCCAAAGTCTTCCTGAATACAACAATATTTGTAGGCTGGCAAGACCTGGAGGAATTTCATGGTTTGTGTGTGATGTGTTTGTTGAAATACTTCCTAGCTTAATTTGTTTGCTGTGAGACTTTGAATACCTGAGGCGGCTTTACAGGAACTGCAGGTTAGCATTTCCTACTTCTATAGCACATTTTACACTCGAAAGAAGAGGCCAGCTTTTCAAGTGGGAAGCGTTTAAAACTAGAACCATTGCAACGAAATAGGGATATCCATGGTGAAGCTTTGATAGTAGGTCCTTCAAGATCGAATTTTCTGAACAGATAGTAATATCCGCTCTATATCTGATTGCTGATAGGAAGGACGCATGAAAGGAAAGCGCATGAACAATCTAGTATGGCTGAAGTGCGAGTAGGAGGTAGGCAAATCATTTTTGAACATCTTTCTCAAATATCTGAAAGGACAGTTGCATCGCACGCAGGCTTTAGCATGTGCTTTCTTTCCCAAGACCTCTTGCTGTTTGCAAGGTCCGATCCAAGGGCATTGCCATGAACAAGTGTTTGTATTGTGCATTTTGAAAACACACTCTTTCTCGTGCTCCTCTCTAGAG
This sequence comes from Selaginella tamariscina, assembly GCA_003024785.1. Classification (NCBI taxonomy): domain Eukaryota; kingdom Viridiplantae; phylum Streptophyta; class Lycopodiopsida; order Selaginellales; family Selaginellaceae; genus Selaginella; species Selaginella tamariscina. Next base: position 248,250 of record PUQB01000003.1, on the reverse strand, counting down.
CTAAAATGATGAGACAAATATATAAAATAAAAAGTTTTAAAAAAACACAATTTTCTGTGTTTTTTTTCTTTCTAATCCAGATCTGATCATTAATTGCATGTCAAACAAATGAAATGAGAATTGTCATAAATATATTAAGGAAAATGTTATAATGACCTAATGATTTGCTAAAATGACTTAACACATTAGCAACCGTCAGTTGTGTGGTGGATTTTTGTCACGTAGTGAGTACACCTTTTCTAATATATATATATATATATATATATATAAATAAAGAATCATTGTCATAATCAGCTACTTCACTGCATCTATGGGGACAGGCAAGGCAAGGAAGGGGAAAAACGCACTGTACACAATCAGAACAGGCTCTCTCGTGACATCACAGCTAGCTCAAAAAAAGTCTATTCATTGTTGGCCAACTAGGGGCAAGTCCGCCGGTTGTCTGCACAACCGTTGTCTACACTTGCCAGAACTTGCTAGGGTAGTAGCACTTGCTACAATGGTTGGATGGCACCTGGGACGGCGGTTGCCATCCAAGCTATACCAATGTATGCATCTGGCATCTGCCTCATTCTGCAGCATCTCCACAAGAGCCTCCATCGGTGTCTTGCCGCCAAGCTCTCGCAATTTCCTTTGCAGCATAATGTTGCGCAAGCCGTGAGGAAGGTCTTCGATAAGTCTAATTCCCCTGATACAGTTTGGAGGATGTGCTTGGGGTTTCATGCCAACCCGGTGCATGTTCTCGATGTGGCAAACATCTTTTGCGGTGCGCTTTAAGCGACTAGTGCTCGGAATGGCAGCAAGGAAAGTCGCGGTGGATGGCCAATGTGCATCGCGTTGGTGCAGCTAATGATCCAGCTTCCATCGATGTTGTTGAGCTTCAGCGTCACCTCATATCCACATCCCACTCTCTGAGTTCCTTTTTGCCATATGCCGAGGGACTTAGGGGTGCATGCTCCGCCTTGTGCACATCACAAGATGTGTCGCCGGATCATAGGCTCTTGCTCCCTAACGCTCCAAGACTGCGAACGCATGATGACAAACACGAATCTGTTGGCAAGCGCATATTGGTGCACAACTTCGATGGCAGCTTCCCCAGGTATTAGGGGTATCAACAACTAATCTTACACCTTCATTGAGTGTCGTGGATTAAGTGATGTGTTAGCAAATCATCGTGTCATTGTAACATTTCCCATATATTAAATGTTAGATAGAATAAACACAGTTAATTAGTATTGAAACCTAGACTAAAAAAATTTAAAAAATACACACTTTTACGTGAACAATTGCTCTAAGCCATCCACATAATCTTCCTCGTTTTCCAATTTAATGCAATGAGATAGTTCTGGGCCTGCAACTTTTGGAATTTGACTCAAATCTAGTAAATCGTTGTTCACGTAATTAGTAAACCATTTAATAAACCCTATTAATCTTTACTAACCTACGTTGTTCCAGCAACTGTAAATAGGATTATTTTGGTCTACAACAAACTTCATCTCATAAAACAGCTCCAACTGCAAAACATTAATATTAGTAATCAATTTACCATGAAAAATACCCTTCTTCTTCTTCTTCTTTGAAGAGGAGGGTGTCTACTACCTGATGCATAAATCCGTAATTTGGGCAGATCAATTTGTTATGAAGTTGTAGACTAGCAAGTGCATCTAAAGATAAACATTATAAATACCAACAATTAGATAAATAAATGTCAATGATATCAATCACCTTTCACGGAGAGTCTTTCACTTCTCATAAGATAGGCTGTAACGATGGAAGCACTGAAAGAAGGGCCAAAATCTAGAATCCCACTCTAAAAATAACAATGGTACTATTAACCTGCGAGAGAGCCCTTGAAGACAATGGACGAGCACACCACTAGTGTTGCGGCCACACTCGATAAAATCCAAACACCCTTCCAAATGCTCTAGGATGTTTTGCGTCTCTGAATCCACAAGAGGTACCTCCTTTCTCACCAATTCTGGCTTCTTCATCATTAGCTTCCTTTCCTTTTTTGTGATTTGTCTCCGCATCTCAATGGCTTTGTCGCTCAAATGAATATTCACAACTGACAAAAGATGAGAGATTCTAGAACCATAGTCACCAACGATACATTCGACCGCATCATCAATATTCCCAAGAAACAGCCCTCGGCGAATTTCTTTCATCTTCCCCCAAACCCAAGAAAGAAGAATAGTTTTTATACCATGCTCCAATAAAAACCTTTTTGATATTTTTCGATGAGGACTGATGCCGGCTTCCTCAAACTGATCTTCCGTATGGGCGTTTATTGGGTACGGTAGACCATAGGTTATGTTTTGTGCTCTGTTCTTTTGGTATCGGGCTGTAGCACCCGCGTACTACCGGTCCTTTTTGCTAATCGCTGTCCCTAAGTTCTTCAGCTCTATATAGATCAACCCCTCCTCCCCCCTGAAGACTCTGGACCGCCCCAATCGAATTGCTGGCGTAGGTGCTGAAGGTCGGTCTCGTAAATCAAAAAGAGAAGCACAGAAAAAAACAAACGAAGTGAAAAGTTATTTTCTTTTTATTGTGCCACGTGGATATTCAAAACAGATTCGATATCAAACCCGCAAATTCCCTAGGGCAGGGCGTGAGTTTCGCTGTAGGGCATGACGGGGCGGCCTCTGGGCCGACGAGCCGCCTCCTTTCCAGGAGGAGTCGGGAGGAGGAGCTTGAGGACTTCACGCTCATCACTCTCGCCAGTAAGTACTCGTTGTTCTTGTCTATTCCAATCGATGTTTGAATGTGATCAGGGCTGGCAACACGCGCCTGCGTGAGTGCCTGGCATCCACAGGCTTGCTGCAGAAGAAGCCCCTGGGTGAGGCGGTGACGCTACTTCTCACCACGCAGGCCAAGGCGTCATCTTTCGTTCAACTTCTGCGTAGCTTCCGTGTGGCGTCTCCAAAAGGATGGCGTTCACAACCAACGCAGGCTTCACCTCCAGCAAGCTCTCTGTGCTCACAGCGGCAGTGTCTGCAACGCGCGAAACAGTGGCTTGAACATAACTCAACAGAGGACCCTGAATGCTTACCTGACTGACGTTTGCTTCGTTGTTGAAGCTCAAGCAAGCACCACCTCAAACAAAGCAGGCAGAGCACACATGAGCTTAGCCACCATTTGGATACCACCTTCCCTAAGCAGCTCATAGATCCTACAGGCTCGAATGGGACCACCACCTCAAACAAAGCAGGCAGAGCACACATGAGCTTTTCCCTAAGCAGCTCATAGATCCTACAGGCTCGAATGGGACCCTGGTCCGAGAGCAACAGAGTAGGCATGTACACCTCTCCTATGCTACACCCTCTTATCCTCTCACCTCAATCACCTGGTCTCCTCAGAATGCCGCCATTCCTCATCGATCCTAAGTCAACGTGGTGATATTCATATATAGTTATATATTTCATAAATATACTATATGATGCTTATTGAGTATGATATCTTAATAAATGTTTAACATGATATTTCTCTTAGGTGCAATCATCCTGAGTGATAACATATACTTGAGAACCCACTTGTTAAACAATGACCCAGCCCTAAAGCATGAATTAAAAATAAGATCATTAATAACATGCAAACCCATATTAAAGTGTCACCATTATAGTACTTGTGCATGCATTAAACTCTCAAACTGCAGTTGCACAAATAATAGGCAAGGTTTGATCAAGATATTGGTAATTTACAGGGTGTGAAGTTCACCCTCGTGAATCTGCATGAGGTTCACATTATTATCACCCTCAGTAATAAGATTATAAATAAATCTAGATTTATGTAAATTTCTTCAGGTAAAATATGTTTTTTTATCATGTGTTTCATTATTATAAATTTACATAAATTTTTATTTAAATATATTAATACAATAATTTTTAATTTATATAATTGAGAAGTTTATAATTTTAATTTATATTTATTTTATTTTAAAAATAAAATTTACTAGGGTAAACTAACCTCACCGACGTGTTGGATGTGAATCATCCCAGATCTTTGCTCTTAAATCTTTTGAAAAGAATAAAAGTTAATTTTACCTTAATTTTATACTGAAATTAAGTATGCACATATTATTTATATTATAAATATACAACTCAAAATAAATAATATTAATTTCAATGTAGAAATAATTAAATTTAATAATGTTAATTTAAATATAAATAATTAAATTATTCAATTTAATATAAGTATTTATGCAAATCAGTTACCCTTAACACAATACTTTAATTTAAGTTAAGGGTTATTATAAATATTTATACGAATAAGAATCTTAATGGTCGTATACACCCTAGGTCAGAGCGATACTGGAATGTCCCTCTTAGGTTCTCATTATTTATTCGGAGGATACATTTGGTAAGTCTCAAAAACCTTTCTCTCTCTAAATTTCACAAATTTCAGGAACAATACTAGAGGATTTCAAAAGTTTGCAAAAGCCATGGTTAGTACAACTCCCAACGGTATGTGTCAAGAGCCCACCATTATTGACAGCCATTTGCATGTATGGGCATCCAAACAAGAGGTTTAATATTCAAATATACCAATATATTCTTCAATACACACACATACAAGACATAACTTACATATATACAGATACTTACACATACACATCCATACATATTGATATATTGAACATTCTCTCAACAGGCAAGTACTTTCCCATATTTACCGGGACAAGAACCTCAAACTGAAGGAAGTGCTGATTTCCTTTTAGAGGTACATAATGTGTGTGTGTGTGTGTGTGTTTCTCTCTCTCTCTCTCTCTCTCTCTCTCTCTCTCTCTCTCTCTCTATATATATATATATATATATATATATATATGTGAGAATGAAGTTATCTATTTGTTGTAAATCATTTAATAGAAAATGTCCGATGCTGGTGTTGCTGGTGCACTTATAGTCCAGCCTATAAACCATAAGTTCGATCATTCTTACGTTTCAAGGTTTGTATTTCTACTTGTTTATGGTCTTTGAATTATTAATTTCCTTCCGCAAAGTGTGCTACGAAAATACCCACAAAAATTTGCTGGTTGTTGTCTTGGCAATCCTCACCAAGATGGACATGGCATTGCTGAACTTGAACGCTTAGTTAAACAGGTATTTCTTTCATTTAACACACACACACACACGTTCCAAGTTGGTATTTTGTACAGGAGGGATATAGAGCTGTAAGGTTCAATCCATATCTTTGGCCATCTGGACAGAAGGCAAGCTCTCTCTCTCTCTCTCTCTCTCTCTCTCTCTCTCTCTCTCTCTCTTCTCTCTCTCTCTCTCTCCTCTCTCTCTCTCTCTCTCTCTCTCTCTCTCTATGCATGTATGTGTGTGTTGTGTGCGTATGTGTGTGTTGTTTATATAGCTGCAACAGATGAACAACGACATTGGGAAAGCAATGTTTGCTAAAGCCGGGGAACTGAAGATTCCTGTGGGGTTCATGTGCTTCAAGGTGAATAGTTTAATTATTCAGAGTTTATCATCATGAGACAGTTTGATAATTCAGGGACTAGCTCTCCATATACATGAGATCGAATGCCTTTGTTCGTTATTCCCATCAACCACGGTTTTAATGGATCACTTTGGCTTTTGCAAACCTCCTGTGTAAGTTTTTATATTTCTATTTACTGTCATTCTAATGTTTTTTTAACAGTTCACAGGAAGAAATTGCTGTTTGGAATTCTTTGTTAAACTTAGCACGACATCCACAGGTTGGCATATATTATAGTTAGTTAAATTACTATAAATATTATAAAAAATATGTGTATAAGGTGCGTGTGTGTGCGAACCATACATATAAATATACACATATCCATGTATACAGGTTTATGTGAAAGTTAGTGCTTTCTTTCGCATATCGAGGGAGACATTTCCATATAAAGATACTTGGTATATGCTGCGGCAACTGCTGGATGTTTACGGTGCCCACAGAGTTATGTGGGGAAGGTGAGTTTTACTTCATTGATTAATTAAGTAAATTATGTTCTTAAACATGGCTTAATTGCAGTGATTTTCCCTTTGTGAATGACGAGTGTGGTTACGTTAATGCAAGGATAACTCTACATGCTGCAAGTGAAAATGGGTATGTTTCAGACGATGAACTGAAATGGTTACTTGGGAACACAGCAAGGCAAGTATTTAAAGGTGCATGGCCATTAAGTAATAAATCGATTTAGGGTAAAACAGAGGTATTAGGGTTTGGGGCTAAATGTGTTCTAAACCTAAAACAGAGTTTTTAGGGTTAGGCTATGGAGGTGAGGCACGAGGCGCTTGCTGCGGAAGATTTTGCAAAGATTGTAGGAAGCAGTAGGCCAGTTGTAAGTCTACGAATTCGTATACATTCGTTTTTTACACACTTCTTTTAAGGTATTTCATGGGCTTGTGAAGAATTGGCAAGCGTGTGAGAAATGGGATCCTGCAGCAGGCGGATTGCAACATTTGAAGGTACTCTTGAATGTGTTGATATAAGTTAATTAAATGTTGGTTTAAAAGACCATTTCAGGTGAATCTGTCGTCCAAGCCATGCTGAGTAAGGATCCTTCTACATTCTATGGTGATATCAGGAGTCACGAAAGGGTTTGTGTATGTGTGAGAGATTCTGAAAATCATGGACACGATATGGTCTTTCATTTGAGCTTTATATTTTCAGATAGAGATGCCCTTCGGGGAATTCCTCGATATGGCTTCCATCTCAGAACACAATGAGCACGTTTACTTGGCGCAGGTTTATGTTTTTGCATATACATATACATAATATACATACGTAAATTAGTATATATTGACAGCATCACCTATTGCAGGTTCCCATACATGTTAAATACTCCAAAGAGAAACCTCCACTTTCTTCACTTGCATCTGGAATTTCCATGGTAAGCTTAAGATGCTTCGGTATGTGTGTATGTGTTTAAGAGAGAGAAAACCTGGTGGAAGAACAAGACACCTTTAATGATATATGTAAATGGAATTTACGTATATATAACATAACATATTTGAGCTTAGCCAGAATTCTTGGATGCGGATGAGATATCAAACATCAACTTCTGGATGAGCTGTACATCATCCAGGTCGAGTATACACTACGATCCATATCACAATGTTCTTGCCGTGGTCAGCGGCCAGAAAGAAGGTACTATATGTAACACACAATATTTATGTAACACATACACATGCCTGCTTGAATTTTGTCTTTAGTTGTCCAGTGTATTGTGAACAGTTACAGTATGGCCGCCTTCTGCAGCACCATATCTTTACCCCATGCCATGCATGGTGAGGCTTCAAACCACAGGTCTCTGTCTCCCCTCTCTCTCTTCTCTCTCTGTCTCTCTCTCTTCTCTCCTCTCACACACACACACACACACACACGGTTTTTCACGCCTGCTGTTTTTTTCTTACCCAGCCAAGTTAATTTTGTGCAACCCGATTATGAAAGATTTCCACGGTTTAAGGAAGCCTCACAGCACAGTCAAACAGCAACATTAAATGCTGGCGATGCAATTTTCATACCAGAAGGCTGGTTCCACCAGGTCAACAGTGCCCTTTAACCATAGCTGTTAATTTCTGGTGGCCTTCGAAGGTTTGCCGTGCCTTCAACACCCACATGGATGCATACTACTTACGCAGAATCCTTACCAGTTTAGTTATGTGTGTGTGATTACATGATTCTAAATAATTCTTTCTTATGTATTTGCAGCCTTCTGGATGCTGAAAAGGTATGGAAACGCATACGTGTATCGTATAATATACTCGTGTTAAATATATGTAAGTATACGCAGGGTGCATGTACAAGGTATGTACATTCATATAGATCATCTAAAGTCATCCGTGTAGAACAAAAACTTGTGTGTGTGTGCGCACACACATGCATTCATACATGTACTTAAGGATGCCGCTTAAAAGGAAGCAATGCTTGAGGAACTGTGTAGTGGAAAAAGAAACTTATGATCAGGAAACTGCAAGCTTGATGATTTGAGCGTGGAATGCTTGACTGCATATGAAAACTAGCCACCTTCATACGATATTATCCTGGACAGCATCCATTGTCGACACACACGAGTGTACGCTCCCACAGGAAGATGCAATTGCGAATGTTTTTGCAAATATTTCACCACTCAGCCTTCGTCGAATTTTACTTATCATGGTGTAAGTTTAGTCTTGTTTAATAATTAGCTAATAACTATATTATATATATGCTAATAAATGATATTTCTTTTTGCAGTTGAAATTTCCTCGAACTTTGGAAGCACTTGTATTGCATGGACTTAGTCCAGTTGCTGCGGAGCTCTTGACACACCTGTTTGAACAAATGGACTCTATAGCTTCTGAATCCTCACAGTAAGCATGCTTATTTCACACACCAACACACTCACATATATACAGTCAGAGTTCTACAAGATGTTCTATAGCGTATTTGATGATTCTCAAGGGCAATGGGGGTGCTTCTCGACAAGAAAGAAGAATTTGCCTCGAAGGTACGAATCTCTCTCTTTCTCATTCTCTCTCGACTTTGTTATTCTCTCAGGCTTTGAAGAGTGTCATGGATAAGTTCCTCAACCTGTCCTTCTAATTGAAGGTACTCAAGAATATAATCAGATTCTACAGTGATGCCGAAATACACATAAAGTATATAAATAAAACTCACCCTTGGTGGTGTAAGTTGACTTCTGGCACTGCATATCCATGAATACATTAAAACTAAACATTTTTATAAGCATATAAAATGCAAGTAAAAGAAATCATTCATTTGCACACTATCAAATGAAACTAATCAAGTCAAACCACTAACCATTAACTTTAGAGATTGTCGTGGGCTCCAAAATCAAGATATAATCCTTTCAGGGACATTATTGACTTTGGTCGGTAATCTGGAGGTAAGAAACATTGTCCGCTTGTCAATCTTTGTTTACGCTGGTTTAACTTCAGGCTAAAAGACGATCCCCTGAGAATACACGGCCCTAGTTTATTACTACAACTTCATAATGTGGCCGCTGAACATCCTTCTAATCGATAACGTGAATCTAACTATCAGAACTGCTTACCTATTGTGACAGCACTGAGCAGACACTTACCTCAGCTTGACTTGGCTCAGTTTGCTTGAGGATGTCTGGAGTGTGGCTCTTCAGGGACGGGGTAGCAACTCTTATAAGAAATCCCATGAAGCAACCATTTGAAGACATCAAGGTACGGAAGCCACCCATGAAGCAACTAGTGTACAGAGCGACAAACCAAGTCATAACCTCGTACGAGCTACTAGAGGAGAAGCTGTTTGCTCTGGGATGGGAAAGATGCGCAGATGGCACCAACAGGCAGTACTTCCACAGTGTCAATGGCCCATACTTCATCTCATTGCCCTCAGACTTCAGCAAGCTCAAGAGCATCCATATGTATGACATTGTTGTCCAAAGCCGAACTGCATTCGAGGTTCGTGATGCGTGTTCATGTAGTCTTCCAATGATTAATAGATAACGTGTTTACCTTTAAGTACTTGAAGGTGGTTCATGGTTTGAACCGAGACCAGAAAGGCTAGAGCCCGGATTCGACCATACCTGAGGACCACCTAAATCTGCAATGAAGAGATTCTCCAAGAGCATTTCGTTCTTCCCGATGCTGTCCCTTGCTTGTTGAATCGCAGTGGATGCCGCTCTCACTACTTCCTCAGCTGAGCTTCCTGCAATACCTGCGACTACAGTCAAATGTGGTTTCTCCTTGTTCATCTCATCCTCATTGTCCCTGCCATAGATCAGAGGAGTTACTATGGTCTATGAACGCACAAATACACACAGATTATATATGATATGCATACTTTCAGATGCTTCGCCTAGGAGCTTGTTCAGAATCCCGTCCCATTTGGTATTGGCATCTGAAACAATTTAACAGGATAAGACAGGTTGCATATATTCTGCTTACATATTCATTATCTCAAAATATGTACGAGTCAAACTACAAAAACATAAAAAGCTCGTTTACCATGTTTTTTTTTTCCGTCTTCTCAAAGTAGCCCCTCTTGTCCATCACTCTAGCCAAGGAAAACAGAAAGGTTAAAAATGGCATGCGTATATAGTAGGAAGATAGTGGTACCTGCGTTCGAAAGAGTCAACCAGAATGCGAAACTTGGGTTGAATACCAGCAAGCATTCTGCACCACTTGTTTCCAAAAATGGCTTTATCCAGGTATCCTGAAAATACATCTGAGCAGCCTTAGCCATTATTGACTCCATAATAGAGCTAAACTCATCCATGTCCTCCATAAAATCTTGCATCTTACAAGGTATGCACTTTAAGCGTGTGTATGCCTAATGCATGTGCGTGTGTGAACTCATATGTCTATATACATAGATATATATCCGTGCACGAAAGAGACATTATTTACTTACGTCTTGCGAGTCGAGCATCTCAAGGTCATCATCACCTAGATCTGATGGGAAGTCGCCCAGCTGGCTATGTCTCCGAGCAGACCGATTGCGTATCACTGACTGAAAATGGTGCTCCATTGAAGACTTGATTACACCATCCAGCTCTTCCTTCTTGAAAAAATACGGTCTAAACCTACAGTTAAATAATAGCACGTTCTAATTTGTGTGTCTTTTCTGTATGAGGGAGTACCATCGTGCACCATTTGGACTGACGACAAGAATGCTCAGATTTTGGGGAGCTGAAAAACAGGAACACCGGTAAACTCTTGAGCAGCTTTTCCTCCATGTTCCTTCTTTATCAAAGCTTTAGCAATTTGCACCTAACACGTCGCAGTTTTATTATATAATATATACAATATACAGTATATCTGTGAAGTACCTGTTTCTTGGGAGGAATAAAACCGAACAGTGCTGGTCTTTCCTATAAGCAAATAAAACACATCAATACGAAAATAGCAAATAAAGTTGGTGAACCTGCCTTGAAGAACTTGTACGCCAAATGAAGTGGAACTGAGCCCACTTCCATATCAGAGACCCTCAAGCGGTTCAAATATGCCTCTACAAAGAAAATGTTAACACATAGTTCGATGGTCCACTTAACATATACCATTCATAGCGTTTTCCCAAACACACCCACAAGCATACAATAACGTACTGGCATCATCATGACTAATGTAGAACTGAAATGCCGGTCCTTTTACATCGTCAAGTCGTAGCATCTTTGACAACCAGCTGGTAGAAAACGAAGATTATGCATGTGTATGTGGTGTGCATGCGTCTGTGCGTCTGTGTGTGTGATTATCAATCGTGTTTGCACACCCCAAACGTATAGAAGAAAGTAATCTTACCTGCGTATTAAGGAGCCCATGAACGGAATGTTTCTAAGGTGCCTCTTTTCTTCAACTCCAACAAGACAGCTGCGACTGTTCGAATAGAAAGCAAAAACCTGCCCGGCAAATCCAATTCCCTTGCTGAAAACAAAGCCATTCTTCGAATTGGCAGTCGAACTTGAATGTTTAGACGGTTCATTATCCGCTTTCGAATCCACGCGAGAAACCACTGGAGAAGAGCTTCCTAAATTGTGCACAGTGAGATATGAATCACGATCTTGTCTGCTGTTCCAAGAGCATTTGCGAGGCGAAGTAAAGGATCCTGTGGACCTGTTGCAAAGAGATTACACACATACGCTCGCAGATACACACACTTACGAGGAAATGCGAGAGCTGCCACAGTGGAAATGGTGCTCAGAAGTCCTCCAAGAACACGGGATGCAGATTTAATACTCACAAACTGTGTATAGACCTCATCCGGGTCCTCTTCCGCGCAGGGAATCCACCATAGCTCCTCGAGCAAGAGCGCCATGGCTGAAGAGCCCTAATCGGGATAAAAGCCCTAATTGAACAGGGGATTTAGGGTTATGAGCAGGGAATGAAGCGGAAAGCGGAAGGGATTGCTCTCTTGTCTCTCTACAATGACGACGATGAAGAAGATGAGGAGGAAGAAGAGAACGAAGATCCCGCTCTTCTCCAAATGGGCTCGATTCACAGGCTCCTATACATCCCTCAACATCTGGCATTGTAGATTACGGAAACGAAGAGGTCAGTGTTTCTCACGCACGCACGCACGCACGCACAGCACATAGAGCTTATACAGTTCATAGCTTGTACATTCTTTAGTACGGCACATACCCAGAAAGGGCATTTGCACCGGGTTAAAGAAATCTTATACTTATTTGTGCATTTCCATATGTGTATGTGAGCATGTGTGTATAATACGATCAATATTTTGTAGAATATTCATATGCATGAGGATGTTCTTCAGAGTACACAAGCTGAAACATCACAACAAGAAGCTGCTACAGAGACACTTACGACGACCCCAGATGAGGAACTTGCCGAGTTTTTTGCCACCACCTCCAACTTCCAAATGCTCTGCCGAGTTGCAGGTACAAAGACATATGTGTATGTTCATATATTATGTTACTAATCTGCGGTTTTAGGATAAGTTTGCGTGGTTTTTGTCATTAAAAGAGACTGGGAGGAGTTTTAATGAAGAACTTCGAAAATCTAAAGGATACAGAAATCCAGATTTTTTGCAACGTGCTGTGATTCATCAAGGTGTAGATCAAATCGGTAGCTGCTTCAGAAAGGAGATTTTCGATCCACATGGATATGATCCTGATGATTTTTATGATGCTCTTGGTAAGTTGTGCATGCCCATAGTTAAGCTTCAATAGTTCTCATATAGTGTATTCAGTATATAAATACTCACACACACGCAGTATATATATATATATATATATATATATATATGTGGATGGTTTTTGTTTGGGCAGCACTGCAACAGAAACAGGAATATGAGCGGAGAGAACAAGAAAGGAAACAAAGTCAGAGAGTGGAATTTGTAAGACAGAGCACTATGGCCCAGAAGATGATACAGAAAGGTACAATAATGATAACTATGCTAATATATCACACACAGACACACTCACACAAGAGGGGGGATTTTTATTAATCGTGTGATATTAACAGCTGCTGTAGTGAACCCAGCCGTGACATCCTCAAACGAGAATGCTGCAAAGCCTGAAGGTCGGACAAACAAGAAAAGCAAGTGGGATAAGGTAATGTATGTCACTTATTCATACCTGCTGCCTTTGTTGTCTTTTTATGAACTAGCCTTACATAAGCATGTAACAGAACATCAAACCTTGTCAAATTTCTCTCTCTCTCTCTCTCTCTCTCACACACACACACACACACACACATACACGTTTCATGTAGTAATTAACTTTTAATTGCAGGTTGAACCTGATACTGGTACTCGAATGATGATGACTACGCAACACACTATAGCTGCTGTTCGCACAGCAACGTCTTTTTCTTCTGCAAACTCGTCCCAAAATCTCGCGTACGTATCACATACATGGTCAAAACATACCTAAAGTTAAACAAATAGAGATGTAGAAATATGTGTTCTCGTTGCTTAAGTGTGTAAATCCAGGCAACAACAGAGGAGGAAGGAAGAGGCAAAAACTAAAGTCGAGAGAAAGAGAAGTTGAAATTAGTTACATTGTACTGACCATAATCAATTATTTTAATCTGGCAACATACATGAAAGCTGGCACTTGAGACTATGGAAAGATTCATTATGAAACGGTGGCCAGTTCAAGTGTGCATGTAACGTTTCACATGTAAAACACATAAATTCTGAATTATTAAATGAGTTTGTGTCACATGTAAATCAGTAACAAATTTCTTAAGAAAGAAGGCAAGTAGACTCCCTGCAAGCAAAAAAACAGCGAAACAGACGAAAATCTGATCCAACGGTAGAAGCAAACCGCTTGCTAAACACGCGTTAAGTTTGGTTGATCCTGACCGATTGGCGTTTGGACGGTGGGATGCTTCTAAACAGCAATTTTAATTTAGTACAGGCTTCCCGTGTGGGGTACATTCTAGATAAGTAGCAACGTGAACTTGCTCTACTGGTACAATGTCCGATATCCTTAGTTCCATTTTCTAACTAAGAATGTAACGTTCTTTTTTACTTCTATGTGACATTTTGCTAGCATCACTTCAGTCTACGTTAAAGGTATCATAATTTGTATTTTTACTATGGTATTCATCCAAAAGTGTATTGTTTAATAAGTTGCTATAGGTAGTGTTTTACAGTCCTTACGTAAATATTATTCTAATTAAATAAAATCACAGGTTAATCCTTAACATGTGACATTACGTTGGGTGCAACAATAAATATGTTTTGAAGACACAAGCTAAACTTATGTTTTTTTTTCCACACCTTTACATGGTTTGGAACGTATGGAATTCATTTATAAAAATTTATTTATAATTAAATGAGTGTAGCGTAATACATATATTAAAGTTAAAGAACATTAGTTATCTTTGTAAAAACTTACCGTGGCATCACGCGTGTTTTCAGACTAGGAACATGGAGAAAGTCGCAAAGTCAAGAATGGGAGGGTAACGGCGAAGTCAAATTAGCCACAGCTTTCTTAGCAATTTCCAAAGTCAAATTCATAAGATATGGGCCCATCTTGCATTCACATGTAGACTATCTCTCTGCACACAAGCACTTCAAGAGGTCCTTCATTTTCTTGCTAATTCTCAGACCATGGCGAAAACCAAGATTGTGGAAGCGCTTAAAATTGCAGAGAAGGCACTGCAGTTTCGAAGCTCAAAGCCTGTTCGGGTATGCACAAACCAGTGCAACATCTTGACAGCGGCATTCGATCATGTCAACGACTTCCTTGGCTCAATTCACGAGCTTGGGAACATCACCAACAACGGCAAGACCTCTCCAGTGTGGGATGAGTTTCTTGCTGCGATGTACAGAGGCCTACAGATACTATCTTCCTGTCGTGGGGACAACTGGATAATCAGGACGTTGCTTTCTGAGGACAGCCGAGAGGACTTCCAGGACATAATTGGTGGGTTATATGCAGCTGTAGAGGTACTCAGCATCTACTTGTTTCGTATTGCATCCTCCGACTCCCAGCGTTCTAGAATCTCTCAAGCATACAGCTCCTGTTTACGGAGGAGTATCTCCTCCAGCATGCTGCAGGATGCCGCTACTAGGGACCGCAAGCAGCTCATGCGGATGGCAATATCGCAGGATGAGATCCTGGACACGAAGCAAACTCTCAATGAAGAAGACAAGGCTCTGAAGATGCTATGCACAGTATTTCTGGAGAAACAACCGGATGGGCGTATTGCCATCAACCACAGGGACCTTGTTCGGAAGGATCCGATAGGTGGAGGTGCCTATGGGATTGTCTACGAGACTGAGTGGCTCGGACATACATTTGCGATGAAAGTGTTCTATCCAGGTGACCAGAGCTTCCCTCGAGAGCTGGCAGTTCTTACATCTCACAAGCACCCTTACGTACTGCAATAGTTGGGCATTGCTATGACTCTCAGAGATATTCCCTTGTCATGGAGAAGATGGACATGGATTTGGAGGCTTTTGTCCAGAAGAAGAACAAGAGTCTCTCTCTTCCATCGAGGCTGTCGATACTACTCCAAGTTGCCAAGGGGATGGCCTGGTTACACTCAAAGAACGTGATCCATCGCGACGTTAAGCCACAAAATGTGCTGGTTTCTCTTGTGGAGGATGAGTTTCTCAGTGTGAGATAGCTGACTTTGGCCTGGCCAGGACCGACTTTGTCACTTCCTTGGTTGGCACGGCAACTTCCCAGCGAGGAACGAGGCACTTCATGGCACCAGAAGTATGGAGTTCTAACCATTATTCGAAAAAGGCAGACATCTACAGCTATGCAATGCTCTCTTACCAGGTGCTCACGGGAGAAGTTCCATTCAAGAACACTATGAAACGAACTGACTTTATGGAGCTTGTTTGCAATGGTACTCGTCCTGACCTGTCCACAAACTCAAGCTTCCCGAATGAGCTTACTGACCTTGTCAACAAGTGCTGGAGTGCTGATGCAGGGGATAGACCTTCATTCACAGAGATATGCAACAGCTTGATTGAGATCAAAGCGAAACTTCTAACAGGACATGACTTGACAAAGGCGCGCATGGATCTGCAGAACTTTGCAGGAGCTACAACTTCAGAAGCAGCTCCACGAACCATTAGAACAAGAGTGGACCTCCACTCCCTCGTTTCAGCTACGAGCAAGTTATCAACGGTAGAGAACAACAACGTGAAGAAAGAGAGCACTAGCTCTTACAAGGTTAGTATCTTAATATATACATCTATAATCTATTATACATTTACATGTTATAGGCAACACAAAGCCCACAAGCAATACCAAACATCAGGCAAGAACTGTTTCAGTTAGTAACGAAAGGGCAACCGAAACAAGCTTTTGAAAAGGCTCTAACTTTGAAAGACCCGTCCATTGTATGGTTTATCTGCTCAAAGGTATGTATAGAGAGAGGGAGAGAGAAAGATTTATTTTTGATTTGTTTTGTTCTCATGTGCAGCTTGAGCCTAGTATATTAATGGTACTCGACCATAGAATGGTGCTAACAATTGCAGAGCAAATTACTATTAATTTTGGGGAAGCTACAACACAAAAGCTACCATGGATTGTTCAGGCCATTAACATATTAACAGCAGATTACAGTAACTGGGGGTCACCAAAGTTAGAGAAGTTTTTCGAGCAGCTTTCTGCCAGTGTGCATGGTCAACTAGCTGTAACACCAAAAGACAGCGAACTAGCTGAAGCGCTGGTTTCCATGCGTGACACCTCCAACATGTGGCTTCAGGTTTGCATCATATTTACGTTTTACACACACACACACATATATATGCACACACACATGCATGTGTGTGTGAAAACAGATATATGGACTGGTGTCTCTTTATTGCAGAGAGTCCGGACCAGCATGAGTCTTTTCTCTAGAAAATATTGATACGAGAAATCAACTACACTAAAGAGAACTTTGTGCTTATTACGCTCATTAAATATGAAATAAAGTAAAGAGTTGATCATAGATTGTTTTATTGTTTCCACTGTATTTAGAGTGTGAAAATGATATTATCCTTGCTTACACACACAAACACACATGCACACAAACAACATATATATATAAATATATGTATAACATATAATGACGAGAATCGAAAATCCCGTATGTTGTTACGGAAAAACCGCGCTGTGTGAATCTAGTGTGTGTTTTTGTGTGTATGTTAGTTAATAATAATGGTGCAGGCTTTGCAAGAGAAGGCATTTCATCCCCTGTCTTTGGAATTCCGTGCAAGAGCGGTACTAAGCTGTTCTAATGAATAGCTTTTGTACAGTTTCATACATAAGCAGTATATGTATGCATTCTAGGCAGTGTGTGTGTAAAACCTGAAGCCATTGGAGGTGTCACGCCCTTCAGCTAGTTCGCTGTCTTTTAGTGTTAGAGCTAGTTGACCATGCACACTGGCAGAAAGCTGCTGGAAAAACTTCTCTCTAACTTTATTGTAATGGCCTGAACAATAGACCTTTGAGGAAATAAAGTTACACACACATACACCTTTGAGCAAATAAACCATACGATAAAAGAGTAGTTAAGAGTTCTTCTCAAAAGCTTGTCTCGGTTACTCTTTCGTTACCAACTGAAACAGTTCTTGCCTGATGTTTGGTATCGCTCGTGGGCTCTGTGTTACCTATAACATGTAAATGTATAATATACGTGTGTGTGTTAAGATACTAACCTTGTAAGATCTCTCTTTGTTCAGGTTCCAGGTTCTTGCTCTATACTGTTGATAGCTGAAACGAGGAAGTGGAGGTCCACTCTTGTTCTAATGGTTTGTGAAGCTGCATGTGAAGTTGTACTGTTGTAGAACACAGATTTATTCATCGTGATAGGAGCAACCTAATCCCCCTTCTACCTAGTCCCAATCCTCGATTAGAATGTGGAGAGATCATCTGCCCTGCCTACGTGGTGGAAGAGCCATGCTAGAGGGAGTCCACGAATGTCCCTCCAACAGTAGCACCTGCAAAGTCCCGCAGATCGATGTGTGCCTTTGCCAAGTCATGTCCTATTAGAAGTTTAGCTTTGATCTCAATCAACCTGTTGCATATATTTATAAATGAAGGTCTATCCCCTGCATCAATACTCCACCACTCCTTGACAAGGTCAGTAAGCTCATTTGGTAAGCTTGAGTTTGTGGGCAGGTTAGGACGAGTACCACTACAAACAAGCTCCATAAAGTAAGTTCTTGAATGGCACTTCTTTCTTGAGCACTTGGTAAGAGAGCATTGCATAGCTGTAGATGTCTATCTTTCCTAAATAATGATTAGAATCCCATACTTCTGGTGCCATGGAGTGCTTGGTTCCCTGCTGGGAAGTTGCCGTGCCAACCAAGGAAGTGACAAAGTCAGTTCTGGCCAGGCCAAAGTCAGCAATTCTCACATGGAGAAACTCATCCTCCACAAGAGAAACCAACACATTTTGTGGCACGATGGATCATGTTCTTTAAGCGTAACTATGTTGGGAGCCAGCCTGGAGTCAAGCACAGGTGGCGACGGACGTGTACGCATGGTGATGATACATGTGCATTGAGCGTTATAGTGATGATACATGTGCACTGAGCGTTACGGTGATGATACATGTGCACTGAGCGTTACGGTGATGATACATGTGCACTGAGCGTTACAGTGATGATACATGTGCACTGAGCGTTACGACGTTCAGATACTTTGTATATATATATATTGAGAAAAATCAATATAAAAATTAGTTAGATAAACTGTCATGGTATCAGAGCGTGAAACGATCATGGAATGAGGGGATTTAGTTTTCTGCCATGGGGAAGCACGCTGCGGAGCGGAGCGAGAGAAATTACAACTTGCTGAGACGTGTCGAGGACTAGGTGCAGAAACGAAAGAAGCGTTCTAGGATCCTTGAAGTAGAAAAGTTCATACGTGAACAGGGGTGGTTGGTGACAGAAGTTCTTGCAGACATGACGAGCAGTGCCTCCAGTACCAAAGCGATTCCAATTCCTCTGTTTTCGGGCAGTGACTTTGAAAACTGGTCAAGAGAGATTTTCGTGTTCTTATGAGATAACTGCCTGAGATTAGTGAATGGACAGGAGCCAAAACCAGCAGCGGGAGATCCTAAGCTGGAGAATTGGGTGATCCGCAATGACAAAGCTCTATCAACCATGGGGATTGGGCTTGGCAGGCTTCATCACCATCACATGGACTTGACAAAGTTAGTAGGGGAGAATTGGACAGCGCTAAAGAACGTGTTCGGGAATCAAGCAAGCGCTGACATTGCAAAGACTACCCTGAGAGGTAAACTGTTTGAGTTGAAAATACTTCCTCGTGAGTCTCCAGCAATGTTTCTCTAACGGATGAAGTCGATCCTTCTGCTCTGGGAGTAAATTTCACAGATGACGACCATAAGTCGATTCTGCTGAAAGCCATCAAAGTTCCAACTACAAGTACTTCCGGACGATGATGAAGAACTCAACAAAAAACTTTGCTGAAATACAAGCAGCGTTCCTCGACGAAGCTGATGAAGATGAAATAGATGATCCTGCGGAGCAGTCACAAACAGTGAGTACCTTCTATGTTGTCTCTAACAAGCAGCTTGCAGAAAAATCCTCAGTAGGAAAAAGTGGAGGCACTCAGACCAGTCGCAAGGCCTCAAGTGACAGTGTCACTGGCAATAAGACTGGTACAAGTTTGGAAATGAAGAAACCTATCGGACTGTGCAACTACTGCAAGCGGGAGGGTCATTTTGTTAGAGACTGTCGGGACAAAGCTGTTGGACTTCCACGTGGAGCAGGACTCAAAAAGAGAAAGGACTCAAAAAGAGAAACAACACTAAGAGCAGGCACTAATGGTGCGAGCCAGTGGTCTCAGCCATGTGCCAGCTCAAGAAGATGAAGATATCATCTGGATCGACTCAGCGGCAACCATGCACATGACAGGAAAGCGAGAATGTTTCTCTCTCCTTCAGAAGATTGAGTCAAAGATCATTGTACGTGTCGGAGATGACAGAGACTTGCCAGTGGTAGGTGTGGGCTCAGTAATTTTCAGTTTTCGGATGGGAGCCAGAGTCAGATCAAGGATATGTTTTACGTACCCAAGTTGGGTTACAATCTGTTGTCAGTTGGAGCGTCAACTGACAAAGGCCTCGCTTTTTATTTTGACGATGTAGAGTGCATTGTGAGTGAGAAACGTACCAGAAAAATGGTTGCTCAAGGTTTGAGATATCAAATGCTTTATAAGCTTGATGCAAAGCTTATGGTTTCTCTAGAAAACTCACCGGCCAAAGCTCTGTCCTCAAGAGTCGTTCCAGGAAACATGCAGCTTTGGCATGAGCGCCTGGGACATCTTTGAGGATGGGATTAAGGCAGTATCAAGAGACCAAGCTCAAGTCAATGAGCTGGAGCTTTCAGGGTGCTCGAATTCTGTGAAGCTTGTGTGCTCAGCAAGCATGCCAGGCAGACCTTTCCAAGCCAATCCGAGTTTGTGAGCAGTAAACCATGGAGCTAGTGCACTCGGACGTGTGTGGACCTTTTCACATCCAAACTCTTGATTTTAAAAAATTTTGTAACATTTATCGATCATTTTTCAAAGTATACAGCTGCATGGCCCATTGAGCAAGAAGTCAGAATTCTTGACTACTTCAAAATCTACAAGCAGGCAGCTGAGAAACAACACGGGTCCAAACTCAAACTCTCGAAGCGATCGAGGAGGAGACTATAAATCTAGAGAGTTTCACAGCTTATACCCGAGAACAAGGAATCCACCAGCAGTTTACCGCTCCAGATAGTCCTGCTCAAAATGGAGTTGCTGAGAGGATGAACCGCACTCTAGTTGAGAGTGCTAGGAGCATGTTGATCCATGCTGGGATGCTTTACTCCTTCTGGGCGGATGCTCTGGCAACAGATGTGTACATCCGGAACAGACTTACCTTCCAAATCCATCCAAGGGGATGTTCCCTTCACAAAATGGAGCAGGAAACATGCAAGTCTTTGACACTTGCGCATGTTTGGCTGTACTGCCTACGCAAAAATAACTAGCGGAAACAGGAGGAAGCTGGAACCAAAAAGCGTTACGTGCATCATGGTTGGCTACTCACTAGAGTCAAAAGCCTACAACCTGTATCATGTTGAGTCTCGCCGATACATCATCAGTCGAAACGTACATTTCAACGAATGTGAGCTCTATAAGCACAGGTATGGATCACGTATAGTAACCCAAACTACTCCATGTTTATTGGAGGAGGACTCAAGAAAGTGGTTCCAGTACCAGCTGCATGCAGATTCCAGCCGGACCAGTACGTGGTGGTCCAGCTGCTGTACCAGATCCACATGCAGTGTCGCGCAGCTAACCCTCCGGATTCTCGCCACCAACTCTAGAACAAGTCACAAAGTCAACTTTTGTTAAGACTAGACCCGGTCCATGCCGTCTTTGACGAACTGGAGAAGGATGCCGATGATGGTGGAGAGTTTGACGTTCAAGCTCCGCCAGTTGTTACAGCTCCACCACCAGCAGTCTCAAATGTTTCTACTGTCGGTGCTCCACCAGTTCCAGGAAGGTTAGTTAACACTGTGATGCGCAGTGGGAAACTAGCTATATGACTCTGTGCAGCTATTGAGTCTCAGGCTCAGCGTACTCAAAGCTCCAGACCTCGGAGCAGAAGTTCTAGTAGAACTCGTGCTCCTCAACCTGATCGTGCCTTGTTCATAGCCGTTGCACTTTCACGTGAACCTACTACAGTGCGTGCAGCACTTCCAATCACCAGAGGCCGACCAGTGGCGTGCAGCGATGCAGGAGGAGTACAACTCACTGCAGCGCAACAACGTTTGGACGTTAACAACTTTACCTCTGGGTAGACAAGTTGTCAGTACCAAATGGATATTCAAAAGAAAGCTGGACGCCTCAGGAGCAGTACTGGCACCGAGCCAGATTTGTCGTCTCAAGGATTTAGCCAAGTGGTCGGAGTAGATTTCCTAGAAACATTTTCGCCAGTGGCGAAGTTAACCTCTATCAGGCTGCTTCTTTCGACTTGCAGCCTTCTACAATTTGGAATTACATCAGCTTGATATTAAAGCCGCTTTCTTGTACGGGGAGCTAAACGAGAAGTCTATGCTTCAGCCGGAGGGTTTTTATCATCCAAGGTCAGGAAGACAAAGTCTGCAATGCAGCGTGCCCTGTATGGGCTTAAGCAAGCTCCACGAGCCTGGTATCATCATATGGACAAGTTCCTGGTCTCACTAGGCTTTTCAAAAAATCTCAACGGACAATAATGTTTACGTCCTTCGAGCAAATAGTGGTTTTGTGACCAATTTGAGATTTTTTGCCACGGGACCACTTCTTTCTGCCTCGGTATTCAGATAACTCGAGATAGGAGCGTAGGAATACTTGAGCTCTTTCAAGCTCATTACGTGCGAGATTCTCCAGA
This sequence comes from Selaginella tamariscina, assembly GCA_003024785.1. Taxonomy (NCBI): domain Eukaryota; kingdom Viridiplantae; phylum Streptophyta; class Lycopodiopsida; order Selaginellales; family Selaginellaceae; genus Selaginella; species Selaginella tamariscina. The sequence goes on along the minus strand of PUQB01000003.1, from coordinate 225,961 downwards.
GGTTTAGCATGGATGAAGCTCAACCAACTGCAACACCTATGGAGCTTGGACAGACTTTGTCTAATGAGCAAAGCCCGATATCAGAGGAGGAGAGAGCACTAATGAGCAGAGTTCCATTTTGACAGGCTGTCAGGTGTTTGCTATTATCTGGCCATTAGTACGAGACCTAATATCAGCTTTGTTGTGGGGGCCATCTCCAGGTTCTTGGAAAACCCAGGCGTGATTCATTGGAACGCTATAAAGAGAATTCTTCGTTATTTAAAAGGTACGGCTTCGTACTGTCTCAGGTATTGGGGACGTTTCTCAGGAGAGTTGGAGCTCAGTGGGAGCTCCAAAGCAGTGTTAATTAAGAGCTCAAATCAGCTACAGCTGGATGGCTATACTGATTCGGATTGGGCAGGAAACAAGGATTCTCGGAAGTCCACTTCAGGTTTCCTGTTTTTCCTTGAAGGAGCACTCGTAAGCTGGGGAAGTAAACGTCAAGCTACTGTGGCTCTTTCATCAACGGAAGCTAAATATATAGCAGCTACAGGTGCTGCAAAGGAGTCCAAGTGGATTGCAGATTTTCTCAGAGAAGTCGGAGTCCCTGCTCAACAACCCATGAAAATCTACTGCGATAATAAGAGCGTTATCGAAATGTCCAAGAATCCAAGGTTTTGTCAAGCCACGATCCAGGAACAGGAAGAGAGTAGGATTCCAAGAACAGGAAGGCTTGACTCAGGAACAGGACCGAGGAGGAAGGAACTAGGAAAGAGACAGGACAGGACGGATCCAGAGCAGGACAGGATCAGATAGGATCCGGAGCAAGACAGGAAGCAGGACAGGATCCAGGAACAAGATAGGAAAGACAGGATCCGAGCAAGACAGAGCAGGAGGCAAAGAGTAAACAAGAACAAGACAAGAACAAGGAACAAGAATAATCGTAGAATGACTGGTGTTGATAGTAACTGATTGTACAACAATTAGGTCGGAGCTTTTATGCTCACAACTCCAAGCTAATCTAGTCATGTCATGAGCTAAGAATAGTGTCCCTTATCCTCTAGGCATATCCTGTAGCATATCCTATAGGCATATCCTATAGGAATATCCTATAGGTATATCCTGTAGGAATATCCTGCAGGCATATCCTGTAACCCGTATCCTGTATCCGAAATCCTGCATATCCTGTATCCGGAATCCTGTATCCTGCATCCTGTATCCTGTATCGGGTTGTGACAGCACCTCCTCCCTAAGGACGAGTTCCACGAGTCTTAGGACCTGGTTTAGCAGGATAATGCCGATGGAAGGCAGCAACTTTGGAAGAAGCATGGAGTAAGTTGGATGCAGGTTCCCAAGTGCGATCGGTAGGCAAATAACCTTTCCAATCCACCAAGTATTGAAGTTGGCGGCGATGAAGACGAGAATCAAGGATGGCTGCAACTTCGTACTCAGGTTCACCAGCAATGACCACAGGAGGGGGAGGAGAAGAAGCACGACCAGGAAGAGAAGAAGGATGATACGGCTCCAACAAGGAGGTGTGAAACACAGGATGAAGTTTCACCGTGGATGGTAACTCGAGTCGGAAAGCTACAGGATTTACCTCCGCCACGATCCTGTAAGGGCCCAATCGTTGAAAATCCAACTTAGAAGAAGGCCTGTTGGTGCGAATGTGTCGACGAAGAAGCCACACGAGATCACCAATCTTGTATGCAGGTGCCGGCTGACGGTGAGCATCAGCATGATGCTTGTACCGTTCCTGTGCCTGCTGAAGATGAACCTGGAGATCATCCTGTACCTGCGAAGATGCTGAAGACGATCCTGTACTGCAGGAGCGGAAGAAGGAGAAGCGGAGGAGCAAAGTCAAAACGTGGATGGTGGCCTGTAAGAGCAAAGAAAGGTGTCTGGCTGTAGATGCGTGAACGGAGTTGTTGTAGGCAAACTCCGCCATTGGAAGAAGGTCCAACCAGTTGTCCTGTGGTAACTGATGAAGCAACGAAGATACTGTTCCAAGGTCTGAATTGTGCGTTCGACTGCCCATCGTTTGTGGGTGATATCCTGAAGAAAGATCCGCTTTAACCTGTAGACTCCGAAGAAGCTCTCGCCAAAACTTGGACATGAATTGTGGACCTCGAATAGGAAGACCATGGTGTCGGAACACTTCGCGGATCACCAACTCAGCAGTTGTCTGACCTGTAGCTGTCTTGTTACATGGTAGGAAATGAGCCTGTTGGTGAAACGGTCAACCACCACAAGAACTGCATCGAATCCGCGAGAAGGAGGAAGATCTGTGAGGAAATCCATAGAAATGGATCTCCAAGGAGCAGAAGGAACAGGAAGAGGACGAAGAAGACCAGAAGGTGCATGACGAGGCATCTTCGACCTGTTGCAGGTGTCACAACTCCGTACAAACCTTTCCACAAAACCTCGCAACCCAGGCCACCAATAGTTGCGAGTCACCAACTCAACTGTCTTGGCCACACCAAAATGTCCTGTAGCCGGGGTATCATGACAATCCTGTACCACACGAGTCCTGCAAACACCAACAGGAACGTACAGGAGACCTTCCCGGTACAGGAGTCCATCCTGTATGGCAACAGTTGTAGTCTGAACGGGAACTGGAGGAAGAGGAACTTGCAATGTCAGGATGAATGTGTGAGAACACATTCTTGCCAAGTCGTCTGTAGCCAACTGCGAACGGATGTCCTGTAGAGTGTTGAATCTGCTGGAGCCTGATGAACCTGTAGTGCCGCAAGCCGGAATCGATCAGGACCCAACAACACTTGCTTTGACAGTCATATGCAGGATCGCCTGGGACCGGTGCAAGGTAAGAGCGCCTAGACAATGCGTCCGCCTTGCCATTCCGAAAACCGGGCCTGTAGACATGACGAAATCAAAACGTGATAGGAACTCCCCCACCTAGCCTGTCGCGACTGAGAACTCGAGCCGTTTGAAAGTACTCCAGGTTCTTGTGATCCGTAAGAACTTGTACAGGATGCAGCACCTTCCAGGAAATGCCGCCACTCCTCAACGAATCCACAATGGCCTTGAGTTCCTTGTCATGAATCTCGTAATTGATCTCCGCCGAAAGGAACTTACGAGAGTGAAAAGCTACAGGATGAAGCAACTTGTCTCTCCAACTTGTGATAGGACGGATCCTACTGCAAAATCCGAGGCATCTGCTTCAACGAAGAAAGGACGAGAAGGATCAGGATGTGCTAAAATCGGAGCTGTCGTGAAGGTGTCCTTGAGTGTTGTGAATGCATGTTCCGCCTTGTCGGACCAAGAGAAAACCTCTGTGCGCTTGGTGAGTTCCGTGAGTGGAAGTACACGCTTGGAGAAGTCCTGTATGAACCGCCTGTAGAAGTTTGCAAAGCCAAGGAAACATTGTACATCTCGTACAGACTTGGGCCTCTCCCACTCCACGATGGTCTTCACCTTGTGCATGTCCATGGAAACGCCAGCAGGAGAGACGATGTAGCCCAAGAACTCCACAGAATCCCTATCGAAAAAACACTTCTCCAACTTCGCATACAGGCCATGCTCGGAAGCCGCTGTAGAACCAATCGTACATGCTTGTCATGTGCCGCCTGGTCCTTGGAGAAAATCAAAATGTCGTCGAGGTAGATCACCACAAACTGGTCCAAGAAGTCACGAAAGATGTCGTTCACCATGTGTTGGAACACGGCTGGGGCATTGGTAAGGCCGAAAGGCATTACCGTGTACTCGAAGTGTCCATACCTTGTACGAAAGGCAGTCTTCCACTCATCGCCTGGACGAATCCGTACAAGGTTGTAGGCCCCTCGTAAGTCGATCTTCGTGAACACCTTTGCTCCTCGCAGCCGATCGAGAAGTTCCGGGATCAATGGCAACGGGTACCGATTCCGAATGGTACTTGATTCAAACCCCTGTAGTCCACAACCAAACGTAAGCTCCCATCCTTCTTCTTGACAAAGAAGATAGGCGCTCCTGCAGGGGACTTTGAGTGACGAATGAAGCCGGATGCCAAGTTGTCCTCGATGTACTGGCGAAGAACCTCCAACTCTGTGGGTGACAATGCGTAAATCGGTCCGAACGGTGGAGTCTTTCCTTCTGCAAGATCAATAGGACAGTCGTAGGACCTGTGAACAGGAAGAACTGTAGCCTTGTGCTTGTCAAAAACGTCCTTAAAGTCGTGGTACTTGGATGGTAGAGAAGAAGGAGGAGAAGGAAAAGGAGTAGGAAAGATTGAAAAACAGGAGAGTCAGACACAGGAAAGGTAGAAGAGGACGTAGGAGTTACTTGAAAGGCAAAAAGGTGGAAAGGAGCAGGATCAGTGGTAAGTTCATGCATGGTAGTGGTAAGAACTCGGAGAGGAGAAGGAGGGAGCTGTGACTGAAAAAGAGGAAGGATCTTGGGGGGTGGAACAGAAGCAGAGTAACAAAAGGAGGCAGGATTGGGAGAAACCTGTGTGGATGTTGACGAGTGTACAGGATTGGAAGAATCCTGTACAGAAGTCCGTGGTTGCACAGGAGTGAGGGAAGCCTGTGAGTGTGCTGACGAACCAACAGGAGGTGGATCCTGTTGAGGAGGAACCTTCGACACTGATACAGGATTGGAAGAACCCTGTACAGGAATCCGCAAACTTACAGGAGTGGAGAGAACCTGCGGATGTGCTGAGGAACTGACATGAGGTGAATCCTGTCGAGGAAGAGTCTTCAACACTGGTACAGGAACAGGCACGGTCAATCCTGTAGCTTGTACTGCCTCAGACACCAAGGATGTATCCTGCACGCAGGAAGGTACAGGATTGATCCTGGCTGCTGGAGAGGAAAACGTGAGCGTCCTAGACCTCCAGTCGATCTGCGGATTTGCAACAACGAACCATGGCATGCCAAAAATGATGGGAGTCGACCGAGTCTTGATCAAGTTGAAGGAAATCGAACAGTTGAATGCCATGACTGCAAGAGAGAGGTGTGGTAGCGTGGGTAACTGCGCCAGAAGCAATCAAACGACCATCGGCCACCTCTACAGGAACTGCACGCTTCAACTTCACCACCGGAATGCCATGCTGAGCTGCAAAAGTGTCATCCATGAAACATGCATTTGCACCAGTGTCTAACAGGGCAAACTCCTTGAGCTCTCGATTATTGAGGCGAATGTGTACAGGAAACTTGAGTGATGGAATGGTATGAGCAGCACCAATGGAGCCTGCACCTACGTCCAACTTCGCGGCTCCTAGACGAAGTGGACATTGAAGTTTTCCGACTGAACTTCAGCTTCGGCTTCACGCGTCTTGAACTTCTGGCTTTATTAGGACATTCCGCCACCTTGTGTCCTGCTGCACCACAATACAAGCATAGGTTCTCACCCCGACGACGTTGCTTCTCAGCAGTTGAAAGTGGGCCACGCTTGGATTTGTTAACCTCCATAGGAACTGCTCCAGAAGGTGTCGTAGGAACATGTGCTACGGCTACAGGATTGGTTGGCAGGAACTGCTGACGGAATTTTTTGACGGCGCTCGAACAAACGGTTGTCGCAGCGAACGGCCTGTTGCATGATCTCCGCTAACGTTTGAGCATCCGGTAACGTAAGGAGAAGGTCCTTCACATCATCCCTCAGCCCAAAACGGAAGTGTTCGATCAATGCAGTCTCGTCCCATGGAATGTTCGTGCACAATTGCTGAAATTCGGATGCATAAACGGAAGCTGGTCTGGATCCTTGTGAGCTTCCGTAACTTGTGCATGCAGAACGGTACTTATCAGGATCTCCAAAACAGGCTTCAAAGGCAGCCACGAAACCTTCAAAGTCTTCCATCAATGGGTCGTCACGCTCCAGCAAGGGAGCAACCCAAGCCGTGGAGATCCACTTAGTAAGGATGCCAAAAGGCCAACCTTTTGTGCATCCGTCGAGTAGCGGCGTGGTTGCATGCGGATCAAGAGCCGGATCTGATTCAGGAAACCTTGGAAATCGGCACGATTGCCACTGAACTTTCTGGCATGCTGATCTTCGGCTCCGGAGAAAAGTTCGATGAAGAAGGAACCACCGATGCCTGAGAGAGAGCCTGCGCAGCAGCCTTGGAGGATGCATCAGCAGCTGCATGTGCCGCATGGGTGGAGCCTTGCAGATCGGTGACCACTTGGCGCAAAGTGGCCAGCTCATGAAGCAACATTTGGTGCTCGCGTTGAAAGTGCTCAAAATCAGCCATGATCTTATGAAAGAAAGAAAGGAGAAAAACGAAGGAAAAGAATCAAGGAAAAAAAAGTAGCTGGAAACGAAGAGCTATGAAAGCAGTTACTATCAAACTGTCAAGCCACGATCCAGGAACCAGGAAAGAGCAGGATTCCAGAACAGGAAGGCTTGACTCAGGAACAGGGCAGAGCAGGAATAGGAACAGGAACTCAGGAGCAAGACGGAACCAGGATAGGATCCGGGACAAGACAGGAACAGGATAGGATCGGAGCAGACAGGAAGGCAGGACAGGATCCAGGAACGAGACAAGAGCAGGAGGCAAAGGACAAGAAAGACAAGAACAAGACAAGAACAAGAATGATCGTAGAATGACTGGTGTTGATAGTAACTGATTGTACAACAATTAGGTCGGAGCTTTTATGCTCACAACTCCAAGCTAATCTAGTCATGAGTCTAATCTAGTCATGAGCTAAGAATAGTGTCCCTTATCCTCTAGGCATATCCTGTAGCATATCCTATAGGCATATCCTATAGGAATCCTATAGGAATATCCTATAGGTATATCCTGTAGGAATATCCTGCAGGCATATCCTGTAACCCGTATCCTGTATCCGAAATCCTGCATCCTATCCTGTATCCGGAATCCTGTATCCTGCATCCTGTATCTTGTATCGGGTTGTGACAACTACTTGCATGACTTTGTGGAGATCTTCCTCAACAATATTCTTATTTACAGAATATGAAGGAGCATGTGCAGCATTTGCAAAGAGTTCTTCAGTTGTTGAGGGAGAACAAGCTCTATGCAAAGAAGAGAAAATGTGCATTTGTTCAGTTCGAAGTGGAGTATTTGGTCACATTGTGACGCCAAATGGAATGAAGACTGATCCATATAAGGTGGCAGTGGTGGAGCAATGGCTAGGTTTTAGCAATGCAGAAATGGTTGGTTATTACCAGCGGTATGTCAAGGATTATGCCAAGAAAGCTTCTTCGTTAACTAAGTTGCTGAGGAAGGACATTCCCTTTGCATGAAGTGCTTCAGAGAAGCAGTTTCCAAGTTTTGAAATAAGCTTTGGTACGTGCACCAATATGAGGTATCATGTGATGCAAGTGGAGTGGCCATTGGAGTTGTACTTATGCAAAGGGAAGGCCTATTGCTTATGAGAGTCGTACTTTGAATCCTGCAGAGCAACGGTACTCAACATATGAGCAAGAATTACTGGCTATTGTTAATGCATTACAAGTTTGGAGGCACTATCTTTATGGTGCAAGTTTCAAGGTGTTTATAGATCACAAGCCTTTGGTGTATTTGTTCACACAGAAAGAGTTATCGACAAGCTCGCTAAATGGTTAAGCTCATGGAGTTTGGCGAATTTCCTATTGAGCATTGTGCGGGGAAGGCTAACGTGGTCTTTGTCACGTGTTAGGAGAGCCACAGTAGTTGGAGAATTCCAAAAATGCTTATGTAATGCATTAACAAGGACGGTCAATGAGTTTAGCCAAGTAGTTCAACATGCTCAAGCACAAGACGCCGAGGTGCAGGAGCTTATTTCAGGATGGAGTTTTGTATTATAATGGCCGTGTGTATCTTCTCGTGTGGACCATTTGATCAACCAGTACTATATTTCCATCATGATCGCCTGGAGGTTGGTCATTTTAAAGGGAGAAAAACATATGAATTGATCAAGAGGAGGTTCTACTAGAGGAATATGAAAGCTGATATCATAAAGTACTGTAAGACTTGTGACAAGTGTTAGCAAGTAAAGGTGCCCAAGGAGAAACCAGGTGGGCTATTTGTACCATTGCCTATTCTAGACAAGTGATGGGTAGTATCTCTATGGACTTTGTCACCCATTTGCCAAGGACACAGTAGCATTAGAATGAATCCATACTATGCTATGTTTGGATGGCATCCCAAGACAGCTTTTGAGTTGGGTTTAGCAAGTAAGAAAGCTCAAGGCAAGATGGATGAAGAAGCTAAAGATCTGAGTGTTAAACTTGGAAACATTCAGAGTTTGTGCAAGAAGAACTTACAAGCAACTCAGAGCCGAGCTATCAAGTTTGTTAATGAGCATAGAAGCTTCCAAGAGTTCCAGATGGGAGATTATGTATATCTCTGAGTGGTATTTGCCACACATGTAAGGCAGAACACTATTGTGGCCTTACGGAAGGGACACAATGATAAGTTGTCTTCTAGGTACTCAGGTCCTTATGAGATTCTGGAGCGTATCGATAAGGTGACATATCAACTATAGCTTCTAGAAGAAGTGAGGGTGCACCCAGTGTTTCATGTTAGCCAGTTAAAGAGAGTACTCACAAGGAATGAATCCCGGGTAGATTCTTTGTGGATGTACAAGGCTAATGATACAGGACCAATTGAGTAAGTTATATTGCCCTTGAGGACAAGGACTTGCTAATGGGGGGAGGATTGTTATGACCCATATAACGAATTAAAGAATATTCCTTAGAAAGTATAAGCCAGAATATTCCTAAAGAGCTATACCTAGATCTAAGAGAGAATTAAGGGCACACTAAGATGGGAAGCTTTTTGGGAGAGTAGCGTGTGAAAGACTAGAGACAGTTGGGGGGAGGTCGAGTGGTTTGTGACAGCGAATTCAATTGTAATTAAATTTGTGACTAAATATGTCTAAAAGCAAATTTTGCTTTCATATTACCAAGTAATTTACTATAGAATATTTGTACTATATTAGATTCTTTGTATATTTCTGTAAAGGATAATTGGATATTCTAGCATGAGTGATCAATTTTTAATAATTAAAATTACAAATAAAATTTCAAGCATGTTTAGGAAAGCTTACATTTTTTGGATTGCTGCGGCTTCTTGTCCAGCTCTTGAAACCCTAGAATGGGTCAATGCCTCTTGCAGTGCAATCCATTTCCCCCTTTTTTCATCTATGTAAGAGTTATATTCCTTTGGTGCTAAAATCATTACAGCGAGCTTCCTTTTAGCTCCTGAAGCTTTACGTCTCTTTCTAAGAGATGGGTGAGTTTTTTCAGGATGTGTTTGATCACTTGCTGAGGCCTAAAATGTTGACCATAGCAGTTACATAATGCTTGCAAATAAGTAAGCAATAGTTTCCTGAATACACAATACTGCCTCACATCGATGTCACTGTCCGCCATTCTCACGTCTCACCACAAGCTTCACTTTCACTATACTAGAAAAAAAATCCGAAAAGGAAAAATGAGTTTGATAGAAGAGACAGCAGAATATTCTTTGTCAGCTGAATTACAATAAGTTAAAAAACTTAATTTTAAATTAATTCTGATTAATTGGTGGAAGACTTTTTTTTTGTCGAACAAAGTCACTAGTTTGTGAGGGTCTCTAGTTTGTATGTAGTGGTGCCTAACAATGTTGGTTGTGTGTTAATCTTATTATATAGCATTTCTCTCCTTTGGCATTTGTGGGCAAATTGTTCAAAAGTATCATGATTGTTTCTTCTATTTTGAGGGGTGGTTTGTGTTTTCCCCCTTCATGCATGTGGTGGGGGCACCTTGCTTGAAGTATGTATGATGTTTTTGAAGCTTGGTAGGCTAGTCTTGGTGTGGCACTTGTGGTCTATGCTAGTTATGCCACAGGTTTTCATTTTACAACTTTTTTCCTCCTTGGGGCATTTGCAAAGGGCATGTTGCTTGAAATATTATAGTCATTTCTGCAGTTTGGCAATACTTTTGATGTTATAGACATTATATGCTGGACATGGGTTGGTTCTTGTTTATTTTCTTTGGAATAGTGAAGTCCATTCATTTTGATGGATGATTGCAATTCCCCTCTTTGGGCATTTACAGGGGGAATCTAGCCTCACATGAATGCTATTGTTCAAAAGTTTGGTTTGGGCTTGAGGGTATAAGGTTGTATGGTCATTGCCTATACTAGACATGTGGTGACTTTGGATATTTTTTGATTGAAATAGCACCTCGACAAGTATTTTTATTGTTTAAGTCTTTTCAATTTTCTTGTTGTGTGGGCTCTTTCTACTTCGCTTTCTCACCTGGTGGGTCTTCCTTCCCCATTGTTTTAATCCTCTACTGGTTGCAAACCTTTGTTAGGTCTTTTATTGGGGGATGCATCAACAGTGAGCACTTCGTTTATAGGACTCATTCTAATTAACTTGTTTATCATATGAACAATCATCTTTTGTGGTTTTTGATTGAATGAAATATGGGGTGACAAACTTAGAGATTGATCATGTGGGTTTTGTGGGTTGGGATAAGTGGCTATTTCTAGTTACTAGGTTGATTGAATTTGCATGGCAATTTATTTTTTTTATGCTTTTTTTCTTTGCTACAATTGGTGATAGTTGGTGTGAGTTAGGCATTTGCTAGTATTGTGTGGGGTTGTGTGCAAGATGACTCGGGTTGCTCAAGTTTTTTGGTAGAATAAATAGTGTTATAGGTTTGCTCTGGATTTGTGGGCTTCTTAGGGTTGGGTTAGGCATTTGCCAATGTGATGGTGGAGTTGGTCTCATCCTTTGTCACATGTTTTACTTCTAAGGATCTTTGAGGTTGAAGAATATTCTGAAGGGAATATTCATGGGATATGTTGTTGAGAATATGCTATGTTTTGCAATGTGTTTCTATAGTATATACATAATCTCTAAGAGGTTTGGTTAATTGTTTGTTATTATGTATTAAAAAAGACAAGCTTTTTTTAGTTGTTTCATATGATGTGGATTGGTTTATGGACCAGCATGTAATAGTATTTCATCATAAAAAAGACTCATAAAGGTTGAAGCATGACAAAATTGAAGATTAAGCTTATTTTCAAGACTTTCAAGGTATATGAAAATCTTTTAATATTTCAAGAAGGCAAGATATAGTTAATGTACTAAATATTTTTTGTACTTTGTTTTCTTATTTTAAGTTCAATAATGGTTACGTGTCAATTGCATGTGTCATTGGGGGTTTAAATGTATGTACTCGCTAAACTTGTACAAGAGTTTGTGATAATAGGGATGTCCGCACCAACCTGTAAACTCCATAAAATAAGATTTTTTTGTTTAAAACGAGTCCGCACCAACCAATAAACCCCATAAAATTTACAGGTGCTCTTAAAACTTTGAAATCTTATTTTTTAGTGTGAGTCTACACCATCCCGTAAAGTATGGGGCTTACGAGGAATATTTTTGGTATATACTCTATTTTTCACATAAATCTTATGGGTCCTCAAGAAGACCCATAAGATTTACAAGAGGATGACATGGCACTATCTCATTTTAGAATTTTAGGGTTTTTGGCACTAGAGAGTTTCATGGAGGAAGAAGGCGAGCGTGAGGCTTTTGAGAGGGTGATGCAAGAGGACAACCCATTGGATTTGGAGGGCTTCTTCGTCTCTAAAAGCCAAGAGATCCACATGGAAACAAGGGAAGGATTAACATAGAAATAGGGCAAGGTAGGGCATGCAATAACATGGGGATAAGAGAAAGAGCAGGGCAGGGCCGTGGCTTACCATCTTTTAATCGTGGAGCTGGCTTCATTCATGGAGCTGCTAGGCCGTGGCATCCAGGTCTTAGTGTCTCGGCATTTGCTACAAGGCCAAGGGCAGTAGCTTGGCATCTACTGCAAGGTCAAGGGGAAGTAGCAAAGGCATCTGCTGCATGGCTAGGCAAGCACCGGCATCTGTTGCATATCCTCGTCCAAGCAACCCAGCATTTGCTACATGTCCTCGTCTAACTAGCTCGGCATCTGCTACAAGTGCTTGTCCAAGCAGCTCAGCATCTGCTGCATAGCCAGACAATAGCCCGGCATCTGCTACATGGCCAGACAATAGCTCGACATCTGCTGCACATCCTAGTCCAAGCAACCTGGCATTTGTTGATGGCTTAAGCAGCTCCATGGATGAAGGTGGTGTTAGGGCTGAGGACATGGAAGAAGTCATTTTTTGTAGAGCCATGTGAGTTTTTTTTATTGTTTTTTCCCCTATTGTATGAAGCTCACATGGAGCTTTTTTTGTAGTTGTTTCAACTTAATCAGGCCCATGGTGGAGGTCGAGGACGTGGTGTAGGATGAGGCCGTGGTGGAGGCAGAGGACGTGGAGCAGGTCGAAGTCGTGGAGTTGCAGCTGTTGCAGTTGTGGATCTACACATGCAACGTTGAAGATGAAGGTGATGATGAGGTAAATACATAGTTTTTATTCTTAGTTAGATGCATTAGCTTTGAGATTGCATAGCAGGATGAGGTAGAGGATGAACATGGAGTGAAGAGGTCACGAGACTCCAACTTTAACGACCATGAGACAATGGAGCTGATCCGGCTCAAGGAAGAGGAGGACAAACTTTTTATGGAGGCAAACCGCTACGGGCAAAAACCAGTGGCAACTCAACTAAGCGATGGAAGCAGATTGCTGTCAAACTTCAAGCAGCACTAGGATCCCACAAGATCACAAGCAGGTCCACCGCCATTGGGAAACATTGATCAAGGGCTATAAAGGAATCAATGATTACCACAACAGCTCAGGTGCGGGGAACTATTGGATGATGAGCAGAGATGAGAAAAAGGACCTCCCTAAGAAAGTTCCTGCTCACTTTGAACATCATTGGTATGACGCCATGAGCACATGGCTTGCTGATAGAACCGGTGATGTGTCCTTGCGACCTCTATAGCAGCCAGAAACCATCAACACAGTGGACAGCAGCCAGCAGCCAATAGACAACATCCAAAAGACAGCAGCCAGCATGTAGAGACACAAGCCACCGGATAGCATACAACAGAGAGCAATAGTGATGAAGGTGATGGGGGTGACAGTGTTTTTGGTAGCATCGACAAGCGCAAGAAGAGGAAGACAAAGAAAATGATCTCAGCATTGGAGAGTAGCACCAAGAAATTGATTGATCAGATGGCCAGCAACATGGAGCTCAAGAAGCAGCAAGTTGAGCACATGGCATGTGATCGAGAGTTGAGAAGAGAGCAATTTGAGCGAATGTTCACCATCGCTGAGAGGTCTGCACATGCAGCTGAGAGTTCAGCATATGCAGCTACTCTCTTGGCCCAGTCTTTTGGCAACCTCACCACCATCTTGGCCAGCTACTTCAACCTCCACATCTAGCTCCTCCTCCTGTTCCAGCTACAGCTTCAGCTTCAGCTCTTGATGAAGAAGAAGATGAGTGATCATTTTATTAACTTGCATACTAGTTTCTATTGTGCTTAAATTTTATCTCGAAATTTATAATTCTTATTTATTTTCACAACAGTCACCTTTGAAGCTGATGTTGATCCTCTTATTGGTGCTGGGGATACACCTACTTCAACAATTAGAAAAGGTGAATGCTCAAATAGGTCAGGTGGTGACAATGCTCCACGACCTCATGGACGAAGATAAGGAGGACCTACATGATGAGGAAGAGGAAGTGGCTGAGCAGTCCTACTTGCATCTTATGCAACTCACAGCTACTTCAAGTGTTATGATGGTGAACCAGGGCCATGGTGGGTGAAGCCGAGGAACCTCACCTGGTTTGACATCTACATGTGCGAGTACTATGATGACCCACAGTGGTTCAACCTACTTATGATGTCAAAGAGGAGCTTCAACTACCTTTGTCATCAGCTGGGCCCAGTCATTCACGTCAAAACACTCACTAGAGATGCTATTCCGGTCCGAGTTCGCTTAGCAGCAACCTCCACAAGCTCACCCACAACACAGACACAAAGACTATCACCGAGTTGTACGATCGGAAGTCCACCTTTTTTGAGATTCTTGTGGACACATGTGCAGCCATTGTGAAAGTGTTCGGGTACATGTTGAAGTTCCCATCAACAACAGAGGAGGTTGCTCGAGCAACAGAGGAGTTTCAAACTCTGACCAAAACTACTCTTCCAAATGTTGTGGGGGCCATTGACTGCACTCACCTTTCGATTGTGAAGCCGAGGGAAGCGGGTTTGACTACTTCAATAAGAAACAAGATTACTCCGTGGTGATGCAGGCTGTTGTGGATGCGAGGAAAAGGTTTATAAGCGTTTATGTCGGTTGGCCAGGTAAGTTCAAGTTTATTTTTATTGAAATTTAATGTTTTTATTTCAGGAAGCATTCACACATGAGAGTATGGAGGAACAGCCTCTACAAGAGAAGATTGAACGGGGGAAGTACTTCAGGAGCCAGAGATTTTTATACTGGGCCAAAGGTGAAGCCCTATCTAGTTGGTGATAAAGGGTACCAGTTGCTTCCTCACATATTAACCCCTTACAAGGGTACATTTCAAGTTATTTATTTCTATATTGCATTGCATTTGATAAAATTATTTTGTAGATGGTGAAGTTCAAAATGCCATCACCGAGGAATACAACCCAGCACAAGAAGGCTAGAGTGATTGTGGAGAATGCATTTGGGTTGCTGAAGCAGAAATTTAGGTTTTGGACTACAGCAGTGGATGCCTATGAAGAAGATGTCAACATATGGGCAAGTGTTGCATCTTGCATAACTTGTTCATTGATATTAAGGACACAGATGTGGTTGCACTACTGAGCGACAAAGGATGCATGGAAACTGGAAGCTACAGATGATGAAGAGGAGAAGGTGAAGCATTAGTGACCGAACAAGGAAGAGATGTTCGTGAAGCGGTGGCCCAGTGGGTTTGTATGCAAAATAGGCCAAGGGCTCGAACATAATAAAAGAACTTGTATTTAAAGAAATTTTAATTTGTAAATTTTAAAAACTTAAATTTTATACTCTTTTAAAAAATGACTTTGGTGCCGACTCTTCTCCTGTAAACTCAACCATAAAAAAATATTCTTAATGTTTCTTGGGGTTGTGAAGGAATGTTGAGGCTAAATATAACCTAAATACAAATGTTTCTAGGGGTTGTGCTGACACACATTTAAACTTCTTTACATAAAATTTCGATGGCCGTCAAATTTATGGGCTGTCCCTAATATTTGGTCATATACACTAAATTTTATCATTATGATAATAATATTTAAATATGTGAGCCGCACGTGTATAACCAGCTTTAAATACATATACCACTCAAACACATCATCGTACACAAGCATGAGCAAGAAACTCATATTTAACCTGTTCGGTAAGGGATTAACCCATAGTAATCATAATTTAAAGGAAGATTCTTTTTAAATCTCATATTAAATTAAAATGATAAAAAATCTAAATAAAAAAGAACATGTTAATATCTATTTTAGGCAACATCCTTTTGTCCTACGTGGCATCCAATATATTTAAGGTATATTTCATAAAATCGTTATATATATAATTCAACATATCGAAATTTATATGCAAGGACGTCACCATCGACGGTACATAAGAGCATATTCCATCGTCCAAGAAAAAAACAGACCAAACGGTTTCGTTATACCCCGGTTTTTCTTGTTTCTTGGCCAAGAATATCCGGTTATGGCGAAACAACAGCCCGATATGGATCCTGATAGGCATAATTAGCTAAAGCCCTGCAATGTATACAAATGAATCTACAAACAAGAAGCTCTGCTACTCGCCTCAGTTCTTCCTCGGCCTCGTCTCAGTCACAGCTCTCATTCTGTGCACTCTTTTGTACTCGGACTCCTCCCCTGTGATCTCCACAACTCTCCTTCTTACAACAACAACGACTCCCAACAATTTGGAACAATCTAATGGATCGGAGCTCTCCAATACGTCGAGATCGAATGAGCCCAGCTTGATCTCTGCTCAATTTGGCACACCCAATGATGAGCCACAATCGAGATTGAATGAACCCACACAAACTTCTTCGAAGTCCTCTTGCTCTTTCGATCAATCCTACACACGAGGCAGATGGGTATATGACGAGTCCTATCCACTCTACAACTCCTCGGACTGTCCATTCATAGATGCCGGATTCCGCTGCTCGGAGAATGGCCGGCCCGACTTGGACTATCTAAAGTGGAGATGGGAGCCTTTCTGTACGAACTACACATGCAACAATCCGAGGCAGCTACTGGAGAGATTACGGGGAAACCGAATTGTATTCGTGGGGGATTCGATAGGCAGGAATCAATGGGAGTCGATGTTGTGCATTCTTGCAAGTGCCGTTCCCAACAAGAGCAGGATATATGAAGTGTCTGGGAATCCGATAACCAAACACACTGGGTATCTCTCGTTTCGGTTTGCGGACTATGATTTCAATGTTGAGTATTATCGGTCTCCGTTTCTTGTTCCTCAGACGAGGCCTCCGAGTGGGAGTCCGGACAAGGTGAAGTCCGTTCTGAGGATTGATACCATGGATTGGACGTCTCATAAGTGGATTGGAGCTCACATTCTCGTCTTCAATGCCGGTCACTGGTGGAATTATGAGAAAACGCTGCGTGGGTATGTGCCAATGAGTGTGTGTGGTTGTTCTATGTTCCATCTTTGTGCGTGCGTGTGCATTATTTATGGATTTAAATGAATACGTAGATTTAGTGCTTGATTGTTATGTGTGTGTGTGTCCTTAGATTATCCTAAACCAATCATGGTCCATGATACGTACTTTGTAGTTCACATTATTATACTGCAAATATGAGTATATGTATTTATACGATACTGACATTCACAGACATGCTATTGTGACATGTATACACACACATGAGTAGATATACGATCTCGTATTATATGTATATTTTACACTCGCTGTTTCTGAAAACAGTGGATGTTACTTTGCTAAAGGGGACAGGGTGAACGTGAGTATGCAAATACAAGAAGCGTTTGAGACAGCAATTCACACATGGGCCAACTGGATCCGACGTAACGTTGACACCTCCAAGACCCAGGTCTTCTTCAGATCTTACTCCTCCGTACACTTCAGGTATACATACCATACATACAGACAAACGTACATATATGTATATGCAGGAATGGGACGTGGAGGAACGGGGGTCAGTGCCACGAGGAAACGGAACCCGTTAACGTGAGTGGGATTGATAACGGGGTTCAATCTGCTGCAATTGAAGCATGGACAACTAAGGTGGTCAGAAAAGCATTAACTAAGCTCCGTAAACCAGTTACACTTTTGGACATTAGTCACCTCACTGACTTGCGTAAAGATGGCCATCCTTCGCTGTGGTACCTCGGGTATGTAATATATAATGTACACATTTCTATATACATACGCGCGTACACCAATGTACATATATGTTGTTAACAGACCTGATAAAAGCCCGGCATCCAAGAGCAAGCAGGACTGTAGCCATTGGTGTTTGCCTGGAGTTCCGGACACTTGGAACCTTCTTCTCCTCAATCTTGCCAGGCTCTGAATTCGTTTATACCAAAATTTTTTGTGCTGTATGGATATACATACAATTCATGTATATCATGTATGGTTTGGTACAGTTTCCAAGTCTCATAGACAATCCACCTCCAAAATTGTATATTGGAATAAAATTATATCTTTTCTCATATATGGTGTGAGTGTATATGTGTGTGTCATATGATATGTACACTAATCATAACAAAACTGAAACAAGTTCAACACGCACATGTCAGGATCAAGATGGTGTCAGAGGAACCTACGCCCTACATTTGTCGAAGTCCCTTTCACGAGTTTTGTGTGACCACACGATTGAAAGCCCAACAACTTACTGTTGGTTTTCCTGTCAACAGCAACCACCAAGCTACACAATAAAACTGATCAAATTGTATACCAAAGCGGGAATATAAACCATCTCTAACTTTGTTATATACAGATGTAATAGAGGTATTCTACTTTTGCAAATATAATTGGCAGGAACGACAACCAAAAATGACCTCTTTAGTTTTCATTTAAAGCCTACTCTACATTCTCCTACATCATCTTGTGCAGTGCAGTATGAATCCATTGGTTGGGTGCGGTCAAAACAAACTTAAAAAGTAATTAATTGATGTGCTAATACAAACATTTCTCATCATGTTGTCTTTCTATTTTGTTTAGCTTTTTAATTTTAATAAATTAATTAGTCTGAACCATTGGATAGCATAGCTTTTGACATGCAGTAAACACCAGGGTGACTGGTCTTCTCCAGCGTATGCTTTAATGCATGTGCCAGGTTTCATTGGAAAAGCCATGAACAACATTCTGACTATGTCCTGCTTCTTACACTCCTGAAAACTTTTTGTAATGAATTGTCTAGAATATAACTGGAGTTCTAGCCTACACAATGGACACATGTGTTGTCTTTTTAACTATTGGTTGATACAGTCCTTGTGGAACTTGTGTATGTATGTATTAATAATACATGTACATGTGCAAACTTATGTACACAGAAATTATAGTTTCTTGTTAGTTATAAAAAACAAATCTTGGCTCACAATTATACTACTGGGTACAATTCCTTGTTGAAATTGTTACATGATTCATAAGAATGATATCTGGTTTCACTCAAGATATATATCGCCCTCTTTGTAATGCAGCGGCATAAGAAAATACTTCATTTGTCACATATTTTCACATTAGAAACACTTATCAGCCAAAACGATTTACAAATTTGTCAGCCAAGGGATTGACAAACCCCCTTTAACGGCTCCTACAGAAAGAGAGATACATGTATGTTTTTAGTATATATTGCATATTTCTACTCATTACTAGAACATCACCGTCAAGAATGTGACTAAAGTTACAACACACACACACATATATATATAGCGCTGCCCACGTGCATTACACACACAATTTACCTTGAGTGATAACTTTGATACCGGGAGAGTTTTTGTAGCTGTGACCAGCTTGTAGCACCAACTTGAGCGTCACAGGAGTGCTCAAGTTTCATCCATTGATAAATCTTCTTCGACCTCCCACGTTTCAGATCCTTAAGCCTTCTTTACAGTCATGGTGGGGTCATGAATTTCCTCAGGACTGAACAAGATGAGTGGCGAGAACAATATTAACAAGCAGGAAGAAAAGGCCAAGGAGCTTTGTTATACCCGTAAGGACAAGGAAAAATGCGGGTGGATGGTGCATTTTATAGTGGATGTGGGTGCATGCAACGGGTTGCATATATAGTAAGCAAAGATTAAAAGCTTTACATGTCACCTTCAACTATTTTTATACCGTATTTACTAACAGCACGTGTTAGGTGTGTGTAACTCAAGTCCACTGGGAATATTACTAGAGAAAACAACTACAACTGGTAAATGTCAGACGACCATTGTATCCTCAGAATTGGGATTGTAAGATTCCCTCACAATGTGATTCCAGCGTCCTACAGGGTGAGCAACTAGATCCACCCGTGTCCCCATGCTTCACATGGTTTATATGATCCCATGTATAAGAGAAAGTGGTAAATCATACTTTTAAGTTGAGACCATATGTTGTTGTAAGGATATTTGTGAAACATGGCAAGCTAGACGGCGAGTTGGGCATGTCACAACCGAACTCGACAGAGTTCCATGTAAATATACAATCTGTATATCCAAGCAGAGAGCCCATATCATGCACGTGAAATGACATTCCCAGAATCTATGCAGCTGAGTTTCCACTACCTGCGGCTGGCAAAAAGGGCATGGGAAGGGTATCGGTCGTCCCAAACGGGTATGCTGTCTTGAAGTAGTAACCAGGCAAAAAACTTGTGGCTGCTGTAGCATTAAGCGTATGCAAGTTCAAGTTGCAGAAGGCAAGAAACAAGTTTTGTATCTGGAACAGCTTCCCGCCTAATTTCTGGAGTATACTGAAAGAAATCACTTCAGGAAAGAAACCACTCAATCTCTCCTAGGTCCTATGGAATATCCTTAAGGGGCTTGGACCAGAGAGACAAAAAAGAATCCGGAACAATATGCAGATCAACTAAAGCTGTCTTTTATTCCTGAAGAATGACACGTATACGTAAAGCCTGAGAGATATTTGGTAAGGAAGATGGGTGGGGTACACATGGAGGCAGTAGCTCTCCATACTGGTGGTCCGTCTAGAGAGGTAAGACGAGCTATCCGTATGCCTGCCGAGGATGGGTATGTAAGCCAGTCTCCGGGATGAAGGCTCTCAGAGAAACACTAGCCTGTTGCACAGGTGAGTTATCTGCTTCAAAAAAGTTCAGTCACTCCTGCACGTTAGACGCAATTCTTGAATGCCAGCGTGGCCAGGTACCGTCAGGGCCTCCCCTTCTGTTTGCACCGAGAAGACAATCATCATCCTGTGAAGATCACAAAAGTGTCACACACAGTCACATTATAAGTAATTCACAACCAGATTAAATTCGGCCTATAGAATAATTTCACAGGAAAGTGTTTAAATATGGCAATCTCTAATACAAAGAGTGGCAGTTTTTATCCTCCCTTGGCCGTACAGTTTTTAAGTTGTTTATAATTTATAGTTTTTTTTTGGTTGGTTTTAATAAAATTAAAATTAAAAATATATTTATAAAAGTATGTAAGGTCACTGAAATGTTTTAAAAAATTAATTTGATTCCGAACGGTTGCAAACGCTGTGCCCTTTGTAATAATAATAAGACGTATATAAAACTTTTTAAATCCAGCCCCAAGATCTCATTTTACAAAATACATATACAATATTTAGTTTTGTATAATATATATATATATATATATAGCAAATGTGCTTATTGATTTATACATGTAAATATTTTAATAAAGTAAATGTAATCAAATGTGAACAAAAGATGCTATACAATATACTTTGTACAATAATTTAGGGATTACTATTAGTTGCAGCACCCATACTCTCCCTCTCATTTCCTCAGTAATAATATTGTACAAATCCTCACCAACCTTGTTCATCTTGTCTTGGTCTTCTTATCAAATTCCATGCAGGTTACATAAGTCTTTATTATTATAATAAATTAAAATTAAATTAACTTGTATTACATTATGTATAAACACATCTGTATTACACAAATGTTGTATTTATTCTTAGGCCCACTTTCCACTAGCAAGTGATTAATTGCCTCAACCAATCAAAATAAAAGAAATTATTTATTTTACTATGGGTTTAGTTTTCCACTTGCTGGTTATTTATAATTTATAATCTACATGGCTACATGGCACCTATGTGGCGCCTACATGGCTTTTTCGGTGGTAGCCTAATAACCGGGCAATTTTGCCCGGTTGTATGGCTACCGGGCATAATTGAATGACACGTGTATCAAGATTAATGAAATTAGGTTTTATTTTTTTTAGATTTCAAAAAAATCAACGAAAAACAAATAAATTAGAACTTTAAAATAAAAAGCAAACATGAGATTTAATACAATATCACTCATTTACATATAAGAATATTTATATATATATAGACACATTAGTTAATATACTTATTTTGTAGAAAAAACATAAGTTATTATAGATCTCTTTTTCTCCATTCACATGTTTGTGTAATATATATATATGTGTGTGGTGTACATTGTTATACACATACATATAGAAAGACATTAGTAAACTATAATTAATGATTCTTTATAAAAAAAATAACAATGAAAAGTTGAAGTTTTAATATATTCTTTTAATTAAAAATATTGAGTAGGTGCACATTTATTACATATGTATGTGTAATATATATATGTTTATAATAATTAATTAAATAAAATTGTGCATTACTAATTTATTTTTTAATTCAATTAACCACTCTAATAGAAAAGCACAGTGATAGTAATAATTAATGACGTGGCATTATTTTAATTTACCACCGGCCAAATAACCACCCGCTAGTGAAAAGTGGGCCTTATTTAAAAAGAATACACTATACGTCACAAAGTGAATACAGGGTTTAGGGTTTTACTTAGGGTTGACGCGATGGCGTTTTCTTCCTGCGAGCTGTTCAGCAGGGCACTGGGATCGCGAAGCGCCCGCCAGGAGGCAAAATTTCCGGCAGATTTCCCGTTTCACAAGCGGATTCCGGGTACCCGATTTGTGGTGGATGGGTTTGGGCAGTGTGCAGGCCGATGGTCCACTGCATACTTTCTCACGCACTTCCATAGTGATCACTATTCAGGTCTCACCTCTGCATGGGACTCCGGCATCATATTCTGCTCCCAGGTCTGTATCCAATGTGCATTTTTTTAACATATACATGTATGCCTACACACCATATATTATATCTATGTTTTCAACGTTTACCTCTGCGTTTACACACACACACACACACAGTACACAATCACACACCCAAAATTTCCACACTTGGATGATAAATGTAAACTCTGTGTGTCCAACATCGACGCACGTTTCATTTACATATATATTTGTATGAATATATGATATATCCCGTACAACCTATGTGTACTTAACGTATAGAATTGTTGCCTGTGAACGCATAAAAACAGAAAGACATATATACAAATATGTGTTTGTGTAATATTATATATACATTTTATGCATATATGTATGCGTAAGGTGCACAAACTCTGCATATACAAGCACGTTTGCACTCTTATATCTATCAGAGACAGTGTGTACATATTATACTGATACAGCGTATCTGTATATGTGTATGCTGTTTCTATGTATGCACGTTGTAGAGTATTATTTATGTCACAACGGGAGGATGTTGTATGAATATTCCTGCATCTAAAACCTCACATGCAGTTTTATGCGTATATATACATATATGGCATATATATACGTATTATGCAGGTGACGAGGCGGCTAGTCGTGGAATGCTTGCATATCAATCCAGCCCTGGTGGTTGAGCTCGATATAGGCATGATTTATCGAATTGACGAATGCATGATCACGTTTGTTGATGCAAATCATTGTCCAGGTGCTGTGCAAATACTGTTCGAGCTCCCTGAACAAGGAACTAGGTGTGTGTGTGAGTGTGCGCGCGGGTACTTCGTTCTACATATGCTTATGCATATACAGATATGTACACACAGGAGATATGAGATATTCGCCAAGAATGAAGGAAGACGCTTCACTATGCAACTTCATTGGATCTGATGCGGTCTTCCTAGATACCACTTATTGTGATCCGAAGTTTAGACTCCATAAGCAGGAGAATTGTACACAATACATTGTGGAAACCATTCACAGTGTGATGTCAGATGAGGACAAGCAGAGCACTCTGTTTATTATTTCAACGTACTTGGTTGGGAAGGAGAAGATACTACTTGCTATTGCTCAGAGTACTCTCTCTCTCTCTCTCTCTCTCTCTCTCTCACACACACACACACACACACACTTGTTGAACAAAAAACAAGTTAAGTTTTACATGTATGAACAAAAGTCCACATCCGTGTAGATGCATGTATGTTCTGTATACACAAACATTACTCTTCTGCAGAATCGAAGTGTTTGATATATGTTGATGACCGAAAGCTGGCTGTTCTTAAGTGCTTAGACTTAGGCGAGGATGCGATGCGTTACTTCACAACCAACGAATACGAGGCTAATGTTCATGTTGTGAGCTGGAACTGGCTGGGTGAGCCCCACAGATTACAGCTTCACACATAAACATATTTGTAACAGGCATAAGAACAGTATTTCTTATATCATGTGTACTAACCAGCTTAGTCATTTTTTACGCAGAAGAGCATGTATGTGCATATATTATATACAATTGCAACTCTCATTATATGTGTGTGTATACATCTTTACGTAAGCTTAGGTTTGCATACATAGGACTTGCAATATACATATTACATTGTTTTCCACCGCACACCCACTGCACACATGAACGAACAAGTATTAACTTCTAATCAAATAACTAATGCTTCAATAGGTGAGACTTGGCCATACTTCAGACCAAACTTTGGAAATATGGAGCAGCTGCAGATGGAGAAACGGGTAGAGCGTGTGGTTGGCTTTGTCCCAACGGGCTGGACGCACGAGACTTCATTTCCAGTACGAAAGAAGGGTTCCTTAGAAATCCATTTGGTTCCCTATAGTGAACACTCTAGCTACGACGAGCTACGCGAGTATATTGGTTTCCTGAGACCCCGTGAAGTTTATCCGACTGTGGGACTTGACGACAAAGGTATATAGTAGAAGCATAGACTATGTATATAAGTATACACAGATAATGCATCCGCACATGTATATTCATGATTACTCCTATCTATATGTAAGTACTAGTTTCTAGTTCATCGTAACTTTATGGACACCGGGCAATGTGAGCATATACATAGCCAACACGCGCGTATAACATATGCTTGTCTCCAGGCTTATTCTTTAATGATAGCTTCCATACAGGTGTAGCTGCGGATAACATGAAAAAGCATTTTAGAAATCTGGTGGACGAGACTGCGAGCAAGAGGAGGTTTCTGAGAGGATTTGACAGGAAAGCAGCGGGCTTGCAACAGTTGAGTGTGTTTGGGAGGAATGCAAAGAGGAAAGGTAGGGAAGAATTCAAGGAGGGCGAGGGTGTGGACTCCTCAACAAAAGATCAGTTGCAGAGCATTTTACCTGACTCTGTGGCGGACGAAGAGATTGATGATCTTTTGAAGAAAGCATGCGGAGACCTGAATGCTGCAGTTTCTCTGTTCTTCCAACAGCAGCAGTCAAGTAGCCAAGACAAAGAGCAGTCTAGTTCACAAGACAAAAGCATGGACAGTGCAGGTAACACACAGCCCCTCACGCACGCACGCACGCCCGCGCACATGCGTGCGCGGATTGCTTCTTTATCACTTTTACATATACATGTACATGCATAGATGCATTCACCTATATGTACGTATGATCACGCACTACAAACATATACATATATGTGTGTTTGTGTGTGTGTGTGTGTATAGTGGTCTCAAGTGTACTTGTTCTTTTATATTACCTGTATGCAATACTGTAACTACCTTGTATTTGTCATATGATATTTATGTATATTTCTGGTAATCATCATATTTACGATGTTTTCTATCCTTCTCGTGACACATATACACATTTGTATTTATTGTGCAGGACTGAATCGGGGTTCTGGTGTTAAACTTAGCTCTGTGTCACCAAAGACTCCTACACTGAACAGGAAGCCTACAAAGCTAGTAAGCAGCGGAGGCTCAAAAAGAAGGCCAAGCAAACGCCAACCAAGGGGCAGACTACCATTCTATCGTTCTTTAAGAAGGGGTTGAGTACCAATACAAATGACATAGATACGACTGCAGAGAATAAACCAAGTTTGCTGATACCATTAGTCAGTTTGGAGACCCCAGGGAACGAAAACACGGATATGCTTAGTTCAGGAGATGGCCACACACAAACTGGTGAGGGAGAATCTAAGGTTAATCAGCTGTTGACAATCTTGGATGGACAGATATCTCATGAAGCAGCCGAAGCGTTACTAGACAAAGGTGGCGGGACATTGGTAAAGCTCTAGATTTGCACTATGATATCAGGTGTGATCCAAGCGACACTGCTTCTAACCAGGACGAACACCAAGCTTCTAAGAGCACTAGTGTTAACAGGTCTGATCCAGGTGACCAAGACGAACCCCAAGCCGTTTCTAACCAAGAGGAGAGGAACAGTGGTGTAACAGTACTTAATACTGGACTAACGCAGAGTAAGGACTCTTTAATTGCGACAAATGTAGGACTATCCCTGAGTAGCTACGATCCTGTCGCTCATGGTAACTTGTTTTGTGTGTGATGGCATGTTTATGTGTACACTTTCTTATATACAGCCTATATCATGTATATATGTTCGTTCATATATATATGTATGCTTCCACCAGAATATATATATATATATATATATATATATATATATATATATTGTATTACCTCTCTTAGCGTGTTGGAGAGCCGATGAACCAGCACCTTATTTGCACCTGGCACGTACATTTGATTCGGTGGAGAAAGAGAGTGGTCGACACCGGACGGCGGAGATGCTTTGCAACATGTTTCGAAGGTCTTGGATACATTGTGTATAGTGATACCATATTGCTATAGATGTAGACATACACGCATACACATATATCTTATATAATTGATACATAACACTGTATGTATGAATGTATACACGTTAATGTTTTATATATTATTGCAGTTTGATAGCTTTGTCACCGGGAGATGTCCTTCCGGCCTTGTATTTGATAACAAACCGCATTGCTCCCGATTACGAGAACGTGGTTAGTTTAAGTCTTGGTTTTAGCATTGTTTTCTGTCTGTTAAAAATACATGTATGTATGCATATGTGCGTGTGCGTGTGTCTGTCTGTCTCTACATGTACTTTTTTTTCATGATTCTTTCCACCAGGACTTGAATGTGGGAGCTTCCACTGTTGTTGCTGCCATTGAAGAAGCGACTGGAACACCCAAGGCAAAGCTCAAGGACATGTACAACACCATGGGGGATCTTGGTACGTTTTTTTGTATGTGTAATCATGTATGTATCTCTGTGTACGTGTGTGTGTGTGAAATATGTGTGTATCTTTATGGATTATAAAATCTTGTCAAAACTTTTAGCTCTTTTGTCTCTGGACGCATGTACAAATGCATATAGTGTTATGAATGTGTATCTGTTCAGATTCGTATGAAATCTTATTTGTTTTCGTGTAATTCTTAACTTCCTATACAGGTGATGTCGCTCAAGCATGTAGACAAACACAGTCTATGTTACTTCACCCTCGTCCCCTGTCGATTTCCCACGTCTTTAACACCTTGAAACAAATAAGGTACCAGAGAGAGACGAGGGGAGGACTGACTTGCTTGCTTTTTCAGTAAGGTAACTGGTACTGGAAGTGGTAATCGCAAGAAGGGCATGGTTCTTTCACTTCTTCGTTCCTGTAGAGAGAAAGAAGTGACATACATTGTGCGAACTTTGGTACTTTATCTCTCTCGTTTTGGTACTCTCTAACACACACATGCACGCACACGCACATGTACACACACAGACGCTCTCTCACACACGCACAATGACCGTTACCTGATCATAGGTACAAAACATGAGAATTGGTGCGATGATACGAACAGTTTTACCAGCATTAGCGCAGGCTGTGTTAATTCATAAAGAAACTTTGAGTACAACACTGAATATGGAACGTTTGAAGCCAAAGCTCCAGGTACCGCTAGAAAATCATTGGTGTATGTATGCACGCGTACACACACACACACATGTATCAGTACATGTACTTTGTTGACATCATACAGGAAGCATCGACTGCAATTGTGGAGGCTTTTAATCTCCTTCCTAATTTCGTAAGTTAATGATCTATTTACTTTTATTGTGTATATTCTGTGTCTCTCTTCTCTCTCTCTCTCTCTCTCTCTCTCTCTCTACACACACACACACACACACACAGAGGTAGACTTACTATTTATTGCATTATCTGCATCCTCAGGACTGCCTTGTTCCTCATGTACTTGAAAAAGGCGTGGGGGAGTTATCAACACGCATTGTTCTAACGCCTGGGTTCCCATGAAACCAATGCTAGCAAAGTAAATCTGTGTGTGTGTGTGTTGTCTGTATTTTCATGACAGATTCGTACATGTGTATACATATATATAATGTCGTCACACACACTCAAGACGGCTTATTCATTTTCACATCGAAGTTTAAATGTAACTTAATGAAAAATCTATTCTATATAAATTTATACTCCATAACTTTTTTACAACTTCAGGATAACTAGTGGACTCTCTGAAGTGTTGAAGCAGTTTGAAGGCAAATCGTTCACGTGCGAATTCAAGTAAGATAAAAACAATCATTTATTTAACTACATATTTTTACTGTTTTACAATACACAGTATAAATATATCAAATGATGTATACGTGTGTGTGTGTGTGTGTGTGGTAATATAATATAAATATATTACTTATAACGTAACCTTGTTTTCCAGATACGATGGTTTTCGTGCACAGATACATCTTTTAGATGACGGGTCGATCCGGATATTTTCACGTAACTGTGAAAACGCAACTTCACGCTTTCCAGACGTGGTAGAATCTGTGAAGTCCACAATGAGATCCGGCATTCGTTCATTCATTTTGGACGCGGAGGTATATATAAGCTATACATTACATATAATACTTGATGTACTTAAGAATGACGAACTAATCATATAATGGCTTACATTGTTTACTCAAAAACCTTTGCTTTTATTCTTCATGTAAACATACCCATGAAATAGTCATATGCTTTTTCTTTTTGCAATTTTAAAATTAATGCATCTTGTTTGTTTTTGTCAGCTGGTTGCCGTTGACCGGAAAAATAGCAATAAATTATTGGTATTTCAATCGCTAAGTACTCGTGAAAGGGGACGAACAGGAATTTCAATAAACGTGGAGAATATCACGGTATATGTGTATATGCATTCGTATACATCTGCATGTGTGTGTTTGTGGTATTTAATTTGATCTCTTTAGGTGGATGTTTGTGTCTTTGTCTTTGACGCTATGTACGTCGATGGCGAGCCGTAAGTTTATTTATTGATATATACATATATACTTACATAGATCACAGGAACACATGCATACATACATGTACATATATATGTATATATTGTATATACAGACGCAGTTATGTATGTAAACACAGATACACAGCTAGCTTGCAGTACTTGTTAATAATTGAGCTGAGTATGCAAACTGAATAACCATGCAAATATGATGGCAGGCTTGTGAAGGTCCCTTTCAGACTGAGGAGGGAACGTATGCATGATATCTTTCCAGCTGAAAGACCTGGATATGTCGTATTTGCAGAGGAGATGACGGTAAATCAATTAATATAATCCCTTTAATTTATGTACTTATCTGGTATATACACATGTACATGCGTAAGTATGTATGTACCTTGATGAACGTTTGGTTGACGGTATTTGTACTGGTAACTCCCAGCTTGATCCCAAAGATCACAAAGAAGAAAGTATTCAAAAGTTTTTGGAGGAAGCGGTAAGTGCTTCATGCGAAGGTTTGATGGCTAAAGCTCTCGATGAAGGCTCTTGGTATGCTCCTGCAAAAAGAGCAGAGTCGTGGTTAAAGGTGTGTATAAATACGCGCGCGCGCGCGTGTGTGTGTGAGAGAGAGAGAAATATTTCTGTAAAACCGTACGGCTTCGTGCGTCTTCCATATATATGTGTGTGTGTGTGTATTTCTATATGAATCATTGTGTACAGGTGAAAAGAGACTATGTAGAAGGATTAAGTGATAGTCTCGACCTCGTGCCTATTGGAGCTTGGTATGGCAATGGACGTAAAGCTGGCTGGTACTTAAACTATTCCTCTTGTGTGCGTACGTGTGTGTGTGTGCGCGTGCGTGGGTGCGTCCATGCGTGCAATTGCATACAAACAGAAACGTATATGTATTATGTGCAATATGAATATATGAATGTGTATAACATTTTAATGTCTGCAGGTTTAGCCCGTTTTTGTTAGCATGCTACGATCCAGATAAGAGGAATATCAAAGTGTTTGCCGAGTCATGTCTGGTTTCACGGATTCATTCTATCAGCAGGTATATACATTTTGTTGATGTTCTTGTGTGTTTAATTTTAAGTGTATTGAGTAAATATAACTTTGGTTTTGTTCAGATGAAAGAGTTCTACTCGGAAGACAAGCTACTTAAAAAAAACCGAGCTATTACCGAACCTTGGAGCAGCCTGATGTGTGGTTAGCAGCAGCTAGAGTTTGGGAAATTCGTGGTGCTGGTTAGCGTCTCTCTCTCTCTCAAAAAAAAAGATTAGTGTTGCGTGCTTGGATATATATACGCTTCTATATACACATACCACACACACAAACACACACACACACACACACACACACACACACACATATATATATATATATATATATATATATATATGCTTATATAACATACGAATTACTTATACACATATACATAAGCCATGCCATATACACAAGCTATAACTTATTAATTTACTTGATTGGTTTAATTCAGATTATACAGTATCGCCAGTACACCAAGCAGCAGTTGGCGTGGTACACCCGGAGCGTGGAATTTCAATGAGGTTTCCCAGATTTATTCAAGAGAGGAGTGATAAAAGCCCAGAAGATGCAAGCTCGCCGTCGGAGATTGCTAACTATTTCAATGCTCAAACTCGTAAGCTGGACATGAAGTAATAGCAGATACACTCGTATGTATACACACTGTAATATATTCATGTTTCATATATATCTTTTCTAAGCGAGCGTGCCAGACTCAACAGCATTTGAATAATTAAATATTCTATTAAATAAGCCCATTTCACATCTATACAAAAATTATTAAAAATCTTAATTACTTAGTTGAGATTAATAATGGTAAAAGAATTAAAATGTTATAGCATACTATCCTTTTTTCTTAAGCTAATAAAATAAAATATTAATTGTTGCTTATAACATTTTCTACAATTTTACATAAGTAGTGAATACACAATAAAAGAATTGTAAAAATCATTTTTAATATTTAAATACCTTAAAATTATTAAATCATTTAAGGATGGAGTCTACGTGTTGAACAAGGAAAAACATTGTTTTATATACAGAGACCAGAGATGATAATTTACTTTCAATGAAGAGATGATAGTTTATTGTTACAATGGCGGACTTGCATTTGCAGCTAAAGACGAAAGATTAGCACCAAAGCGAGCTAAGAACCTTCGACAGAATCAGCGACGCATGGAAAAGATCCGACGTGGATGCCAAAGCACGCCGTTTGGCTAACTCGTATCAGTAATGTATGTTTACATGTAATATATATGTTACAAATAGCATTTAATTTGATAACACTGGCCAACTGAGCAAATATAATCAAAGAACAGAATCTCTAGGGACATCTGTCGTTCTTACAGTTTTTCTGTGGTTTCAGTACACCTGAAGAGCACGAAGCAAAGATGATGGGAACTGGCTTCCGACGAGGAGGCACCAGTAGCGACGAGGAGCCTGACAGTTAATTAGCAGCTCTCAAAAGTATGTTTGATTAAGTATTAATCAAGAGCAGTTTGATTTTCTTGGTGACGGCCAAAGCATAAGCAAGAGCCCTTGTTCATGAGGGTCCGTATGCAAGGATTGCACCCTACATCGTGTGTGTGCGTGTGCGTGAGATGTGCACCGATATGCCAGGATGATGTGTATACAGCGTGAACCAATCGTGAATGAACTTTTGTACATAACGCTCGTTTCATTCTGGCGCCAATCCTCTAGCTGACGCAATTCAGTCTCCTCGTCATTCCGTAATATGGCTACGTACTTTTGGACCGGCTTGCCCGTGCAAACGAGGTGTGAGCTTGTCTTTCGGAAAAGCGGAGGGAGTCAAATGGTGCAACGTCAGCTCCGGAGGGCTCTTCAACTGCACGCTATAGTGGGCAGACACCCCTCTCTCGCAGTAAGACATGAAAAGTAGATGGCAAACCATCCGAACCTGCGCTTGGCAAAGGTGCATGTTTCTTCCTCCTCCTCCGCACATCCGAGTCTGACACAAAAAATAGTGAGAGAGGAAAAAAAATGGAAAAAAAAAACAAAACGAGTTAAACTTACAAGAGACATTGCTCCCAATCGCCACAGGGAGCTGGGAAGAGTAAAGCCACAGTCTCGCGTCAAGAACCGCAATGGCCACATTTTCATCATGAGTGAGGTGCCACTACGTACAAATAAGGCCATCAAGATCACCGCCAGGGGCAAGAGCAATGAGAAGCTGGGCCAAATCAACTGCAAATTTCATCAGTCACGAAAACTTAGCCACACATACTTCATCTGATTTCATGGTGGGGATTTCCTCCAGCAGGAAATCAAGCTGAGAGTAGAACTGGGTAAATCCCGGATTCTTGGACTTGAAGGCGGCATACGGGTTCCTGCACTTAACACTCTGTGCCAAGCCATTTACTTTAAGAAGCAAGAGAATATCATACCTTTTCGAAACAGCTGTTCATGCACAAGTCGGGTGCGTATTTCTTCTACAATGTCGCGCAGCCAGTCCTCTTCCCTGTACGTCAGACAACGGCTGCGAAACGAAGAAAGCACCTTCCTTTTCTCGAGCGTGCTGTTTGAGACGCTCTGGAATGTCGGATTCGGCCGCCGCAGCAAACACCGCATCCACCTGCTCCGCCTCCATTCAATATAGATCTAGGGTTTCGGCGTGTCCGTTAAGTATGTCCGATAACTATGCGTTATGAAATATGCGTTAGGGGACGGCCGCATCAGGTAAGCCTTTCTGGTGCGTTTTTCTTGCATGTTTTATATGATTTTCTGCGAAATTCTTGTTTTTCTCCGACGTTTCATCTGTATATTTTACTGTATTCTTTGCTCAGCGCTACGTAGTCCCTTTGTACAGGACGGTGAAGCCTACATAAGTCGACGGCTGCGATAGTGCCATTTGGCGTGATGTCCGTTTCCAGAATATTTTGCCTTGCTAACATACCTAGGGTTTCTCTTTGATGAAGCCCTTATGCGTGGTGGAGGGCGAACGCATAGGCGATCAGCGTTGCTACGACGAAGCAGGCTACGGGAGGCAGAAGAAGCGCAAGGCTGGCGGCACCTGGAGCTTCTTCGATTGCAAGGTAACAGAAGAGGGACGATGGCAAGCACAAACTCCCCGCGTCGCCGCCCTTTCTGCCGCTGCAGAGGAGCTCTGAGAAGCCAAAGCCAACGCTGGTGCTGGATCTGGACAACACGCTGGTGTCATGCCTGCTGGATCACCACGGCTGTGATCCGGCGCCAACGTTTGGTCCTACTTTGTTGCCAAACGACCTGGAGTGGACGCTTTCTTGCGTAAGATGGTGAAGCACTACGAGGTTGTTCTGTGGACGGGCTCCAAGAAGCAATACGCAGACAGTGTACTGAAGGTGTTTGAGGAGGATGTGTTCTCCTACAGGATCTGCAAGGTTGATAAGAAACTGGCAGACTTAGGACGAGACTTGAGCAAGGTTGTAATGGTGGACGATTGCCGCCGAGGAAGATGCCCTGAGACAGACAACCTCATTGTCATCGCCCACTATGTGCACGACGGGCGCCATGAAGACGATACCAAGCTCGAAGGTGTGGCTGACATTCTCATGAAGCTTGCATCTGTTGAGGACGTGAGGCCGGAACTGATCAGACTGCGCCAAGATGGGGTGCTGGACAAGATTGCAACCTGCCCGCACGCCTGCAAGCGGCGTGGCTGATCTGAAGGACTTCATAAGTGATGAATCAGATGCAGTGTTGGGTAGGCTTATATGTCGACTTACAGCTGTTGTTATCCAATATGTGCCTGATTTTGGAGGCTCGCTTTGTCCAGTTTCAATGGAAAGTTTGCAAAGGTTGGTACGGTCTTACATCCAGGCTCACACAAAGAACCAGGAAAACCTGATTATGAAAGCTATCCTTTTGAGGAGAAATCCGTCGTGGTTGTCAAGTACACGTCACGTTCCCTTGATGAAGTGATAGCAATGGTGCAGGGAATCATTGCATCACGTGAAGCTAAGGTGAGTCTCTTAGCATTCGACTTATTTGCTGAAGGTTGTGTGCGTTTTCTTTAAGGTCCACACTGCCTTTCTGGCACTTGCAGAGGCGACTAGCATGCGTGTTTATATGTGAGATGCTTTAGGAGAGCTTTCGAGAGCCTGTGCAGCCCTTTCTGGGAAAGACAGCGCTCCTTCTGGCGCAGGACTTCAACTGTGTGTTGGCCTACTTACCTCCTTGGTGATTGACAGTGCAGCACTACAAATGGAGCTCGTTCATATCTTTATTTCGAAGTTCTGCTCTTTGATGCGGCAGAAGGCTTCTGAACTGGTAGAAGAGGAAGAGTGGATATCTGTGCCTGCTGTACAGCGTAACGAATCTCCTTATGCAATTTCATCGCTTCCCTTAAGGCTTCGGGACATGCTAAAGACGACCATAGTAGTACAATCATCAAACGTTTGTTGCTCCTCTAAAAGCTATTTTCTTGCAGGATGCTCAAGAAAGTAAAATCTGAACCTTGTCCTTCCGATGATTTGACCACTCATTTGAACCAAATGCAAGATTCTCTAAGGACGGCTGCTTTCTGGATATTACTGGTGAGGGCTCTTAAGCTACCAATTAGCCTCTGCTAAAGTCTTCACGTGCCGAACTCTTAGACAATCCTCATCAAAGGCTCTTGATGGTACTCAGCAATGTCGCGTATATTAAGAGCGTGATGCAAATCTGGACACACGAGCGCTAGCGGTACGAGCCTACTACTTTCAACATGTGCAGGACTATTGACGTATAACAGGTTGAACGCCAAGGAACCGGAAGTGGAAGCGAACTCTTGAAGTCATTATCTTCTTTGGATCTTGAATCAGTACTTGAACTATGCAAAGGTGCACCCGTATCGAACTTGTCGCCTCTCTTAACATTTTTGAGCATATGCATCTCAGGCTAGCTCAGTCGGAACAGCTGCAGCAGCATATATTCTAGACGACACTACACAATGGTCCTTCGCTCCCCCCTGTGAAGTTATTCTGTTTCTGTAGGCTGACGGTCTGTTTATTTACTTCTTATTGTTTATAGGGCATTCGCGATGCCGTTGTGGGGCTAATACATCCGAGTTATACATTGTTGATACTGTTCCGATGGGCCTCAATGTTTATTGCAGGTGTATGCTGGTGCAAATTTAAAGATGTTCGTGGGTAGGGTCATCTGCGTGCTTTTTGAAGTTTTGATGGATGCGTTGCTCAACACGTTAAGTGGGAATAAGTCAAAGGCGTGGGCAATGGATAACCAATGGTTGAGGTGAGAAACAGCTCCCTTTTGGCTTGCATATGTATCTGAGCCGATGCAGTTGGATTACGTTGAATCTGTACTCAAGCTATACTGCACTAGCGCAGCAAAGGCCTCATTAACCTCCCTCACGGACCTGCGTACTCGAAGTGTCTGGAGATTCAACTGAGAACATTGGGCCGCATAATCAGCGATCTACTCGAGGAGTGAAGAGGATGAAAGCCTGCGGGCACCTTTTGAGTGCCCAGGAAATGCAGGTCTGTTTTCCCTCTAAATCCGAACAGAATTCTTACAGTTTCTAAACTTCGCAGGCCCGGGTGCAGGAAGTGAAAGCTCAGTACTTGCCCTCTGAATTGAAGAGAACACGAATCAACGTAATCTGTTTCTTGGAGGCCCGGACTCAATCCCTGCAACCGGGAACCATAACATGTCTCACCTCCAACTATAAACTCTTCGATCCCGGTGCTCAAAAGTCCGGACAACAGTCAACCACGTCAGGGAAGGCACAGGAGGAGGTTTTCAGGGTCAGGTTTCTCGGATGAACCTGGGAAGCCATTTACCGGTTTACCACCATTGTCACCATTCCATACTGGGTGTGTGAGCTGAGCCAGCGATACTGGAGACAAGCTCGGACTGCTTCCAGTAGAACCTCCACTGCTTCTACTTTTGACGATGAGTCCCTCAGATAACATACACAGAGAGAGGAAGTCTTATAGATCGTTTCCGCGTCGCAGGCAAAACTGAGCAAGAGGTGAGAGCAATTTGAAAATTCGCTTCCTTCTAACCAGGTGTTTCGACCCAGCATATGTATCTGTATCTGGTTTACGGCTCGATCTCAGATAAGGCATTTTGTGTTCTTTTTGCTAACCTTTAGAGTTGGCCGCAGTTTGAGATGATGATTATCTTCTTTCGCGGTTTCCCCCCTTCGCCACATTCATCCCGTCTACAGCATGCCCGAACACAACGTGCTTACCGTCTAACGACGGGGCTTGGGCCATGCAAGATATAGAGCTGCGAGCTGTTGTATTGGGCCTATTGGCCATGGCCCAGAGATCAAAGCTGGAACCGCCACGGCCATCCACTGGATAAGTCTTGATGTGGTTAAAAATATTCCTGTGTTATTTCTGGTCATGGTTCGAATCTCTGCAAGTAACCATGCTGCATTCTACAGCTGCAAACCTTGATGGAGGAGAGTCATCATTCTTGTACTGCTGCACCCTCCTGTTAACACGGCACACTTTCAGGAGCCCGAAGTGGTGGATCCAAATCTTGCCGAGTTTTTGAATTCTTGCGGTGGCAAATATAGGTGGTGCCGGGGTCACCAAGTGTCTCTCAATCAAAGGTGTGCGCAGGTTGCACGGAAGCGAGTTCACGATCATTCCAGATCGTATAGAGGCTGATAGCTGCGGCTATAACTCGGTCCTCGATTTCCGTGTCCGGAGTGGTACCCCATCACCTTCTTGCTGCTCAAACAAATTGGCTGCTCAAACAAATTGGCTGCAACATTGTTCACGGCTCCTCGATGGAGTGCAGGTGATGCCTCGCTGGTTACAAAAAATTGCTGTGAATTTTTTACGCTGTCTTTGCAGATAACTTGTCCTCCTCGACTTCAGGGCCTCGAGTTGACGACCCTTCCATATCCCGGTTTTCCCACTGATTTACAGCCACAACTGTCTTCTTTGTTGACTACATGTTGTGGAAAGAGTCTCGTGGTATTCGAGAGCAGAATGCGACATGGTACGAGGTTCGATCTCTTTCTCTTTTCCCAGTTCAATTCGTGCTTGTGAACAGTCGAGGAGCTTCAAAAGCTCGGAGCAAAAATAAGAGTCACCAAGAACGTAGCCAGCATAAGTGGTAGAGACCAAGGAAGGTACCTGAAACGATTTATCTGGTGTCCCATCAGCTCTGTTGACAAGACACTCTTGGCAGCTCTTTGTACGGTGCACCAATCTTAGCAACTGACTTGAGGGCAGGAGCTGCATGGTTCTCGCGGGAAGGCGGCGGAAGGAACTACCGTGATTGAAGGGGTCAGTCACATTGACAGAGGTTATGAGAAGCTGGATCATAAGCTCAACGGAGTCGGGGCCAAAATAACAAGGAAGGTCTGCCTGCCTTCGAGTTGACACTTTGAAAGTGCCTTGCTGGTGCCTCTTTCCGACCCCCGCAGTCTCAGTTTGATGTGCATTTGCTTCGTATTCTTCACATAAGGCCGGCCTGTCCATCGTCTCGAGCGGCCAACAACACACACAACACACCAGCTCTCGCTTTTTAGGTGATAATTTCTTTCCGCGGGGGAGGTAATGATTCTTTTTGTGTTTTCAAAGCTGTTGAAAGGATGACACACTGACAACTCGTTGTTTTTGTTGTAACGTAATGGAGAGAAAAAATTCATGGTTAATAGGATGATTGGTGTTGCTGCGCTATATAATTCTACGACCGACTGGAGAGGCCAGGAAACTCAGGAACAGATATATAGGATTTGTACGAAGAAGGAGCGGCAAGGCAAGTCTTGTTGTCTTTGGAGATGGTACCGCGAGAGAGAAGACTGGTCTGTACAGGAAAACAGCCACTTAACAAGTCAAGCCCTCTTGGGAAGCCGGACGCTAAGCCTCTGGTCACTACTGCGCACAAGTCTCCGGCTCCCACGCCTCAGACTCTACTCAGTAAGAAGCAGCTGGCTTGTAGTGAATGTGGGGACAGGTTTGCAGACTACAGGAGTCTCCACCAGCACCAACAGGCCTCGCCATCTCACCGAGTAGTATATGGCAGGCATAATGGAGATCGCTCCGCTTGCCGGGACTGCAGTGTCATCATCGAACTTCCTGCTCACCTTGAGCAGCATTATCTAGCAAGGCATCCAGGTACTACTCTCTTTTAAGTCTTGTGTGCCTCTCCCTAACAGTTTTCTGTAAGTCTGGGAAAAGATGATCCTAGGCGAGCTAAACAGTTTCAAAGCGTACTTCTTGAGCAAGTGGACTCATCCAGGCCCAAAGGCGCCATCATCGACATCCAAAGGCGCCATCATCGACATCCTGAGCGTGGGCACAGGACGAAGCGCTTCGAGTTAAACTGAAACAATCGGGAGCCAAACTCAAGGATAGCCTCCTGTAGCCTCTGCAACATTCTTCTGTCGAGTTTTAAGAAAAAGAAGGCACAGGTTGGGGGGCTTCCTATGTGCTGGTGGTCTAAACAGCCGTCGGATGGTCAAAATTGTCATTTTTTGGACGGATCATGTACAGTACATATCGGTGAAACATGCTCGTTCTGCAGGTGAGGCGACTGCGATTTCAGTTTGTACAAGTACACCCAGTTTATATAGGAAACAATTCCTATTAAATTTCTACGTCCATGTAGTGCTTCCATTAAATTCAAAATAAACAATTTGGATGTGACTTGACTGCTTTAAAGTGTGGGGTTTGCGGCTGTGCCATGAGATAGGAAAATCCTGCATGAACCCTAAGGAAATGAGCGACAATAGAGATCCGCCATGTATTCGGGAAGAGGATCGATTCTGGTGGACAACTTTGACTCAAGTGTGTACAGCCACTCCACTTGATAGTAAAGAACAAGGGTGATCACCAACGCCTACAAAGAGAAAAAAAGGAAATAAGAGACCCAGGCTAGGCTTTATATTCTGGAAAAAGTGCCTACCTGTCGGAGGCCAGCACGATCACATCCTCCAATCTGTTCGGCGTAGGCTGCAACATCCCGTGGAAAATCGTAGTTGAACACCAAGAGCACCTGGGAAATGCTGCAGTGAGTTCACTCTCGAAAAGGGGAACATACAAAGCACTTACCCTTTCCACGGGCAGTCCCTGTGGCCACGGACCACTCGTCACCAGAATGTTGAATCTGTAGTTCAAGAAGCGGTCTAACACATCCTGGCGTTCGCTCTGAGTCATGTCAGGAGCAAGCGCCTCTGCATTCAAGTTTTCTCCACCCAAAGCCCTGGCCACTTTCTGACACTGTCGACGACACCATAGTCGAATGAGATTGAAAAAAAAAAGAAGGGAAAAAACAGATTTTGGTGCTCACCCTCTCCCAGCGATTGCAGAAGACAACAGCATGGCGCATCCTAAGACCCAAGCACAGCCTGCCCAAAAGCTGCGGCCTTGAGGTCCCATCGCCCGCGTAAGCGGCAAACTGCTTGATCCCCTCCTCGTTCAGCGCCATATTTTGATGCCCTTTCTGACTTTAGGGTTGCTTCCCAGCTGGCTGTTTCCTCAGCTGAGAGGTCTCTTCACTCGTATAGATGGTTTCACAAGCTGGTTTCAAGCGCCTTCCTAGAGCTCCTTCGCTTGATAGTTTTTATCTTTTGATCCTTCGCTTCGGATTGTTCGAGCAGCTGCTTTGTTTTTTCCAACACTCCTGTAACGCTCCTAACACACGTGTATGAACACACACACAAGATTTGCCAACTCAAACCTCCCAATCAAAGAACTCGTGGTGTTCTCCCAACCAATATACAAACTTGCAATATCGTGTGTTTAACACACTAGTACAGTACTCTTCGTTAATACCCAGCTCGTCCTAAAGACCGCAATCACCCTAAATACGTTTGTCCCTTTTATATCGTAAGCTTATATCCTTTTATGTTATGGATCTCTATCTATGGACTGTGTAGGACTTCGTACACCTATTATTAATATATTCTTGAATATTCCACCTACAGTTACGAGTCTACTTCCTTACGATTCCAGCCGCCTATGCCAATCCACATCACTCTCGGACCCATCCCCTGTATGAGAGCAAAAACACGAGCAGACTCACTTTCGTTAGCGCTTCTTCCTTGACCAGTTTCTGGACACAATCTAATATGCCACTGTATGCGTTTGATTGTCCTGGGAGTAGCAGATTTTTAGTACAACGGATGAAATCCAACGTAGCCTCACCTGAGTCATGAGCCGAGTCTTTATAACGTCCAGTGGTGCTGTTACGGCACCGGTCAGGGCACCTGTGTGGTTTGTGAAGCAACAGTTTTTTAAAGACTACTGCGGAAGGTGGAAGTGGAAACTTTAAGCTCACCAGCAAATGCTCCTACAAGTGCTGTCTCAGAATCGTAAAGCTCCCGTCTTGCCTGAATGCAGCACAATGATAAGTTAGCTGAATACAGGAATGTTGGACATCTTCTTGTACCCGATTCGTAGCTGCTCGTAGATGCAGAACTGGATGGCATCGAAGGGAAGGTCTCAAGAGAAAAGAGCCGAATCCTGAAAGGACGACAGCTAAATGCGTCGCATCGCTTTCCAATTTCGGATGGTTTACCGCATAGAGACCCCTGAAACCTTCGTTAGAGACAGACAATGCGGCAGACAGCTGTGTGGTCGGGGAAAATCGCCCACTGGAGGACTTGCGGCCTCGCTTGTGCGCGTCCCACAGAGGTATATTTACCAAAAAAGCGGAGAAGAAACATATGCTCATCTAAGTTTATTCAGGTTGTCAAACAAAGAATGCGCACGAAAAAATGTCAGCCTACATGTTACTAAGATTCGCACGATAGAAAGAGCCACCTTTAACTGACCAAGTGAGCAATGGAGCTTAGACGATCCGGAAGCAGCTCCATGAGTTTGCGTTTCGTAGGCTCATAAACTCCGATGAAGATGGCGGAAGGTGTCCGGATTTTCTAAACCAATGTCCAGCGTCTGCCTGCTGATCCAACATACTTCTAGAGATAAAACCAAGTGTGGCAGTAGTTGTTCCCGGAAAAATGCTACAACCTCCATAACGTTCAGCTGGTTTCACAAAGCTGGAAACTACTTTAACGCCCTATGAAAGAATGACATAATGCTTCTTCCCTGCACTGTTGAGTTGCGTTGAGCTAGAGAAGAGCGATATGCCTACCGCAAAAATTAAATCTAAATCCCAATCCGTGGCAGTGCTGCTGTGACATTAACATGCTGTGTTACTTTCCAGTCCAGTTAAAAATTATAAATAGTACCTCTAGCATGATACCGATTCCATCCCTTTTGGCTCAAGTGAAGCCAAAATGGGGCAGTTGTATTTGTCTTGAGCCTAGTTAAGGCGTCACCTTGGAGTTTAAAGAGAATTGCGCTGATCTCTACAGAGAGAGGAAAGAAAATAGCATACGCAAATAACAAACGACAAAAATCAAACCTGCTTTCACGAATGTATGTCGCGACATACCAATGCTTGTCCCAGCACATTCTAGGTGATTAGCAATTTCTGTAGCAAATGCGATAGCCTTCCTTTCTGAGCTGCAAAAGAGGACAAGAAACAAATAAATAACCAAAACAGGTCCACAGAGATTCGATTCTAATTTAATACCCATTTAAGGATTGCGATTTTGCCGTTGTTGTAATCCCCAGGGATATCTTTAACTGAATCCACATGAATCATCGATGCATTGGCTCTCCAGCTCGTCAAGCACTTCATGAAGCTTTTTACCCTCCGTAACGGCAACACCAGATATAAAGAGACTAGGTTACACACTTTAAACATTAAATTAAAAGACTTAAAAATAAATTATACCTTGTAGAAGAAAACGTTATTTGATGGTGCAAATGCCACCTGATTTTGTTCGACTCAGCCCACTCCAATATCTCAGAAGCAAACGAGCTCGGGCAGTACCCAGAAAAATTATCATCTTCTTACAATGCGCTGCTTCTAAAGCACAGAAAACATCTTGTACTGTGCTGGGGTGTTTTACGACACCCCACAGCATGCCACGGCCAACATATCCCAATTCAGGTCCCATAGCACCAACTGCAGCCAGAAAAAATAATAAGAAAAGTAAATTCTACAGAAAGCAATAAGTGAGCTGACCAAGCATAACCGCAATGTTATCGCACGAGCTTGAAGATAAGTACGCGCAGCCGACACACCTGAGGCCCCCCAGAATCCAAGGCTGCTTGCTGATTCGGACGCCTCCTCGAACAACTCTTCCACATCCTCTTGGCTCGGCCTGACATAGATGTGAGTTCAGAGATAACTTTGCGAGCTATGTGGAGCTTCCCGCTCTAGCAGCCTGAGCAAGGTAAGCTTTCTCAAAACTCTCCCAGTTTGTGTCCCCTGTGGAAATCGTGCACCATTAGTTTAAAATATTTCAAAGCAAAAGATATAGTTTACCTAGCCATGGGAATGACCTGAGCTGCTCATACGTGAAGCCTTTCTCAATTTCTTTTGCCGGATTATCCGAAGACAACTCCCTTGTCCTCTGCATCCTCCCGGTAGAGCTTCTGCAAAGCCTATAGCCTATGGTTCCCATGCCAGCAGCTGAACTTCCAGTTTGAGAACCTCGAAGCCCATTGTTTGTACTCCGGCTAGTAAGAGCTTGCTCGAAAGACCAGTGCTGCTCGTACTAAATCGTGTCCTTCGACAGCTTCGATAGCTCCTCAGTAGTGAGTGGATTTCCGATGGACATAATGAACAAGGCCGTGTTACGTAGATAACCAGCCTTCTTCAACAATGACACTAGCCTGTCCAAGTCCCCTGGGTTCACTCATTGAACCACCTCGTTCGAATGCATTTTACAGATGGGCACATCAGGAGGATCACCAAGTCCCTTGATAGTAATTTTGTCGAGCAGGTTCGCTGAAGCTCTCCAAATGTAGGCTAGCCAGTATGCTGTATAACTCCTTCGGCTCCTTATCGCTCTTTGCCTTCTTGCCTTTTGGATCAGCTTTCCCGCGGCCTCTCTTTTTGCTGACTGCCTCCTCCAAGTCGTCCTCACTAGCTTCAACTGCCTCTGTCATCTGCACTTGCTCGTTCAGGACTGTAACCTCAGTGGATGAAGGAGGCAACTGCGACAAGTTCTCCGAGAAATCTGTGATGGTTGATGGAGGCTGCTCCTGCTCAACTGGTACTACTTGAGACTGAGTCACTGGAGGATCCTCCTTTGCTACATTAGATGGTTCTCCTCTCTTGCTTCGCTTGTGCTTCGATATTCTCTTCTCTTCTCGTGGCTCTTCATCAGGCGCAGTCTTAGTAGACGTTTTGAAACTGTCACCATTTTGTAAACTCTGGAAAGTAAACACACAAGTCAATTGATTAGGAGACAAAATAAAAAATAAAAATCAAAGATGACTAACCTTGTGGTTACCGACTCAAGCTAGATGGTGCTGACCCTCTCAGTCATCATAGAAAAGTAGAAGAGCATATCCTGCCGACTGAGACAGGTTGGTGCCGACCCTCTCAGACGGCACTGAAGAGATAATGTAAGAAGTATGCCGATTGAGCTAGGATGGTGCGTCCCTCTTAGACGGCACAAATGGGAAGACCCATTAACTCTGAAAAAAAAATTTGTGAAATGGATTTGAGTCGTAAAGCAAAAAATAAACAAATTGAAAACCTTGTGGCTACCGACTAAACCAAGATGGTGCCGTCACTCTCAGTCGGCACAAATGGGAAGAACCTTTATCTTTGGGATTCCGACACAAATGGGAAGACCCATTAATTCTGAAAAAAAAAGACATTGTGATATGGATACTTGAGCCGCAAATCATAAAATAAAGAAATTAAAAATACCTTGTGGTTACCGACTGAGCAGGAAGGTGCCGTCACTCTCAGTCGGCACAAATGGGAAGACCCTTTATCTCTGGGATTCCGACACAAGCCCCTTGGAGGAGATTTCAGATATCAAATCTGAGATAGAAAAAACCCTAGCTGCAGTGGAAACAGTAAACCCTATCTACCAAAAAACCCTAGCCTCAATGAAAACAGTGAACCCTACAGAATAAATGTGACATTAATATTTAGGGTTAATATTAAAATATATGAATAATTGGTAAAGGTGAAGATATTTCAAATCATAAAAGGTAGTAATTAAATTAAATCGGTGATACTAGAGAGGACAGCATTAAGAACACTGTGAGCTGGGCAGCATATAATTAATTATATACAAAAGTGTATTCACGTTTATTATCAACGATTATAATTTTTTTTAGTGAACGAAAGTGTGTTTAATCTTTTGCTTTGCTTTCGATGAAGATGGAAATGCTTTTGTGTTTGAACATAATCTTTACTTTGCTTTCAACATTCTTGTTGGTTCAGTATACATGTGGTTCAATTGATGTCAGTTTTTGTGAGTTTGGAGAAGATGTGGAGTTGTTACCAGAAGGCAATGCATCAAACCAGTTTGTCTTTTACACATTGTGCCTGGCAAGGGCCGTTGTTCAGGTTGCGGACAAAGGAGCGTGAGGAATCCATGCTGGTGTGTCTTCTAAGAGCAGACAAATGTAGGATAGGGAAGGATCTCATTGGTTCGTCTGAAGTTAAACGAGTCTCTGAACTACCGCAGATATACAATGGAAATGTCATTTACGAACTTCCTCCAAAGAAAGAAAGCACAGAGAAGTACTTGGGGATGAATCGCAAGGATGGCTGCTACCATTGGAC
Organism: Selaginella tamariscina; assembly: GCA_003024785.1. NCBI lineage: Eukaryota > Viridiplantae > Streptophyta > Lycopodiopsida > Selaginellales > Selaginellaceae > Selaginella > Selaginella tamariscina. The sequence goes on along the minus strand of PUQB01000003.1, from coordinate 182,012 downwards.
ACACCGAGCACAACACACTGGCATGTTCCGGCCGAGTCAGTCGAAGTTCATGTGTCGGACATCTCAAATGCATCAATCCTACCTGCCCCTACTTGGCTTTTGAGAAGAAAGCAAATGAATGTCACTTCAAGGGTGCTGTGGAGAAGGCAAAGACAACTGAGACAGGCAAAGTAATAGGCATGAAATGTAAGCATTGTGGAGAGGAGCCATTGCTAGTGCACACTTGTCCGGCTTATGTGTACTACATTCTGCCAGACGACATTTCTTTTACAAGGTTGTTCATTCACAGAGGTGTTCATCAGCATCCAGTCAGCCCCTCAGTGTCAGCTTCAAACGTTCAGCGTGCCAGATCTAGTGTCAGCAACGTGGTAAAGAGCAGTCCGCGAACCAATCAACGAGTGATTGAGTTTCAAGCTGCACGTGAGCTCATCTTTGAAGAACTTTTCAAGGAAGAAGGAGAAGTCTCGTACACTGGTTTACTCTCAAAACTTGAACCTCTAACAAACCATCGAAGGTATTTTTCTTTAGATCTCTACACACTGACGTGACCTTTTCTTTAGGACTCGGGACTGGATTACACAATCAAGACAGAAGGAGACACACTTTAGAGAGGGTTACGAGGGTCTTCTGGAGCTGAAGACAAAGTTGCCAATACCTTTCATTCACGTCATACATGTTCCAGGGATGGAACTGCATGGTGCTGAGGAGCAGCCTCTGATCTTCAAAATGACAGTTGAGGGACCGGGTTCAGGAGTTGACTACATCAGAAGGTGTCAAAGTGGAGGAGACCTTCATGATCAATGGGTTGTTCTGGACCACACGCACCGTATACCAGACTGGGCGACAATTGGAATACACCTTTATGACCCATTGTAAGTTGTAAACTCTTCATAACACTTTCTAATCTTTGTTATCTAATGCTCTCTTAGTGTCAGATCCATGGTGACTATAGCTTACGCAGATATGTGCCGCGAAGATAATGTTGCAGTGCTGAAGTTCTTGAACACAATGCTAGAGAATTTGTCAACTTTGCTGGTTTCATGTCGGATGAGGCTGGAGCGATATGGATAGCCTTGCGCCAAGTATTCAACAACGGAGCAAAAGATGAAAGGGAGGGAAAGAAGCTGTCTGTTTCACTTTATGCAATCCGTGCGTCAGGTGACAAAGAAATGGATCGCAGAAAAACATCGCGAAGAACACATGAAGCTTGCTCGTGCCTGGCCTGCAGCACTGAATGAACAATCTAAGAAAGAACAACTAGCAATTCTCGAGTCTTTTTGGGAAGGACGAGCGTCAAACATTCGTGCTTTGAAGACATGGCTGTCTTGGTGGATCAGGCATGAGGACCACATCTCCATGGCGGAACTGGGAGACATGACAGAAGAAGGACTCGCGAGCGTTCCAACTACAAACAATGCTGAAGTGATTCACGCAGAGCAAGAAGAGCAAGATTGGCCAAAAGAGTACCACTGCTGGAGGCGACAATGTTAGACCTCACCGATGCAGTTATGCAGAGTGCGAAGGTGAAAGCGGCAATAGAAGGGAGGTATACAGGGTCAGGTCCTTCGAAGGAAACTCTGTTGAAACGAGTGCAACGCAAACTCTCTGAGGGGAAAAGTGTATCTCCATCAACAATTATCAATCTGGTGGAAGGCGAGGAACACTTGACCAGCCCGGAGTTCACAGTACCACTAACGTTCGAGTGCAAACTGTTAGGAGAACAGTCACAGGAACAGAACAGTCTGATGCTCGACGTTCACACAGACATGATGTAGAGTACACAGAGCGGGTGGTCCAAAACAACAGGAGAAAGAGGTTAAGGTTCGAAGAGGTTTTGGAGAGAGAGATTGCTCAAACAGAGTGGGCCATCAGACGAATCGGAGCATCCAGTAAGGTTAAGTGTTTGGGGATGAATCAGGAAGGAACTGCTCTGTGTGGAAAACCAATCGGTTATCCAAGCAGAGTGCCAGCACCAGGATTCTATGGAAAACGAATGTACATTGATGCCTTGGGGAATGAGGAGTATGTACAACAGATGATGTGGTTCTGCCCAAAAGATTCAGGGTGTTTCACGGCCAAACGGCAAAATTCTTCAGTCACGAATTCCAACACCACCAACGGTTTGGCCTGTGCTCAAGGAAACGAAGCTGACAAGTGAGGAGGTCAGAGAACTACAGGATGCAGGCTTTGTTCTGGAAGGTTTACAGGGGACGGCAGGAAGAGTAGATGAGGGTCAGAAGGACAAAACACCATCGCCACCACGTGGAGCTGGATCTACAACAATTCCACCTTTCGAAGGACGTATGGTCCGGACTCCAACAAAAATGTCTAAGGAACAAGAGAAGAATTTCCACAAGGCCAAGACGTTTTTAGGTCGTGTGAGAAATGTTGAAGTGACAGTTAGAGGACGGAAGGAGGCTTTCGTTGTGTCGGCAGGAAATGACTCTGCAAAGGTGACTATTAGTACTTATCCTACATGCAGTTGTTCTACCTTTCAGAAGTTGGAGCCCATGTGTACACATGTACTTCGTCTACAGCCGTGTGCTTGGCTTGAACCCGGACGTCACATATTTTCTACAAAGGCGATCGCTCAGTGAGATGGAGGTCCACCGTTTACTGGTGAATTGCAGCAGAGTTCATGACCCACCGTGCTACAAATAAATGATTTACATAAAAATGCTTCGTTTGAATAGTAATTTATTGAACTTTTTATAAAGTATTTAAAAAAAATTTAAAAAATCTAAATGATTTATTTGTTGGTCGGCAAATATTAAGCCAGTCCGCATATTAAAAAAACTTATATATTCTAGAATATTCTAGAATATGCTAGAATATACCTGGAATATCTGCGAATATACTAGAATAATACGAAGCCTCCTGAGCCGGAGCCTCCTTTTCGCCGAGACCCAACTCAAGTGGCCAGGTCCAGCTTCCATCGATTAGGTTTTGAGAACCTGGTGACACTTTTGTCTTTTGCGCAAGGTGGACCCGGGTTGCGGCAAGAAAGAAGCACTCTTTTTGGTTCTTTGATCTCAACAGGTTCCAAGCATGTTTCAATGGATGTGGATCGATTAGATCAACTGTCCTGGGTTGGTTGATGCCAAGTTGAAGTTCCTGAGGGAGCCCAGGAATAGCCAGAAAGGCATAAGAGCTCAGTACAAGGATTCAGGAGCAACACAGCCGGGGCAACTGAAGAAGGTGGTTGTCAGGAAAGGTGCCCAGGTTTGTACAGTGAAAGGCTTGCTTGATTCATTGAAGGTGTGCTGCAAAACAAAGACCTAGAAAGTGGCAAGGAACTTCACAATGTTGCCATCGAGAGTGGACTTGACACTAACAAGTACATAGCAACCAGTTTGGTGGCTATGTATGCAAAGTGTGGGCACATGGCAGAAGCCTGGAAGATATTCAACACCAATCCGTCCCCAGACATTTATTTGTGGAATACACTTATCTTTGGATACATCAACAACAAGCAGGAAACAAGCTCTGGATGCATTTGGTCACATGAGTTGTAAACCGGACTCTGCAACTTTTTCTGGAGCTTTCATGGCTTGTGCTAGTTGCGCAGTAAAAGAGGAGGCTGTTCTGTACGTGGGAAGTTTGTGAAACGAAGGTGTCTCAAAAGGCTGGTCCAAATCCATGCTCAGGCTAATTCGGTTGGGAACTTTGTAAAGAGTGATCTCTGTGCAGGAACTAACTTGATTGATGCATATGCAAAATGTGGAAGCATGAGTGATGCTCAAAAAGTATTTGATGAAATGCTAGTCCACAATGTCGTGACTTGGAATGTGTTGATGGTTGGGTATGTGGATAATGGTGATAGTGAACAAGCATTGAGTTTGTTTACAAGGTTACAAAATGATGATAAAATTTTACCCAATGAAAGGAGTTATATTGCTGCATTGATGGCTTGTGGTAGTGTAATGGCCTTTGAACGTGGGAAACAAATTCATGCTGTATTAGAAAAAACATATTTTTTGGCAACTTGTTTAATAGACTTTTATGGCAAGTGTGGTAGAATGGATGATGCTAAACAAATTTTTAACTCACTTACTGTAAAGGATGTCCCAGCTTGGACTACACTAATAGCAGGATATAGTCAACAAGGTGAAGTGGAACGTGTTTTTTCCCTAGTTGAGAAGATGAAGCAAATGAAGTTAAAGCTAGATAGTGTTGTTTTCACTTCTATCTTGGTTGCATGTAGTCATGCCGGCCTAGTGGATAAGGCTAAGGAAGTATTTAACACAATGGAATCTACTGCAGGGGTAGTTCCAACTATTCAACATTACATTTGTATGGTGGACATTCTTGGACGGAAAAATCTACTAAGTGAAGCTGCTTTGTTAGTGAAAACTATGCCTTTTACTCCTAATGAGAGAATATGGAGGACTCTTCTTAGTGCATGCAGGAAGTGGAAGAATGTTGAAGTGGGAAGGTTTGCATTTGAGCATGTGATTAAGTTAAATGCAAAAGATGGTGCAGCATATGGCAAGCATTTACGAGGGTGCAGGAATGTTACAAGATCAAGAAAATGTGTTGAAACAGAAAGTGAAAAACTATGCTTTTAAGATACCTGGACAAAGTTGGTGGACAAACCAAAAGGGAGTGGTGCACAGTTTTATTGTTGGAGGTGAAAAGCATCCTCAGATTAATGAAATTAATACTAAGTTGGAGCAATTAATGGAGAAAATAAAAAACTATGGATATGTTGCAGATCTATCAAGTGTGCAAAGTGAAATGTTTAAAGCAGATGAACAGAAAGAAAAAGTGCTCTGTGGTCACAGTGAAAAACTTGCTATTAGTTATGCACTTTTGAACACAAAGCAAAAAAAAACTATACGCTTTGCTGATAAAAATCTGCAGGTATGTAATGACTGTCATTCAGTCACTGCACTGATATCTTTTATTGAACAACGACAAATTATCTGTAGAGATGCAAATCGGCTACACGTTTTTAAAGATGGGAAGTGCTCTTGTGGGGATTATTGGTAAAGATGACTTCATAACTGATAGATGGTTGGGAAGTAATCCAGAGCAATGGTATGCATAATTATGTGTTGCAAAAACTTACACGGCAGCATTTTGTTCTTCTTGGATTTTTAGATTTGAGGCTCTCATTTCGGAATTTATTCCTTGCTAGTGGTTTTACATAGCTCGTGAAGCTGGGGCTTTAGCGTGGCGGTGTATTCACAGAGGCTCGTGGTCATCTTAGCATGCTTCGTGAGCTCTCTATCTACAATGTAGCTCACGAAATGCTAAGCTGACCAAGTGAATGAAGGACATCCTGCGATCCTCAAGGAAGCCAAGCGAAGAGGCCAACTCCTTCAATTCAACAGCAGTTGTCATCTAAGGATGATGGCGAGCGCAACGGTTTTGCTCACGCATTCTTCCTTCCTTCTTGTCTGCTGCTCTGACAGCATTTTGTGTGATGTTTACCATCATTCTGTTTTTCCAACTGAGCTCTTCGCTACTCGTAGTCCAATTCGTATGGAACGTTGCAGCTAGCTTGGATCACAGCCTCATGAATCACTGGTCAGAACTTAGTTTTGCCGGATGACCCATATTTTCTGAAATGCTTGTGAACAGAGCCCCACATGATCCCTCTCTTCCTCTTCCTCTTCCTGGTCCAGGTCATTGACGCAATGAAGAACAGAGCTATGATAAAAGTTTTGCAAGTCTTAGGGCATGGCGGAGATGAAGGGCGACGAAATCAGTTTTTAAGGCGCTGTGGATTTGCCGCTCACTGCCAAGGAGAAGGCGCGGATCCATTCAGAGCATCTGGTAGGTAAGTACTTCATTCCTTCGACTCCACAGGACAAAGCGGTCACACTTCGCTCCTTCCTGAAAAAAACTTGAAGGTAAGGAACGGCTTCAGAGCAATACATTTGTCACTGGTGCCTACCAGTAAGAGACAGAGGGCAATCAACAGGTATAAACCGGTTTGTGTGCAGCCGAAGACAATGCTAGGCCAGGCTGACCCGATTCTAGTGGCTGTACTTGCTAGTGGAAGGAGGTAAAGTGCAGCTCACTCATATACGGACGGCTAGATTTCGGAAGATTAAGCTTCAGATTGAGCTGGGTGTGTTATAAGACGATCTTCTTGCAGCTCAGCGAAACTCCTAAGTTAGGTGTGTATGTGTGTGTTGTAGTATAGATCATAAGGAGCAACTCTAGATGGCATATGTTGATTTTGCGTAACTCTTCCAAAAGTATGGATAGGAAATTAACCATTGTGTTGTCTGTATCGGGTGACAAACTTTGCAAACGTGCAAAAAGGTCTCCAAGTGACTTCATGTTGCAAGTGGTGCCTTTGGCAGTTAAGTTTACAACTCAGTGAACGACAGTTCTGAAGTACTTGGTTCATGTAATGCAAGAGGGATAATGAAAATTATGTGAACTTTTGGCTGACTCCACATAGAGTGATATGTTAGTTTTGCTTAATTTTTCTAACATTATCTAGTCTTGGAGCTGTACGTCAACGAGGACGTTGACATTTTCAAAGGCAGGGAGTGTGTCATAGTTTTATGACTCTTTTTTTTTTGGATGTTGATTATTGTTACCTACAAAACTATGTTAATAAGCCCTAGATGTAGTGAGAAACAACCCCACTTAGTGCACTTAAATGTTTAGGGGTAGTCCAACTGGTTGTCCTTAAATATAACTAGAAACTCTAAGCAAAGGTAGCACTTACCTTCTAGAAAACTCTTACCCTCGTTTTTTTGTGTCTCGGTTAGGTTAATGGTTAGTTCCAGTCAGTTTATCATGTCGGATATGTTTAGAAATACCCCTAGGTTTGATAGGTTAGGGTTTAGGTGGGTCAATGGGTCGTTAATTAAACTCACCAAGTATATTCCTATTGGAAATGAAATTCCGTGCTAGCCCACTTATGTAAACATGAAAACAAAGGGGGGGCTCTATCACATATATTAAGTAGTACATGTAGGAGAGTTCTTGGGTTCCTAACAGAGTTCGTTATTCTTCTATTGGTGCAAGCTTTAGCTTGTGTCATCAAGGCACAACCCTCTATTGTGCCGCCTAAACTTCTAAACAATAGAGATACATCCCACCTTCGGGGTACCCTACCCTTAATATTGGCGAGTTCATAATTGGAAGGTCTTGTCGGTATGCACGTTCCAAGGGACAAAGGTTGAGGCTTGTCTCCAGCCTCCTCTTCCACATCAAGCTAAGTGTAGCACTCACAGCTAAGTAAGGCTTTGATGACGAGTTTTTGTTACTAGGTTCCAAAGGGGTTCTAGAGTTGGCATTAAGAGCCATTCATGGCACATGGTGCAACTCTTGAATCTAATGGGCTATGGCACGATAGCATATATCTGGGAAACAGTGTCACATCTTCATGTAACATTAGGTTAGATGGCACACAATATAATGCCTAAGGTACACCTTTGGGGTTGTCTCTTGGGGTTAATGACAAGGGGTTGGATACTCTAGTAAGTAGGTATACTTGTGCTCACATTAAGGTGTTAAACCTTGGGCATTGGCTCAAGGGAGGTTAGGTCTCGTAACTAGGTGTGCTGATAGCACACTTGGCTATGGGTGTGTTCTTCTTGGGATCTATGGGTTGAACAACTTAAGCTCATTAATAGGAGCTCTTTCGTGAGGCACTTGTGAAACTGTGTACTTAGGGTTATTCAAACCTAGTCTTGGGAAGTTTGCTTAGTAGAACACTAATGTTCAATTACGATGCACACTCGTGTCCTCACTAGGTAGATTAAGGTATAACTTGACCACTCAAACCCTTAGGGGTTAGTCGTAGTTCAAGGCACCCTTTGTCACCCTAGAGGGGTTGTACTCCCCGATGAGGGTGATTCCTCAAGGGGTAAGTCATTATGCCTTGGCTTTGTCATGGAGGTATGTGCAAGGCATGTCTCTTTAGCGGGGTTGGGGCATGAGTCTGCCTAGGTCTTTTAGGGCAGGATTCTAAAGTTTACTTAGATTATCTTCTAAGGTTCGGAGGATGGTCATTCTAGAGAACTTAGGGTGGAACCTTAAGTTTTGTGCCTATTTGGGCATCTGAGTTAAGCTCTAGGGATTGTCTTGGAAGACTTGGCATTGCTCACACATGGAATTGACGTTGGAAGGCCACTTGGCAGCCACATGTTGCCAAGTGTTAACTCTTTAAGATAAAACTCTAACAGGAGTGTTGGAATTAGTTGGGTACTCCACGAAAAGTAAGAAACACTAATAACCTGTCCCAAGGGCAAGCTAATCTTATGCTCCATATAGAGGTTTACCATGAACTTACTTATATTAACTATTATTGTTCCAATATATGGCATTGATGAAGCCATTTGATACATGTACAGTAATTGAGCTAGTGCCTCTTCTCCCCATCAAAACCTGGAAGACTCTTTGGTAAGTTTGCATGGGAATAAAATCCATGTACTAAACAAAGACATTATAAACCTAGTCTTTTGTAAATATTTCTTTTTTAACTCTATTTCTTGTCCTAAGCAAGAAGTTAACTCTTCTAAATTAGTCATATAAAATGCATTAATAAAGTTTAATTTATATGAGATTAAAAGTTGTTTATGACATGCTATGATAAGGTCATCCACATCTATATAACATTTATACATGTTCCAGGTTGCATTTGTCTTAGTAAAACCTAACTTAATCATAAACTTAAGTATTATGTTATACCGTATCCTAAGTGATTGTTTCAAACCATATACCTTTCTAAGTTTACATATTAAATTGTCATTCTAAATCATATTTGTAACAAATGCTAAGATATATGTTAGAGTTTTAACCCAAAGGGTTAACGCGTAGCAACACATGGTTGTCAAATGACTATTCATTATCATCATTATGTATGAACAACATTAAGTCTTCCAAGACACCCCCAAGAGTCTAGCTCAAATCCCCAAGTAGGCATGAGGCTTAGGGTCTCATCCCAAGTTCCCTAAAATGACTAACCCAAGAAGACTTTAGGATTTTTCCCCAAGAAAGCTCATACCCTAACTTTGACAAGGAGATGTGCTCTGCACATACACTATGACAAGGCTAAAGTATCATGACTTACCCCATGAGGAATCACCCTCATTCGGGAGTACAACCCCTTTAAAGCAATGAAGGGTACCCTAACCCATAAGTCATACCTTAGTTCTAGGGAAGGACATGAGTGTGCACCGTATGTGAACATGAGTGTTTTGCTAATTAAACTCCCTAAGGCTAGGCTTGGACCACCTCAAACACACAACCACATGAGTACCTTATGAGCCAAGTTATTCAACCCTTGGAACAAGATAAAATCTTTGACATAGTCTTAATACCTATACTTCATTAACATTTTTTTTATTTTTGCATATGTGGATGACAAGATTTAATAATTTTTTGAAATATGTCTCACATTAATTTAAACTAGTTATACGTAACTTTTCATAGAATATTCTTATATACTTAGAATATTAGGAAATATTCCCGGATTTACCCCCTACCCTGTTTTTGTTAGTACATTCGACTACCATTGGATCTTCAAGCGGTGGCATGTCTGTACTTCAAGCGGTGGCATGTCTGTACTTCAAGTGGAGTCACTTAAAAGCTGGTTCTAGTCCATATTTGCAAAGCTAAGGCATATCTTCTATGACGACCCATATATGGAAATTTGTACAATTTTAACACACATTAAAATATCTTCAAGAATGTTGGGTTTTACACTGTTTTTGATATATTAGATTAATAGTTGAATTAATGTTAATCTTTAATTAGTATGTTCAAGAAATTTATTTTTTGTGTGTTCTTTCATTAGAAAGATTTAATTTATACATACGCTGCTGAAATAATACATGTAAGACATAATTATTATGGCACTCAGAAAAAGTACCTTACCAGAATAAGTCATATGGGTTGATCTTATCTATTAGTAGTACTACTGCTACGTATCTAAGAATATTCTGTATACTACTGCTACGTATCTAAGAATATTCTGTATCCCAACAGCACTTTACACTGTCGGAAGCTAACCCATAATTATACAATTATTTCATGGGCAGCTTGTGTAACACAGATCCGAGGATCTAAACAATACATTTAATATGCCGGACCTCAACATAATGAGCAATGTTGAAGATGAGCTCCTTACATGCTGGATCACGTCCCTGATAAATTTTCTAGACCACGGGACGGCAGTACATTGCCAACGAGTCTGGGGAGGAACTTCCACCTGAGTTTGACAAGGCATGCGACGTATGCCAGATTGGTGTATGCAAGGGACGTTCCCTGTTGCTTGTTCGTCATGCTTGGGAGTTCAAGGTGTGGGAGTTGCACAGACAAGTAGAAATGAAGAAGAATGTACAAAGAACTATCGAGTTTCTCTATAGGAACGGGTCTTTGTTTTTCCTCACTTCCTCTTCAAGATAGTATCATTCCCTCTCTCTCAGCTCAAATGTGACCAAGTGCAAGCTCACCTACAATGATGCTATGGTTTGACAAATGTAACTCCTTGTATCCATTAGAACTTATGTTATTTCAAAGTCGTAGGTTCAGCTGCATCGGGTATTTGGTGAGGTTGTACACTTTGTCAAGATATTCCTATCCAACTTGCATCCGAATGTCTCAAAAGCAGTGAGAGCTTTCATTCTTTAATCAGTCTGTCATGAAGTACATGAAAATCATTCCTTTCTTCCTAGCGAACGTTGTCTTAGTAGCAAGCCAGTACGAGTCTGATTTCTTAAACCCACATAATGAAGCAAGGGATGCCTTAAACGTAGGAGTAGCAGCACTTGTGTGGGATACCACTGCTGAGGAATATGCACGCTCATGGTGTACTGTTCTTCGCGATGAGAGAAACTGCAGTTTAATACATTCGAATCCTGGCGGGAAATATGGTGAAAACCTGTGGAAGTGGTGGGGTACCGGAGGTTTTCCTGCGCCAGGTCCTAGTGATGCAGTGACGTCGTGGGTTGCCGAGAAGCGGTACTATGACTATACCACTAATACGTGTGCTGCAGGCAAGGTTTGTGGACATTATACACAGGTTGTCTGGAGGAACTCCAAAAGATTAGGATGCTGCTTCATCAAATGCAACGGTGTGAATGCTTATCTTGCTTGCTGCAACTATGCTCCTCCAGGCAACTACATAGGCCAGAAGCCTTACTAATCACGTTCGTTAATAGCTGAAAACTTAACATTCCCCTGTGTGCGTGTGCGTGTGCGTGTGCGTGTGTGTGAGAGAGAGATTGCACGCGTCCACTATTTTCTTCATCATGCTCCTGGTTTGGACAAACTCCTGTGCATAAAACTCCTCCAAAGACATCCACTGTAATAAATAATGATTATCTAAATCAATGTGCTTATTTATATTTTAATACTTGAAGTACAATAAATAATTTTTTTTAATTGATTTCTTTTTAACAAAATAAACATCATATTTTAATATTACAAATACGTTTTACCTTACCAGCTTCAATCTCTGAGACTTGTATAGTGATCTCATGGGATAAAGGCCTCAAAACACATTCAAAAAATAAATCCGACTTTTCAAATGCTACCCGATGTCTTCGTCTGAATCCCAATATTTCTACAAACTCTGTATCAATCTATAGAAGTAACAAAAATGTTAAACTCTTTAAATCTAATATTTAAATCTATTATATTAGTATATACTTTAAATAAATTTTAACATTTGCTCTTACTTAGTATTCTCAAACTTAAGCAAATAAGTAATATAAGAAAGAAAGACTTACTCCAGTTTCCTCTTTTACTTCTCTTATGTGCCTGCACATATGTCTTCAGCCTAAAGCAACAACAACAACAAAAGGACACTACTTATCTGGTGTTCTTGTGTGGTGTGTGTGTGTGTACCTGATTTATCAAACTTCCAAATTCCTTGACCCTTTAAGGGCCCATTCTTTTACTGAACAGCAATAATTATATAAATGTATAGAGACATTCATTTGTTATATTTAAAATGTAAGTACCTGATTCTTATCATTGAGCACAAAGGCACCTATTCCCACTTGGTGGGAAGCATTAGCAGGAAGTGTACATGGTGTATCAGCTAACCAATGTGTTAGCATAACATAGTTTGATTCCGCATGATGGTATCTAAATCCTTCCTGTAATAAACGTTTAAACACATAAAACACAGTTTATGTCTCTGTGTGTATATTGATAAGTCAATCGAATGTAGTATAATCACCTCAACATCAGCTGGAACTAAAATAGCTTTCTCAGTAGGCAGCTTTAGCCACACTCCTTTCTTCCCCTAATGAGTAACATAAACAATCATTTAGTTACGATGGCTAAAATATGTTATATACATGTGTGTGTGTGTGTGTGTGTGTGTGTGAGAGAGAGAGAGAGAGAGAGAGAGAGAGAGATTCTTGAAATGTATGTGGAAGTGTATGCAGAGGTTCGTGTGTCGGCATACTCGCATGCACATATGGAACAATGTGTGTGTGTGTGTGTGTGTGTGTGTTAAAATAAGGGAACTGTATAATGAAGATTAAGGATTCAACATCTCTATAGTACTCAGTTGTGTGACATGCACACAGAGGTGATATACAATATAGTATGCCGTTTATTGTGTCATGCAACACAGTGTGTGTGTAGCAACAAAAATTAAAGAACCTTTTGTTTCCAGGAAGTGAGTGTTAAGCCAAGCTAGGGAGATCATCTGGTAGAATCATTGGAATCTTCTTCAGACATTAAAACATCTCTTCGACTTGAAACCTCAAATGGAACAAGAAAAATAAAATTAAAAACAGAATGCATTGTATATACATAATATACCCACCTCATCTTCCATTGGCAAAGGAGCGCTGATGGAGAAGAAGAAGATGGAGCGGCTGTGAAGTTGAAGTGTTTGGAGAAGACATATACTGGCGGTGAAGCAACCGATATGCTTGTAGGAAACGGCTTGCTGGACATATACTCCAGGTGCAGAAGCATGGAAGAGGCTCTCGGAGTCTTTAAAACGCTTTTTGAGGCGGGAAGGAGGAGCCAAGCTGTAGAGCTCTTTCATGCTTTGGAGTCGACTGGTCTGTTACCGGACGCCCCAGTCTACGTTCTGTGCTCAACGCATGCACAGCTTGGCTTCGGAGAGAGGAGGAGACGAGGAGGAGCAGGCGGAGGTTCTTATAGTTGGTGTTGAGATATACTTGGAGGCGGTGAAGGCCGGGTACGGAGCCGAGGTGTTTGTATCGACTGCCGCTATTGACACGTTTGCGAAGTGCGGAAGCCTCTCGGACGCGCGGAAAGTGTTCGATGAGCTGAAATGCCGAGACTCGGTTACGTGGAACACGTTACTCCTCGCATGGAGAGGCCGAGCTTGCTCTTTGGCTGTTCACGGATATGAGATAGGACGGCTGTCCGGTGACTGCTAGAACGTACCTGGGTGTCATCAAAGCATACACACTCCAGTGGACCTGGAAGAAAAAAAGATCAGTTTGCAGCAAAGCTGTTGACATGAACATACCAAACTGCATATGCCCGTAGTGAATGTTTCAATGTTGAACAAGTGGTCTGTTGCGAGAAATGAGATTGAAATTACAATATAGTAGAAATTCACTTGTCCAATACCACGTTTGCTAGTTCTTTGGCAGCCTCCTCTGCTTGCTGCTTGCGCTGCTGCTCCCTCTGCTTGCTCCTCTCTCGCTGCGCCTTCATGTCCTCAAGCGAGCGAAGACCACACGGGGAATCCATCCTGGAACCGAGGGGGAGAAGGCAGATATTCCCGCGCCATAACACTACCTCTACCCTAAAAACGTAAATTAGGGCTCAAGGTTAGGGATGAAGCCATGGATCTCTCAGTTACGTACCGGAGTCGGGAGCTGTGATTTCCTGTTCCATCAGCTGGAATGATTCTGGATCTGGAGCATTTTGTAATGCTAATCATCGGAGTAAGGAGCACCTTGAGGATCAAAGCCGGTGATTACTTGTTTCAGCTCCTTGTGAACGAATATGATGTCGGGATTTTTCTAGGTGAGTTCTATTTTTTTGTTGTGTAAAATGCAGTTATTAAACATGTATTTTATCAATCAAGCTATCTTTGAATAGGTTTGTAACTCTTTAAAAAAATATGGACAATATTCCATCAGTTTTACATATGATAAGGGTCCAGATTTATACAATTGAGAACGACTATGTAAATAGCAAATCACAGTAAAAATTTGTCATTAAAATCATGGTTATTTAATTTTCTCAAGCTGCCACCTGGAGCACCATCAAATGATCAAGCCTGGAGCATGTCTAAGTCCAACACTTTTTACTGAAAAATGTCGAGCACATTAGGTGTTGGACTCGTTTTTTAATAGAAAGTGCTAGACTCAGCCAAGTTCATGCATAATCGCTTGATGGTGTTCTGAGTGGTAACTTGAGAAAACGAAATAATCATGATTTTAGTCAAGTTTTTATTGTGGCTACTTATATAGTCGTTCTCGATTGTGTAAATTCGGACCGTTATCGAATGTAGAGCAACTGATGAAATATAGTCTATATTCTTTTTAAGAGTTACAAGCTTATTCATAGGTAGCCTAGTTAAAAAAATGTACATTTAATAACTATATTTTACGCAACAAAAAGATAAAATCATCTAGAAAAATCTCGGCATCTTGCTCATTCACAAGGGACTAAAATAAATTATCATTGATTTTGATCCTTATGATGCTCTTTGCTCCGGTGAAGAAGTGCACCAAATCCAGAATTGTCCTAGTTGATGAAACAGGAAATTGCAGCTCTCAACTTCAATAAGTGATTGAGAGCTCCCAACCCTAAACCTTGAGCCCTTATTTGCGTTTTTAAGGATCCTTTGCTTTAGAATTTTTGTAGAGAGAGGTTGTTTGCAGAGGCCTCGATTCTAGGATGGATTCCTCATGTGGTCTTCCAAGAAGCCCCTGTTCATCACATCGAGCGCTCGCTTGAGGACATGAAGGCGCGGCGAGAGAGGAGCAAGCAGAGGGAGCAACAGCACAAGCAGCAAGCAAAGGAGGTTGCCAAAGAACTAGCAAACGTGGTATTGGACAAGTGAATTTCTACTATATTGTAATTTCAATCTCATGAATATAAAAAATGACATTTCTCTGTATTAGATCATGTGAATATGCTTCTGCAAAACAATATGATAAACTTTTTTTTAACAATAAGCTTTCACCTAAATTTAATTAAGCAATGGAATAGGTTTAACCGGAGCTGTCTTAATCTCTAACAACAAAGCCAATACTTCTTTGATAAATAAATTGTCAGTAGTGCACAACAGTAGTCAACGACCTCTCTATGTTTGGAAGCCAAGTTTCTCTAGCTTTAGCGTCCTTACTGAGAAAGTTTTGCAACACCCCACCCTCATAGATCAATGCCACTATCATGAAATGCCTTGTCAGTAGGAAATCTTCCAGTGATCATTACGAGGAGCAACATTTCGTAGGCTTAGATGTCTCCGAACGTGGACACTGTTGCAGACTATGCATATTCTACACAAAATGATATTAGAATTTGTATATATATTTTTAAAACGTACCTGGTGGAGCCCTCTAAAATTGCTTACTATCACAATCCTGTCGTTACATATCACCAGCTTGGATATTCCGAAGTTAGCAATCCGTGCAATGAAATCATGGAATGCAAGTTGCAATGTATGATCGGATTGTCAACCTCATGATGAATGTAATGCATTGCTTGAGCAACGTTCAGAGCAATGCTCAACTTAGAGTCAGAATCCAACGGGTTCTTAACTAGATGCTATTGCAAAACACTGGCTTATTCATGATGATAGGAGCAACTTTATGGGAAGAGATCATCTATCTCTCCACTGCCTATGTGTGGTGGAGCCACGTGGAAGAACCATGCTAGAGGGAGTCCACGATGTCCCCCCAACACTCCCATTCAGAGTGGAACTCACTCTGGCAAGGGTAAACTCCGAGAGCAATACAATGTTGCTCGAAGCAATCTTGGGGTCTTGCCTTGGTGAAGATATCCGCCACCATGTTGATTGTCGGTAGCTTGATGTAACCGTCTTCAGTCTTTTCATGAATTAGATGGTGTACCACCTCAATGTGCTTCATTCAGAAGTGGAAGCAAGGATTTTTGAAGATTGCTAGGCTCCCCAAATTATCAATGTAGATTGTAGTTGCATCCTCCTTTGTGAAGCCAAGGTTTGCAACTAACATGCGAAGTCAAATGGCTTCCTTGGTGGCTACTGAGGCAGCCATGTATTCAGCCTCTGTGCTAGAGGTTGCCACTATGGATTGGCGCTTGCTGCTCCATGAAGTTGCAGCACTGCCCGGGCCAAATGAGTAGCATGTGGTGGAATACCTATTGTATGGATCACCTACCCAGTCAACATCATAGTATCCCATGAGAGTGGGCTGGACCCCTTCATAGAAGAGGCCGTAATCGAGAGTGCCTTGGAGATGGCGGAAAATCCGCTTCACAGCTGCCCAATGTGCCATGCCAGGATTATCAAGGAATTTGCTGACCTGGTTGACAGTGTAGGCAATGTTGGGTCTAGTGCAGATCATGGGGAACACAAGCTCCCCACTATGCTCCTGTAAGGAATGTTTGTCATTGCTTTCTCAGCATTAGTGCTTGGGCATTGCTCCATCGATAGCTTCAGATGTGTGTCCATGGGAGTTGCCACCGGGTGGCAACTCTCCATCCCTTACTTGCGGAGGATGTCTCATAAGTACTTACCTTGGTGTAAATGAATCAACTTCTTGTCTTAGTCACGAACAATTTGGATGTCGAGGCAGTATTGGGCCTCACCAAGGTCCTTCATTGCAAAATGGTTGGTGAGAACCTCCTTCGCGAACGGAAGTAGTCGGCTGTTCTTGCTGCTGATGATCAGAAGGTCAACATACACTACTATGAAAACAAAGTCAGCACCCACTCATCGAATGTACACATTATGGTTGGCATTGCTCCTAGAGAAGCCAGCTTGAAGGAGGAACTTGTCTAGTCAAGTGTACCATGCGTGTGGGTTTTGTTTCAACCCGTACAGCGGCTTCTTAAGCTTGCACACAACACTCTCATGTCTAGGAACTTGAAAACCTTCAAGATGCTCCATGTAAATCTCCTCTTCTAACTCCCTATAAAGGAAAGCTATTTTTACATCCATTTGGTGGATTTCATAATCCCCAACTATCGCTAGTGAAAAGAGTAGATATAGGCTGGTCATCTTTACCATGGGAGCAAACGTCTTTGCGAAGTCGACGCCAAGAACCTGTGCACACTCCTTGGCCACAAGCCTTGGTTTATACTTGGTGATGGTGCCATTAGCATGAAGCTTGAGTGTGAACACCCACACGCTCTTGATCAACTTGCAGTCTATTGGAACCTTCTCGGGTGCCACCAGGTCATAGGTCTTGTTCTCAGCTAGGGATCGAAGCTCCTCCAAGCATGCTGCATGCCAGTGCTTTGCATCCGGTGATGCCTGTGCCTCTCAGGTTGGAGGGCACTCTATGCATGACATGTGCCTGTAGGAGCATGGTCGTGATGAGCCTGTTAGGTGCCTTGCAGGTGCGAGCTGGTTGCATGTGAGGTGGAGGGGGTGCCTTGCTGTGCCAACAAGTCGTCGGCCATGTATTAATTGCATTTAGGGTTGTGCCAGGTGGGGGAGCGCTTGAGGAGGCGCTCGTGACCATGGGCAATGTAGTTTGAGCTATAGGATATGTTGTAGAAGTGCCATGTGCTCGAGTTTGTGCAGTGTTAGTGTCGTGTGAAGCTACTGGAGGCTAGTGACTTGAACTCTCACTGGTTGGTTGCACTTGGAGCAGGATTTCCACACCTTCTAGAGTTGAGTCCGATGGCGAGGTGTTAATTGCGTGTGAGCACTCACCAGGTCCAGAGTTGGAAGAAGCTCTGTGAATTGCTGAGGAGTCTTGATGGTAGCTGACCATGGGGCATTCATTGAAGACCACATTCCTACTCAAAATCGGTTTCTTGGCAATAGGATCATATAGCTTGTAGGCTTTTCTATTTGTGTAGTAGCCCAAAAAGCGACATTGAATGCTCCTGGCATCAGGCTTTTTGAGTGATGAGTCATCAATGGCGTGGATATAGGCCTCACAGCCAAAGATCTTCAATCCTACTACAGATGGCTTCCTTACCAATCCAGGCTTCATGTGGCGTCATCCCTTTCAACGCTGAGGTTGGTAAGCGATTTTGCAAGAAGTTGTCTGTGTGTACTGCTTTTGCCCAGAACATTTGTGGGAGTTGGCTTGTTTGGAGCATGCTCCATGCACTCTCCATCAACGTCCTGTTCTTCCTCTCTGCTACGCTGTTTTGTGTGGTGAGTTGGTTGCTGTCAGCTCCCGTGCAATGCCAACTAACTCGCAGAATTGGTAAAAGGCATTGGAGGTGTACTCACCACCACCATCAGAGCGTAGGCATCTCAGTGTCTGACCAATCTAGGTGCTACCCAGTGTGTAGTACAACCACATGTAATTCAGAGTTTGTGATTTTTCTCGAAGGAAATACACGGTATAGTAGCGACTAAAGTCGTCCACAAAGGTCATGAAGTAGCGAGCGCCAGTGTAGGACTGAGTTTGCATTGGCCCATAGAGGTCTGTGTGCACGAGCTCGAACACTCTAGTCGCCCTTGTTGCTCCACTGCGGGGAAAAGCTTGGTGAGGCATCTCCTACAAAACAATAGTTCCCTAGTGGGGGGAATTGTCAGTCCTTCTACCATTTGTTCTCGTGCTAACTGAGCAATCCGTGAAATTGCAGCATGGCTGAAACGTTGGTGCCACAGCGCTAATGACCTTGAGTGACGAGAGCTTGCGATCTGGGGGAAGTTGGCTCAAGCTCCATCTCTAGCTTATACAAGCTCCCACTGCCATCGTGATGTGTGTGCAGTGCTGGTGCATGTCCTGTCTAGGGTGTGAAGGAGATGCGGGTGCCATCACCGTGGAAGGTGTAGCCAGCATCACAAAGCCACCCAAGTGTTAACAGGTTGGCCTAGAGTTCAGGGACGTAGATCATGTCCTTGATCTTCACATAATGTCCACTCAGTAGGGTAAGATGAATCGTCCCATATCCTAGTATAGAAAGAGGGCGTCCATCTCCCACCCACACATGTTGTCTAGGTAAAGTTGCTTCGAAGATCATGTACCAATTGCAGGTGTTCATAATGTTGTGTGTTGCTATCGAGTCCACATAGAAGGTGTGGGGGTTCTTCACCACCATGAATGTATGGACCATGTACATTGCTACGTCACCAACGAGAAGAGCCTTGCCATGCTCGTTAGTAGGGGCAAGCTTGAGTTCTAGGTGTTTAACCCAGCACTTTGTCTCCTTGTGGCCTTTCTTCTTGCAATGAGAACACTTCATCTTGGGCTTGAATTTTCGCCTTGGTGAGTGGATGAGCTGATGTCCTCATTTTGTTTCCCCTTGCGCACTGCCGTGAAGAGGGCAGTGCTTGGTTGCTGCTCTGTCTTCTTTTGCCAAGTGTCAAGGTCTTGCAATGCCACTTGGACCTCAGCCAACTTGAGTGGAGTAGTTTGGCAGCCTAGGGTGGAGACGAGTGAGTTGTACGAGGGGGGAAGTGAGCACATGATGTACTCGCACTCCTCAGCCTCATCCATAGTAGCTCCCACTCCTTGGAGGGCGTCTAGTATGGCTCTTACCTTGCCGACATGATCAAGGAAAGAGTCTCCCTCAGTCATAATGGTGTTGAGCAACTTTTTGCTTGAGGTAAATGCGGTTGCTTGCTCATGGAGCCTCGTACGTTGCCTTGAGGGATGTTCAAACTTCGACAACACTTTTACAGCGCACCATTGTCCGGAACTCGTGTTGCTCTAAGGCTTTGAAAAGTTTACCCTTGGCTTTGCAGTCCTCCCATGTGGCAACATTGATGGCAAGAGTCGTGGGTTTGGCTTTAGTGCCAGACACGATCTCCCAAAGCTCTAGGTCTTCTAGGTAGAGTTCCATCTTCACCCACCAAAGGTAAAACTCTTGGCTGGTGAATTTGGGTATGACGACAATTTGTTGTACTGTCGCCATTTGTTGAGCTGGTGGAGTGGGGTGGTTGGGAGGGGTTCCAGGTGATTCAGGGGGAGACCAAGGCTAGCTGCCAAGTTCTGGATACCCTCTAAATCAAACCTGGACCCCAGTGTCCTGTGGAAGCAAAGCCTGAGACTCTGCCATCACTCTAGCTCTGATACCATGTTGCAGAACACTAGTTTATTCCTAATGATAGGAGCAACTTAATGCCCCTTCTACCTAGTCCTAGTCCCCGATTAGAATGTGGAGAGATCATCTATCTCTCCACTACCTATGTGTGGTGGAGCCATGTGGAAGAACCATGCTAGAGGGAGTCCACGATGTCCCTCCAATAGATGCCTAACAAGTGATCCATTGGGCATGTACTCCATCACCAAAGCCAAAACATGATCACAACAGCAATACCTAAAAAGACCTTCACTATGTTCCCATGTCTAAGCTTCATCATGGCTTTGGTTAGGAAGCTCTTCTACATTTTGATGAGCATCCCTTCCTGGTGCTTCATTAGTTTGACAGCAAAGTTTCCCCTCCCAGACACCCTTGAACACTCTACTATATCCACCCTCTCCCAAAATGTTATCTTCGTCAAAGTTGTTTGTGATATCCACAAGCTGCTAAACGCTGAATTGTTTCATTGAGATTAATAGTGAATACTTCATTTGAAACGAACTTGTTGTTTTCTTGATTAGATGATCCGATAGGGTAACAATGCAGCTATAAATGCTTGCATCAAAACCGAAATGATTACCAGAGGAACCAACCATTTTGAGCAGCTCCTCTTTCGAATTTGTGTTCATTTTGCGACTAAATATAGTTCTGTTGCACGTTCTGTCGATTGTGCTCCACAAAGCAAAGGATTCACTAGAAATGATGAGATGTTAAATTTTGAGAATGGTTCACTCCTTGGGATCTGTCCCTGCAAGTTGTTCTTGGACAAATTCAAAAACCTGAGGCTGGTCAAAGAAAGCTTAGATCCAAATGCTGTAGCGACCAAAGCTCACCCCAGCTAGAACCTTGCCGGTTAATGAATTGGATGATAAACCAAGCCAAAGCAAACATTTACAATTCTTTATGGTGGCAGGACTCTAACCATGGAAATTGTTTGACTCGAGGGAGATAAGTTGTACCTTGTTAAAGGCACCGATCCATGGCGGGATCATTATCAGAGTTTTAACCCAAAGGGCCAACACGTGGCTGCCAGGTGGCCATTCGGCGTCATCACCCTGTGTGAGCAACGCTAAGTTTTCCAGAACAACCCCAACGACCCTAGGGTTAGACTCTAATGCCCAAGTGGACAGGAGACTTAGGGTTTAGCCTAAGTCTCCCTAGAATGTCTGCCCTCAGAACCCTTAAGGGATAACCCTAGTTGACTTATGGTTTAGCCTAAGTCTCCCTAGAGTGTCTGCCCCCAAAACCCTTGAGGGATAACCCTAGTTGACTTAGGGTTTAGCCTAAGTCTCCCTAGAGTGTCTGCCCCCAAAACCTTTGAGGGATAACCCTAGTTGACTTAGGGTCTTGCCCTAGAAGACCTAGACAGGCTCATGCCCTAACCCCCATCAAGGAGACGTGTGTTCCACACATACCCCTGGGCAGAGTTAAGGCATCGTCACTTACCCCTTGAGGAATCACCCTCATCCGAGAGTACAATCCCTTTAGGGCGACAAGGGGTACCCTGAACCATGACTAACCCCTAAGGGTTTAAGTGGCCAAGTTATACCCTAGACCTAGGGCTAGTACTTAGTGAGGACACGAGTGTGCGCCGTAGGCGGACACGAGTGTTCTGTTAAGCAAACTCCCTAAGGTTAGGTTTGGGATAACCCTAAGCACATGACCTTGCGAGTGCCTCACGAAAGGGCTCCTGCTAACATGTTTAGGTTGTTCAACCCTTGAATTTCAAGGAGAACACTCCCTAGCCAAGTGTGCCAAAGCACACCTAGTTATGAGACCTAACCTCCCTTGAGCGGATGCCCAAGGCTTAGCACCCTAGTGCAAGCACAAGCATGTCTGTTTGCTAAAGTATCCAGCCCCTCGGCGACAAGCTCATGACATAACCCCAAAGGGTGTGCCTCAGGCGTTGTACTATGTGACGTTTAGCCCAGTGTCACATGTCCATGTGACACTGCCTTCCCCAATGTGGGCTATCATGCCATAGCCCTTAGATTCAAGAGTTGCACCAGGTGCCACAAACGTGGCTCCTAAATGCCGACTCTAGAACCCCTCAATGAACCCTCAAGAATTAAGTAACATGAACCTGTCAAACAAGATCCCACGCTCACAGTTGGACAAGGACACGGATGTGCCTTGCTTGGCCGTGAGTGCTACACCTAGCTTGACGTGGAGGAGGAGGCTGGAGACAAGCCTCAACCTCTGCCTCTTGGAACGTGCATTCCGACAAGACCTCCCAGGCATGGATTCGCCAACGTTAAGGGTAAGCTACCCCGAAGGTGGGACGTACCCCTGGCATCTGGAAGTTAGGGCGGCACAACAGAGGGTTGTGCCTTGACAACACAAGCTAGAGCTTGCACCGGGAGAAGAGTAACGAGCTCAGTCATGAACCCAGGAACCCTCACCTATATACTACCTTATTTATGTGATAGAGCCCCCCCCCCTGTTTTCCTGTTTACATAAGTGGGCTAGCACTAAAATCTCATTCCCAGAGGAAATACACTTGGTGAGTTATCCATCGACCCCTAAACCCTAACCTGTCAAACCTAGGGGTATTTTTAAGCATATCCGACATGCTGAACTCACCAGAACTAGCCATTAACCCAACCGGGACATGGAAAACCAAGGTAAGAGTTTTCTAGATGGAAGTGCTAGCTTCGCCCAAAGTTTCTTGCAAATACCTAATGACACCCGGCCGGACCATCACTAGTTATCCAAGTGCACTAAGCAGGCCTGTTTCTTCTACACCTAGGGCTTATCAACATAGTACAGTAGGTAACAACAGTCAACGTCCAAAGTAAAGAGGAATCATAGTAAAAACTATGACAATAATGACTTCTCTAGTACAAATATGAGGTAACTCGCATTGGATGGTGTTGCACCTATAGAATAGGGTTATGTTTTGGGCGAACATGCACCAGCTTAGAGTACTAGGAAGGGTTCATGGCACCTGAGCTAAGGGCTATGTTTATGACTCAAATCTCAAACTAGTTGGATTGCACAGTAGTTATGTTCAACCAAAAGAAGTATTTCAATGCAAATATGAAGTAACACTTGTAGATGTAGTCACTCTTGTGAATGGTGTTGCAGAGTCTCACATGTGCACAAGCATCAACAAGCAACAAAGTCTCACAAGTGCACAAGCATCAACAAGCGGTGCATGGCCTTTCATGAGCCATACGTCGTGTCTTGTTGATGTAGTATAGTGGTGAGTATTTTAGCTTGTCATACGGACTACTTTAGAATTGGCACCCTCTTGCTTTGCAACTTTGTTAACTCCCCCATTTGCGAGGCTCCTCCATGCTACTAATGCTGCATCTTGAGTGCTTTTTTAGTGCCCTAATAACCCCTCAACCCAAGGTTAGTAGGCTCCTCATCCCAAAATCTGTGACCTTTGGCACAAACCCTAAACCCATCTTGAGGTCGACAACTTGTGCAGGTTTTTAATTAAAAAAAAGCTAAAGCCACATGTAGTTCGTTTATAGTTGCATGTTTGGAGTGAACCCATACACCACTGCTATGCAAAGAACAAGCGCGAAGAACAGTGAACAATGCAAGACAAGTTTCATCTTAGTATCTATACCTCATTGAATATGTGGATGGCAAGATTTAATTTAGTTAGCAGATTTTCCTTTAATTTTTTTAAACATATTTTACATTAATTTAAACGTACCATAGTAGTAATACTACATTTCTTTTCTCTTTTCATTGCAGCGGGAAAAAGTACCAGGGGAGCTTGTCGTCTCTAAAGACCAACGCTCGGAATAAAACCTTGTGTCTAGGTGACTGGGTTCTGCTACAAAATTCCATATATGGGTTGAAGATATGCCTTTGCTTTGCAAGTGTGGACTAGAACCAGCTTTCAAGTGAACCGTTTATTCCAGAATCTTCCCTGATATTCTAAGTACATACAAAAATATTCCATGTAAACCTATGTATTTGCCAGACTACATTAGAATCTCTTCAGGAATGTTGGGTTTTACACTGTTTTTGATATATTGGATTTTAATGTAATTAATATTTTCAAGAAATTTATTTCTTTGTGTTTTCTTTCATTAAAAAGATTTAATTAATACATATGTTCCTACGATGCTGAAATAATACATATAAGACATGCATTATCCTGTGTGTGTGTGAGTGGGTGGGTGTGCGTGCGCATGTGTGTGAGAGAGAGAAAGAGATGCATGCGGTCCTAGTAAGTATATTATTAGAAGAATAATATACGTAAAAGTATTTAAATCCTGGGAGTGTTCTCCAGCTGAACAATGTTGTAATAGAAATGAGACGCCTTGCGTTGAAATCCAGTGTCCATTGGGCGAGGTGCGAATCCTTGATAGCATCCTTGCGAGCTAGCAATGCACACGTCCACTATTTTCTTCATCATGCTCCTGGTTTGGACAAACTCCTGTGCATAAAACTCCTCCAAAGACATCCACTGTAATAAATAATAATTATCTAAATCAATGTCCTTACATATTAATAAATAAATTGTTTTAAAAATAATTTAAAGCTGGGATTTCTTTTTAACAAAATAAACATCATATTTTAATAATACAAATACGTTTTACCTTAGCAGCTTCAATCTCTGAGACTTGTATAGTGATCTCATGGGATAAAGGCCTCAAAACACATACAAAAAATAAATCCGACTTTTCAAATGCTACCCGATGTCCTTGTCTGAATCCCAATATTTCTACAAATTCTGTATCAATCTATAGAAGTAACAAGAATGTTAAACTCTTTAAATCATTAATATTTAAATCTATTATATTAGTATATACTTTAAATAAATTTTAACATTTGCTCTTACTTAGTATTCTCAAACTTAAACAAATAAGTAATATAAGAAAGAAAGACTTACTCCAGTTTCCTCTTTTACTTCTCTTATAGCGCCTGCACATATGTCTTCAGCCTAAAGCAACAACAACAAAAGCACACTACTTAGCTGCTGTCCTTCTCTCTCTCTCTCTCTCTCTCTCTCTCTCTCTCTCTCTCTCTATATATATATATATATATATATATATATATATATATACCTGGTTTATTAAACCAGTTGGAAACTTCCAAATTCCTTGACCCTTTAAGGGCCCATTCTTTTCCTGAACAGCAAGCACCTAGGGGAAAACAGGAATATTATATAACCGTATAGAGACATTCTTTTGTTATATTTAAAATGTAAATACCTGATTCTTATCATTGAGCACAAAGGCACCTATTCCCACTTGGTGGGAAGCATTAGCAGGAAGTGTACATGGTGTATCAGCTAACCAATGTGTTAGCATAACATAGTTTGGTTCCGCATGATGGTATCTAAATCCTGCCTGTAATAAACGTTTAAACACACAAAACACAGTTTATGTCCCTGTGTGTGTATAGCCTAGTCTATTGATAAGTCAATCGAATGTCATATAATCACCTCAACAGCAGCTGGAACTAAAATAGCTTTCTCAGTAGGCAGCTTTAGCCATACTCCTTTCTTCCCCTAATGAATAACATAAATGATCATTTAGTTACCTTGGCTAAAATATGTTCTATACATGTGTGTGTGTGTGTGTGTGAGAGAGAGAGAGAGAGAGATTCTTGAAAGGTATGTGGAAGTGTATGCAGAGGTTCGTGTGTCGGCATACTTGCATGCACATATGGAACAATATGCGTGTGTGTGTGTTAAAATAAGGGGAACTGTATAATGAAGATTAAGGATTCAACATCTACTTCTATAGTACTCAGTTGTGTGACATGCACACAGAGGTGATATAAAATATAGTATGCCGCTTATTGTATCATGCAACAAAGTGTGTGTGTGTGTGTGTGTGTGTGTGTGTGTATAGCAGCAAAAAAAAGAACCTTTTGTTTCCAGGAAGTGAGTGACCTGTTAAGCCGTGAAATGAAGCTAGGGAGATCACCTGGTAAACTATCCGGATCAATGATAACCCCGTCAAATCTATCCTCGTGAACATGAAAGACTGTAGAATCGTTGGAATCTTCTTCGGACATTAAAACATCTCTTCGACTTGAAACCTCAAATAAAACAAGAAAAATAAAATTAAAAACAGAAAGCGATATACACTGTATACAACATACTGCATTGTATATATATAATATACCCACCTCATCTTCCATTGGCAAAGGAGCCACTCCCAAGGTTGAATGTCTTGCAAGTGGCATTGTGGCTGATGTCCTTTGAGTGCAACAAAAAGTAGACCCTGTTTAAGATATATATATATAATCTGTGTGTGTGGTGTGTACACACATAAAACAGACTTCACAATACGAAGAGCAGCTTACATGAGAGAGAGCGAGACACACACACACAAAGAGAGAGAGAGATTATCCTTCAACAAATTTAGATAATTATCCACCTATAGAGAGCTATACTACAGCATATACGCCTGTATGTATATTAGATTCGTTGATGAACTTCTTATGCATATGTTGTCACACACACACACGCACACACACACACACCTGTATAAGGAAGAAATGTTGTACTTGCTGCATAACCAACAAAGTATGTAATTAGTAAACAAATAAAAACGAACTTCAGACCATAATGAAATCTAATCTAATCACAAACCTGAGGCTAAGTTTTGTGGGACAAACACAGAGCCCCTGAACACATTGCTTAACATTTTCTTCCAAATCCAACAGATTCACAACTAAACATGCTAAACCCACATCATATTGTCCACAACAATTACAACTCTAACCTAATTAAATCGCTCAAAAACAAGACTGCATAGTTGATTCCGCTCACGAGTCAATATCAATCTCTCCTCGGATGAATACACGCATTTAATATGCTTATTAAATTTCAATATGAACAAACCTGAACAAAGTGAAGCCCCCGCTTGAAACCTAAACATTTTAATACAATGTTACATTTATACATCTATGGTTTATAAATCTTAAGCCTCTACATTTAAGAGGTTTTTTCAGAAGTATACAGCAGTTTTTGATGTTGTGAAGACTTGAGATAGCTCTCAGCGAGTGTTGTATAGAAAGCAGCTCCTATGGGTAGTGCGGTCTCGTCTATATCGAAATACGGCGAGTGTCCGCGGTGCATCATCCCTTTGGCTGCATTTCCTGTGCCAAGGAAGAAGAACATGCCAGGTATACGCTCCGAGTAGTAAGCAAAATCTTCTGCTCCCATGAGCGGCTGCATTTCCTTCACATTCTCACTTCCGAGCATCTCCCCAGCAACTCTACGAGAGAATTCGTACAGGTTCTCGTTGTTAAATCATGGGCGGCTGGAGGTAGTTGAACTCTACAGATGCAGTGCACAGATGCACTGAAGCTTGGTTGACAATTCACCTGTAATAACACACGTTAACACATTCACACACACGCACGCACGCACGAACCTGCTCAATACGCTTCTTTAGCTGCTTGAGTCCATCCATTGAAAAACTTCTGAAGGTCCCCTTCAAGATTACGCTTGACGGAATGACATTATATGAATCCCCTGTCTTGATGCTTGTTACAGAGACCACCTGTAAAAGAATAGCATTCTCTACGGGGTGGGACTCCTCCTCTCTCTCTCTCTCTCTCTCTCTCTCTCTCTCTCTCTCTCTTCTCCTCTCTCTCTCTCTCTCCTCTCTCTCTCCTCTCTCTCTCTCTCTCTCTATAATATATATATATATATATATATATATATATATTGGCATCCAGTATTATATATGCATATACACAGTGACTGACCTGGCTGTCAAGGGGATCAGTTTCACGCGACACAAGCTGTTGGAGGCTGACAACAACGAAGGATACAGCAAGGATTGGATCCACAGCCTTGTGTGGCATTCCTGCATGACCACCTTTACATGTAATAGTGGCATTGAAGAATCCAGCACCAGCAAGAAGCGGACCGGGTCTCGTAAAAATCATGCCAGTAGGAGCTTCGGAAGAAACATGAATACCAAATATTGCCTCAGCCTCGCCCAATGCACCTTCTTCCGCCATTAGCTTCCCACCAAAGAGTCCTTCCTCTGCCGGTTGGAAGAGTAACCTCACTGTCCCTGGCAAAGAATCATGCCTCTCTGACAACAGCCTCGCTGCTCCCAACAACATAGAGACGTGTGCGTCGTGACCACAAGCATGCATCTTTCCTTCCACCTTGCTCTTGTAATCTGACTCCCCAAGCTCCTGAACAAACACATGTTCAATTATGTGGGTGCATGTAGTTTCTCACCTGGAGTGGGAGAGCATCCATGTCGGCACGGAGAGCTACAAAGGGGGATTTTCCGGTACCAATTGTTGCAACAATCCCAGTCTTGGCAAAGGGAGATTCATAAGAAACACCGAGCTTGTTGAGTTCTGACTTGATCAAGGCGCTAGTCTCAAATTCCTCATAACCAAGCTCCGGGTACTGGTGGAGCTGCCTGCGTATACCTGTGATCCATTCCTGAAAGCCCTCCTCTTGACTAGATGAAGAATTGGCAAACCCAACCTGTGAAACATCTGAAATGCCATGTTCTTCGTGGCCTCTCACAAGCAAGGAGCCGATCAACAAGCAAAACAAGGTGCTCGGCCACATTTCTTCTTCTAGGGCTCTTAGGAGAACACTATATTTCACTGTCGTTTTGCTTGAATGGAATCAAGCTTACCGTGTGTGTGTGTAGAGAGAGAAGCACATATAAAACTTTAAAGAGCCACAATCTCTACGATGTATAAAATGCATATATAATGCAGGAACTGTATAAACAAAATTAAAGATTCATATATATACGTAGTACTCAGTGTGTGCATCTATGTGACATGCACACACTTTCTACTTCTGAAACTGGACATACTTGAAATCGGTGTGCATCAGAACGTTCAGCTTCGAGCAGCTAATGGGCTTCATTCCCATCTTGGCCTGTGTCTCGTTCACCATTTCCAACAGGGCCTTCTGGGTAACCCCTGCCGGCAACACTTTGTTCTTCCGCACTTCATTATTTACAGTTGTCGTCCCATTCCCATCCTTGGCATGTTCCTCTACGTAGAACTGTAACACAGCCATGGCAGATAGAACATACCCACGCACCTTATATTTCCCCTCGTTTCCATGGATGGCATTAACAGCTCCGTCGGTCACACAGTGTCTCACGTGCCTGTAAAGAGTCGTCTTGGAGAGCCCGTATATCTTACCCCATGCAACCTTGCAGACAACCTCGTTGTTGAACTCCATGACCTTCACCTTCCCAGTGTTCTTGTCGATACTTCGGTTTATGCAATCGTAGGTGAACTGGACACGCTGTGTCCATGACATGCCCGCAGACTGTGTCCTCGTTTTCTCCATGGCCTGGGGATCCACACGACTCAAGCATTTCTTCTTGCAGCAGCCCGTGCTCACCAGAGGCGGCTGCACACTACACCGTTTCTGCTTCTTGGATGGTACACGCTCCACCATTACGTACATGGGCTTGCTGTTGAAAGAAACCTCGCTGTCCGAGTCCATCTACAGTGAACATATGGATGTTAGTATGGGAAGAAGTATTGTAGATGGACTTATGGTGGGTGGGTGAGTATGCCAGTGACACACTTCTATATACTATGTCCGCCACAAAACCACATTTTCGTAAAACTAGAGAACGGCTCTCACTCTCACACACACACATCGGCATATCTCGTTTCCCAGAAAGGGCATTCCTATCATAAGCGGCACCATAGCTTGACAAACAAATGAATCACCAAACAGTAAATGTGGCTACTCTTAGTACCTTCTTATTAACAGAAAACATGAGGTATACACACACCCACAGACACAGGGCATACCATATTGGTAGACACACACGGGCACACACATACAAGCAAACAAACATTGAGTGCAGAATAGGAACTTACACTTGACGGAGCAGAGAGCAAGAACACCACTGTAGCGGCACCAAAACCTAGCTTGCAGAGTACGTTTGGAAATTCCCACTCATTTCCTTCCCGCCAAACAGAAGTTGAAAATGCTTAGGTTTACAAAGATTCTTCGATACCAGAAGAAATGCCATGAGTGGAATGAATTTAATGTGCATTGGTTAATCATTCTTATCAAACGCACACACACACGCACGACATTCCACAAGAATTTATTTCGCGTCATTTTGCACTTGCCCCCAAGCTCTCGACACACATCAATAATGAGGTTATACAGCGGTAGACACGTACACGCGTATGTATTTGTCTATACGGAGAGCTTGCACCATAAAAAGGAACCAAAAGAAGTGGAGAGGCATCCACAATTGTTATATATACAGTCTACAAACATCGTATATAAACATACCCACTGTATATATACCACTGTACATCGTACATAACCAAGAAAAAGAATTACTTGCCGTAAACCAGCCTTGTTCTAACTCCATGCTGCACATAGAATAACAGTTACAACTTCCCTTTAAAGTAGTTTGTATTTATACGTATGCGCACACATACGTATACCAATGCAGACACCATATTAGATTCATCTCCTCATTCGATACAATTTAGTCAGTGAATTTTGAAGCTGAAGTGCTAACGAATAAAAACTGTGATATTAAAACTCTACACTGACATTCATATCTATGGATATGCATATGTGCCTGCGTGTGAACTCACATACATACGATGCATATGTTCACTTATCTTTCAATACGAAAGTCTCAAAAGAATACAGAAATCTGTTTCTTCGTCTATCAATACATCATACACACACACGTGTGTGTGTGTGTGCGTGCGTGTGTGCACACACACACAAAAACATAATAGAGACACTCATACACGTCATATGTATGTTTGTGTATGTATATATGTAATATACCTGTACATACTTAGCAGAAGGGATTTTACTCCTCAAGTTGCACGTTATCCGGGAGTGGATTGCTCTCGGCGGGAAGGATAGTCACATTTGCCTGCGGCTACGAACAATGACAAATTGGAGAAAAGAAAAAGAAAGAAAGAAACAGAGGAAATGTCTTACAAATGGAGTGACGCCCAGATGCATGTCCAGCTCGTGGAGATGATTCTGAACCCTTCCGCCCAGCAGCTCGATCACGATTTCCAGATTTCCGGCTGTCGGCGGAGAGAGAGTGCGCCCTGCGTAGAAAATATATGGAAAGAACAGATTTTCGTTATGAAAATAGGCTTTGCGATACCTGATGCAGTTCTCAACTCTGGAATGTCCTCCAACCTCGGCGCCGACGACTCCAGTACTCCGAGGTAGCTCGATTCCCTGATGAGGTTTTCTGCTGCAGAGATTTGTGCAAAATGCGGGAGTTTTATGGCAAAAACGAGATTTTGAGAATCAAAATAAGATCGTCGCAATGCGCTACGGAATGTAGAGATTCTCAAAGACGAAACATCGATTTCAAGTTTCAAACAGCGGATTTGTGAAGAAGAAATTGAGATTTCCCGAAGATTTTGACAATATAACACAGAAAAATGCGGATTTGCAGAGATTTCACAGAAACAAAACCTTACGAGACGATTCTATCGCTTACCCCGTCTGCTCGATCGCCGCAGATCATCAGTCTCCATTATTGCTCCACGAAATGAACGAACCCTAGACTTGCCAACCAGGATATAATACATATATGTGTGCATGTTGTGTCCGTGCGCGTGAGTATTTGTAAAATACGGAGATAGTGTCAAAATAAAACCAAGATAAGGACATATCTGTAGTTGAACTGTATCTCATGTCCTTTGTACGTGCGTGGTCCGTGCGAGTGCGGAGAGAGAGAGAGAGAGAGAGAGAGAGAGAGAGAGGGAGAGAGAGAGCGAGCGAGAGAGAGAGCGAGCGAGAGAGAGAGAGCGAGAGCGAGGGAGAGAGAGAACTTCGAATAGAACTCGAATGCAAGAAATAGAGGACATTTTTCGTCCTCCTCATTCTTTGAAGTTTTACATTTTTGCATTGAAATCAGGCCCAGAGTGCAACAACAGCCATGGCAGCAGCTCCACATACAAGCGAGACATAAGCAGCTAATTGAATCCTCAAACTGTGCTCATCTTGCTTATTCAAAAAATCAGTAGCAATGAGATCCACAAGTGCCATATACACCAGAATTCCCGCAGAAATTGCATCGAACATCCCTTCTATAAGAATTGCATTGACACTGTTCCGATCATACACCGACGACACCCAATTCCGATAGCAATTCCTGTTGGAGTGGTTATACTGAAGATGAAGCACATGATCATAATCGATCCATTTCGAAATGCAGCCTAAGAAAAAAACTGTGATTTTCTTAAGAAAAAAACAGTAGACAGACCTGTGAAAGACATCCTCCCAGAGCAAGGCCTTCAAACATCTGATGGAATGTGAGAGCAGCTACAAGGGGCTTGATGGTACATGGACTATGGCTTGTACCGAGGGAAATCCCAATAATTATGGAGTGTGCTACCATTCCGAGCTCCATCACCTACAAAACTCATCAGTACAGTGTTCTGAGAGAGATACACCACACACACGCACCTGTGCAACCACTGTGTATCGAATCTCCATGGATACATCGCGACTAACAACCATGTTGCTCTCCTGGTCTACTGAAGCGACTTCACGGCACGCACTTACAACGTTGGCACGGGGGGAAGCTAGAGCTCCGTCTTTGGGCTGTTTACTCTCGTAGAAAGCATTACCAAGTACGTCGAGAAGAAGAGTGCAGAGAGCAGCCAACATAGCTGTAAAGCCGGCAAGTGGGAACTTCTTCCAGGGGCCATCTCCCAAGCAAGGATTCGCCAGTGTATCGAATGCATCCGGAAGCATATGTACGAAGGCAGTACCAAGGACTACCCCAGCAGAGAAGGCCTTGAGAATTATGAACAGGTTGCTCTTCGTGTTGAATGAGGGGAACAGTCTGGGACCGAGGATGGGGATGCATACTCCCAGTGCGCAGGCACTGAAGATTGAGAATATACCCACAATCTTAAGATGGATGTCGTTACTGCTAGCTGTGCAGCTCGATGTTTTCAGAGAACAGGCAATTGTGTGCTCTGCCATAGCTCGGAGCTCCCAATGGTTTCTTTGGAACTACATAAACATAGAGAAAAAATCCAAGATGTACGGCTACTAGAAGAATATACGTATTTCATATCTTGATTTAATAAGATATGATTCGTCATAAGGTCCAATATTATTAGCACACATAAGAATAAGATTTCATCGCTAAAATGCAAAATGCTTTCATAGAAGTCAATCGTCAGTCACGTTTGGTCATATTTTATATTCGTGTGTCGGGAAAAAGGCAAAAAAGTTGCACGTATGCATGTGCACTTGTACCTTCCTGTGTGTGTGTGCGTTGGCGTATGTACAGGAATGGAGAAGCAACATGTTTAAATGCAACCGGCTTGATTAAGAGCCGGTTGAATCTCTTCGAGCTTGCGGACTACGAAAGAGTCGTCCTCCGGGTAGTATGCAATGGGATCGTCCAAGAGTGGCTTGTCCAAGTTGAGAACGCCCTCCAGAAATGCATGCACGCAGTAGGCAGTGTAGCTAATGTTGTATCCTCCCTCTTGTACTACCAGCATCCTCCCATCACTATGTGTGTCTGCTCGAACTCGTAACATCCTTCCTAGTGCTCGGTATCCTGACATTGTAAGGCACTGTCTACCGTTGGGATCAAACTGCAACAACCGAGGGAACGTAACGTGTGTGTGTTCTCCTGCATTACACACACACAAGCTTACAGCACTGGAGTCAAGGCCCATTGTCACCGCAATAATCTCTGGCTTGAACTTATCAAGCCTGGGAAGCACCAGTGTTTCCATAGCACGCACGTATCCCCGATCACCAGTTCCGTTCGGAAGCGGAATGTTAATATTGAAGCCTTTCCCTTGCCCTTTGCCCGCTTCATCAGGTTGCCCAGTCTGGGAATGCGATTCACCCCACGAACCATGGTTCATATGTAAGGAGACGGTGAGAACATCGTCCCGTGTGTAAAACCCAGCTGCACTACCGTTGCCTGGAGATGGACACAAGTGATGAACAGATAACAAAGTGAGATGTTTACCATAGTGTACATCGATGTCAATAATTGCAGCTCTTTCGACCTTGCCAGAGTGAATGGCAGACTCGACAGCAAGGCCCGCGTTGTTGAGGAAGCAATACCCATCAGCTCGGTCAGGCTGAGCATGATGGCCTGGAGGACGAACAAGTGCATATGCAAGCTTGGATTTGGCATACAGAATGTGTTGCATGGCCTCAATTGTTGATCCGGCTGCCAAGAGAACGGACTCCCAGGAGCCTGAATTGAAACATGTTCCACTACAGAAGACCTTGCTTTCTGCTTGACTTGCCTCTACGAGCTCCTCAACATACTCTGCGTTTGAATGAATTAGTTTGCGTTGAGGGAAAAGCAGACAGACCCACCTGGAGTGTGAAAGAGATGAAGCTCCGGAATGGTTGCTTGTCTCCCTTGGTGCCATTTGATGTACTTGGAGATGGGTCCTCGTTCCAGGATGGATTTGATGTTGCGAACACGGTCGGCATTCTCTGGGTGCTGCTCGACAACCTCCAGCAATCCGGCTCCATTGTCAAGTGTATCGAACGCCCCCGCGGTTGGGGTGTGCTTCAGCATCCCATCGTGCCAGAACACGTCCATATAACCTAATCAGTCAAGTCTCATTGGGCTATGCCTTCTTCTCTTCGATTTCTCTTTTCTGTTCATCCACCTGCTGTCTTGGGTTGTCTTTCTTTGTCGAGCTTGTGATGCATAGACATGTATAGGACTTGTGGAAGCTCATGGATTTCAATGTGACTGTGGCTCCCTGAATATCTCCAACTTGACCATGTATGAGCACTGTTTCTCAGCAATCCCCATAACGCAATCCGCTTCCGGATCATGTCCAACTTGAGGAGTGAATCCTTCTGCTAAGCTTGTATACATGTACATTGACGTGCATACAGGAAAACTTGTTAGTGTTGCCGGCTCTCTCTCACACACACACGGAAGATGGGAAAACTTGTAATTATTGTTTACATGAATAGGAAAACCCGGTTGGTCCTTCATCTTCTCTCTCTCACACACACACACATTCCTTACTTCCACTGACGTATCACATAAATGTAATAGTTATTTAAGAGAATTGGAGCTCTGTTCTGGATGATCTCTTCTCGGCTCAATGCTCAGATGAAATCTTAACACCCATGTACCTAAGTACAGAGAGAAAGCACAGACAACATACCATGTATATATTATCTGTATAATATGTATGTGTGTGTGTAAATATATATGTATATATATATTATACCATTTACCTTCCAAGCATAAGCACGGTTGCCATTGGGTTTGTACCAGGTGAATAATCAAACACCGAGGTATCCACAACTCGAACACCTGAAACACCCATCACCCTGAAGTCCTGATCGACTACCTTACCCACAACACATCCACCGTGGTAATGCCACGCAGTGGAAATGTTCTGCCTGCAGTGATCCGCTATTGCAGTATTCACTGTGTTCCAGTCCTTTGGGTTCCTCCTGTTAGGGTAGGCAACGGTACCACCGGAAACTAGGGTTTGGTTCTCGTTATGAACGCTCTGAACGATTTCGACAAGTAAATCTCCTCCACAATGTTATACCCATGAACACAGGCTTGTAGGTCTCTAGGGTCCTTGTAGTAGTTAAAGGTCACATTGGGATTGTCATTGGCATCAAGTGTAGTCAATAAAAGATAACCTTAACGAAAACATGTTAGCATTACCATGTATAAGTTGTACTCTCTCATGTAACGCACGCACGCGCGCACACACACACCTGGAAAATACCTTGAGACCAAGGACCAGAAACTTCATCGTTAATAACACCAACGTTTCTATTGATACCCTGAAGGTCATTAGGTGCTCCAGTGGAAGCTTCAATATAAGCATGAAACGGAGATATTCCCACTGCTTGTGGAAGTGAATTTTCAATCGGACGTGGAGACAGTATGAAATCTCTAGCGACAGGGTTATCAGTTACATACTTTCCAACGTTATCCTGATCAAGAACAACATTTATGCCCATGGTTTCGAGCTCAACACGTGGCCCTATCCCACTTAACATCAACAGTTGACCGCAACCCCACACTTTAAAGCAGTCAGGAATCTCAAGTATTGTTTATTTTGAATTTAATGGAAGCACTATATGGACGTAGAAATTTAATAGGAATTGTTTCCTATATAAACTGGGTGTACTTGTACAAACTGAAATCGCAGTCGCCTCACCTCCCTGCAGAACGAGCATGTTTCACCGAAAGGAGCAGCCCTATGTACTGTACATGATCCGTCCAAAAAAATGACAATTTTGACCATCCGACGGCCTGTTTAGACCACCAGCACATAGGAAGGCCCCCAACCTGTGCCTTCTTTTTCGACAGAAGAATGTTGCAGAGGCTACAAGATGCTATCCTTGAGTTTGGCTCCCGATTGTTTCAGTTTAACTCTGTAGTCCTCGAAGCGCTTCGTCCTGTGCCCGGGGTTATGCACGCTTAGGATGTCGATGATGGCGCCTTTGGGGCCTGGATGAGTCCACTTGCTCAAGAAGTACGCTTTGAACTGTTTAGCTCGCCTAGGATCATCTTTTCCCAGACTTACGACTGTCAACATACAGAAATATGCAGTTGTAACTAAATGGGCATGGCTATAGTCCCATTTCCTAATAATTAGCAATTTTAGCTATTTAATTAGCATTTTCTAATATTAAAGGAATATTCTTTAGAATATATGTTTGAAAAGAGAATATTCTTTAGAATATTCTATTTTGTATTCTACCCTTTAATAAATTATAGCATTCATTGAACAAAAATTAATAACATTATAAAAGTAGAATGTATTAAATTATATAATATATTGCCTAATATAACAATTAAGGAAGAGCATAAGAGGTACATTATATAAATATTGATGTTGTTATTAAATATTAATATTTAAATATAACATTATTAATTAAAAATTTGTAGTAGTAATAATATATATATAAAATCCTATAATAATATAGTCAATCTTCCATATCATTTTTTAAATTTATATAGTTAAGTATACAATTTGGTACTATTATTAAAGAGTTTATAATAATTATGAATATTAAATATATGATATTTTATAATTTTGTAATTGCTTTAAGCTTCAGAAAACATACATTCCCTTGCAGTTTTGTTAATCGTGACTTTATCAACGCTTCTTGACATCCACCCATATCGAATGGATTTAACATTTATAAAACATGCTGGGTCTTTTTGATTGGGAGACCATGTTTTCTCTAGGCATGCCTTTTTTGTGGTTTGAACCATGCAACCTTAACAATACTATTTTTTGTGATTACTTCAGGTGTGTCGATAATTTGACCCATCCAAATAGGCTGATTATATGACGCATCTGGAGTAATGAGAACCATCATTAGTTTTTGAAGATCCTTGCAGCAATCAAAGTATGCTTTAGGTTTTTGGTTCCTTTGTCCAACAAAGTGTGGGGTTTGCACTTCCACATCACTACTGGCTTCTATGTCTTATGCTCAGTGATGTCATTTCAATCTCCTCTCGCCACCTTGTTTTAGGCCAGAAAGGGTGTTGCAATTCTGTACTTGTGACAGTAGGCCCTTCCAACTCTCGAACAACAGTCTCCCAATAGTTGACCACATGCTTATATAGTTCTGAGTAACCAGTTGCCTTATCAGAATTCTTTGGCATCGATTTTGAACCCATGCCACATATTTTTTGATGCCATCAATAATAACCTCTTGTTCCTTGAGCTGGGCACTCAATGGAATAGGGTCTGGTTGTCCTTCTGGGAG
This sequence comes from Selaginella tamariscina, assembly GCA_003024785.1. Lineage (NCBI taxonomy): Eukaryota > Viridiplantae > Streptophyta > Lycopodiopsida > Selaginellales > Selaginellaceae > Selaginella > Selaginella tamariscina. The sequence continues at coordinate 144,187 of PUQB01000003.1, read as the reverse complement.
AAGTGGCTTTCCATCCTCTCCACTTTTGAAGAGCATTAAGCCCTCTTTCGGTAACCACTCCTGCTCTGATGGCCGTAACTTGTACTGCATAATAGGTATACCATCTCGTATGGAGAAAAAGAATTGTAGCGGCACAAGGTGACCAACTAAAGAATCACTCCCTTCTTTTATATACTCCTTGAGAAATTTTTTGAAGTCTGGCACCTCAGTCACAAGCAAAGCACAACTTTTTTTGGAGATGCAATTTTCAAAAAGATTCATCATATGCGGTAAGGTAAGTGCACTTGTCCTTTTTGTAGAGTTGGAGACCTTGCTGAAGAACGCATCAATATCTTCATGAGTGTGACCAACCATAAGGAAACTGAGCGTGATTGTTTCAAACACACCTTTGGCAACAAGCATTGACAAGTATGCTAGCACATATCTAGAAAATAAAAGTAAGTATGAGCTTGAGAAACCCTTAAGTAAAATGATTTACCTATTTTTGTTCTCGCCTGCACAATTATCCATCTGTAAAAGCAAATGACGAGGAAGCTTATTTGATGTTGAGGACACATGTACACTATTTGAGCTAGATCCCTCCACTGAACCTGAACTCTCAACAGGGCCATCTGTTTTTTTGTGCAGGTTGCTGACAATGCCTCTCATATTCCCAAGTAGCCTCAAGTGCAGATGTGTTCATGAGAGCATTATGTAAAGGTTGAAGGTGTTGTTTCTTCACTTTGAGATCACTGATAGGACTTGTCTGTGAGTGGGCTTCAAGGTTTCTGAAACACATGGCTAACGACCCAATAGTGAAATTGGAGTCGCTAGACCAATGTGGAAGTGAAAAGTGTCCATATGACTCACAACCGTGTCCATGTGTTAGCACACCTGTCAATGAAATCGGAAGTTTCATGACATTTCCAAGGCACTTTGGTGTTGCAAAGAGCTTTGGAATGCTGGTCTTTGAATGATCCATCTTGTCATGGATCAAGCACAGGTACTCTGATGGGCGTGACACAGAAAGCATGCGGTGTGCATAGTACTGAGACCGGCAAGTTTGTTGTGCAATCATGTGGGCCTCCATCTTCCTTTGAATGGTAGTGATCTCCACCAAGGTTTTTGCACAAGCCTCTGCAGCCTTCAATGATGTACAAGTGTCACACTTAGAAAAGCTAGAGTGTTTTGCAATCTCCACATCCTTAAAATGAGTATTCCATATGTTGTTGAAGGTACCAGTGCAGATTGCTTGGAGCCCCATCAAACTGAGGCACTTGTTCACATGTTCACACAGTTTCAATTGAGTGTAGATTGAAGGTAAAACCTTGAGATTTTCCCTGACCCCTGCATTTGTGGTTCGGCATTTGTGAGGCATCCTGTCTGCATTTGCTTCCACAAAAGCCTTGAGTATCTCTATGGCTGCCATGATGTGAGAGCGGGTTTTGACCAAGCGAGTGTTCCCATGAACTGAGGTTCGCGCTCCATCTAGCCACTCATCCCTCCGACGGTAGAACGTGGTCTTTGGGATCCCGTATATACTGTACCAAGCTTTGAAGCAGATGGCCACCTTATTAAATACCATGGATGTACTCTGATAACCTGTGTCCGAGGCCATTCCATCAATACACCCAGTTAGTGCAGCATATACAAACTCATGCCTTTGCTTTTGGGTGAGCATACGAAAGACATGTCTACATTGGGTAATTTCATTCCGGTCTGCCATCTGACAACACTTCTTCTTGCAACAGTCAATCGTGGAAATGCTCGTAACACTTTCGGAAGATGTAGGATCCATCTTTACCCTCTTGCTGAAACTTGCAGGGGAAGATCTACAACCCATGAATCGCCTTTTTCTTACAATAGGACCAATGCAAGGAACCTCTTCAAATATGAGTTGTTCTTCCGGGTTGTTATTATTGAAATCCAACCCAGAATATGTTGAACCATCTTGCCGTCTTAATTCAGATGTTCGCCACCTCACGAGGGATCCAGGATACAATGTGCCATTAGGTGAAACCTCTGTCACAACTACACCCACGAAGTCGGACCCTAGTTTCTCTTCTGACACTGCTTCCATTGGATTTATAGCTGTGATGATGCCTCTTCCGACTTCAATCTCACGAAGAAAGAGAATCACCTCATCCATCACAGCAGGCAAGCCATCATCTGGTAAACTCGTGCTACTATTTGTTTGTGACTCTGCATATTCTGTGTCAGCCTTGACTTCATCCAAATTCCACAATACAGGAGAACCCTCCTCAAATTCCATTCCCAGAACCTCAACATGCTTGTAAATGGTGTTCACCCATACGTACACACAAGATCCTTGGGCAATATTGTGACATGATGCATTATTATCTCGAACTTCCACAGTTCCAGTGCCAACTATCTCGTTGTTCCGAAGAAGACATACTTTATCTCCAGTATTAAACATATTGTCCTGCACATAAATAATTGTATTATTTATGATATCTGTTTATGCAATATTTTAAGAAATCTGAATTACGGTTACTTAATAATATGCATATGCAATAATACATAATTATGTTTAGAGATAATATCTCATGTTTGATTAATACAACTGATGGCGGGATTAATCCCGCCCACGAATCCCTCCGACGAGGAACGGTCGGCGGGATTAATCCCGCCGCCGACTCAACCCCTTCGGAGAGAGTCGGCGGGATTAATCCCGCCTTGGACTCCCTCCGACAAGGAAGAGCCGGCGGGATTAATCCCGCCGCCTCTCCTCCTCGGGGGAGTCCGGCGGGATTAATCCCGCCGACTCTCTCCGACGAGGAAGGGATCCGGCGGGATTAATCCGCCGCTCTCCTCCCGGAGAGAGTCGGCGGGATTAATCCCGCGACTCTCTCCGAAGGGGGAGTCGGCGCGGATTAATCCCGCCGACCTTCCTCGCGGAGAGAGTCGGCGGGATTAATCCCGCCGGACTCCCCCCGAGGAGGAAGAGGCGGCGGGATTAATCCCGCCGGCTCTTCCTTGTCGGAGGGAGTCCAAGGCGGGATTAATCCCGCCACAATTCTTACGACGGGGAATGGGTGGCGGGATTAAACCGCACATAACTCTCTCCAAAACTATGATTTCAAAGAGATCTCGGGATAAATCCTGTCCCCAAATCTTAAAACAGGGAAGTGGTGGCGAGATTAATCCCGCCACCCCTTCCCTGCCTCCTAAAATGGTTGGCGGGATTAATCCCGCCGACAACTCTTTTAATAAATTCTGGTAACTCTTCATCAGTTAGAAGGTTATCGACGGGATTAATCCCGCCACTCTTTTTCAGTGGCGGAGAAGCATTGCCCGAGAGATGGTGGCGGGATTAATCCCGCCACCTCTTCGAAGAGGCGAAAAAGAAATGGCCGGATTAATCCCGCCGCCCCGGTTAACCTAGAATATTAAGTTAAAAGGATATTTAAACGGATAAATCCCTAACGGAATATATTATAATCCTAATGCATTCCTAAACCCCTAAATTGTAATTTTAAGAGAGAATGTAAGAGAGTGAATCTTTATAAGTATTTTTAAATTTGTTTATAATACTTACTTGTAAACAGCACTGAAGGCGCCGTGCTTTCCTATAAAGAATAACACCCAATTTAATCTCGCTCCTGAGATGATCACTATGAAGAAAAAAGAAGATCTAAAGAGTGAAAAATACAGAAATGAAGAAACCCTTGCCGGAGAAAGAACCAGATCTGAATTTGAGTGGGAAATTAAATGCATTTTCAAATTTACATGTCAGACCGACAATACATATGTCAGAAATTCAAATTTTTTAAAAAGAACAGAAAATAAAATTTAAGATGAGTTGACACAAATATCCGACACTCTGACATATATACTCTCCAGTTCCAATGAGTATTTTAAAATTGCATTTAATGTTATTCAAGTGATTCAAGCTGTTTAATATTACGAAATTTTAGACTATATTCTACATTCTTAGTATTCAAGTATATTTATATTATATATATATATATATATATAATATATACTTATACAATAAATAAATTGATATATTATTATGTATCATTTAAAATATATTCATAGTCTGTTTATTATTATTATTTTCTTAATTACTCGAGTATTTAGTTTTCATTTCCTAGTATCAATGGGATATTCTTTAATATTTTATTAATATTTGAAGAATATTCTAATATTAAACCTGATTATCATAATTAAATTAGTCTTGTTCTTAATTATTGCAATAATTATTCTACATTTGTATATATTAATGGATTTTCTCAATTAATTTGTTATTATTTCAAGAATATTCAGTGTTAAACCTTATTATCAATATTAAATTAATATATATTATTAAACTATATATGACTATATATTAGATAAATAATGTATTATTATGTATAATTTAAAATATGTTCATAGTGTGTATATTAATATCATTTCCTTAATTACTTGAGTAATTAATCTTCTTTATATTAATGGGATATTCTTTATTATTTTCTTATTATTCCAAGAATATTCCAATATTAAACATGATTATGATAATTAATTTAGTTAATTATTTGAGTACTTAATTTACATTTGTATATATTAATGGGATTTTCTCAATTAATTTCTTATTATTTCAACAATATTTCAATGTTAAACCTTTTTATCAATATTAAATTAATATATATTATTAAAACTATATATGGCTATATATTAGATAAAATCATATATTATTATGTATAATTTAAAATATATTCATAGTGTGTTTATTAATATTATTTTCTTAATTATTCGATGTTTATTTTGCACACATATATAAACACAATCATAAATTTACACACGCATTACAAGAACTTACAAAAACACATATGCACACACATGCACAACCCTAAACCAAACTGAAGAAATATGTTGCTTCTTTATTGAAAACATCATGTTCAACGCATGTATGATATATGTACTCAATCTGTGTGTATGTAACACATTGAATTTACATGTGTAATATTTATTTAAGCTTGTTGGGAGCAAACCCTAAACCCTAAACCCTAAACCCTGTGTATACATGTGTGTACAAAATAATTTTTCAACACTCTCTCTTCACACCATGCATGATCCATCCTAAACCCTAAACCCTAAACCCTAATATGTAACACAATGAATTTACTCATGTAATATGTATGTATGTCTGTGTGGATACACGTGTGTATGTATATATGTGTACTTTGTATGTATATATGTGTACTTTCTGTCTTCTCTCATACATACACACCATGCATGATCCATGTTAATATGTACTGTCTTCTCTCTCTCTCATATACTATGTATGTATTCTATGTATAATATGTGTAAGTAATATGTGTACTAATATATGCAATGTGTACAAAAATAATTTTTCAACACTCTCTCTTCTCTCATACATACACACCATGCATGATCCATCCTAAATCCAAAACCCTAAACCCATGTAATATGTATGTATGTCTGTGTGTATCACGTGTGTATGTATATATTATGTGTATTAATATTGCAATGTGTATGTAATGTATTGATACACATGAAACTTTAACACTCCCATGGACACCACATATTAAATCCCTGCATGATTTATATTTTTGGGGTGTATGTGATACACCCACGCACACGCACGCGCTAATAATATAATGAAAGAATATTCGTTTAGGGCGAATCTATATTTTATTCTTTTTAGGGTTTAAGTATATTCTCATAAGGAATATTCTATTAGGGTTAATATATATATTTAATTCCTTTAGGGTTTAGGTATATTTAATTCCTTTAGGGTTTCAAGAGGCGGCGGCTGTGAAATCGGCGGCGGCGGCTGTGCACACAGGTGAGATCTGTGTATGTGTGTGTGTGGTGTGTGTGTATGTATATATGTATAGGAGTGTGCATATAATTTATTTATTAGTTTATCTCTCGCACACACACGCACACTCCTGTGTATGTATATGTGTGTGTGGGTGTGTGTTTGTTTATCTGTATGATTTTATTTGTTTCGCTCACACACGCATACACACGATATACATATACACACATATATATATACCTATATACATATATACATACATATATTATGTGTACCAGTATCTGTAAATTTTTTTTTATTGATCTATCTCTCCCACACACACGCACACTGCTTTACACACACACACACACACACACACAACATATATATATATATATATAATCAATGCATATTAACAAATAGTATACAACACTAGTTTATATATATGCTTATATATTCATATGGGTTATATCTATATACACACATATATATATGTGTGTGTTTATCTGTATAATTTTATTTATTTATTAGTTTTATCTCTCGCACACACGCACACACTCTGTGTATGTATATGTGTGTTGTGTGTGTGTTTGTTTATCTGTATGATTTTATTTGTTTCGCTCACACACGCATACACACAATATACATATACACATATATATATACCTATATACATATATACATACATACAACACTAGTTTATATATATGCTTATATATTCACAGACTCTCTCTCTTTCTCTATGGATTATATATCTATATACACACATATATATGTGTGTGTTTATCTTATAGTTTTATTTATTTATTAGTTTTCTTTCGCACACACACGCACACTCCTGTGTAATATATGTGTGTGTGTTGTGTTTGTTTATCTGTATGATTTTATTTGTTTCGCTCAACGCATACACGATATACATATACACACATATATATACCTATGTACACACATATATTATGTGTACCAGTACTGTATAATTTTATTTATTTATCTATCTCTTGCACACACACGTACACTCCTAAACATACATACATACATACATATATATATATAATATATACACACACACACATATATATATGTGTGTGTTTTTTCAAGTATAATTTTTTTATTTATTAATTTTATCTCTCACAACACGCTAAGCCCTCGAGCGGCGGGATTAATCCCGCCGCTATAGGTTTATGCCTCGGCGGCGGGATTAATCCCGCCGCTATAGGTTATGCCTCGGCGGCGGGATTAATCCCGCCGTATATGGTTGGGGCCATGGCGGCGGGATTAATCCCGCCGCCGAGGCCCTTCACGCAGGCTATGGGCGGCGGGATTAATCCCGCCGCTCTAGACAAACCGAAGAGCGGCGGATTAATCCCCCGCCCATGGCCTGCGTGAGGGCCTCGGCGGCGGGATTAATCCCGCCGCTCACCCATGCCCTGCGCGGAATGCGGCGGGATTTATCTCGCCGGCAATGGCCTGTGTGAAGGCCCTAATGGGCGGGATTAATCCCGCCGGATTCCGCGCAGGGCATTTACAGGGATGGGCGGCGGGATTAATCCCGCCGCTCATGAGGCTAACCGAAGAGCCTGCATGAAAATCCTGCACGGAAGGCTAACCGAAGAGCCTGCATGACATGTCCTGCGCGTAAGGCGGCGGGATTAATCCCCCCCAGGGAATTCACGCAGGACATGAACGGCGGATTAATCCGCCCCACGCTCATGCCCTTCGCAGAGGGCGGATTAATCCCCGCCCCCCCATCCCTGTTCAAAATGCCGCAGCCAATATATATGTGTGAGCGCATGATTTACGAGAGGGCGGCGGGATTAGCCTCTCCGAACCTTCATTACCCGGTGGCGGGATTAATCCCGCCACCCTTCTTTTTTCCTCCATTGGTATGTTGAATCAATCCCGACTAACTCTGTCTGAGACGGAGAAGGTTTACAAAATACCAATGGAGGGAACTGAGAAGGGTGGTGGGATTAATTTCACCATCCCTTACATGGTGGGCGGGATTAATCCCGCCGCGTACGCATGCCCTGCGCGGAATCGGGCGGGATTTATCCCGCCGCCATTGGCCTGCCTGAAGGGCCTAGGCGGCGGGATTAATCCCGCAAGATTTCGCACAGGGCATTGGCGTTCGGCGGGATTAATCCCGCCGACTAAGGCCCGAGTGAAGGGCCTGGGAGGCGGGATTAATCCCGCCGGACGCCAATTCCCTGCGCGGAATCGGGCGGGATTTATCCCGCCGCCATTGGCCTGCTGAAGTGCCTAGGCGGCGGGATTAATCCCGCCCGATTCCGCGCAGGGAATTGGCGTCCGGCGGGATTAATCCCGCCGCATAGGGACCGAGTGAAGGCCCTGGGCGGCGGGATTAATCCCGCCGAGTCTTCAATGCCTGTTGGAGGAATGAATCCCGCCACCCTTCCTTTTTTCTCCATTGGTGAGTCGGACCAATCCCAAACGTTTCTGTCTGAGACGTAGAAGGTTTTCAACATACCAATGGAGAGAATGGGAAGGGTGGGGAAATTCATTTAACCATCCCTTACATGGTGGGCGAGATTAATCCCGCCCCTTTCTGGAGTCACTGAAGGGGTGTGAGAAATAAATCCTGCCCAGTTCTCTCTGAGACCGAGAAGGGTGGCAAGATTAATTCCGCACTCCCGTTCAAGGCCTCCAGAAAGGTGGCGAGATTAATCCCGCCCACTCTTTCAGGAGGCATTGAAGGGGTGGCGAGATTAATCCCGCCGCACCTTCCATGTGAATATATATGTGTATTAGTATATATAAGTTGCATATCTCATTTTATTTACTTTTATCATCTTCATAATATTTCGAGTAAAAGCTAGGAATCTATGTAAAACTGTCCAGAGCTCACATTTGTGGTGGTTCTAAAACGAAATGTTATCTTTCTTTTGCACTAACACAAATGTGAGCTTCGGACAGTTAATTACGTCTACTTCTCTCTGTGTATTATTTTTGTATATTCGGGTTTATACAAGTGTGTGTGCGTTTTTATATAATTTATATTTATAGTGTATTATTTTGCAGAAGGACGATTTGATCAAACAAGGAGATCGAGTCATTAGTATGGAGTCGTCGTCAAATTCTGGGTAAGAATTAAAATAAAATCTGTTATACTCGGATACTTGAACTAATCATTTTTGTATTCAGATGTGGAATTGAGGTGACATTAAAGACAAGAGCAGGAGAAGAGATGGGCAGGGGGATTCTGGAATCAACTTGGCCATATTTTAAGATAAATGGGAAGCGCATTGGAGCAACCATGGCTGCTGTCAAATTAACCTCTGTCACATCTCATGGACAAGCAAAACAATGGAAAGTAGATTCGCTAGTCAAGCACCCGAAAGCAGGCTGCGAACCCAGATTGGACGATGCTCGACACATATGCCTTGTTCCATCCAATGTCACGTTCTCGGATCCAGAGGTCGTCAGTTACAACATTAATTCGGGTGGTTTTGTCGACTTGTGGATAATGACGTTCACGTGTTCACTAATGATGTTGACCTTGGAGTTCTTCTTCAACTCAACGAAAGCCCATCTATGGAGGGGATCCATCTGGATGTCTACTTCGAAATCTTCAGACTCATCGAGTAGGTGTATTGTCAGGAGATATTGCTTCACAATACAGAAAATCAGCAAGTGGAGCAATCTTCCCTCTTCACATTGAAGAAGAACACAGCGACATCATAAGGAGATTGAGAGGTGGCTCGGTCTCAGGTTCTCTACAGATCACGTTCAATTTGCTTAGGAAGCTTCGGGAGCTGGAAGAGTGTGCCGAGAACACTAGAACAGCTGCAGTCGGGGATCACACATGTTGATTCGGATCGCAAAAGAAAATCATCAATCGTTTTGTCAGCTGCACCTGTGGCATCTCATGCTGCAATAAGTCACAAGGAAATGATGTTGGATGATAAGATTTATCCTTGTAGGGTTAAATATTGCAGCGTCAACCCAAACTTCAATTACAGGCCACTCAACCAGGAACGTGTAGCTGAGCTCATGGAGAAGATGAAGGACGACAATTCTTATACCGTTCCACATAATGCTGTTTTGTGTCCATACTATGAAAGAAGGAAGGGCGCTGACAAAGTCTGGATCACAACACCAGAACAACTCATGAAGATTCAGACGGAGAATAAAAATCTATCAAGTACTACATCATTAGTGGCCAGCACACAATAACGGCAGCCCAACGACTTCTCGAGAACACAACAAAGGAACGATGGCAACAAAACTTTCCGAGCATACCCGTGAGAAGCTGACAAAAAGATCGGCGTTTTTAGCTAAGCCGAATCTCACAATCGAGCAGTACCATAAGTTATCGGCGGAATGGGACGCTGCCGACACCAACCACTACAACAGCAAAATATGGGAGAAGTTTAAACACACGCGAGCCGTGTGGGAATCTCTTCAGCGACCACAAAGAGCTACCGCAGGGAATACACAATCTGCGGAATACCGGGTAAGCAAATTGTTTGGGCGGGATTTATCTCGCCGGTATATTAATCTGTCTTTTTCCTCAGAGAGTTGAAGAAATTGCAGCAGTTGATTTTGCCCAGGTGGGCGGGAAGGAAACATCCTTTCTGATGATGTTGATTTCTTGCCCCGAAGATAGGATCTTTGCCAAATGGTTGGGGATTATGGAATCCTTTTCAAAAGGAACACTGAAGAAGAAGCAGACAAGTGAAGGGGAGCCCTCAGAAAAGTCTGCAAAGAAACCCAGTAAGACGCCGAAGGCTAAGTCTGTTCAATCTACAAAGGATGTAGACAACGATTTCAAGCTCACATGGTTGAAGCCTTTAAATGGAACAACGATGGAGGAGATGGAAGTCTTGGCTGATTTGGTGATCGATGGCAAACTACAAATTAATAACAGCAGCCCAACCTCTCCTTTTCATCTCAAGGCAATGGAGTTGAAGACGGTCAGGCATTTCAAGGAGTGGTTGGGAATACACTGCCACAAACTGGGTTGGACCTCGACTTCAACATATGAAGAGGTCAGCAAATATTTGCATGTGACGAACGATGATATGCTTGTCGAATGGGTGAACCAATCGGAAGATCTGGCAAGAATCTATTGCACGCCAACGCCAAAAAGGAGAACATTGGGATGACGCCTTCTCTTATGGCAGTCCTTCAGCAGCGGAGAACCGAATTGAACCTTATAAAGGAGGATGCTACGAATCACGACAAGCCCTACAGATGTTTGTTGTTAGATTCGGAGACTTTATGGGGTAACATCACTGCTTGTAGGAAACCGTTTCAATTGTTCGTGATGGATCGGCGGGTGTCAAAAAATCTTTCGACAGATAGGGCACTAGAGGATCTGGTGGAGAAACTTAGCCGTGCAAGCATATACATAGAAGGTATTTATTATTGAATTCATGCTTGCGCTCTTCACTGATACCTACTTTTTCAGGTATTTATTTCTTGATTCTTGCTCATGTCACCGATACTTTTGCCTTCGCCTTCGCCAAGAAGAATAGACATCGTTGGACAGGATTTTATATGAACGATGCTAATCCCAAGTGCATTGATACCGTTGTTCACTTGGTTGTTAGGAATGCGCCAAACAATTTCAAGCTTCCAAATGACTGGCCAGGCATCTGTTTGCACTCCAACGGCCCTGAACCTCCATCCGATACACCGATAGGTATGAGTGACGTATTCGGCAATGTACGTTATCCAAACATTACAAGTCAAGCGGCACGGAGCATCGTCAACTTGATCAGGGGTCCTCACAGTGATGCGTGGGTTTTTGACTACTGCACTAGGGGGTCCGTCTTGAAGGAGTGTTACCTTCGGCATACATGTGTGTTTGCCGTTGAAAAGGATAAGACCATGGTTGAGGACCTGAACAAGTGGATAGATTGGGTCTCAACTGAGTACCCCAACGATTCCATAAAGGCGTATTTGAGAAAGTTCCCTCCAGATAAGTGCGATAGCTCTGAAGGTGAATCTGGTTCAATCTCGGAGTCTGAGAACGAACTTCAATCAGATATTAGACCGGAAGTTATCTCGAGGAGTACAGAACATTCGCACACTCCAGGACCCATGGAAACATCAATAGAAGATGCAGAAGATCTTGAACCATCTCACAAGCGGCTTAGACCTTCTTCGCCTCACTCAGAAGGTAATAGCGAAGAAGAATTGATAATGAATTGATAGAGTGATGAATAGTTGTAAATGAGTGTAACATAAGGCATTTTTGTATATTTCTTTTATATTTGTACAGAAAATAAATTCTCAAGGATTAATGAAGCTTTTAGTTCAAACATGGGTCACACATTAACAAGGTAAATAATATACCTTGATAATTTTAAGGTCAGCTAATTATCATTTTGCAGATGTAATGAAATAATTGAGAACATGGATTTTCAGCATTGCCATGAGGTAAGAGAGGGGTTTGGCGACAATTTCTTGTGCCACATGTCAGAATGACAGAGTTCATGCAGGAAATGGATAATAATGCAGCTCAAAACATCGTTACCATGGGGGCCACTTCATCATCATTTTTATTGGCTTCAGTTCCGAAATCAATTTCTTCAGCGCATGCAATATCTGAATCTTGTAAGGATGATGTACAATTAAATGATGAAGGGATAGGCAACGAGATAGTGGCAACGGATAAATGTGAAAGGGAGCAAACAAGTGATTTGCAAAGTATTCAAGAGGCAACGCTATCTCATGTTACTCATGGCCATATTGTGTTGTTGGATGTCAATGGTGTTCTGCTTCATCGACAAAGGCCCCAGGATAGAAAAACAGAAATCAAACAAGGAGATTTCATTCCTTGTCATGGTAAATTTCGATATGATATTATTTTTCGTCCAGGGTTGGATCGTCTCTTTCAAAAGCTTAAGGAGATGGGTGCGCTTGTGGGGATTTGGTCATGCATGCAGATTCATAACTTAACACCGCTGTTGAATTTACTTAAGAAACATTGTAGTGTTGCAGAAGAGGTGATTCGTAAAGATTGGATTTTTGACCAGCGAATGTGTCATAAACCTCTCGAATTTCACAATATAAGAAAGGAAAGCAAGCCATACTTCTTCAAGAATGAAAGAATAATTGGGACTCATGGGGAGATCAGTCGCTTAAGGATAACGAAGAACGCACAGATGTTAGTAGTAGACGACTCTCCTCAGAAGGCTATGCTCAACCAAAACATTGCTTGTATTCATCCAATCACTTTCGATCCATATTCTGATACGATATCATGGATGAGCTAGTGAACTACTTGGATACGTGCCTCAGAAAGAAGAATCTCGAAAATTTTTGTGAGCAGTATCCACCGTATCATACATTTCCTGAAGCTTTTCTTTCTCGTGATATTGAATTTTATAAAATGAAGGATAGCAACCGGGCGCTTTATAATATTATTCTTAAGGAACGTCAGTTTTTAGATGAGCCTTTATGCAGACCTTCTCTTATCACATCTTATGTATTAACAAGGATGGCAACTCCCAATTGCATTCGTGAGAGTGTTAAGTGGTGGCAACAACATCAAGATATTGACCAAAATGATTTGATTAATCCGGAGAGTGATGATTTAGACAAAATGAAAAGATTTCTTTGTATGATAGAAAGAAAGTATTTATAAAAAATTAACATGTTGATAAGAAAATGATTTCATTTGTAATTATGTTTGATAGTATTTCTTCATTATTGTAAACTATTTTTAGAATAATATGAATATTCTAAGATATTTTAGGAATATTCCTTACTAAGTAAGGTTATTGAAGGATTAATTAATTAATTAATTAATATTTAAGGCTTAATTACATATTAATTAAATGATTAATTAATAATTAAAACTTAAGTATTAATTAGTAATTTATTTTATATTCCCATTTTCACGTATCATGCCCACTTTAGTTACAACGTGCATGTATGTAATCGTGAGTATGCGTGTGTGAGCAAAACAAATAAAATCATACAGATAAACAGGAATTCGTGCGTGTGCAAGAGATAAAATTAATAAATTAATAAAATTATACAGATACACAAACACAAACACACACAGATGTATATATATATATATATATATTATATTGTGTGTGTGTGTGTGTGTGTGTATACAAGTGTGCGTGTGTGCGAGAGATATAGATCTATAGAGAAGAGAGAGAGAGAAGGATATATATATATATATATATATATATATATATATATATATATATGTCACACAGATATATATATATGTGTGTGTGTGTGTGTGTATGTATACGAGTGTGCGTGTGTGCGAGAGATAGAGATCTAAATTATACTATTAAGATACACACACATAAAATATATAAATAAATAAATAAATTCAGAGGAGTGTGCGTGTGAGAGAGAGAGAGAGAGATCTCACCTGTGTGAGAGAGAGAAGGAGATTTCACCGCCGCCATCACTGCCTTACAAACCTTAGGAAATACTTAAACCCTAAAAGGAATAGAATATATATTAACCCTAATCGAATATTCCTTTTAAGAATATACTTAAACCCTAAAAAGATTAAACTAGTGATTCGCCCTAAACGAATATTCTTTCATTATATTATCAGCGTGTGCGTGTGCGTGGGTGTATCACATACACCCCAAAATAAATATCATGCAGGCGTTTAACACGTGTGTGTCCATGAAAGTGTTAAAGTTTCACGTGCAACGATACATATATAACACATAGTATTATATACATAGACATACATACATATTAGTACATATTAATATTAGAGAGACAGAGTACATGATCATGTATGGTGTGTATGTATGAGAGAAAGTGACAATACATATTATGGATCATGCATGGTGTGTATGTTTGAGAGAAGAGAGACAGTACATATTTACATGGATCATGCATGGTGTGTATGTATGAGAGAAGAGTGAGAGTGTTCATACACATTGGATATATTAGTACACACATATACATACACACGTGTATACACAGACATACATACATATTACATATGTAAATTCAATGTGTTACATAGGGTTTAGGGTTTAGGGTTAGGATTTATGTGTTACATAGGGTTTAGGGTTAGGATGGATCATGCATGGTGTTTATGTATGAGAGGAGTGAGTGTATACACAGATATACATTATACATATTACATAATATTGTAACATCAGTACATATTATGGATCATGCATGGTGTGTATATATGAGAAGAAGAGACAGGCTACATATTATGGATCATGATCATGCATGGTGTGTATATATGAGAGAAGGGATTGATGCATGGTGACACCGTGTATGTATGAGAGAAGAGATAGAGTGTTAACAAATGAAAACGTACACATTGCATATATTAAATTAGTAACACATATATACATACACACGTGTATACACACAGACAATACATATAATAAAGAAGCAACATATAAATTTCTCAAGTTTAGTTTAGGGCAATGTGCATGTGTGCATATGTGTCTCTGTAAGTGCTTTTAATGCGTGTGCACATGTATATAAATTTATGATTGTGTTTATATATAATATGTGCAAAACAAACATCGAATATATTAGAAAATAATATTAATATACACACTATAACATATTTTAAATTATACATAATAAAATAATGATTTATCTAATATATAGCCATATATAGTTTTAATAATATATATAATTTATATTGATAATAAGGTTTAACACTAGAATATTCTTGAAAATAATAACAAATTAATTGAGAAAAACCCATTAATATATACAAATGTAGAATAATTACTGAGATAATTAAGATAAGACTAATTTAATTATGATAATATGTTTAATATTTGAATATTCTTTGAATATTAAGAAAATAACAAAGAATATCCCATTAATAGTAGGAAATGTAAATTAATTTACTCGAGTAATTAAGAAAATAATAATAATAAACAAACTATGAATATATTTTAAATGATACATAATAAATATCAATTTATTTATTGTATTAGTGTATATAATATAATATAATATAAACTTAATAATATATACTTGAATATTAAGAATGTAAAATAATTACAAAATTTTGTAATATTAAACAGCTTGAAGCACTTGAATGACATTAAAATGCAATTTAAAACACTCATTGGAATTGGAGAGTATATATGTTATAATGTCGGTTATTTGTTTCAACTCATCTTAAATTTTCTTTTTGTTATTTCAAAAATTTTTGAATTTCTGACATAAGTATTGTCGGTCTGACATGTAAATTTGAAAATGCATTTAATTTCCCACTTAAATTCAGATCTGGTTCTTTCTCCGGCAAAGGTTTCTTATTCTTTATTTTTCACTCTTCAGATTTTCTTTTTTCTTCTTATAAGTAAGTATTATAAACAAATTTAAATATATTTATAAAGATTCACTCTCTTACATTCTCTCTTAAATTTTAGAATTTAGGGATTTAGGAATGTATTAGGATTACAATATATTCTGTTAGGGATTTATCCCGTTTAAATATACTTTTAACTTAATATTCTCGGTTAGCCGGGGCGGCGGGATTAATCCGGCCATTTTTTTTCGCCTCTTCGAAGAGGTAGCGGGATTAATCCCGCCACCATCTCTTTGAAGCTATGAAGAGAATTAGTCCGGGCAATGCTTCTTTGCCTCTTAAAAAGAGCAGCGGGATTAATCCCGCCGATAACTCTCTCAATTGATAAAGAGATACTTGAATTTATTGAAAAGAGTTATCTACGGGATTAATCTCACCATCCATTTTAGGAGGCAGAGAAGGTGTGGCGGGATTAATCTCGCCATCACATTCCTGTTTTAAATATTTGTGGGCAGGATTCATCCCGAATTTCTTTAAAATCATAATTTCGGAGAGAATTGTGGGCGGGATTAATCCCGTCGCTTATCCCCGTTGTCAGAGTTGTGGGCGGGATTAATCCTGCCGCCTATTCTCCTTCGTCAGTGTTGTGGACGGGATTAATCTCGCCCCTCTTCCTCGTCGGAGGGATTTGTGACGAGATTAATCCCGCCGCCGATTCCCTCCCGCAAGGAAGAAGCGGCGGGATTAATCCCGTCGGTACTTCCTTATCGGAGGGAGTCCGCGGAGAGATTAATCCACCTCCTCTCTCAGACGAGGAAGTACCGTCGGTGGGATTAATCCCGCCGACGATTCCCTCTCGCGAGGAAGAATCGGTGGGATTAATCCCGCCCATCGTTCCTTGTCAGATGGAGTCGTGGGCAGGATTAATCCCGCCCATCAGTTGTATTAATAAAGCATGAGATATTATATTATATACATAATTATGTATTATTGCACATGTATATTTATTAAGCAACTGCAGTTATGATTTCTTAGAAATATTGCATAAACAGATATCATAAATAACACAATTATTTATGTACAGGACAATATGTATAATACTGGAGATAAAATATGTCTTCTTCGGAACAACGAGATAGTTGGCACTAGAACTGTGGAAGTTCGAGATGATAATGCATCATGTCGATATTGCCCAAGGATCTTGTGTGTACGTATGGTGAACACCATTTTCAAGCATGTTGAGGTTCCGGGAATGGAATTTGAGGAGGGTTTCCTGTATTGTGGAATTTGGATGAAGTCAAGGCTGACATAGAATATACAGAGTCACAAACAAACAGTAGCACTAGTTTTTCAGATGATGGCTTGCCTGCTGTGATGGATAGAGGTGATTCTCTTTCTCATGAGATTGAGGTTGGGAGAGGCATCATCACAGCTAATAATCCAATGGAAGCAGTGTCAGAAGAAAAACTAGGGTCCGACTCATGGGTGTAGTTCTGACAAAGGTTTCACCTGGATCTTGCATCCTGGATCCCTCGTGAGGTGGCGAACATCTGAATTAAGATGGGAAGATGGTTCAACATATTCTAGGTTAAATTTCAATAATAACAACCCGGAAGAACAACTCATATTTGAAGAGGTTCCTTGCATTGGTCCTATTGTAAGAAAAAGGCGATTCATGGGTTGTAGATCTTCCCCTGCAGTTTTAGCAAGAGGGTAAAGATGGATCCTACATCTTCCGAAAGTGTTACGAGCATTTCCACGATTGACTGTTGCAAGAAGAAGTGTTGTCAGATGGCAGACCGGAATGAAATTACCCAATGTAGACATGTCTTTTGTACGCTCACCCAAAAGCAAAGGCATGAGTTTGTATATGCAGCACTAACTGGGTGTATTGATGGAATGACCTCAGACACAGGTTATCAGAGTACCCATGGTATTTAATAAGGTGGCCATCTGCTTCAAAGCTTGGTACAGTATATACGGGATCCAAAGACCACGTTCTACTGTCGGAGGGATGAGTGGCTAGATGGAGCGCCAAACCTCAGTACATGGGAAAACACTCGCTTGGTCAAAACCCGCTCTCACATTATGGCAGCCATAAAGATACTCAAGGCTTTTGTGGAAGCAAATGCAGACAGGATGCCTCACAAATGCCGAACCACAAATGCAGGGATCAGGGAAAATCTCAAGGTTTTGCCTTCAATCTACACTCAATTGAAGCTGTGTGAACATGTGAACAAGTGCCTCAATTTGATGGGTCTGCAAGCAATCTGCACTGGTACCTTCAACAACATATGGAATACTCATTTTAAGGATGTGGAGATTGCAAAACACTCTAGCTTTTCTAAGTGTGACACTTGTACATCATTGAAGGCTGCAGAGGCTTGTGCAAAAACCTTGGTGGAGATCACTGCCATTCAAAAGAAGATGGAGGCCCACATGATTGCACAACAAACTTGCCGGTCTCAGTACTATGCACACCGCATGCTTTCTGTGTCACGCCCATCAGAGTACCTATGCTTGCATTCAAAGACCAGCATTCCAAAACTCGTTGCAACACCAAAGTGCCTTGAAAATGTCATGAAACTTCCGATTTCATTGACAGGTGTGCTAACACATGGACACGGTTGTGAGTCATATGGACACTTTTCACTTCCACATTGGTCTAGTGACTCCAATTTCACTATTGGGTCGTTGGCCATGTGTTTCAGAAACCTTGAAGCCCACTCACAGACACGTCCAGTGATCTCAAAGTGAAGAAAAACACCTTCAACCTTTACATAATGCTCTCATGAACACGTCTGCACTTGAGGCTACTTGGGAATATGAGAGGCATTGTCAGCAGCCTGCACAAAAAACAGATGGCCCTGTTGAGAGTTCAGATTCAGTGGAGGGATCTAGCTCAAATAGTGTACATGTGTCCTCAACATCAAATAAGCTTCCTCGTCATTTGCTTTTACAGATGGATAATTGTGCAGGCGAGAACAAAAATAAGTAAATCATTTTACTTAAGGGTTTCTCAAGCTCATACTTACTTTTATTATTTTCTAGATATGTGCTAGCATACTTGTCAATGCTTGTTGCCAAAGGTGTGTTTGAGACAATCACGCTCAGTTTTCTTATGGTTGGTCACACTCATGAAGATATTGATGCGTTCTTCAGCAAGGTCTTCAACTCTACAAAAAGGACAAGTGCACTTACCTTACCGCATATGATGAATCTTTTTGAAAACTGCATCTCCAAAAAAAGTTGTGCTTTGCTTGTGACTGAGGTGCCAGACTTCAAAAAATTTCTCAAGGAATATATAAAAGAGGAGAGTGATTCTTTAGTTGGTCACCTTGTGCCACTACGATTCTTTTTCTCTATACGAGATGGTATACCATTAGTATGCAGTACAAGTTACGGCATCAGAGCATGAGTGGTTACCAAAAGAGGGGTTAATGCTCTTTAAAAGTGGAGAGAACGGAAAGCCACTTCTCCCAGAAGAACAACCAAACCCTATTTCATTGAGTGCCCAGCTCAAGGAACAAGAGGTTATTATTGATGGCATCAAAAAAATATGTGACATGGGTTTAAAAATCGATGCCAAAGAATTCTGATAAGGCAACTGGTTACTCAGAATTATATAAGCATGTGATCGACTATTGGGAGATTGTTGTTCGAGAGTTGGAAGGGCCTACTGTCACAAGTACAGAATTGCAACACCCTTTTTGGCCTAAACAAGGTGGCGAGAGGAGATTGAAATGACATCACTGAGCACAGACGACATAGAAGCCAGTAGTGATATGGAAGTGCAAACCCCACACTTTGTTGGACAAAGGAATTAAAAACCTAAAGCATACTTTGATTGCTGCCAGGATCTTCAAAAACTAATGATGGTCCATCTCCAGATGCGTCATATAATCAATTATTTGGATGGGTCAAATTATCGACACACCTGAAGTAATCACAAAAAATAGTATTGTTAAAGTTGCATGGTTCAAACCACAAAAAAGGCGACACGAGAAGGAGAGCGAAAGATTAATGGATGCCTAGAGAAAACATGGTCTCCCAATCAAAAAGACCCAGCATGTTTTATAAATGTTAAATCCATTCGATATGGGTGGATGTCAAGAAGTATTGGTAAAGTCACAATTAACAAAACTGTAAGGGAATGTATGTTTTCTGAAGCTTAAAGCAATTACAAAATTATAAAATATCATATATTTAATATTCATAATTAATAAACTCTTTAATAATAGTACCAAACTGTTTACTTAACTATATAAATTTAAAAAATGATATGGAAGATTGACTATATTATTATAGGATTTATATATATTATTAACTACAAATTTTTTAATTAATAATGTTATATTTAAATATTAATATTTTAATAACAACATCAATATTTATATAATGTACCTCTTATGCTCTTCCTTAATTGTTATATTAGGCAATATATTATATAATTTAATACCTTCTACTTTTATAATGTTATTAATTTTTTTCAATGAATGCTATAATTTATTAAAGGGTCGAATACAAAATAGAATATTCTAAAGAATATTCTGTTTTCAAATATATATTTAAAAATATTCTTTTAATATTAGAAAACTAATTAAATAGCTAAAATTTTAGGAAATGGGACTATAGCCATGCCCATTTTAGTTACAACATGCACACACACACACACACACACACACACACACACATATATACCTATATACATATAATAATACATACATATATTATGTGTACCAGTATCTGTATAATTCTATTTATTTATCTATTTCTCGCACACACACACACTCCTATACACACACACACACCACAACCACACACACACACACACACACACACACACACACACATATATATATATAATATATATATAAATATATATATATATATATAATTTTATTGATTTGTTTGTTTATCTGTATGATTTTATTTGTTTCACACACGCATACACACGATATAACATAATTTGTGTATCGGTATAATTTGTGTATAATTTGTGTATCAGTATAATTTTATCTGATTTGTCTATCTTTGGCACACACACACGCACTCCTACACACATATACATATATATAAATATATATGTGCGTAGCGGCAGGATTAATCCCGCCGCCCTTCAGGCAGGCTATTCCGTTAGCCTCATGAGCGGCGGGATTAATCCCACCGCGTACGCATGCCTTACGTGGAATTGGGCGGGATTTATCCCGCCACCGAAGGCCTGCCTGAAGGGGGCGGCGGGATTAATCCCGCTCGATTAGATTGGCGTCTGGCGGGATTAATCCCGTTGCCCTGCGCGGAATTGGGCGGGATTAATCCCGCCGCCAAAGGCCTACCTGAAGGGCCTAGACGGCGGGATTAATCCCGCCCGATTCCGCGCATGGCATTGGCGTCTAACGGGATTAATCTCGCCGCCTAGGGCCCGAGTGAAGGGCCTGGGCGGCGGGATTAATCCCGCTGCCCTGCACGAAATCGGGCGGGATTAATCCCGCCGCCAAAGGCTTGCCTGAAGGGCCTAGGCGGCGGGATTAATCCCGCCCAATTTTGCGCAGGGAATTGGCGTCCGGTGGGATTAATCCCGCCGCATAGGGACCGAGTGAAGGGGATTAATTCCGCCGAGCCTTCAATGCCTATTAGAGGAATGAATCCCGCCACCCTTCCCTTTTATCTTCATTGGTGAGTCGGACCAATCCCAAATGTTTCTATCTGAGACATAGAAGGTTTACAACATACCAATGGAGAGAACTGGAAAGAGTGACGAAATTCATTTAACCATCCCTTACATGGTGGGCGAGATTAATCCCACCTCCTTTCTGGAGTCACTGAAGGGGTGTGCCAAATAAATCCTGCCAAATTCTCTCTGAGACCGAGAAGGGTGGCAAGATTAATTCCGCACTCCCATTCAAGGCCTCTAGAAAGGTGGCGAGATTAATCCCGCCCACTCTTTCAGGAGGCATTGAAGGGGTGGCGAGATTAATCCCGCCGCACCTTCCATATGAATATATATGTGTATTAGTATATATAAGTTGCATATCTCATTTTATTTACTTTTATCATTTTATCATAATATTTCGAGTAAAAGCTAGGAAACTATGTAAAACTGTCCAGAGCTCACATTTATGGTGGTTTTAAAACGAAATGTTATTTTTCTTTTGCACTAGCACAAAGGTGAGCTTTAGACAGTTAATTCTGTCAAGCCACGATCCAGGAACCAGGAAGAAACAGGATTCCAAGGACATGAAGGCTTGACTCAGGAACAGGACCGAGAGCAGGACAGGAACTAGGAATAGGAACAGGACGGATCTAGGAGCAAGACAGGATCAGGATAGGATCCGGGAGCAAGACAGGAAAGCACAGGATAGGATCCGGAGCAAGACAGGAACAGGACAGGATCCAGGAGCAGGACAGGATCCAGGAACAGGACAGGAAAAGGAGCGAGACAGGAACAGGACAGGAAACAAGACAAGAACAAGACAAGACGAAGATTGATCGTAGTAAGACTGGTGTTGATAGTAACTGATTGTACAACAATTAGGTCGGAGCTTTTATGCTCACAACTCCAAGAGCTAATCTAGGCATGCATGCATGCAAAAGTGATTGCATGCATGCAGAGGCTAAGATGAGTCCACATGTCCCTTATCCTCTAGGCATATCCTGTGGAATATCCTGCAACCGAATCCTGTGTCCGGAATCCTGGTAGGAATATCCTGTAGGAAAATCCTGCAACCCATATCCTGTATCCGGAATCCTGTAGGAAAGTCCTGCAACCCATGTCCTGTATCCGGAATCCTGTATTCTGTATCGGGTCGTGACAGCACCTCCTCCCTAAAGACGAGTTCCACGAGTCTTGGGACCTGGTTTAGCAGGATAATGCCGATGGAAGGCAGCAACCTTGGAAGAAGCATGGAGTAAGTTGGATGCAGGTTCCCAAGTGCGATCAGTAGGCAGGTACCCTTTCCAATCCACCAAGTATTGGAGTTGGTGACGATGAAGACGAGAGTCAAGGATGGCTGCACTTCGTACTCAGGTTCCGTGTCAATGACCACAGGAGGGGGAGGAGAAGAAACACGACCGGGAAGAGAAGAAGGATGATACGGCTCCAACAAAGAGGTGTGAAACACAGGATGAAGTTTCACCGTGGATGGTAACTCGAGTCGGAAAGCTACAGGATTTACCTCCGCCACGATCCTATAAGGGCCCAATCGTTGAAAATCCAACTTAGAAGAAGGCCTGTTGGTGCGAATGTGTCGACGAAGAAGCCACACGAGATCACCAATCTTGTATGCAGGTGCCGGCTGACGGTGAGCATCAGCATGATGCTTGTATCGTTCCTGTGCCTGTTGAAGATGAACCTGGAGATCATCCTGTACCT